>OX276393.1:10027500-11227500 GCA_946251805.1 Cybosia mesomella | reverse complement strand
TCAAGAAGGGCATTAGAAGGTTTTTACAGGGTCGGCAGCGCGAGTGTGACGCCCCTGGTGTTGCGCACGTCCATAGGCCACGGTAACCGCTTCCCATCAGGTGGGCCGTGAGTTTGTCAGTCACCTGAGTGGTATAAAAAAAAAAATTGTGTGTGGGGTCTCCAGGTCTGCAGCAAAATACAGCCAATCACATGCGTAGTATATTTTAATTACAGAGTATATATATACAGAGTAATGTAAATCTGTAATTCAGTTATTTTACACTTTTCAGTGTCTTTTTGGTTTTGGTTTCACTCCACTTCGCTCCACTCCGCTCCTCTCCGCTTCGCTTGCTCAGCTCCGCTCTACTCCGCTCTACTTCACTCCACTCCACTCCACTTCACTACACTTCACTCCACTTCACTCCACTTCACTCCACTTCACTCCACTTCACTCCACTTCACTCCACTTCACTCCACTTCACTCCACTTCACTCCACTTTACTCCACTTCACTCCACTTCACGCCACTTCACTCCACTTCACTCAACTTCACTCCACTTCACTCCACTTCACTCCACTTCACTCCACTTCACTCCACTTAACTCCACTTCACTCCACTTCACTCCACTTCACTCTACTTCACTCTACTTCACTCCACTCTGCACTCCATTCTCCACTCACCACCTCACTAATGTGTCGAATTGGTGAATTGAATTCACAAAAGGGCGCCAATTGATGATGTCATGTTCGATGACAGAAAATATGAAATTATCGAGTGTATGACTCGATAATTTCATATTTTCTGTTTGATTTTTAGGAGTTTCCTGCTGCATCTCCGGAGCTTTAGCTCAAATACTAATACTAAATGGGACCAACTTGGAGTTAAACCACACTCGATCCAAACGCTGATGACTGATGCAAAAATAATTTTCAAAATCGGTTCATAAACGACGGAAATATCGTTGAACATACAAAAAAAACATAGATACAGACGAACATAGAACCTCCTCCTTTTTGAAGTCAGTTAAAAATAGGATCATGAAGTGACATCGGCATGAAAAAAAGCTCATAATAAATAAGTAGAAATATATTCATTTAAATGAGAGGATTTCCTCTCACGCCTTTCTATCCCCAGAGGGGTAGGGAAAGGTGTTAATGCTCGCTAGAGTTCATGTTTTTCTAAAATAAAAGGGGGGTTTTATACATGAGCTAATCATTTACTTCCTCTTAATTGAACAAGTACATGGAGTCGTTTAATAGTGATCTTTTGTAAAAAATTCTAGCCATAAAACTCATCCATGTTATAAAATCTCTGGACATTTTACTTATTTATCGAATCTCCAATTGTTCTGTAGAGTGTCGTCGAGATATCTCAATGTAATTGGATTGTCTTTTGAGTCAGTCACAATCGATAGTTCAACTGCAAACTAAGTTAAGAATCTTCACACACCTTTACGAAACCATTTCCAGTAAACACCTCTCATTCTTTCTCTATAGAGCAAATTGAGAAAGAATGTCGATTCCTATTCTGCCTACATTGAAGCACTATCCTAGGAGGTTACTATGAAATGTTCATACGAAACTTCGGCCGAACGAATTGCAACGTGTTTTGTGATATTCGGGGCAAATGCATTTAATCGTACTAATTGCCCGAAATTTCAGTCTGTAACATCGCATGTAAATTTCATAGTAGGTCTACAGGTCTGAATATTGGAGACCAGATGTACAAAACCATTTTATACTTTGATAGTTCGCCTGCCCTGATCGTATTGTTAACTTTCTAAAGTTCTTTGTTTTACTTCACTGTTAGTAGCTCGACAGCTTATTTTTATTATTTAAGTAGACAGTTATTGATGATAATGTGTAGTGCACGTACTAAAAGAATAATTTAAATAGTAATAACTAATTTTCTTTGTGTATTACAGTTTGACCTAGATAAATGTATCTCGCTTGTGACAGTTCCAACTTTCTATAATAATATGTATAGTATGCACAGTTCTAGGACATCATTGCATTTTTTTTATAATTACAATGCTATTTAAAGTGTCGTTCTTGATAGAGGTATACATTACTGGTTATCAAATATGGGAATTTTTGTGCAAAACACCAGTATATACAAAAGCAGGTCTTATGAACTGACGTCTCCCAACATGACAATATCTGTAGCTCTGAATTCCGTTGTACCCATTTAATGTTCAATATTTTCAGTGAAAATGAAAATAGGAACTCTACGAGTGTTATTGCAGCTTCTAAATAACATCAATTATTTCAATTGTTTGGCACCTCATAGAAAGCGCACTTTCGAGCTGAGTACTGCATTACTTTCTATGCCCCACTCTAGATGCGGTAAACGTCCCACCATTGTTCCTTCACAACGGGGTGCAGTGTGCCCTTACCGCCTCCTATTGATTGAAATCGAATATTGAAAATTGTTGGTTTACTTTTATTGGATGCATTTCAAACGAAGTTTTTTTAGTGGTATAATTTACTGGAGTTCTAAGAATCTAATGTAAATTTCTCAATACCATTTCAAATGTGAATAATTTCTATTTGTAAAGATATCTTTCTGTCTAAAATTTAAAATGGAGATACAATAATGTAAATATGTATTTTACTTAAATTAATCCTGACTAACATTCAGCAATTACTATTATTTAAGGATAGGTAATATAACCTCATATCAACTCGTCCGAAAGTGCTGAGTTTGCAGTAAAAATGTTACATCCTAACAGTTTCTTTAACAGACAAGCGGAATCGCGGAATAATGTCATCATTAAGTCGTTTATTTAGTTTGGGTCGTCGCCCATTCCCCCGTCTGCCCATTTCTATGAAGACTTTTAACCGAAAACCATTGTTAACAACATTCCCAAGAAAATTACGATTCAACACGCAGCGAAATACGTTATCACCGCCGCACACTCTTACCTCATGTGCAGGAGTTTTTGTTTATGTATAGCTTATTGCCTATTAGTTCCTTACACCCCGGCGTCTGAAGACCCGAGACGGGCTTTAGTCGGTTCAAGCCCGAAATAACCACCCCCGCTGGCCGGCGGGGGGTATTCGAGGGGATTGCAGCACGAAAAACAAATGAAACAAAAGGCGAGTATAAAGTATAGTTAAGCAGAGCTACAATATTTATTTATTTTTTATTATATAATATGTTTGTGTATTCCTGTAGGTACTATGATAAAACTTAGAGGCCTGTAGCGGATGAATATAAAAATTATCGTTAACATATTTCTTATAGTCGAGGTTGCGAATCTGTAAACTAAACTATCGGCACGCCATTATGGCCGTTTCGACAATTTTTTTAAAATGAAATCTAATATGATCGTCACTAGGGTAGCTGGCCAGCACAACTTACTACCTACGGCAATCTCGCGTCAATGCTCAATGCAAAACAAAGCAGTTTCGATTTGACGTTGCTTCGAAAAGTATAAACTGTGAGTGTACTGCGATTGTGATATAGTTTTGACCTGGCTTTGGATTTCGGATATTGATACTGCATTACTGTTGACCCTTGCTTGTTAATTTGGTCTCTGTTTACGCCTTTTGTTTTGGATTTCTTCGAAATTGCCGAACGTACGCAGAGAACTGTTCTAAACAGTCAGGCACGTGAGTTCGTTATACGCCTTCGTAACTGTTTAGATCGTGAATCTCAAAATGGAGGGCCAATTTTACTTATAACGTCAGTGGTTGAACGCGTAGCTGATGCGCTTAATATTGGACAACGAACTGTTAGACGAATAACTAAAGAAAAATATGGCGAGACTGGCACAAAAGAAAATAAACTTCACAGTCGTAGGCATCGATAGCTTTGATGCCAATGCCATCCGAAGACATGTGTACGGCTACTATTTATGGAAGGAGTATCCAACAAGAAAAAGTTAGTACAATCACTGAAGGAAGCTGGATTATTCTTCGGTGGGGGAAGTTTTAGTAGTGGTAGAAATTTGATGACACAAACTTGTCACAAAATTCGGCCGGGTGGGTACCACCGTGCACGATTGCGAAAAACCCTCCATAGTAATCCAACTTCCATAGTAATCCACTCCATAGTAATCCAACTTCGATCGATCGTTCAGGGGTCAGCAAGTACATAGCCAGGCAGGATTGTGGTCGCAGCACTAGTGGGGCCGGTGGATATCACGCGGTGCTGCGACAACAATCCTCTTCTGATGAGGCCGTCAAGCTGAGTGCCACCATTGTTAACATGGTACGTGTATGTAATAGTGACCCTCTTTCCTGAGACTTTACCTTCAGCTTACCATCAGGCGAGGTGAAGTCAAATTGACGTGGACAAAAAAAATTCTTTAACGAAGATTTTGAAGACTGTTGGATTTAGATACAAACAATGTAATAAACACAAAATATTGATGGAAAGATTTGATATCGTGATGGCAAGATATACTTTTTTACGGCAAGTGAAAGAAATTGAAAATTGGCAAAACGTTGTGTTTTTGGATGAAACATGGCTTAATGCTAACCATACTATAAGCCGTTCTTGGACCGATGACATTGCAGCATCTACGTCCACAGTTCCGGTTGGAAAAGGATCGCTACTTATAATTTGTCACGCCGGAACCATCAACGGGTTTATCGTAGATTCTCTCATGGCTTTTGTGTAAAAAACCACTGGAGACTATCATGAAGAAATGAAAAGAAAAAAGTTTACTGAATGGTTTACCTCAATGTTGTGTAGCCTCCCTGAACCATCTTTTATAATTATGGACAATGCCCCATACCACTCGATGCAAATTGATAAGCCACCTGCCCAATCCCAAAAGAAAGTTGACATCGCATGGCTTCAAAAAAAAGGCGTTCTATTATTGTATTTGATTATATTTTTTTCGAGAATAAATTGACATTTCATATCACTATTGTAATATGTCAAAACGGCCATCATAGGGTGCCGCAACATTTTTCGATTCAGCTAGATCGACGACCTGATAAAATCGAATCATACTAACCTTAAATATATTCATGAACGTAATTGTATCGCTACTTTCTACTTAAAACTCCTTCTCACTACCGTTTAGTCAGTTTCAGGTGTAATTTTAGCTTATGAAAACTGTAAAAATACGACAGTGATAGTACTTTTATCGGTAAATCAGCGTATTTGATCGATTTGTTCTAATAGCCTATGATTAAACAGTTCATTGAAACCGGGACATTTGGAAATAAAACTTCTATCATTTAGGCCTAACTAGCATTGAATGGCGATATTTAGTAAGATAAATGGTAATGACTAAAAGCCAGCCTAATGATAAATGATTGTAGCTTACTAACCCATTTGTAAAAGTCAAAGATTTACATTCGTTATAAGCGTGTATTTAACTTCCAACTGTAATGTGTGTTTTTCTTTATAAACTATATAACTGTGTGTAACTGGGTGTAAGGTGGCTCCATAAGGTATTTCCCTCACTCCCGGGTGATCCAGGGCCATCTCTGGTTTTGAGATGGGGTCCGGGTTTAGGAACCACGGTGTCCCCGTCTTGCCCCTGGAAAAAGGAGGGAGCCTGAGTTGCCTCCGCACCTCGCGGACTCTGCATATCGGGAGAGACCTGAGTCTCTTCCGGACCCATTCCGCCACCTCCTTCTCGAGCATTACTGCTCGCAGAAGGAGGCGGCGGCAGCCCACACGCTCGCGCTCCGCACCATCGCTGTGAGCAAGACGTCGTGTGAGAGGACTCCCAGTCCGAGGGCCGCCATGAAGGCCCGCCTCAGCGTCTCTCACGCCGGGCACTCCGTCAGCATGTGCAGCCCTGAGTCCTCGCTTGCATCACAGTGATGGCACTCAGACGTTGGCTCCTTCCTGATTAGACACAGGTGATCCCCGAAGCACCCCTTCCCAGAGATCCCCTGCGTCAGCCGGTACGAGAGGCTCCCGTGTCGTCTCTCTAGCCAGTCCTCCATGATGGGTCTTACCGCTGCTAATACGGCGTGCCCTGCGTTTGATCACCCAAGTCGCTCCACTCCACTACGATGAGCTGACGAAGCTGGGCCTGCACGGCCTCGATTTCTCGAGGCTCAGGGTCCCGTCTCTGCTCCCGTGCCTCCTTTCGCCACCAATATAGTTGCGAGAGGGCTCTCGCCTCCAGGTCCCATGGTGGAGTTCCGGCCAGGAGACTCGCCGCCTCGAAGAAGATCGTGCGGTATCCCCTGATGACCCTGTTGGTCATCACCCGTAGTGGAGCGTGCAGCATCCGCACATGTCCGGCTTTCAGGGTCTCCGCCCAGATTGGGCACCCATATAAGGCCATGGACCTCACGAGCCCCCCGTAGAGTCTTCTGCAGGAGTGATCGGGCCCCCGTATGTTGGGCAGCAGCCGCGCCAGAGCGTTGTCTGTGCCTTTCAATTTGGACGTCAGACTTCGGAAATGTTCTCCAAAGTCCCATCGGCCGTGGAGCACGAGCCCAAAATGTTTCATTAGGGGTTTGATGCCGATGGGAGTTGACTTCAAAAGCCCATGCCTTTTAGTCATTCTTACGTTGAAATTATAAATTCTCCAGGATATATGGCATTTTGATATGTCCTACCAAGATCAACGCGCCCCAAGCCAACCTTACCTGCAAGCCAGTACCTACACCTGTTGACTTACACTCGGGTGCTGGCGATAACTTTTTACTCATAATTCTCTGAGCCTTTCCAAAATAAGTTGGGCGATCCCAACTAATTTTGGAAAAGCTTAACTGTTCAACAATGAAGGGGCCAAACCTCGACCTTTTCCGGGAAGCGACTGCCATCTGACCTCGACAACCGATTGCCGATATCGAAGTCCAATTCCCCAAATTAAAAAAAAAAACAGAACCGATAGCTTAACGTGCTCTCGGAAGCACGAAGGTGTCTCAATATATTAAGAATGGTCACCCATTCTAATACTGAGCTGGCTTGTAATGCTTAACTATGTAATATGTTAACCTACTCGGCTACCACTTAGCCAAGAGACATTTGTGACCTCTGACATTTCACTACCTTACTAATACAAAGATAAATAAATAAGTATTAGAGATTATATATTATGTTTTAGTTACAAACTGTAGTAAATTTACCGAACCCAAACATGTTACCCAAGACAGCCTAATAGTAGGTCGTTATGTTGTATGTTTACCTTTAGTCAATAATGAAAATTATCTTCTATTTCTAGGTCGAGATAACTGAGGTGGTAATTTGAGCGCTAATGTAATGGATTCGCTGTATTTTTGTATTTCATGCGAGTATCTATTCTACCTACAAATTGAAACCATTACTTTGTTACTAAAGTTTCTGTTCACACTATAATACGTTTGTTACGTATACGTGTACTTAGTACTTACGTATACGAAGTTAGGGTATAGCCAAGCACAACCAATCAAAAACTCAAGTCAAGAACTGAAGATACGATTTCAAGATTTCTCAAAGTGTTTTCTCTCATCTCGAGTAAGACCAAATTACGTTTTAACTTCGGGAACTTTCGGATATTTCGTATCTTGAAAAAAAATAAAAGCCGAGAAATAGACAATCCCTCCATTATCATCCTAACAGCGTATAAATTCATGTGCCATCATTAACAATCTGTTATTTTAATAATATTACAAACAAACACTTCAATTTTATTTAATTGTATAGATGTATAATTAACGCCGTATTGTTTGACGTGGTAGTAGTTTTAAAGTAAATAGATCGGGAATAAAATACGAAACCTAATCTAGACATAGCTCGTATTATAATAAAAAACCGGCCAAGTGCGAGTCGGACTGGCCCATGACGGGTTCCGTAGCAGCAAGTAGCATAATAATGTTTTTTTTTAATTTTTATATTTGAGTTGATTGAATGAAAGGTAAATTGCGGTTTACGATTTAAGATATATTAAAAAAACTACTTACTAGATCTCGTTCAAACCAAATTTAGGTGGAAGTTTACATGGTAATGTACATCGTACATTTATTTAGTTTTATCATTCTCTTATTTTAGAAGTTACAGGGGGGACATTTTACCACTTTGGAAATGTCACTCGCGCAAACAATGCAATTTAGAAAATGACCACCATCCATAGACGGGTTTGAGGAAAATATCTTTTTTGGATTTTCAGTTCTAAGTATGGGGCACCCCCAAAATTTATTGTTTTTTTTATATATTTTTGTGTGAAAATCTTAATGCGGTTCACAGAATACATCTACTTACCAAGTTTCCACAGCATAGTTCTTATAGTTTCGGAAAAAAGTGGCTGTGACATACGGACGGACAGATAGACAGACATGACGAATCTATAAGGGTTCGTTTTTTCCCCATTTGGCTACGGAACCCTAAAAATGAGACTAAACTCGGAAACGATCGTTTGCGTGGGTGGTACACTCAATTCATTTATTGCAATCCACAATGTGAACTTTGGTGGTAGATTGTACATCATCGTAGACGCAGCGTCTACGATGATCTCATTGTACAAACTACCACCTGATACAGCAATTTGGAAGAGAAGATGGATTTACACATTTAGTAAATAATGTGTGAATGATAAGGATACCAGTAGAGTCCAATATCGATTAGCTTTTAATAATAAAAAATCAATACCGATATCATAATCCTTGAACATTCTTTTGATATTCAAAACATACAAACATACTTTCCTATAGAATCTTCGAAGCAAGAAAGGCGTTATTACGCGTATAAAGTAGCATATTCTCAAATTTCTTTGGTACGTAAAATGCACCCGTTCTAAGTCCTTTGCCTTTATTATGCTCCACGGTCGGTGAAATTTCGCACTAACGTGAATTGTATTGCTCCAGCCGCCTCTTTGCAATATTAGCCCCCTACGTAATATTGATAGACTATCTTATATTAAAATTTCAAAATGCATGAAAAGCCAAGTAGAATTTCTTCGAAAAATACAATGGCAAAATGGCAAGCTGAGAATATCATTAGTGTAGAAGTGAGTGAACCAAAATCTGGAAATAATCTAGTAACAGGTGCGATGCTGTGCATGTATTATGCTAATGTTACTAAGCCTGGCATAGACTATGATAAAATACAACTTGGCATATTATTATAGAGCTACGTTTACTCTCTATAAAGTGCTCTAAGCAGACGGGTAATACCCCGTGGTCCAACACATGTTTCTCATTGTACACCTGCTGATCTGATATGGTAGCATATTTTAGTGTAAGTTGATATGATTCCGTCTGTTATAAGCCATTGATACCAAATAAACTAGGATAATACTTATTAGCACCAGTCGTAATTTGTTCTGTGGAGGCAGAGACAACAACCCGCCATCTTCTTCTGTCCCTACACACTTCATGAGCTTCCTCTACTGTCATTAAACCTTTCATGTAAGCCCGAGTGCTGTTGACCTGTATTTTTTACCTGACTGCGCCAGCGAGGGTAATGTGTTACGTGCGTATGTATGTAAGTAGGTATGTAGTTTTCTTTGTTCCCCTTTAGGCCTAACGGCTGGATGGATTTTGATGAATGCGGTCGGTCAAACTTAAATCTATAACACCCAGAAATGGCGCTGCAATTTGGTTCTTCGTTTTTTTTTATTACATATTATAATTATTTTTATTAGTATTTTTTTTATCAAGGTATGTTTAAGTGAATTTGTATGCCTTCTGGAACAGTTGCAATCATATTCACACGCTGCAATCGTGTTCTAGGATTTATATTGCGTAGGCGGTGGGCATCCAAAAAACACATAGGTATATTAACCAAGGGGTGCTTGGTTGGGGACCTCCACGCGGTGCACCCTGGGCAACGGAGACAGCAGCGCCTCTCTCCTAGGGCGGGAGAGACGCTGCCGCCTACGACCAACTCCGACCAAGGCGAGGACGGCCCTGTTGAGGGCTGTTCGGAAGCTTTCCACGTGTCCCTCTGATTAGCAGATGGCACAGTGGAGAGCAAGTAAGGGGGCCATCTCGAAACCGGAGATGGCCCAGGGTCAGTCGGGGTGCGAGGGATATGCTCTATGGGTAACCTTACACCCCGGCGTCTTAAGACCCGAGACGGCGTGCGGTTTTAGTCGGTTCAAGCCCGACATAACCGCCCCCGCTGGAGACCCCCCGCTCTCCAGCGGGGGCGGTATCCGAAGGGATTTCCGCACGAAAAAAAAAAAGGTATATTAACCAAAACATAATAACAACTCTGCAAATTATTATTCAATTTATTAAAATGGTCATCATAACATCGAATTAGTAAACTGGGACGATCGAGCCAATTCACTTTGGTGATAAGAGAAATTTATATTCCTTGCTTATAATCTAATTCTCTACCCTAATAAACTATAGCTAGAAATCAGCAATTATTTGATATCCACACTAAATAAACCGGCAAATTTCCTAGACAAAGTACTTATATATCAAACAAGTTCAGCCGGTATCCATTAATTAAGATCGACGCAGATACAAAACAATTTATGACTTCATCGAGTGCCTACTGTGCCAATTTAATTACGACCGCGATCATTATCAATAACAGATAGTTTGTTTACTATATATATATATACGTATACTTTTTGGTCTACGCTACACTTGATTGAAATTCCGTCACAGATTACTAAATAGTTACTGATTCCGTTGTGAATGTTCCGCGTCCGAACTTCACTACATGTTATTGCATATGAATGACTAATAACGAGCGGACTACGTGAGCGATTGATCTCCCGTGTGCCCATTAGTATATATATACATATATATATATATATTTGCAACTAGCTGATGCCCGCGGCTCCGCCTGCGCGGAGGTCGGCTATCGTTTCTTGGTCATATCTCCGGTTCTTCTTAACCAATTGCAATCAAACATACGGTAGATTTTAAGTCTGACCAAGATCATCTAATACGCGTGTAAATCCGTTCAGTAGTTTTTGCGTCCATTGCGAACAAACAGATACACATACAAGAATTCCATAATTTATTTTTTGTGTGCCGTGTGATTACTTACCCATGTATTATTTTTAATATCTCCAATGTACTGAAACAATTAATTTACAATTTTATAATAGTATAGATAACGTATTAGCGTTCGATCCGCGACGGAATTTCTGTCAAGTGTAGCGCAGGCCTTTTGGTAGTAAACAATAGATATTTACTATATAGGGCTAGTGCCCAGGTCGGCTGCTGTTGGTTACATCATCATCACAAGGTTGGTCTCAGTTGCATCCAAAGCTTATACTTTGGAGCCTGGGGTTTGCTCTCCCACTCTTTCTCTTTTGCGAGAGCGACTAACACCCCCACTCCGAGAGAAAAGCTGGATTGGGTGTACTGAGTCAATTTAATTACGACAGCGATCGTAATCAATGGTTATCAATAACAGATAGTTTGTTTACTATACATAATATATACATACCGACTCTAATGGTATATGCCGGTCGCCATACGAATATATATATGTACGCATGTATGTTCCGAGGTCGTTTGACGGTAGCATCTCGCCCGGAGATTCTAGCGCAGGGACTCGGTGGATGCAGGCCGCTACAGACCGGTCAAAATGGAAGTCAATGTGGGAGGCCTATGTTCAGTAGTGGACTTCCTACACAGATATGATGATGATGATGATGTATGTTCATACGTTGCCTGTGGCATTCATTCACAGATATTCCCAGTGCGATGTGGAGGTCAGATGGAGGTCCTTCTCGGAGAATATTGAAGTTCGGCTTTTTCGTAGTTAGTCTAACAGCCTCAGAAGCCTTTCCCTCCGGGAAAAGGCTCAGAGGTAGAGAAAGATCGCATACCGGGTGAAAACGTTAAGTGTCCAGACGTTTACTTCGCCATTTTTTAAGATATTGCAAAACTTTAAACTGATAGGAAATCTGCATCGCTTAATCTACAAAATGTAATTTTTTCATGTGTCCACAATTTATACTTTTGCGGTTCCTATTCATATAGGCACGGTTTATTCACTAATCTGATAATTAGAAACTTAAAATATATCAAAATTAAAAAACAAAAGTAAAACTAAAAGTAAAAGTAAAAAATTTTGTACTTTTGCGGCTCCCATACATTTACTATGCAAAAGTGCAAAATACAAACATAGTACCATATTTTTTTAACTATATCAGTTTAAAGTTTTACAATATCTTAAAATTTTCCGAATAATTGTCTGGACCCACCTAACGTTTCCACCCTGTATACCCGCTTGTTATTCTTCTTAGTTGTAAATAGTTAGTTTGGTCGCTGATGATTTCATGTTTTAGTTGAAATGCTTATTTTAGGCCACCATAGAATGGCGGCCAATTTCCGCCGGTAACCCTGGGGTTATCCTTTCGAGGGCTTACCCGGGGTGCCCGGCAATGGACACTTGGGCAGGACACCGTGCGGTTTTAGTCGGTTCATGCACGACATAACCGCCCCCGCTGGTCGGTGGGGGGGTATCCGAAGGGATTTCCGCACGTAAAAAAAAAAGGCCACCATAGAACCCCCAAACAAAAATACTGAGCTGGAATCGAATCTGCGACCTCTGACTAAGTAGTTGAATGCTCTAGAGGTCGTCGTGACCATTGATGATGATTGATAAATGCTTAAAAGTTCTATCACATGAAATACAACGTTAATGATTCAGAAAATTCGAATATCAGCTACGATGATGAAAAGCAAGAAGGGAAAGGATGAAGGAAGCAATCAATAAGTACTTACATTATGTTTTCAATTGCTCTCAAAGACCGTACGTAACCGGTCTCTGTACGGTATTACATTTACATATTACTGATACGATTTCATTCCAATTCAATTTTTGGGGACGATGTACGGATTAAGGAAATGTATTTAAACGAACGTAACCTTAAATTATATATTACACTTTTCTTTTTTAGGGTTCTGTAGCCAAATGGCTAAAAACGGAACCTTTATATATTCGTCATGTCTATCTGTCTGTCCGTCCGTATGTCACTGCCACTTTTTTCCGAAACTAAGATTTATGTTTTTTTTTTCTATAATGAATATTTTACGCGAGAGACACTTCCCAAGTGGTACAATCTATGCCCCCCCCCCCCCCCCACCCTGTAACTTCTAAAATAAGAGAATGATGAAACTAAAAAAAATATATGATGTAAACTACCATATAACCTACCACCGAAAATTGGTTTGAACGAGATCCAGTAAGTAGTTTTTTTTAATACGTCATAAATCGTAAACCGCAATTTACCTTTCATTCAATCAACTCACAAAATTTTACTTGCTGCTACGGAACCCTTCATGGGTGAGTCCGACTCGCACTTGGCCGGTTTTATTTTTATACCACTTAGGTGACAGGACACGACCCACCTGATGGAATGCGGTTACCGTGGCCTATGGACGTGTACAACACTAGGGGCGTCACACTCGCGCTGCCTACCCTGTAGAAACATTCTAATGCCCTTCTTGAAGAACCCCATATTGTAGTCGCTTGGGAAAACCACAGTAGGGAGATCATTCCACAGTTTGAGTGTGCACAGAATGAAGTTTCTTTAATATTTTAGCGTGCGCCGTTTATTTGTTTTATACCGCCGTTTATTTGATTAGAAGACTAGTGAGAGTCCAACTAAGATCGGCTTGCTTCGGTTATGTAGAGTGTTCTCTCTATCCCGCTGAACACGTCTACAGCTTGATATCTTTTAAAAGTAGTTAACCCCGACGCTATAGTTTGAATGTTTTATAACCACAAACGGTTTTACCTACTCTACAAAGGTATATCAGTCCGATGTATGATAGAGTGCCCTACAAAACCGAAGCCGGACACTCTCTCACACTACTTCCAGACGCGATGAACCAAATCAATAGTCGGGTAGTCAATACACCACACACACGTGCGTACTCTAGCCTTCAATCTCGGTGCTATTTCCAGAAAACTTTTAAATAAACCACTGTCGGTCTCTGTACTGATACGTTCACAATACACATAAAATCATAACGCGAAAACATAAACGAGAACGTGCTCACGTTCGTCATTTCATTCGTAGCAGTTCTACACAGTTAAATGGTACTGAGATTTACGTAAATAAAGTTTGAACCGTAGATATCTAAGTAATTTCAGAGATATGCTATTCGAGATAGTGTCACATACTTGACTTCAACCAAATCCTTTTACGCAATTTTCATTTCACCCTCGACATTATTCACGTATTCATTTATTAGCTGTTGCCCGAGGCCTCGGCCTGCGTGAAATATTGAGCCCATTCCTGCAACTCACAGAAAAAGTACGTTACTTTTTATTCAGGATTCATTATATAGATATCAAACTGTCAATCCGATGTGCAATAGACCGATGCAACCGGACCATTCTTCCCGACGCGCGGCGACGACGACATGCCATGCCAACCCAAGCGCCGGGAACTGTATAATCTGTATATTACAGATACACGCGCGCGATTAATTGGTAATGCAAGCTTACCGAGCAGTTCATTCAACCTATACCTTGGTAATAGGAAATGTTGTAACTTTTGGATCATTTTTTTTGTTAGAAATATGTTTATAATATAATACTCATTTGTAATAGGTAATATTATGGTCTTTCGGTTAACTGGTTTAATTCTGTTCTTGCAGATATTTAGTGCACTACGAACCCTCATTTTAATAGGAGTAAGGTTGTAGAAAAATACATTTCTTTTATTGTCATATTTTAAATAATAATATTAAAAGATATGAACCTGTAGAATGTATTTAAAATATAATTTATATGTATCTTAATCTTATATTGTAATAAAAGAAATAATAAAACTCTTTATTATCAGGTTGCATAGACCCATAGACCAATGTATGAACAATTATTATTATTTATTATTGGTCTATAATATATACCTTAACCTATTGTATATCGCCCTGACGGTTTCGTTACAACTTTATTGATACCATAACAGCCATAACTAGGACGGTTACCAGCTTCGCAATCAACCCAAGCTTAAGCGTAGCGAGAATTGCCTATCCAACGATAGGTCAACGTGACCAGTCGACTTTTTCCATTGATTTGGTTTTTCGGTGATTATTCCTCGATGGTAAGACCGATCTGGACATTCGACCCCTTACGACACTCAGTAATGTCTACTTGATCACCGTGGCAAATTTGGTCGAGATCGGTCAAACGGTCTCGGAGGAGTATCATTTGTTTGAAATGCAACTTTGAAACCAAAGACGCTTCGCTCGCCTTCGGCTCGCTACGCTTAACAATGGTATTCGGGATATATTCACCAAAGCATGGATCCTGCTTTTATGTACAAATTTATTTTGCCACGATTCGTTTTTAATTTTTATTTTCGATATAAGAATGCAATCGCAAAGAAATCTGAAGTTCCCGAAGTTTCGGTGGCTTTTCTGAATGCCTACTTGCCATGATCACATTGAGACGAAATATTCACGTAGGTACCTAAACTGCCGCCAACGTAAATTTTTATTCTATTATACTTTAGGGACAATTCACTTTATAAAAAGTTGAAAACATAAGCTCTGTTCTTCGTAATTAAGCGTTCAAACTTTTTCAATTTGTTCAGCTACTAAATATGCCCTATTCTATATAGATGTAAGAAAATATATCCTATATACATGTTTCATTACAAAAAGTAATATCTTGTTTTAGGTTAATTAAAGCATAGAATAGTAGCCTGTCATAATTATTTCAGTTAAATTTGTCCTCTGAAGATTCCAGATTAATTATTCATCAAATATTTTTTAATTCATTTCCATTTAAGGATCGTTTGTATATTTGTTAATGTTCAGCCACTTCTGAGGGACTGTACTTATTTAAAATAGTACATTGTTACCCTAGGGGTGAAAGTAACTTATTTAGTCCCGAGACGAGGTTTGGCGCCCTAACGAAGGGAGGGCGCCAATAGTTCGAGGGACTTAATAAGTCTTTAACCCGAGGTAAACACTGTGCTTTTCATTACGAATACAAGGAAAGTAAAAATAAAAACATGAATTAGCTTATTTTTTTTTTTTTTTTACGTGCGGAAATCCCTTCGGATACCCCCCCCCCCCCGCTAGCCAGCGGGGGTGGTTATGTCGTGTCTCGACTAAAACCGCACGGTGTCCTCCCCAAGTGTCCGTTGCCGGGCACCCCGGGTAAGCCCTCGAAAGGATAACCCCAGGGTTGCCGGCGGACTTTGGCCGCCTTCGCGGCCTCGCCTGGTGGGGTCGGGTTTTGTCCCGCTTCGGTGAGTTGGCAGGCGTGTGTAGGGCACACACGACACTCCTCCGCCACGGCCTGCTTCTGTAAGGACGGCGAGTTGAATTAGATGAATTAAGATGAATTAGCTAAAGAAAAAATGAGTAAAACCTTCAAATCGAAAAACAAATGAAGATCGAATTGCCGCTTTTCCGCCTATTTTGTTTGTTTTTTTCTGTGGCCGGCCAGCTATTCAGCCATTATTTTTCATTTTCATCATTGAAAAAATGGTAAATATTTTGCCCAAATCTATGTTATTTTAAGGAAATTGTTGAAACTAAAGTAAATTTATTTAAAAAATATATATTCTTTAATCAATACTTAACTTTATTTTATTTCAATTTTACATCGCGCTGTAATAGAGTGGCTGTATAGAAAGTTGGTACATGGTTCGTACATTAAAAATGTGAAAATAGAATTAGTTTTTTTTTAATAATTTGACAGCTGTCAGTTGAAAGCGATTCTCCCTAGGGATGAAAAGCAATACTTTCATCCCGCTCCTCAGGCAACTTCAGACCTACTTTCAGAGTATGAGTAATGAAATAGTTATTTGTTCAACTAGAGAGGAAAGTTGGTTTTCCAAGCGAGTGCTAATTATGAATCCCGATTACATAAGCGAAGAATTCTAATAATTGAATCACGAGCGTTAGCGAGTGATTCTACATTAGAATCCTGAGCGTCGCGAGGGATTCAAAGGCACGAGCTGGAAATAACTTTTCTCTCGCGTGACACATGCAACTTTTCACCTTAGTAGCGAGAACATTATTAGAGATAAAAAAATACAATATGAATAAAAATGAAACCACATATATTTGCAAACAATAAGTATCTACTAAAATTTAAAATTGCAGTTATTCGTATTTTTTCTAAAACATTTTCTTTGTTTTTTTCTTTATTTCAGTGTATTCATTATATTTTATCATTTAATTAGACATTTAATTACAACATTACCAAATAATTTTCATTATAAAGGTTTATTAGTTTCTGAACGTTTTATTGTTTGGGTGTTCTGAAATTTGATAAACACTAAGTCAACTAGTGCCATCTCCACACAAAAAAAAATTGATAAATCGAACTTCGAATGACGTGTTTCGTATTTAACAATGATAATTCGCAGCATTCTAAATTAAAATCACTTTCCCTCACTCTCGCAGGGAAAACGCGTTTCCCTCACTCTTATTAAGCAGGGAACCCAGTATGTTTGAGCTGCTAAGGTGAAAAATACTTTTTTGACGACTTGTGTGGCTAGCGATAGAGGATCCGACAGCTAACTCAGAGGTCTCATTTAGTTCCAACTAAGTGCCAATATTTGTACGCATAAATATGTCTATTCCGTCTGGATGTTTGCATATAGGTATTTATTGAAAAAAACTGTAAGAATTTAGGTACATCTGCATTCTCGCTCAACGACCTCCGTCCTCCATGAGCGCAGGCCTGGGGGTGGCAGGTGAGGCCGCCTGTCACCCCGGCAGAAGCAGGCCGGGATGGTGGGGCGACTAGCGCCCCTCCTCCAAAACGGGGCAAGACGCCGAGATGGTGTGCCGTTTTAGTCGGTTCAAGCCCGACATAACCGCCCCCGCTGGCCGGCGGTGGGTATCCGAAGGGATTTCCGCACGAAGTTTTTTTTTTAGTTACATCTGTATTCTAGAACCCTTGTAAATAAAAGTTACGCTTAATTTGGGTCTAGATAGCACTGTGTATCGCTCGTTTTTATCCAAGTGTTCATTTCAGTAACCTCCAAATCCACGTTTTTGTTCTTTTAGTGGTTTGTATTAGCTTTAATGGGAGCGACTGCCCTCTGCCCTCTAAACCTCATGAGGAAAGCCAAAGCCTCGTCCGTCAATCAGCTGATGTACCGGCTTGCAGGTGAGGTTGGCTTGGGCCCCCGAGATCTTAGTGGGGTCCCAAAAACACCGAATAATATTTCCAATTAGATATACGGTATGGTGTTAGGTAGCTCGGATAATTAATCAAGTACTGTCACTGGTATATGCCGCTGTATGCACGATACGAAACGGTAGTTTATTCTCGATACACGCTTTGACAGCCAATGTCACCTACCGTTCTCAAGGCATTGGACGATAATATACAGCTTAGTTTAAAGATAAATTGTTTGTAACGTTGGATAATGGATTGTGTGATTTGTCAAGAGTTCCATCAATTTCTTACCCTAAAGCTTTGAACACCTCCAAATATATAATATAATATATATAATATAAATAACTAGTATATGCATAAATTATCTTAATCCGGTGGCGGTTGAAGAGAATAAGAAGTTAAGAATAAGAAAAAAAGAACCATTCCAGTAAACAAAAACCAATCCAGCTATAAAAAAAAAACTGGTTAGTTTATTTATATTATACTATTTGATGCCCGCGGTTCCGCGCGCGTAGAAGTCGGTTATCGTACGGCAGATTCTAAGTCTGACCAAGATCTTTCTTACAGAAATACCGCATCAAAACCCGTTCGGCGTCCATCGCGAACGAACAGACAAACTGGCAAACGGACAAACAGACAAGTATTCCAAAAAATATATGTTTGTGTCCAGAATTTTTCATTTCACAAACCCCAAGTTTTTTTTAAATATCTGCAATGTACAGATATAACTGATGCCCGCGGTTCCACCCACGCGGAGGTCGGTTATCGTTTTTGGTCATTTCTTTGGTTCTACTTAACCAATAGCAATAAAACATACGGCTTATTTTCTGAGACCTTTCTAATATAAAAACTGCATCAAAATCCACTTAGTAGATTTTGCATCCATCGCGAACATACAGACAAGAATTCCAAAAAAAATATTTTTGTGTTTAGAATCTTTCATTTAACATAACCCAAGTATATATTTTTAAATATAACCAATTTACAGACACAACTAATTTACAATTGTATAACAGTATATAGATAAATAGGAGATAGATAAACTAAACACACTAAATAAATAATAAATAAATAAATAAAAGTTTATTTCGGATCAAGTCCATAGAAGTTGTTAGTTCAGTACAATTTTCACTTACATACTATTGTTAGTAAGGTACAAAATTTCTTATTTTAATTTTCTTATTAATCTCGGTGTGGAGCACCATCCACCTTTTAAATAGGGGGGAGTCCCACCGGTTTGATAACGCCACCAGGATGCTGTTGGTGCTGCTCCTCGTGCGATACAATAAGGAAGCACAACGCTTTCTTATTATGGTTGCGAAGTCATTGACACGCTCCTCTGCAAACATCCTGGAGGCGCTGCAGTGCCTCGGCATCCCCATCAGCATCCTGAATACTAAAGATAAGAATAAATAATCACTGTTACCTGGTAACGTAAGTGCCCAGAAAAACAGAAAGCATTGCTACCCATTTTATTAAATTTATTAGTATGATAAAAGTATTAAAAAAAAATTAATTGTTAATTTAATTGTAAATCGTATCTTTGTTTTTGGGACTGAATGTGTACTAGAAAAATCAAATTACTAACAAAACTAACATTACAATAAGGTAAATAGTATTTATATTATTTTGTAACTAATACTACTAACAAATTATGGATTTTAATTATGTGAATTGAATAAAATTATATATTATTATTACTTTTGTTCTTTGTACTATTTTTAACTGATTTTTAGATCACTCGTGAAGTTTCGATGAATCATTTGCTATTGACCTAACGTCTCTATGATCTGTATGTATCTATAGGAAATCAGAGAAGTCAGATCGAATTTACAGTGGAAGACAGATATTTGTTATAAGAACTATGTTAAGTAAGTTATACCAAATATATTATGATACCATGAATAAAACTACTAGTCTCATAATAAGTAGTGTCTACCAATTTAATCCCTAGGATCAAAAGACCGGTATAAAAAAGATCAAACAGAATTTTCGTTTTCAGACTTTTTCAATTTTCTGTTATGGTTATGTAGCGATCGAAATTATGCTCTATGATGCTGATAGTCTTCGCAGCATACAAACAATATACCTACATAAATTCCAGTACCAGGACGTTCAATGTATCCATCAGTATAATAAATTTTTGAAGTAGCGGATGTAAGGTAAAATTTTGTCCACAAAGACATTGTTGAAATTGAACGAGATCGAAGCTATCTCGAAGATGTAGTGTAAACAATGTTCGTTCAGGAGGTTTTCTGCAACATTTTCCACATTGTAAGTTTGGTGGCACGCATCCCATATTTTAGAATATAATCTGTCTTCGTTAAACCAAAATCTCTTTTCTTACTTTCAAGTTATAAACTATAATAGTCTATACTATATAAGATTGTACATTGGTAGGGTCTGTACATTGAGGATTTTAAAAAAATATTGTTATATTACAGGAACGATTCTGGATACAACTTTTTTTTTGTAATTCTTGTCCGTCTGTTTATCTGTCTGTCTGTTAGTTCGCGATGGACGCAAATGAATGTTGATGCGGATTCTATTAAAAAGGTCTTGTTCAGATTTAAAATCTGCCGTATGTTTGATTGCAATTGCTGGTTAAGTAGAACCGGAGATATGACCAAAAAACTAAAACCGACCTCCGCGCGGGCGGAGCCGAGGGATTTAGCTAGTTTTAAATATATTTCTTATATTTCAATTAAATTTTTAAGCATTTTATATGCTTACTTTTCTTACATATTTGGATCGGAAAAAGAGAACATCTGGGACGGGACTTGAACCTGCGACCAGTCCCTTACAGGGGGACCGCTCTGACCAGCTGAGCCACCTAGACACGGCCCAGATATTCATCGCGGGTTCAAGTCCCGTCCTAGATGTTCTCTTTTTCCGATCTAAATCTATATTTCTTATAGTTGAAGAATAAATCAGACGAATTAATTCTAATATAATAATTAGTGTTTCACAATCAGAGTACAATGAAGTTCATTATGTACGTAGCCTTCTTTAAATTAAGAAATATATAATAACAAGCGGTCAAGTGCGAGTCGGACTCGCCCATGAAGGGCTCCGTAGCAGCAAGGAACATAATAATGTTTTTATTTAATTTTTATATATGAGTTGATTGAATGAAAAGTAAATTGCGGTTTACGATTTATGACGTATTAAAAAAAAACTTATTTACTAAGTTTTTAAACATTATTATGTTCCTTGCTGCTACGGAGCCCTTCATGGGCGAGTCCGACTCGCACTTGACCGCTTGTTATTATATATTTTCTATTTTTGTGTGATTATCATATAATGTGGTTCACAGAATACATCTACTTACCACGTTTCAACAGTATATTTCTTATACTTTTGGAAAAAAAGTGGCTGTGACATACGGACGGACAGACAGACAGACATGACGAATCTATAAGGGTTCCGTTTTTTGCCACCTGGCTACGAAACCCTAAAAATGACAATAAACTTCATTGACAATTAAATATTGTCACATTCGCCCAGTCGATTAGCACAAAATTACCAATATGTGACAGATAAAATAATTACTTATCTACATAGTGACCATTCTCCGAAATTTACCCATTTAATTCCACTACTGGCTAGAGGTATCTACCACGGTCCTACGTAATATTTAACGTGCAAACATTAATTTACTATCTGCTCATGCGAGATCAATGGATCACTTCATAAATTGTTACATATTGGCCGGTATTACGATTACATATCGGTTATCTGCAACATTTGTTACGTATGATATGCGAGTATTTTCTACCCATATCAACAAACAATAAATCATGAAATATGATACGTATTAATGGAATATATCAGCTTCACATTGACTATGGGATAAGGTGTAGTTATGTTAATGTCGCCCTTCAAGTTGCTTACTCGTTGCCATTAACAAATTGTAGATAAGAACGGAACTCTCCAGAGAGAAGAATCTCCTCACAAATCTCATAATACGTGCCGTGTTGAGGAGTACTGCCTTTTGCATCAATCCCTTGACCTAACTGCCTAACGCGAGCCTCTTGAGGTGTTGGCCGAGGCTCTTGACGACCGAGACGACTATCGGAACAATAATTGCCGAATCCACATGCCACATGTCGACAACCTCATGAGCCAAATCAATTGTTTTTTTGTTTTGTTTTTGTATGATGGTGATATCGATAATTAATGCGAGGCGCTCTAATCGATCTATCACAACTATATTAGGCGACAAAAGTCCTGTCAGTAATGGCAGGACTATTGTATTAAAATTATTATTTAGAAGGGTTCAAGAGCGAGCGTACTATGCAGATTTCTGGTATTTGTTACATATACGTCCATCTAGAATGCTCGTAAATCTTATCCAAAAAGTGTTTTAAAAGTATCTTCATTGAACACTTAAACGATGTTTAATATCATCTGAAAATCTGCAATCTGCCGATGATGGCAATATTATTTTAAGATCTAACAGACTTCTAGTGAAAAAAGTTGATTAACTTTGCAAAGACCTAGCAAAAAATTCAACTCCGCGCTTAAGAGAACCTATAAAATTTAAATCAGAACACAGCTATATATTCTATGACATTCTATATATGATATATCGCTATATGGCTGTAAATAAAGAGAAAACAAAGTAGATGCAAAAGGGAACAGATCAGATTATTTGTCCTCCGTCTATTTACAAATTCTTATCAGATTATAAGATTTCAAGTTTGATTAAAAAAATACTAAAAAGTCGTATGCAATTATTCTATGATGTTCATATTTATAATGAATTGAAACCGTAAAAATCAACTAAACAATAAAGATTAAAAACCACGTTTATATAATAACTGTATTCATTCAGAACATGAGTGCACGTTATAAAAGCAAAATACGTAACATATAATATTTTATTCAGTACAAAATAAGAAACTCATGCTCGCCAGCTCTTCATTCCTAGGAATTGCAAAGCTTGTCTTTGAAGTTCATTTATTAAATGCCCGCCAATGCTCGCTCAACTTGAGTCCGGAATTTTAACTAAATTTCACGCCACTGCAAATTGTAAAGTAGCTGAAATGTTTTAAATTAGACTTGTTTCAGTATTGTCTCTATTGCTTTAACGTAAAATGCAACATTAGAAAAGATCCTATCCTACTAATGTTATAAATGTAAAAGTTAGTAAAGATATTTGGATGTTTGAATGTTTGAATATTTGTTACTCAAGCACGTTCAAATGATTAAACGGAGCTGGCTGAAATTTGCCACAGAGATACATTTTATTATGCACTGAAATAGCACATAGGGTACTTTTTATTCCTTGAAATGATTTCCATGGGTCCCGTAGAACAGGATCAGAATTCTATTCGGGCAGAGCCGCAGGCAACAGCTAGTTGTACATAAAACGTGACACTTATAAATCTTCCTAATTACGTGTCTAAATCTGCTGCTTCGTTGTATTATAATTTCACAAAAAAGCAAAAATAAATTTGTATTTTTGATGGAAATTGTTCGTGAGTACACTTAAACAACAAAATAACTTTACATTTTTCCTATGTAAAATCGGATAACAGGAAGTGATACTTTTAATTAGATTGTGACAAATGTAAAAAATGAAGCTTAAAAGAAAAGTCCCGAGGAAGTTATGCCAGGTAAAGATAGAAAATAATATAACATATCTGCCAAATGCCACCACCCCACCCCACCAATGAGATTTATATCTAAATTTTAAAAGGTTTTGATTGATTGTTGCAATTATAGCATAGTTACTTAATAATTTAAAGATGCTCACCGTTGTTGTCTAACGTATTATATATATAATAACGATTTCAAAATTTTTTATCCAAACATTGCTTAAAGTGCAAGTGCAGCCAGTGTATCCTTAAGCGATGGCAGTTTTTATACACTTTTTATTAGCTTCACCTGTATGTTTGTTTGTATGTTTGTTTGTAACCGATGGCGCGATTTTGACCCACTTTAAGCGGCCAGATTTCGTTCAAACTTTGTAGATTTATCGAGGACCGATGACAATACAGTAATTTGATAAAATTATTCCATTTTTCAATTGGCAAAATAATTTAAACTAATGAATTAAAAAAAGCTCTGTAAATATTTGATAACCGCGCCATCAATCCCGTCAACTTTGTATCACGTAGTAGCGATTTTAGAAGTTACAGTAATACTGCTGAATTTCTATGAAGCTTCCCTCGCGATAATTTTTTATCAGAGAAAGGCAGAAATTTTAATGTCCAACCATCATCTTTAGCCGATTTATCTAATATTAACAAATTTTCGAACACCAAAGAGAATTTTTAATTCAACAAAGCATATAATAGTTTAAAAAAACTAAAAAACACGCTTTTTATAGAAAACCGAACTAAAGAAATTTAAAATAAAAATGTCAATAAATATAAATTAATAATAGTGTAAATAAAAAAAATGTATTTTATTTTTAAAAAAGCGTGGGGTGCATGGGTCAACAGTTAATATTTTATTGACAGACATGAGTAGAGTGATTATCATTTTGATAATATCTTAAAAAGCAATCCACGCTTTTTTTAAAACGAAATACATTTTTTTTTATTTATACTATTATTAATTTATATTTATTGAAATTTTTAACACTATTCTTAATTTAAATTTATTAAAACTTATTAAAAAAAATTTAGTTCGGTTTTCTATAAAAAGCGTGTTTTTTGGTTTTTTTAAACTATTTTTTTTACACAGGCTTGAGCTTCTATTTATTTTATTGACATAAAAATAAGTCATAAAGTAGGGTGGGGTGACCCACAAGTTTTACCGCTATACTGTGACAGACTACATTCCAGGACAGTTAATCTAACTGTCCTCGAATGTAGCCTGTCTCGGCATCTCAAAGATACATCACTCAATCAGAGCGGGCTAACCGCTTTACTACAGCCGGATAGAGCACTCTCCTTACCATGAGCGTAAGTTTCCGGTTTAAAAAAAAAACTCAATAAAAGGTTGTAATTAAAATAAAATGCCGTTTTAAAAATTAATATTTTAAAAACACTCTTTTAAAAACAAGCTTTCTAGTAAGTGCATGGCAACACAAATCAAATGAGCCCAAACATGACGGGTTTATCTTGTTTAGTTAGAATAATGTAACACCGCAGTATTCAGCAAGACAAAATAATGAGCCCAAACTGGATTAGTTTATCTTGTTTAGTGCAGGAGCACAGAATATGGCAGGAGTTCCTATGGACACCTGCCGACTCCATCAGACCAGCTTTATAGTATTGTCACCGAAATATATACAAGTATAACAAAGAGTGCAATATAAAATCAGGAAGTGGTTCTAATTGGTCTTACAAGATTTTTAATATTTTTTTACATTTCATATTCCGATTCCGACGCTAATTCCCCGATTTTTTTAACGAACGTCACTTTGATGTTTCGTGTTTTTTTTAGCTATTTAAATTTACCTTTATCTATATCTTCTATAAGTACATATATAATCCCACCAAAACATGTTCATGTTAAATGATGCCAAGACAAGCCTTTGCAAAAACTGTAAAATGTTATCAGATCCTATGAAGATCCAAGCTTCTAACTCTGCAAGCCCTAACCTAACGCTCTAAATCTCATTATAGCGTATACGCTGTTCTGCGTGAATTTTAGTCTAAAGTTCTCTACAAATCCTACACCTCAGTCCAAATTAAGCGTTAATAAAAGGATAATTAGACCATATATATTTTCATCTTTATGCTTCGCATAAAAAACGAAATTATATTTTTTATTATAAAAAAAACTTTAAACGTTCTTGTTAAGTTTTGAAAATAGCGGTTAGGCGATTTCACCTTTCCGCTGTCGATATGGTGCGAACAATGACAAAAAAGAAACAGTTTTTTATTCAATTTTAGATATACCAAAACCAGTAACATACCGTATGAGTCTGAATATCGACCACATTTTTGTGTAAGCACTTCTATACCAGTATAAAAAGTACTTTCTGGTCACATAAAAGTCCCCAACAAGTTATCACGTAAAATATATATCCACCATTATATTCTATTTGGTTTGTCGACGGTTACCATGCACGAGGCACGCTCTCAGTCGTCTGTATAGACTAAACTACACTACAGACACCGCAATGTATGCTAATTTACTAACAGAAAAACAAATGCACTAAATACTTATACAAAAAAGTGCATCAAGAATATTTAAACCAACTAAAAACGTCTCGTAACGTTACTTCATACGCTATAGGCAACATAAAATTCAAAAGTAGAAGAATTTCGTGAATTATATAAAGACAGAAGTAGATGGCGGGTAGTTGTCTCAGCCTACCCCTGTGGGAGGCGTGGGTGTACATATTATTTATATGTATATTTATCGCAGGTTTATAAGTGCCCGGTTAATGGCAATAGGCGCGCCACCTATTACATTGGGACCTAAACATAAACTGGCGAAATGTGGGTGCTAGCACCTCTGCCTACCCCTTCGGGGATATAGGCGTGAGTTTATGTTATGTTATGTTATGTTATGTTATGAACACCCTTATAATCTACTATAAATAACTAAATTACATATTTTTCTAATTGAATGTTCTCTATTAAGGATAAACAAGGTCTGCTGCCAAATTTACGTGACGTGAAGTTAAGAACTATCTTTGGTGACGATTTCATCAGATCTGTTTCAGTCTCTATTCTGTACCGGTAATCTTCATATGCTGCGTCCACAGATTAAGGTGATAATTATATCTTTAATTATCGCGATAATAAACGGCATTTCCCGATAGTGTGTACCCACCATTAATACTAGATATACCTAATTCCACTTCGTCTCGTTCGCTTCATGCGAGCGCTAATCCCGGTTAAATCCAAAGCTTGCACTTCGGAGTCGATTCGCTCTCCCACAACTCTATAATTTGCTTTATTTTGACATTTACGGGTGCGACTTCCGTATGATGGCTTCCTAAACCGGTAGGAAAGTCTGTGATATGAGGAAATATCAGCTTGCAGGGGAGGTTGGCTCGAGCCCCGAAGATCTTAGTGGGACCCATACAATAATTAAACTAAATTTTTTAAGTTATATAATAAATTAACGATGTGATTCTAGATTTGTTTTTTATGCTACTACGTCGGCAAATGAGCACACCAGCTGTTAGCTAGGCAGCGGTAACCAGTGCCTATTTAGCGCCTCTATCATTTTTTTATTTATTTTTTATACCACTTAGATGGCAGGCAAGCACACGGCACACCTTATAGGAAGCAGTTAACGTTAATATAACTACTCTGGCCATAAATACTGTTACATCAAAACTTTTCTTTCTTTTTCGGCTTTTTAATTATTTTGAATTTGGAACACGTATATTATTTTAAAAACTTATTTCGATTTCGTGCCATTTCACATATTTTTTCGTGTTCATTATCGAATTACAATATGGAATGGGGTGTTAAAAAGAAAATAGGATCGCAGTGATCGCCTTCCACAAAGTGGGTATGGAGCCGTCGCCGTCGGTCATATTCCAGACACTTCAAAAACTTGGTATCAGCCGTATGTTCGTATATCGTACTATCAACAACACTTCGTCTGTCGGAGACCAGAAAAGATCGGGGCGGCCGCGTGCTGTTAGAACTACAAAGGCTATTAATGCTGTTAAAGCCAGAATTCGTCGAAACCCCATAAGGAAGCAAAAAATCTTATCGCGAGAAATGAAGATTCCCGCTAAGACTCTGTCACGTATTATAAAACAAGACCTGAAGCTCGGTGCTTATCGTCGATACACAGGACAATACAAACAAACGTCGATATACAAAAACAATCTTTACGATTAAAGAGAGTGGATCGATCAAAGCGCCTTCTGTCGCGATACGCAGGTGAAAGGCACAGAAACCTTTACCTTTACCGATGAAAAAAATTTCACGATTGAAGAACACTACAATAAGCAAAATGAAAAAAAGTATACGCTCACAGTTCTAAGGAAGCAGCTCAAGTGGTCGGAAAGGTACAACGTGGTCATCATCCTGCGTCAGTGATGGTTTGGTGGGGCGTGTCTTAACAGGGAGTCACAAAGCTACATTTTTGTGAAAAAGGAGTGAAAACCTTAGCCAAATTGTATCAAGATACTGTCTTGGATGATGTTGTGAAACCTCTCAGCAATACACTTTTTAAAAATATACTATGGACTTTCCAGCAGGACTCTGCTCCTGGTCACAAGGTACGAACTGCCCAAGCCTGGCTAGAAACCAATGTTCCGGACTTTATAAGAACTGAAGACTGGCCCTCATCTAGCCCAGACCTCAACCCTTTAGACTACAAATTATAGTCAGTTTTAGAGGACGTGGCCTGCTTTAAACGACACGGCGACATTGAGTCTCTTAAAAAGTCTGGCAAGTAGTGGCAAAATTTTCTTTGGAAACAGTGCGTAAATCCATAGATTCGTGGCCAAACAGATTAAAGGCCTGTATAAAAGCCAAAGGTGGCCATTTCGAATAAAATATATTTTTATTTTTTGCTAAAACTTTAATAAATATGTAGGTACTTATAAATCTTAATAATATTACATTACTTCATTTAAAAAAAATTGCATTTTCATTTGTAACAAAACTTATGGCTGGACTAGGTATAATGATAGAAACCGCGATCAAATCGAACTAAACCCCGTTATCACAGTTTACTCGGTGAAATTCTTTGAATTGCCCGACCGGGTTGCACTGGCCCTGGTCACACGCGGACTAAAAGTTAGGAAGCGTTAATTTCAATTAACGGGTGTATGCAAGGTGTATGGGACCCCGTCAAGATCTTTGGGCACACTATTGGCTGGCACTGGTCAGTGCTAGCCAGTACTGTTGCTGATTAGCGGCCACGGTTCTGATGCAGACTTACCTCAAGGGGTTGGGTGCTTACGGCAGTAGCTTTCGTTAAAACCAAGAGAAGTCAAATTAAGAGACAGATTAATAGAGCGGACCCCGGGCTTAGAAGTGCAAGCTTTTGATGCAACCAGGACGAACGCTGTAATTGTGATAAATTCGGTTACTACTAACTGACTTCATGATTTACAGTAGAGAATTGGTTGTGCAACCAACTCTCTACTGTAAATTTTATCCTTTTCTCCTACTGGTAATAAAAAATTAAATATACCTGTAAAAATCGATCCCATTAGATCAAATCCTCTAGGTTTACTAAGGTCTACAACGGTCCATTAGCGAGACCATCGTAGCATCACGCTAGCTCGCTTGTGTAACTGAGTGCACACTTGTGAAGCTCTCCAATTAATAGGTAATTAGCCCACCTTGTTCTCGTACCTGTCGGCAGAGCGCCCAATTGAACACTTGCTATTTGAGTTACCTACTGGTTGTAAAATGGAGGTCTATTGATGCTTACTTAGAATGTTTGTTATAGTTTACAAAACACATTTATCTTAAACTAGCTGACCCGGCAAACTTCGTTCCGCCTTAGAATCAAGTTATGTTGGTTACCTTATCACCTGAATTTATTTCGTGAATGTCTATGGTCTATGGTCTCCTTGCACCCCGGAGACCATAGACCAAGACCCATAGGGGTAATCGTGTGTGTATTATAGGTTTTGTTATAATAAACAACGCAGTGCGACGTGATTCATTGATAACGAATAGAAAACGATTCGTTTTTAATTGATTCCACTAATAGAATGTCACTTTGTCTACAAGCTCAGGATCTAGCGTAGGCTTTCTTCTTGGGGTTGGGAGTTAACCCGACACTTTTTCATATGCGGTAGGTATGTTTACTGACGGATGGATGATACATTTGAAATTAAAAAATCGGTTAGTAGATATAATGGGTGTTTGATATACCTCCCGTAAAAGATACGCTAAATCAAGATAAAGAGTAGGAGAGAGATGAGTAAAGAGAGATTCTGTGCTCCAAAGCTTTGGATGCAACCGTAACTGACGTTGTGATGATGATGGATAAACATTTGAATTAAATGAGACGGTGCGTGAAAATAATTTTATAGAAAAGCTACTAGATATTGCATTCATAACATTATTACAAATTAGGGTATGAGGTACTTCTAGTATACACCACCATCCAAAATTATGCGCGCCCGGGAGAGGCTCAGAACTCTCCCGGCCCGCCGAGCCCGCAACATGCTCGCCGCGCGTCGCAGGCGACTAAGGCGCCGAAGGTCGCTCAACGACCTCCGTCCTCCATGAGCGCAGGCCTGGGGGTGGCAGGTGAGGCCACCTGTCACCCCAGCAGAAGCAGGCCGGGACGGTGGGGCGACTAGCGCCCCTCCCCCAAACCGGGGCAAGACGGGGACACCGTGGTTCCCAAACCCGAGGGGGCCATCTCGAAACCGGAGATGGCCCAGGGTCAGTCGGGGTGCGAGGGATATGCTCTATGGGCAACCTTACACCCCGGCGTCAGCAGACCCGAGACGGCGTGCGGTTTTAGTCGGTTCAAGCCCGACATAACCGCCCCCGCTGGCCGGCGGGGGGGTATCCGAAGGGATTTCCGCACGAAAAAAAAAAACAAGGTACGTCAACTTTAGGGGTGCTTGGTTAGGGACCTCCACGCGGTGCACCCTGGGCAACGGAGACAGCAGCGCCTCTCTCCTAGGGCGGGAGAGACGCTGCCGCCTACGGCCAACTCCGACCGAGGTGAGGACGGCCCTGTTGAGGGCTGTTCGGAAGCTTTCCACGTGTCCCTCTGATTAGCAGATGGCACAGTGGAGAGCAAGTAAGGGGGCCATCTCGAAACCGGAGATGGCACAGGGTCAGTCGAGGTGCGAGGGATATGCTCTATTTTTTATTTTTTTATTTATTTACTTTTGAAGAAGGCTTACAGACTAATGACAAATTATATGGTAACAACAAATATATAACAATATTGCTAATAACAAGCCTCCATAGAACCATTTAGGCATTAACAACATTAGTATTTAGGAAGAAATAACAATGCAACAGATAGTAGTATGCAATGATACATAAGTAGGCACCTAAGTACAGAACTACTAATTTTCGTTGACAAATTGAACTGCGCTACCTAACAGTTGTACCGTACCCCGCATCATCAGTGAAGAAAGGTTCAGCCAATAACCGTCTTACTGCGCTAGCTTTAGTGTTAAAGAAATCGTACTGCAATGAACCGCGAAGTTCATTGAAGCCGCGTGCACTCCGTAGTATAAATGAGTTACGTCTGTAATTGGTGGTTACAAATGGTATATTGTGCAATGGTCGTAGCCTAAGCCCAAACTGGTTTGTACGTAATCCTATTTTTGATAGAAGCTCAGTTGAGTCAATTGTACTATTTGCGATGTTGGTTAAGTAGCATATGTCACTTATATGGCGCCTATATTCGAGTGGGAGGAAGTGATACCGACTGCAACGATGATGATAGTCGTGTGAAAATTGCTGTGTCTGATAGTCCAAATAACGAAGAAACTTCCTCTGGATACCCTCAATACGTGACTTGTAGACCTCGTATTGGGGGTTCCAGACTTGTGATCCATATTCTAAGCTACTGCGTACAAAGGAACAATACATGACTTTTACCGGTTTGATAGTACGGAAACAGGCCGCGGTTCGCATAATGTAGCCTAGAGCTTTTGACGCTTTATTGACAATTTGATCTATATGTTGGTCATAAACTAACTTACTATCCTGTATGACTCCAAGATCTCGAACACTATCGACCCTGCTGATAGGTTGGTTACTTAGTGTGTATCCTGAACCAATTTTAGATTTTTTCGCGAAAAAGTAATGTGGTAGCATTTGGTTACATTAAGCTGAAGTTTGTTACGGCAACAGTATGTTTCAAATCTATTAAGGTCTATCTGTAAGTCATGTGTATCGGATAAGTTTGCCTCTTTCTTATGAATTTTCATATCATCAGCATAAAGTAGGATGTATGAATGTTTGAAGCAGCTCTTAATGTCAGCAATGAATAACAAAAACAACAGAGGTCCCAAAATTGACCCCTGTGGGACGCCTGAAGGGATAGACGTCCAGGTAGATGTATAACCTTTAAGAACCACAGCCTGTGTCCGACTTTCTACGTATGAAGTAAACCATCTATACAAGTCACCATGTATTCCTGCTGCGAATAATTTTTGTAGTAGGAGTCGATGATCTATTCTGTCAAAACATTTACTATAGTCGGTGTAAATTACATCTACCTGAGCGCCGTGCTCCTTGTAACCTTACACCCGAGACGGCGTGCGGTTTTAGTCGGTTCAAGCCCGACATAACCGCCCCCGCTGGCCGGCGGGGGGGTATCCGAAGGGATTTCCGCAAAAAAAAAGGTACGTCAACTTTTCATAAATAATTTGTGCGTACCTATTTATTAACACCGTGAAGTTACAAAACTGTTACTACAGCATTTTGATAACGAATCCCAAATGTAACCGTAAAATTGATGAATGTTTCTCGTACACGTTTTGCCTAAACAACTCACTATTTGGTTAATAAATCAATATATGTAACTGTTTAATCGTTAAATAAACAATGAAACGTGACTATTGTAGTGGTTCTAAATTAAAATCGTCGGGTAAAGATTGGGGTAACTTTTTCAATAATCTACCAAAATCACACATCTAAGTTATGGGTAAAGAATTACTGGTTATTGGGCTTAGCTTTTTTATTGATAACGTGTACATTGCCAGCTGTATAAAACCCAAAATAAGTTATAAAGAGGTTGGCTAAATGCGTGTCGGACTACAGACTACTTAAAGTGAAGGGTTGCGCAGAGAGGAAAGATATTTACTGTTGTTAAAAGTTGATAATAGAATAATTTTATTAAGCTCAAAAAAATATGCGAACCTGTGAAAATATCACATGTACCTTTTTTTTTTTCGTGGATACCCCCCTCGGATACCCCCCCCCCCCCCCCCCCCGCAGGCCAACGGGGGCGGTTATGTCGGGCTTGAATCGACTAAAACCGCACGTCGTCTCGGGTCTACAGACGCCCATCAGTAAGGTTGCCCATAGAGCAAATCCCTCGCACCCCGACTGACCCTTTTTTTTTTTTTTTTTTTTTTTTAATCGTGCGGAAATCCCTTCGGATACCTCCCCGCGTGCCAGCGGGGGCGGTTATGTCGGGCTTGAACCGACTAAAACCGCACGCCGTCTCGGGTCTACAGACGCCGGGGTGTAAGGTTGCCCATAGAGCATATCCCTCGCACCCCGACTGACCCTGGGCCATCTCCGGTGTCGAGATGGCCCCCTCGGGTTTGGGAACCACGGTGTCCTCGTCTTGCCCAGGTTTGGGGGAGGGACGCTAGTCGCCCCACCGTCCCGGCCTGCTTCTGCTGGGGTGACAGGCGGCCTCACCTGCCACCCCCAGGCCTACGCTCATGGAGGACGAAGGTCGTTAAGCGACCTCCGGCGCCTGAATCGCCTGCGACGCGCGGCGAGAATGTTGCGGGCTCGGCGGACCGGGAGAGTTCTAAATCTCCCCGGGCGCGCTCCGCCATCTCCTTCGCGAGCATTACATGCTCGCAGAAGGAGGTGGTGGCGGCCCACGCGCTCGCGCTCCGCACCATTGCCGCAATCATGTTGCCGAGCGTGAGGACTCCCACCCCGATGGCTGCCACGAGTTCACAACTCGGTGCCTCCCACGCCGGGCAGTCCGCCAGCGTATGCAGCCCCGAGTCCTCGCTCGCGTCGCAGTGATCGCACTAAGGCATTTGCTCCTTCCTGATCCGATGCAGGGGGTCCCCGAAGCTCCACTTCCCAAAGATCACCTGCGTCAGTCGGTACAAGAGGCTTCCTTGTCGCCTCTCTAGCCAATCCTCCATGATGGGCCTTACCGCCGCTAATGCGGCGTGCCCTGCGCTTGGTCGCCCAAGTCGTTCCTTCCACTCCACCACGATGGCCTGGTGGAGCTGGGACGACACGGCCTAAATTTCTCGAGGCTCGGGGTTCCGTCCCTGCTCCGGCGCCTCCTTTCGCCACTGGTACATCTCGCCTCCAGGTCCCAAGGCGGAGTTTCGGCAAGGAGACTCACCGCCTCGAAGGAGATCATACGGTACCCGCGAATGACCCTGTTGGCCATCACCCGCTGCGGAGCGCGCATCATCCGTACACTTCTGGCCTTCAAGGCCTCCGCCCATATTGGACACCCATACAGGGCCATGGACCGCACAATCCCCGCGTAGAGTCTCCTGCAGGAGTCATCAGGCCCCCTCATGTTGGAATATCACATGTACCTATCGAAAACTACACGATATAACTTATTGAAACCAAATCTCTTAGTGTTATTTAAGAATAGTCTACCTTTACTATAGTTCGAAACACAACTTTTAAAGGTAACTATGGACTTAAATAAAAACTCTTTTCTAAATTTTTGCCTCGCCCCCCAATTATATTTTATACCCCCTGCAGGGAAATACAGACGTGAATATTGTTACGTGCGCGGGGTACAATTAAATGCCGTTTATACAACGAAGAGGTTTATTTGCTCACCACAAACTAGATAACTAAATAACTAGCACACACAGTACTCCTCAATAGTTCAAGTCGCTCAGCCGTCCACAGTCGTTGTTTAGTTCGCAGGTATAATCCTCTTGAATCGCTTCGGTATGATGTGTTCGCTTTCGCTTCCGAAAATTAACTGGCTGCGTGTCGATAACCGGGCGCCTTTTATAGCTCTTAATTAGGAGGGTAAAATATTTCAGAATGTTCTAGAGATAAGGTACGTTAGGTATCTAAGTAGAGCGTTCGAGAAAGGTACCTACAACAGTAGTAGGTATAGACGCGCAAACATTCAAAATGAATAACCTTGCATTCAAGATTGTAGGTAAATAGATATAGGTATTTGAGGTAGATGCGACTTTTGTGTTGGCGATTCTAGATTTTTCTACACTAATCGGTAGAGTACTTCGAATTTCCTGAGGATTCGATCAGTATTTTTCGAGATATCGACGCTCGTTGTAACAATATGATACGTACATGAGTATTTTAGAGCGTTTAGATCTCTTTAAATTTCATCTATTTAGCGCCAATATTCACAACCTCAAAACTAAAAAAGACAATATACGAGGTTTTTTTTTTTTTTTATATAGACCATTAATACGGAACTTACAAAACGTCATAAAAAATAAATAATCTAATGTTTGGCAAATGGACCACCGGTTCGAAACGCGGCCCTGTCCTGAGAAGACTCCGGCAAGAAACTCAGCGGGCTGTTTTTTTTGGTCTATTTACAAACATATTTACTTAACCTAAGTACAGTATTTCATTTGAGTAGCATAGAGAGAGAGCAAACAGCCCGCTCATCATCATATCCAAGCTTGTTTGTCGTCTAAATAGTCTTGAATTTTATAGTAGCCTTTTTGGCAGAGTTTACTTTTAATTTGGCTTTTAAATTTATGAAGAGGTAGATTCTTCATTTCACTAGAAAGCTTGTTGTTGAAGCGTATACAGTTACCCTGAAAGGAATTACTAATCTTGTGGAGTCGACTATTACAAACCACAAGATTGTTTTTATGTCTAGTATTTACGTTATGTATATCACAAAGCCTTAAAAAATTGGAAATGTTTCTTCTAACATACAAAAGATTTTCAAAAATATATTGGTAAACTACAGTTAGAATGTTTATTTCTTTGAACTTTTCTCGGAGGGAGACTCTTGGGCCCAACTTATAAATTGCCCGCACCGCCCGCTTTTGCAGTACAAAGATTGTATTTAAATCTGCGGCATTACACCAAAGGAGAATGCCGTAGCTCATAATACTATGGAAATAACTGGAATAAACTATTCTAGCGGTATCTATGTTCCGTCGAGGCGGCATGTCTCCTAGCTGGGACCCCTCCATGGGACCTGGAAGCGAGAGCCCTTGCGCTGCTGTACCAGTGGCGCAAGGAGGCGCTGGAGCGGGGCCATAGGCCGGAGCCCCGTGAAATCAGGGCTCAGCGGTCCCTGCTCCGCCAGGAACTCATGGAGACATGGAGGGTGCGACTTGAGCACCCAAGGTGGGGGGAATCCACCATTGCGGCGGTGAGACCGATCATGAAGGAGTGGTTGGAGAGGGACCATGGGGACCTCTCCTACCGGATGTGCCAGATGGTTACCGGACACGGGTGTTTCGGTAAGTATCTGTGGCGCATCCACCGGGAGACAACGCCGCAGTGCCAGCACTGCGAGGATCCTGGCGAAGACACGGCGCTCCACACGTTGGTGGAGTGCCCTGCGTGGGCGAGTCAACGCCGGGATCTCGTTGCGGTCCTGGGCGTGGACGTTCTCTCGTTGGAGACCATGGTGAGGGCCGTGGTCTCCGACGGGAGCAAGTGGCACGCCGCCGCCTCATTCTGCGAGCAGGTAATGCTCGCGAAAGAGACGGCGGAGAGGGAGCGGGAAAGAACCCTGCCCCCCGAGTTTCGCAGTCTGCGGCGAGGACGCCGCAGACTCATCTACGCCCGGGACTACCGACCTCCATGATCGGGGCCTGAGGACGGCAGTTGGCCGACTCGCCGTCCTTACAGAAGCAGGCGGTGGCGGAGGCGTGTCGTGTGTGCCCTACACACGCCTGCCAACTCACCGAAGCGGGATAAAACCCGACCCCACCAGGCGAGGCCGCGTTGGCGGCCAAAGTCCGCCGGCAACCCTGGGGTTATCCTTTCGAGGGCTTACCCGGGGTGCCCGGCAACGGACACTTGGGGAGGACACCGTGCGGTTTTAGTCGAGACACGACATAACCACCCCCGCTGGCCAGCGGGGGGGTATCCGAAGGGATTTCCGCACGTAAAAAAAAAAAAAAAAAAAAAAAAGCGGTATCTATGTCTGTTAAAGTCCTAACCTTTTTCACAGCGTAGGAAGCAGAATTTAACCTACTAGCTATTTTTTCAATATGTGATCCCCACTGTAATTTAGCATCGATACTTAAACCTAAGAACACGGTTAATTCCACAAGGCTCAACAACTGTCCATTAAGTTGTACATTGGTTTCCACCTGTGTAACATTAGGTAAGGTGAATTTAATACATTTGGTTTATACAGACTTATTCTAATTTAATATATTTTGTCAATACAGTTAACTTGTACTAAATTAATTATTCATTCATTCATTATTATTCACTCCCAATGCAAAAGTGCCCATCACACTCGTCGCCTTTTCACGCTGAATTACGATGGCCAACAGTCGTATCTATAAACCTTTGTGCAATCTGCTTCTCCCACTAATATTATACATTTGAAAGTTTGGATGGCTGGATGTATGAATATTTGTTACTCTTTTACGCAAAAAGTATCATGTCATATCAGTTTAAATAGTGTCCAAATAAATGACTGAGAAGTAAAGTCCAAGTTAAATACAAAACACACAGCTGAAGTTGAAAAGTTAATACAATTACATTTTTACTCTGGAACCCTAAAAACAGTTGGACACCCTAAAAAGAACACGATAATCCGCGATAAGCTCCACAAGTAATGTTGGTGCCCAATGTGCCCATTGGTAGTATGCGCCCAAAGGGTCACAAGTAATAATCTTCGAATTAGGTAAATATTTATACTACTGTGAGATTGTATGTAAGTACGCTATGACCGAGATTTAAAAATAACTTTTTATAGAAACATATATGTACTATTAACATTTTATTCGCTGTTGTTATCATTATTAGTTTTAAGACCTTCATTTTACACCGAGACAAATAAACATTCGTTTTTTTCTTTCTCTAACTAAATGAAAATAGTTTATCTAACAATATTGTGTTCTATTAATTGTTTATGCTATCGAAATTTTACGCGAATTTTAAACAGGCGTTATCTAGGACATTCAGCGACCAAGCAGACTGACATTGAGGAGAGAAGACGGCAACTTGTCATTGAGCTCTATCGGGAACTAGACCACATTTCCCAATGGGGATCTGGGAACCTGGTCAAATTCAATGCCAAGAAAACACCGGCATGCGTGTTAGCATATCTCCTTTAGTTCTCGTTCCAACTCTTTGGAACATACCACTACCACTACAGTACACTCTCTCTTCGCTGCAAACTCAACAACAAAAATTACATCGAGAGCGTTATTAAAACAGCTCCACGTAAACTCGGAGTGCTGAACAGGGTGCGGCGGTTTTTCACGCCGGGGCAGCGTTGTCTTTTATATAAGACTCAGGTTCGTCCCTGCATGGAATACTGTTCTCACCTGTGAGATGACTCTGCTCAGTACTTGTTGCTCTTGATAGACTGCCGCGACGGGCAGTCAGGATCATCAATAGTCCTGAGGTCACCAGTTCTCTAGAGCCTCTGCAGCTGCGTAGAGATATAGCCTCCCTGGCAGTATTCTATCGCATATACCATGGTGAATGTTCCGATGAGCTATTCCAATTGATTCCTCCTTTTCCCTTCTTGTCCCAAACAATACGTGCATGACTTAGGTGTCATCCTCATACAGTGCAATAGATACCATAGCGAACCAAGCGGTTTGGTGACTCCTTTTTTTGTCGGTCTATAAAGAACTGGAACGCTTTACCGACACACGTGTTCCCTTCTTCCTACTATCCTGGGTACTTTAAGCGGGGCGTGAAAAAACATATGTTGAGGCCGTCTAGGCGACCATTCTAGGAACAATCTCTGGAAATGGTGGCCACTACTTTTTGGACTTCACCTTAGCTTACCATCAAGCGGGGTGCAGTCAATGTGACGAACTAAATATTAAAAAAAAAACAAATAGAACTACCTTTTAACGAATTAAATCACGAGGTATCATGCGTTATTTTATTTTCCGAAGTTTCGGTTGCTATTCAGTAGCCGTGAACACGTAAAGACTAAGATATGGCCGTTGATATGAAAAGTTATCTCACACGCCCACCCCATCGTCGGCACCGATGGGGTGAAGCCCGTGGGGGTTTCCACACGCTAAAAAAAAATTAAAATAAAATAAAAAAGGCACCTTTTATTTTATTCACTCCTAAGAGTGAATAAAAATTCCACTTAATCTATTTATTCTTCTTAGGCCTGCCAACTCACCGAAGCGGGATAAAACCCGACCCCACCAGGCGAGGCCGCGGTGGCGGCCAAAGTCCGCCGGCAACCCTGGGGTTATCCTTTCGAGGACTTACCCGGGGTGCCCGGCAACGGACACTTGGGGAGGACACCGTACGGTTTTAGTCGAGACACGACATAACCACCCCCGCTGGCCAGCGGGGAGGTATCCGTAGGGATTTCCGCACGTAAAAAAAAAAGAAAAAAAGGGATACCATAGAGTTTTAACATAACATAACATAAACTCACGCCTATATCCCCGAAGGGGTAGGCAGAGGTGCTAGCAAACAAATGATTATTGTATCAATATTAAATATAAATAAATAATGTAAACTAAGATCTAACAGTACCGAACTTACACCCACAAATGTTCCGTAGACAATACTTCCCATAGGAATACATCACATAGTTATTATGGATGTAATCTTCTATAGCGAGAATTTACTTCCCCATTCGAACTCTAATTTGACCGGAATTTCAACTCTGTTCCCTACCTCTCATAAATTTCTGTCAGGAAATTCTCCGCAATAGTTAGAAGCTGCAGTGGGAAGGTGAATAGTTTTAATGTTATTACAGGTATGAATTACTAGCTAATGCCCTCGGGTCCGCCCGCGCCATATCTCCAGTTTTACAATTGCAATTGCAATCAGATATATTTTAAGTTTGATCAAGACCTTTTTAATAGAAAATACCGCATGAAAAACTCTTTCAGTAGTTTTGCGTCCATCGTGAATAAACAAATAAGAATTTAAAAAAATGTGTTCAGAATCGTTCATTTAACATAACCCAATTATTTTGTAAATAACTAGTTTACACGTGTTTACTAGTTGCCCGCGGCTTCAGCCGTGCTGGAATCTGGTCCCGTTCCCGCTACCCATAGGACCATATTCCACCATCATAACCTATATAAGATACACAATTTCACCATACATAATGTTGTTTTATCACAAAGGGTTAAGGCAGCATTTTCGCTGAAAGCTCCCAGACGGCTTATTTTTTTTCAACACCTTTTATTTTTTCGTCTGGAATTTCCTCTTACTCGCAGAAGGAGGCGGCGGCGGCGGAATACGCGCTTGCACTCTGCACCATCGCTGTGAGCAAGACGCCGAACGACGGACTCCCACTCCGAGGGCTGCCACGAGGGCCCGCCTCGGCACCTCGAGTGCCGAGTGCAGCTCCGAGTCCTCGCTTGCCCCGAATCCTCGTTTGGTTTCCGACACCTTCAACAAATATTATTATATTTTAGCCAATGTATACAAAAACTTTACAAATATAATTTATCAAGTTTTACTGAAACCTTACTCGAGAACTACTCTATCCATTGGTGTAATCAGCATGAGAATCGGTGCAGTAGCCTATCCCCAAACTTTTGTCTATTTTCGTTAATAACTTAGTATCCATAGTATCTTTGGTTCTACGCCTAAAAAGTTTTTATTAGTAGAACAGATTCAGTGAATACATAGAATTGTACTAATAAGAATTTGATATAATCGTCTTTATCTTTAATTTGGCTTCATATAAAAGCTTTTGCAAAAAAAAGTTAACAGTCTAACCGTAATTAAATTTATATGTGGCCTTTTCGTAAGTAATCCGCATCGATTTAGGCATTAGGTAAATCGGCTTACAAACCTCTGAGAAATCGGTATGCCTACATTACTATTTAAAAAAAACGACGGGTTGCACTCCGGGAGTGCCGGCAGAAGTGAAAACTTGAATATTAACGTTGTGTATTTTTGATATTTTGGAATGGTTAGGAAATAATTTTGCACGAATTGCTTTAATTATCAGTACAAAAGTACTATCATTTATGTGGTAACATACAATATTCATTGATTGCGCTATCGTAGAGAAACATGACAATTTATATTACACTAGCTGACCCGGCAGACTTCGTACTACCTCAATCGATAACAACTTCACAATATGGAAGTTTAAACTTCACCTTTTAAACCTTCTCTGGACCTCCACAAATAATTCCGTTCTCGAGTTTTAGCGAGACTAACGAACAGCAATTCATTTTTATATATAAAGATTAAAAATTTAACACTTCAGAAGTATTACAATTATTTTACATTAAAAAGTTTATCTCTAAGAAAAATCAACTTCCATCCATTAATTCAGCGACTTTTTCACCATCACTATTACCAGAACCATCATCGCCAATATATTTATAAAGTACTCATTTTCTTTCGCTATTTCTTCGTTTTTTTTTTCATTAATAGATGCACTTTGTTTAATTTCCATTTTATATCAATAGATTTATGGCACAAAATAGAATAAATATTACAAAAAGTTATATGATGACAAAAAGTGTTTCTTGCGCTTCGGTCGGAATCGATTTCAGTCTTGACGAAGTCAACGACCACTCATTACACGAACGCGCCACCAAGATAGTTAAGTACAGTGTGAAATTAGCGCTTCTATATTTGTTGTCTTACGATTAGGTCACGTGTTTACTGACGCGAGTTTAACCTTTTCAGCATTAAGTTGTTCAGGTTGGTTAAAATTTCATTACACTTTATGGTCCAAGATCCCACTATCGCATATTTATTTTATTGGGTATTGTAAATTTTTTCACGTTTCTATATTGGTGGTTTTTCATATAGTTTTATAGCTTTGGTTTTTAAAATATTATGATCCTTCGAATACAACACAAATAGTGTACTTATAAATATAATATCTTCATAAAATATATTGCTCTGTTGAAGTTGGCGTCATTATATCATGTCCTAGGGAGTAAACAGTGGTTTTGACAACAGATTTCTGAGTGATATTTCATTCGTAATGCGTCCCTTTAGAATGTTTTGGTTTTGTTTCGTGATTTATTTGATTGTTTACACGATGTTGACCTTAAACGATTTGTCAGAATTATCTATCTATCGTACTTACCGCAAATAATGGTGCCAATACTAAACTACTTTATTGACTCCACTTTACGATCGTTGAGTTTCCAGGGGGCCTAGACAAAGTGACATTCTACTAGTGGCATCCCTTCGATGCGAACCTTCAAAAGTCTGAATTGTAAGTATAGGATAGACATTAATTATGTTACTCCCATACATTTCGGTCTTTTGAACGGTCGCTATAAAGGGATTTCATTAGTAGAATGTCACTTTGTCTTCAGGCCCTGAGAGGCTGAAAGTCGCGCGTAATTGTTACATTTTTGGGTTTGAACATCATTAAGGTTCGTTGGCAATATTGTAACTCACGGTTATCCCCGCGTCAAATACTGATCCCTATCCCGCGATCCACAGAAACCTATTCAATCGATAAAACTGCCTATGCGCGTATGTGCTTTCATTCAGATCCGCGTCAGCCATTCTGGTGTGATTGAGTAGCAAACATTAAACAATACATTACACAATAGTATTAAGACTATTAATGCATAATCTAATTGAACTTTTTTCTATTACGTCATCTGCGAGCGTGTAGGTACAAGCACATCATTGAAATTGACAGTAAATGTTTATTATTGCCTAATAGTAATATATTTGTAATACAACCTGCCTGTGCTACTTCTCCATATAAAGTTTAACCATACAAAGTCTCATACTTCGCCATGCTCGCAATATTATTAAAAGGGGATCCAAATTTCGCTTCGCGTATATAGATAGTATTAAGTAATAATTCACTTGACTAAAGTTGAACTAAAACGTTAGGTAGGTAATACTTTTAGAGTGTTAGTATAACTTTAGTCTTTAGTTTGAGTGCAACATTCTGTCACACGATGCAAGTCTACCGCAAGCTGCGTCGACTCATTAGCGTAACTGTGGTTTAACGCCGGTTTAAATACTCCCGACTTTACGTGCACTTAAGATAAACATTACACATGCATTAAGTATTTAATTAAGTTGTAAACTTAGGTTCTCCAAGTTATTCATACTTATAAAAATCTACGTTCTCAGCATACAGGTGCACGCTGCACTATTTTTGTAAAAGTTTTCATACAAAACATGCTTGCCGGTTGCGGGTATTGTTGACATGGCCATCCCTAAACGTCTTTAAGCGTCGGTAGCTTGGTGGTTAAGTAGTTGGCCTTACGATCGAGAAGTCCCGGGTTTGAACCCGACTCATTACAACTCAACATTGAATCATCACACTACCGACGTGAACCCACTCGTCACAAGCTATTTAGCTTCGCTTATGATTAACATTCCCTGTAACCTGGAGGGTCATATCGATTCCTCATGTCATATCGATTACTAATATTCTTTATAAAAACAAGTCTTTGATATTATCGACGTAGGTACGTGCGAAATACCTTCATAACTATGCAAAAAAAACAAGTTAACTAGGAAGTGTTGTGTCTGATTGCGAGTAGGGTCGCTACACTCAGGGCGTAGCGCGCCCGGGAGAGATTTAGAACTCTCCCGGCCCGCCGAGCCCGTCGCTTGCCCCGAATCCTCGTTTGGTTTCCGACACCTTCAACAAATATTATTATATTTTAGCCAATGTATACAAAAACTTTACAAATATAATTTATCAAGTTTTACTGAAACCTTACTCGAGAACTACTCTATCCATTGGTGTAATCAGCATGAGAATCGGTGCAGTAGCCTATCCCCAAACTTTTGTCTATTTTCGTTAATAACTTAGTATCCATAGTATCTTTGGTTCTACGCCTAAAAAGTTTTTATTAGTAGAACAGATTCAGTGAATACATAGAATTGTACTAATAAGAATTTGATATAATCGTCTTTATCTTTAATTTGGCTTCATATAAAAGCTTTTGCAAAAAAAAGTTAACAGTCTAACCGTAATTAAATTTATATGTGGCCTTTTCGTAAGTAATCCGCATCGATTTAGGCATTAGGTAAATCGGCTTACAAACCTCTGAGAAATCGGTATGCCTACATTACTATTTAAAAAAAACGACGGGTTGCACTCCGGGAGTGCCGGCAGAAGTGAAAACTTGAATATTAACGTTGTGTATTTTTGATATTTTGGAATGGTTAGGAAATAATTTTGCACGAATTGCTTTAATTATCAGTACAAAAGTACTATCATTTATGTGGTAACATACAATATTCATTGATTGCGCTATCGTAGAGAAACATGACAATTTATATTACACTAGCTGACCCGGCAGACTTCGTACTACCTCAATCGATAACAACTTCACAATATGGAAGTTTAAACTTCACCTTTTAAACCTTCTCTGGACCTCCACAAATAATTCCGTTCTCGAGTTTTAGCGAGACTAACGAACAGCAATTCATTTTTATATATAAAGATTAAAAATTTAACACTTCAGAAGTATTACAATTATTTTACATTAAAAAGTTTATCTCTAAGAAAAATCAACTTCCATCCATTAATTCAGCGACTTTTTCACCATCACTATTACCAGAACCATCATCGCCAATATATTTATAAAGTACTCATTTTCTTTCGCTATTTCTTCGTTTTTTTTTTCATTAATAGATGCACTTTGTTTAATTTCCATTTTATATCAATAGATTTATGGCACAAAATAGAATAAATATTACAAAAAGTTATATGATGACAAAAAGTGTTTCTTGCGCTTCGGTCGGAATCGATTTCAGTCTTGACGAAGTCAACGACCACTCATTACACGAACGCGCCACCAAGATAGTTAAGTACAGTGTGAAATTAGCGCTTCTATATTTGTTGTCTTACGATTAGGTCACGTGTTTACTGACGCGAGTTTAACCTTTTCAGCATTAAGTTGTTCAGGTTGGTTAAAATTTCATTACACTTTATGGTCCAAGATCCCACTATCGCATATTTATTTTATTGGGTATTGTAAATTTTTTCACGTTTCTATATTGGTGGTTTTTCATATAGTTTTATAGCTTTGGTTTTTAAAATATTATGATCCTTCGAATACAACACAAATAGTGTACTTATAAATATAATATCTTCATAAAATATATTGCTCTGTTGAAGTTGGCGTCATTATATCATGTCCTAGGGAGTAAACAGTGGTTTTGACAACAGATTTCTGAGTGATATTTCATTCGTAATGCGTCCCTTTAGAATGTTTTGGTTTTGTTTCGTGATTTATTTGATTGTTTACACGATGTTGACCTTAAACGATTTGTCAGAATTATCTATCTATCGTACTTACCGCAAATAATGGTGCCAATACTAAACTACTTTATTGACTCCACTTTACGATCGTTGAGTTTCCAGGGGGCCTAGACAAAGTGACATTCTACTAGTGGCATCCCTTCGATGCGAACCTTCAAAAGTCTGAATTGTAAGTATAGGATAGACATTAATTATGTTACTCCCATACATTTCGGTCTTTTGAACGGTCGCTATAAAGGGATTTCATTAGTAGAATGTCACTTTGTCTTCAGGCCCTGAGAGGCTGAAAGTCGCGCGTAATTGTTACATTTTTGGGTTTGAACATCATTAAGGTTCGTTGGCAATATTGTAACTCACGGTTATCCCCGCGTCAAATACTGATCCCTATCCCGCGATCCACAGAAACCTATTCAATCGATAAAACTGCCTATGCGCGTATGTGCTTTCATTCAGATCCGCGTCAGCCATTCTGGTGTGATTGAGTAGCAAACATTAAACAATACATTACACAATAGTATTAAGACTATTAATGCATAATCTAATTGAACTTTTTTCTATTACGTCATCTGCGAGCGTGTAGGTACAAGCACATCATTGAAATTGACAGTAAATGTTTATTATTGCCTAATAGTAATATATTTGTAATACAACCTGCCTGTGCTACTTCTCCATATAAAGTTTAACCATACAAAGTCTCATACTTCGCCATGCTCGCAATATTATTAAAAGGGGATCCAAATTTCGCTTCGCGTATATAGATAGTATTAAGTAATAATTCACTTGACTAAAGTTGAACTAAAACGTTAGGTAGGTAATACTTTTAGAGTGTTAGTATAACTTTAGTCTTTAGTTTGAGTGCAACATTCTGTCACACGATGCAAGTCTACCGCAAGCTGCGTCGACTCATTAGCGTAACTGTGGTTTAACGCCGGTTTAAATACTCCCGACTTTACGTGCACTTAAGATAAACATTACACATGCATTAAGTATTTAATTAAGTTGTAAACTTAGGTTCTCCAAGTTATTCATACTTATAAAAATCTACGTTCTCAGCATACAGGTGCACGCTGCACTATTTTTGTAAAAGTTTTCATACAAAACATGCTTGCCGGTTGCGGGTATTGTTGACATGGCCATCCCTAAACGTCTTTAAGCGTCGGTAGCTTGGTGGTTAAGTAGTTGGCCTTACGATCGAGAAGTCCCGGGTTTGAACCCGACTCATTACAACTCAACATTGAATCATCACACTACCGACGTGAACCCACTCGTCACAAGCTATTTAGCTTCGCTTATGATTAACATTCCCTGTAACCTGGAGGGTCATATCGATTCCTCATGTCATATCGATTACTAATATTCTTTATAAAAACAAGTCTTTGATATTATCGACGTAGGTACGTGCGAAATACCTTCATAACTATGCAAAAAAAACAAGTTAACTAGGAAGTGTTGTGTCTGATTGCGAGTAGGGTCGCTACACTCAGGGCGTAGCGCGCCCGGGAGAGATTTAGAACTCTCCCGGCCCGCCGAGCCCGCAACTTGCTCGCCGCGCGTCGCAGGCGACTCAGGCGCCGGAGGTCACTTAACGACCTCCGTCCTCCATGAGCGCAGGCCTGGGGGTGACAGGTGAGGCCGCCTGTCACCCCAGCAGAAGCAGGCCGGGACGGTGGGGTGACTAGCGCCCCTCCCCCAAACCGGGGCAAGACGGGGACACCGTGGTTCCCAAACCCGAGGGGCCATCTCGAAACCGGAGATGGCCCAGGGTCAGTCGGGGTGCGAGGGATATGCTCTATGGGCAACCTTACACCCCGGCGTCTGTAGACCCGAGACGGCGTGCGGTTTTAGTCGGTTCAAGCCCGACATAACCGCCCCCGCTGGCACGCGGGGGGTATCCAAAGGGATTTCCGCAGGAAAAAAAAAAAAAGGGTCGCTACGCTTGACGTATTTGAGTACTCGTACTTTCTCAGGCGTATGCACTGAAAGCGACACGTCATTGATACCCATGGTGTTGCGAGTAATTGTAGTATATAACAATAAACAGGAAAAATGGCTTACCAGCAATGCTAAAAGAATATGATACCAGAGATGACACTTATGCGTTGCCTTAGCCTACCTCACTAATTGTATATTATATCCTCTCGTTACGCTAGAACTCAGAAGAACTCTAGAAGCAGGACTGTCAATTCATGAGAGTGGACACCTCTTGCATTACGGCAGGATCGACTTACCATGGCGCACAGGCATTTGTTTTAACTATAAAAAGTATAGCCGATTTCGCTTTTTTTTTCACGTTTTGCTGCTACAACAATTGCGCATACAATTATTATAGCAAAGAAACAAAGAGTTGGCTACCGAAACTTTATTTAAATTAGGTAGGTGGTAACGAATTTTGTATTAAAACCCCAAACGTTTTGTCTGTTATCACAGGTAGCCAGATTATAAAAGGTGCAAAAAAAAAGATTTTAAACAACGTTTTAAGTCTAATTCGTCGTACAACTCCAGCACGAAGGATTCTCGTCTCATCGCTGCTCACTAACGATATGCCAGCTTTACCTATCTGTAAGCGAAGTGCTTTATTCATATTCTTTTCTGTGTTTATAGCAGGAACGCATTATGTTTATTGTTAAATTATTTCTAATAGCCTAATGTTAAGTTTGCTTCTAAAAAGTGGAATAACCTACGAAATGTGTACGTAATTTTAGATGTTAATGATTTATGGTGGTTTATGTTTTGAGGTGATTTTCTGCGAAACTCTGATTAGCAGATGAGTGGAGCAGAACTGCGCTACCAACGTAGTATAACCCTGGATACTTAATGGAAACAGCAACGCCTTCAGTCTTTTTATCGAAGAGACATTGCTGCGTGCGATTAATGTTCTGCCGAGGCGGGATCGTCGAGATTAAGGTACTCAATTTCTCTGTGTGTCTCGGCACAACAAACTGAATACGAATAATAAAATTATAAGGTTGGGTGGGTACCACTGTTATTATAAGGTTGGGTACTTTAGTAATTTCTACCCTGACAGCCATGTTTCGCAAACCAGTTGCGTAGGAAGAACTTTTCTCGTTTGTAAGAACTATTTGTGAAAGTAAAAGATGAATGAAATGTAGGTATGTTAAAAGTAAATATTTATGACATTGGTAATTAATTTTTCCTCTATGATTACCAGCAGGCACAGGGAAGATTATAGTGATGGACGTTTTCTAAAACAGACCTGCCGACCAATGCTCCTGTCTAACCACGGACAGGTAAGGTAACTTTTCGTGGCAGTTACAAAAAAAATGCTGCCAGGGCTGGTATGTGAATTAGTCAAATAAATTTAACAAAGTATTGAAATTTAGTAAAAGCAAGAAAAACTGTCTGTAGAAGGTATTTTAAGATTAGACAAAGACCATATAATTAATTTCATATTAAATGGTAATAATTAAGTATGGTTCGTAATCTGTGGTTTTAGATGCCATCCCTTGGCGGAGACCTTCCCTTTCTTCCTTGCCTTTTAGCCGCTCTTCTTATCAAATGTCTAGAAGTCACAAAAAAAAACAAAAACAATTAAAAATAAAGTAAACACACTTCTGGAAAACTCTTAGTAGTAAGAAAAATCATGTGATACTTTCCCTCCAAGTTATATAAACACATCAAAGAAACCTAATTCCACAAAAGACTCACTACACTCGACTGAATAGCTCATCTTCGTTTTATTTAGGTGTTACTAAATCATTGTGTATTTACTTTGAAGGCCCGAGGTGTTTCAACGTTTAATTTATGAGCCAACTTCACATATAAAAGGGTGAACTGCGCTCGCCTATGCTACGCAAATGTTGCGGGGCGAATAAACTTTCACGACCATTTTCATTCCTTATGCATAACATTAGGGCTTATACGAATTCTATTACTCGCAGATGAGTTTCTGTAATATTCGGCTTACTGTGAAGTTTTAGGGTCAGGTCCGCTGAAACCTCCCACAGTAGCGGATTAAGTGCCATCACTAAGGTAAAGTAAGCAAGCCCAGCGTACGCTAACTACGAGTACACCAGGCATCTATGACAAAGTGTCCATATAACTCTATTTATAAATCTAGACTTAATCTAGTATGTAATGTATGTGACAGTCCCACCAAGTCAACCTCATCTGCAATGCAACCCGGTACACTTTGTAATTGACAGACGAAACTTTGACGAAGTTTTTACTTTAGGTATTGAGTTGCCAGACGACAGTCGCCCTCGTAAAAGCCAAGACACACCATTATGGAAAGGAGTAGTAGAAGAACGGACCCCAGACTTATTCTGCCAAGATAATGGAGACTTTAAATAGTATCTATTTAGATTTCGTGAAAGTAATAAGCCATACTGAATATTGTTTATCGTATAATATACGTAGCTGTAAGTGTGTCGATACTTTCCATAGCGAGTCGCGTGTCTTCGTGTTCTTTTTAAGGCCTCTATTTAGTATCAATAATACCTACCACAAGTTATCATTGTAGCCTAGGTAAAGACACAAAGCACTGCGGCAAATCAGATGAGAAGAATCGAAAAGATTCACGAAGCGTTCAAGAAATTATATACCATAATTTCCCGAACGCTTCTTGATAATCGAATAAAAATAAATGCATCAAGTAACAAACGTATACGTCAACTCTCTCCTTAACTCTATCTAACTGAATAAATCCAACAGACCGTTCTTGAATCCGTAACTTAACAAAATACGAGAATGGCAACAAAAGGTGGCACTTGGTATTCCGTCCTATAAAAATAAGGTAGATGTGTATCAAAAATCCATTACGGAAAGCAAATAACGAGGGTATAAATCAGAAAGTGCGGTGACTTACGGGTAGTGACGTGACGGTACATGTAACCTACATACGTATAAACTACTTTGCGCTTCTTGAATAAATGCTGCGTAATCTCTCAGTCGCAGTCATCTGATTAAATTAGCCTGTTTTACTACGTGTTTGTATAAGTCTTATCAGATTTAGATTTACGCCGAGTCATTCATCTTTGTTAACTAATTGAAATCAATCGACTATTTATGGATAGTGCCGTTGAACTTACACCCATTCTAACACATCTAATTAACCTATCTTTCAGTGAAGGTCATTTCCCAAACCTCCTTAAGAGGTCTATAGTAAAACCTCTAAATAAGAAGGGTGACAAATCTCTACTAAGTAACTATAGACCTATAACCCTTGTTCCCATAATCTCTAAGATATTCGTGATGGCCATGTATAGGCGAATGTATGATTTTCTTACTAAACACGAACTATTGCGAAATGAGCAAAATGGGTTTCAGAAAGGCAAGTCTACAACTCTGGCGTGCTTTAATCTCGTTACTAGGATTTCTGAAAGCCTGGATCTGAAGATGCAAACCACTGGTATTTTCTTTGATATGAAAAGCGCCTTTGATCTGGTTTCGCATAAATTTTTACTAAACAAATTAGAAAAGTATGGAATTAGGGGCCCTGCCTACAAATGGCTTGACTTATACTTAAAGGATAGGGAACAATGTGTTGAAGTTATGTATATAGATACAGGGTCAGTAACTCTGGGGTGCCCCAAGGGAGTATCCTTGGGCCTTTGCTGTTCTTGATATATATAAACGATTTGCCAAATGTGACTCCAAACCCTTGTATTTTATACGCTGACGATATGTCTCTTATCATGACATCTAATCATTCCGATATAAATTACACTAATGACATAAATAATTCAATTGACTCTATAATTCAATGCCTACATGATAACAATTTGCAAGTTAATATGACTAAAACTCAATACATTCAATTTGGTACTTACGGTAAGAAGATGCAAAATTTGGATATCAAATATTTGACTGAAAACTTAATAAAAGTAGACAAAACACCCTTTTTCGGCATAATTATTGATAACAACCTTAACTGGAAGGCAAACGTAGAAAAGGTTTGCAATAAAATAAATAAATTTGTCTATGTTCTGGCTAAACTAAGAAAGACCTCAAACCCTGAATCAGTCATCATGGCCTACAATGGCTACGTTGCCTCAGTTCTAAATTATGGTCTAGTAATTTGGGGTAACTGTACGGACGTGCATAGAGCCTTTATTGTCTAAAAAAAATCTCTCCGAGCTATGTGTGGTGCTGCACCATGGCACTCGTGTAGACCTATATTTAAAAAGTTGAATCTGTTAACGCTCCCCAGCATGTACATTTATGAAGTTGCGAAATTTGTTAGGCAATATCCTAGTTTCTTTTCGAAGGCACGTGAGGTTTATCCGAGGAGCACTAGAAACCCAGATAGAATTGTACTACCACGAGTACCAAAAACGACTCTCTACCAAAAAAACTGTTTTGCGATGTGTGGTCGTATTTATAATGCAGTCCCAAACAGCTTAAAGCAATTTCAAAGCTCTGTATTTCTGAGGAAGTTGAAAGAATGGCTCATCCAGAAACGTTTTTACGTTAGATGAATTCGAAAAGTGTAATGGTAAATTATAGAAACTATTTTTAAGAATTAATTGAGTAATGTAATAATCATTTAATAGGTATTATTGACTTTAGTTATTATATTTTGCGTTTTTGAGTGACTTGCATGTGCCTAAAAAATTTGTACACCCAGTAATGGAAGAATATGCTGAACCTACCCGTTAATATAAGACCTGTATTGTACCACCATATTCAGACAAATAAAGATTATTATTATTTCCTTTATTAAATTTCAAACACATATAAATTATATTTTTAAATACATTCCATATATATAAAAAAAAACAAATATATTTAAAAATATAAAAAATAGTGGCCCACCGGCATCGGGTACAGGGACCAAGCTACCGGTGGTTAGGGCTCCAGACAGAGGAATCTCCTCACAATACGAGCCGTGTCGAGGAGCACTGCCTTCTGCATCAAGCCCTTGACCCAATTGCCTAACGCGAGCCTCTGGAGATGTTGTTCGAGGCTCTTGGCATACAGTCCGTGAACCGATACAACTATCGGAACAATAATCGCCGAATCCACACTCCACATGTCGACAACCTCGTGAGCCAAATCCAAATATTTAATTTGTTTTTCTTTTTCGGCTTTCACAAGATTCTCGTCATGTGGAATGGTGATATCGATACAGTTGGTTCGAGTACCTGAAACAAAGGCAGCATACGAACACGGTACGCAGTGAGGTTGACTCCTCCCTCTGTAGCCACAAAATATGCCCGCATGACGTTTTCGTTCATAGAAGTAGTCCATCGCATGCGGTGCACATCACCACCGGTAGCGGGGGCCCTATTCGAAGCCGGTGGGCGTCGGGGCTCCAAGCCAGTCGGTGGCCGGCCTCTCCCCTGCCGACGTACAGGTGTTGGCGACATCGGCGGGGAGAAAAACTCGTCGCTGGAACTTGAGCTCGACGTCGCTGTCACACCCAGAGAACTTGCTGGTGGCTGTGGGACGGAGCTGAGCGACGAGTCCGGGGTTGTTGGGCGTGCTGCTGCTCTTGCCTTGGCTCTTGTTATCATCATTCATTGCTATTTTTGTGCATTTTCATTATTTATTGTTTGACAGGCAAACTATCATGTCAATGGGTGCTGTATTTAAGGGTGTATATATTTCTGGTTACATATTTGTAGTTTTTATAATCAATTTAAATCTTTTTTCGTATTCTGAACGTATATTGCACTATTGGTGGTTTATTGGTATAACAGATTTTAAAGTAAATGTAATTTTATGTTAGGCACAAAAATAGCCGACTGTTTGACTAGTGTTGCCAGATTATTATTATTATATGTTACGACTGTGATTAAAAGTCATTTCCCAGAAAATAATGCCCCTGACAGTTTCTCAATACATTACTTTGATCAGCGCAATTACTTCTATGTATACTAGACAAGCTGTTCAAAACAAAAAGTGTGTCACATTATGGGGTTAGGAGGGAACGATGGAGGGGTACGGGCCTCCTACCCATAGATTAATAATGGTCTCTGTTTATATTTGTGTGAATTTCAATAAACGGTTAAATATGTAAAACAATGCTAGTTACTTACCTACAACAACGTCCAATACACTAATCACGATTTTAAACAATTATTAAGTATATTTCCAAGAAATTTTACAATATACGTTGATTTTAATTTTGGCGCCATTACTCTATTTTACAGATGACAGCTGATGATCTCATATAAAACAAATTTAATATACTCTGTGGCTATGACAGCAACAAAAGTGGCCCTAAAGTTGATTATTGTAGAATACAAAAATGTGTTCCTACTTATTTTTTTGTTCCGAATAGCCAGTCTAGGATACATAGAAATCATTGGACCAGCGTATGTTTACTATGTTCTACCCTGTCTACGACATACCTAACATGAACCAAAATAAAAAAATTAGGCACCGTTTTTTTATATGGCGCTATTTTTCGGCTGCAGTGGAATCTTAACTTTAACATTTGCGTAATTTTTATATGATGCTAAAGTTACTTTAAATATCAAGAAGTATAAAAATAGATTAGGTATTATTTCGAGCAGTTATCACACTCGAAAAGTCATTAACTGTAAGAATGAACATTTTTGTTAATAATAAAATGAATTAAAGCTTTTACTACCAGCACTATTTAAAATTAAACTTGTCCTCTAAAGATTACAAAAAAAATCTTGGTGTTCAGAAACTTATGAGGGTGACTAGCGCAGTCGGGTAAAAAGGAAAATGAAAGCACTTATCATTTTCCTTTTTACCCGACTGCGCTACGGTACGGTACAGCGTAATTTTCTTTCGTGCTATCAAACTTGTTTCAGTATTTTCAGCGGTAGTTTATTTTTTAGTCAATTATCTTTTATCATGCATAAAAGTGTAAAACAGTTTATAAATATATCTTTATGAATCATGTAAAATATACATAAATAAAATCATAACATTCCTAAACTGTATAAAATAAGCTCTCGTCACAGCCCCACATTATTTTGATAAATACGGAACCTAACGTACTTGGCCGGCTTTTTTGTGATTACTATTTCATGAACATAAACAAAACAGAAAAAAATACACATATTCGTCGTTTGAATCATTTGTTCATATAAAAACTCGTAATAAAAAAGTCTTTCAGTATTTCCTGACTACAAAAATTTCCGGGAAACTTTTCCAATTTTTCTTTTCATAAAAACCTATTTTTGTCTTTGATGAACGTTTTAAAATAAAAGATAGCCAAATTGGTTCAGCCATATTCGAGCGATGCGCTTACCAAGGTATATCATTTCATTTTTATTTATAACTAGCTGTTGCCTCCGCGTTAAATTCGGAATGGATCAAGGTATGTTTACTTCTGCAGTTTCGAACGCAACATGTATTAGGTTACCTATTTCATCGTTTTATTTTTAATCATTTATCATGAAAGAATAGAGGTTTATATGTAACATCAAAATTAATTCTACCCGGTTAGATAATGGAGGAGATAATAGCGTGATGATATTTATCATCAAAGTTTGAATCTCTAATCAACTAACTTTTACAAGTAACTATGTAGCTTCGTGATTCATATTACTGCTCATCATCTTTTAGCTACAACGTGATGATATAGCCTGAAAGTTGACCGATCGTTCGATGTATAGAAAAGTAGATAAGATATAACTTTATATAAGACAGATTTATATAAGTCCACTGGGCTCTACAGTAGGATCAATTAAAGTTTGCCTGTGGATTTTGTTCCTAGCTCACACCTAATAACATCGTGACGGAACACCTTATGGTTTTGGTCAGATCGATTCCATCATGCAGCAATTTCAAAATTAGCCTCTGGTGGCCGAAGCTAACTTTGAATCCTTGGGGTTGAATACCCACGCATTAAAAATAGGATCACTTGAGACTAAGACTAAGAGCTTGTACGACTTTTATGAGTGACTGTCGAGTGACCTGCCTAGTCCATCAATCAGCAGGTGTACCGGCTTGCAGGTCAGGTGGGCTTGACCTAGAAGGTCTTGTGGGGCCAAACACCATAAAGAGAGAGGCCGAATTTTGTGAGTTTATTTATATGTTCGGTTTAGTCTTCGGAACCAGTATAAACAGTATTGGACAGAAAATTTTATCATTTGAAAGGTACACTATCCCCGATGGAAATAGGCTATTATTTGTTTTTTTTTCTTGTTATTTATGTAGTTATAATTTGTAATATTTTTTTTTTAAATCATTTGTGGGCAGGTGGAGATTTTTGTTCTTCTTTGTTTGAATGTTGTCTCGCTGTTATTGTTATAGCGCAGGTATTTACCTTATCTTAGTGGTTTTTTGTTGCTATTTATTTATTAGATTCACCAATTATAACTTCACATTCTTGAGGTTTACAGCTAATTGCATAACTAATTAAAGGTGAATACAGCATGCATTAAAACAACAATAATAATACCTATAGAAGTAACATTGATTGTTTATATAAAAGTGACAGAAGCAACATTTTTAATATGTCTTTACAGCGTATATAAATGGTTAATATAAATAAAGTATTGTGATCTATTAGTGTATAATAATGTAATGTTTTGATAATAAAAAAATAGAACAAAAAAAAAACGTGTAATTTACGATGACTTGAGTTTTAAAAAAACTCATATAAACCAACATGAAGCGAAGACAAGTGTTAGTTATTTAAACCCCAACTCAAAAACGAAGAGGTGTTATAAGTTTGACGTGTCTGTGTGTTTTCGAAACCCGATATGATCGAGAGGGTTCTTAGCGGATTGTGTCGGGGAAAAAAAAAAAAACACAATTCCCAGGTCTCTAACATGATCTACCCTTGCTATAGCATTATCACCAAATTTGTATGTGTACTCGATAGGGCTTCTACGGCGACTAAAACTTATGCATTGACATTTGTTAATATTAATGGTAATATTATTGCGTTTATAATATGAAAATAAAGCATCAAGATCGCGTTGTATCAATTCGCATTCAAGTCTCGAATTAATTTTCATATAAATCTTTTTATCATCTGCATACATTAGATGTTTCGAATTACTCAAACATTTGTCTATATCATACAAATAAGCACAATAGAGAAGAGGCCCGAGGTGAGACCCCTGTGGCACTCCTGATGGGATATCAATGAAGTTAGATTTGAATCCCCCTAGGGTAACAGCTTGCGAGCGGTTTGTTAAGTACGACCGTATCCAGCGTAGTAAATCCCCATGGATTCCTAACTTATATAGCTTAGCAAGTAGTATGTCATGTTGAACACGGTCAAACGCCTTTTCGAAATCTGTATAGATTGTGTCGACCTGCCCAGTGGACTCCATCTCACACAAGACATAATTACAAAATAGAGCAAGATTAGAGTTAGTGGAACGGCCCTTTACAAAACCATGCTGAGTATTCGGAATGCTTTGTGAAATAATTGGGTAAATGCTGTTGTATATAATTTTTTCAAAGATCTTACTAATAATTACAAGGATAGATATGGGACGATAATTCTGAATTACCGACTTTGATCCTTTTTTATGGATAGGTATTATATGAGCTTTTTTCCACATGGATGAAAATATGCAAAGCTGTAATGATTTTTGAAATATCAAGTATATAGGATAGGATAGATTGCTAGCACATCTTGATAAAAGTATAGCTGGTATTCCGTCATAGCCAGGGCCCTTTGTCTTGTCAAGTGTCCTTAACATATTGAGACATGTATAAAAATCACGCGGGCAAAACCGCTGGCGTCCGCTAGTTAATTATAAATTTAACATTAAACAATAAAGTTTCAATTTTACATATATGGATAAACTAATCCATAAGGAAACGAAGAGTGAGAGAGCAGACCCCGGGCTCCAAAATGCAAGCTTTGGGTGCAACCGAGATTGGTGCTCAGATAGATCTTAGAGAAAGAAAAGAGAGCGAAACTTTGTGTAGGTATGTATGAAAACAATTCTGAATATAGTAGAATCGAAAGGCGTATGCCCAGATCGTATCAAGTGGAAAGATGTTGTCCCTGCCTTCCTCAATGGGAAAGAGGCGTGGCTTTATGTATGTACTAGCTGTGTCTCAAGGCTCCGCCCGCGTGGAATTCTGATCTATTCCATATATGAAAAAGTGTTAATTCAGACTATAATTTATCCCTGTACCAACAAATTGCAGCCAAATCTGTTTAGTGGTTTTTGCGTGAAAAAGTAACAAACATCCATACATCCATACATACAAACTTTCGAGTTTATAATATTATTAGGATGTGTGTAAGAGTTAAATTTACAATAACACTCAAATAAACACACACACACAAAACTGCACGCCTGTATCCCCGAAGGGGTAGGTAGAGGTGTATTACACACCCACGATTCGCCAGTTATGTTAAGGTCCCAATGTAATAGGGGGCAAGCCTATTGCCATCTACCGGGCATAATATTAAGCGAGCGATAATTGCAATTTATACAAGCACACATAACTACGAAAAGTCAGAGGTGTGTGCCCGGGCGACTGGGGATCGAACTCGAGACCTCGTCTCAGCAGTCCGTTACGTACGCCATTGGGTTATCGCCGCTCACTGGGCTATCGCCGCTCAATTAAAGTAATACTTGGTTAAATAAGTAATTAAGTACTTATTTATTTTCAATTAATAACACCTACGAATTTTAATACTACTAAACGGGCAAGTCCTGCCAATTAGTTACAATTTCAGTAAGAACATTACCTTTGTTCTTACTTTAAAGCTCTACATGAGCAACATTTCGAGTCATTAGAAGCAAATTATTTGACCTTACAATACAAAAATATTCAGTTAAGTAGTTCGTACTTATATGTTTAATTAAATGATGCAAATTAGCTGATAAAATATTTAATTTCATTCCAGCAGTTATGGCGGTTGCATCCAAAGCTTGTACTTTGAAGTCCAGGCTCCGCTGTCCTACACTTTCTTCCTGATGTGGCTTATTCTAGCTTCTACGGGAGCGATACCGTCTGATCTTTCCAACCTCTAAAAGAAAACCTGTGCCAAAGCTTCATCCGTTAATCAGCTGTTGTACCGCCTGGCCTGGCAGGTGAGGTTAGCTTGGACAAAGTTTTTCGACTGCAACGACAGGGTACGCGGGTTCGATTTCCGCTCAGTGCAAATATTTGCATGCATGAATACGCCTATTTGTATTGGGTGTTTTTATGTATAATATGTATGTACAAAGTATATAAGTATAATTATCCGTAGGTATTAAAAAAACAAAAAAAAGGTATTCTAAAACCCATTACACAAGCTAGTTATATGCTTAGGTAATTTGGGTCTAGAGAACGCTGTGTAGAATGTCGTAGAATATTTATATATTTAAAGTTATATACACAAAACCCTCAAAGAACTTACATTTACAATTCGTGCAATGTAATCCAAAGAAATGACAGCTAAGCTGCCGTACAGAATTATCACAGTAAGAATACAAATATTTGCAAATAAATAAAGCCTTATGTGTGCTCGCGTCACCCTCAGTACATTCTTCAGAGACAACAAACAGACACCACACCAACCTGATTTATGCATAACCATTACTTTTATCAAAGCGGAATAAGCATTATATATCATTCAATGTATGCGGTGCATCACATGAGTGAAAGTACCTACTACTACGTACCTACTCGCGTTGTTCGCGAATTTGGAGAATTAGCTTTCTTTGTTAAATGATCTCAAAGGGATTTATTTTAGTGATATATGTGTTACTGTAAAAGCCCGAACTACGGTAAATCCTAACGTTTTCCGGAAAATCTTAGAATTTACCATTACGAGTTGGTAAATGTTATATTGTTATTATACAAATCAATTCCGGCGCTTCGCCGGCCGCTGTTGGGGCACGCTCGCTTCGCTCGCACGGCTTGCACTCTGTTGGAGTCACAGGTTGAAGAAGTTTGAATATACTTTTTTTACAAAATAAATAAATTAAATAAATTGCTTAGTGTAAAAATAAGTAAAGTGGGTTAGGTTAGGTTAGAACAGAGCGCGAGCCGAGCGCGCGAAGCGAGCGTGCCGCGGCAGCGGCCGGCGGCGGCGGCGCGGCGTAGCGAGTGTAGCGAGTGATCTAACATTAACTATTGAGCAGAGCACAATGAGTGTTTTAAAAGCACGAGACATCTAATAAAATTGCTCATAATGTGGAACATACAACTTTTCACGTCGACCAGTGAGAAAAGTGTTTTTACAAAAAGAATACGATATACGAGTAATAATTATGTATAAATTATGTATAAATTATGACATGATCACCATTAAAACGTACTTACGTTTATTTTTGTTTTTTCGTGCGGAAATCCCCTCGGATACCCCCCTCCCCGCCGGGCAGCGGGGGTGGTTATGTCGGGATTGAACCGACTAAAACCGCACTCCGTTTCGGGTCTTCAGGTGTAAGGTTGCCTATAAAGTATATCCCTCGCATAAAGACTGACCCTGGGCCATCTCCGGTTTGAGATGGCTCCCTCGGGTTTGGGAACCACGCTGTCCCCGTCTTGCCCCGGTTTGGGGGAGGGGCACTAGTCGCCCCGCCGTCCAGGCCTGCTTTTGCTGGGGTGACAGGCGGCCTCACCTGCCACCCCCAGGCCTGCGCTCATGGAGGACGGAGGTCGTTATGCGCATCATTACGTACCTATTTAATATGGAGATTTAATACGTTACTTCGATAGCAACTACGAATGCCATCGATAATAAGGACCGTCATCATGACGATCATCCGCGCCAATACCAGTTGCATGCAAAGCTGTCGCATAGGAACCCAGGGTCATTTTTATTTAACGTACTTGGGTTTTATGAGAGTGACTGCCATCTGACCCACCAACCTCTCGGGGTTAGTGAGGCTGATTGATCTCTGCTTGATATTTTTTGTGTAGAACATCGAAGCCATAATTTAATATTTTATAAACTTTCCCATCATCACGCGTCGTGCCTAATCAAAAGCCTATACATATTATATATTAGCTTATACCCACCCGCGCGGAGGTCGGTTAACGTTTTTTGGTGATATCTTCTACCTAACCAATTGCCATCATACTTACGGCAGATTTTAAGTCTGAACAAGACCTTAGTAATACAAAAATCGCATCAAAATTCGTTTAGTAATTTTTGCTTCCATCGCGATCAAACAGACAAGAATTCCAAAATAAAATACTTCTGTGTTCAGAATCTTTCTTTTAACATAACCCAAGTTTTTTACATGTGTCCAATGTACAGACACAATTAATTTACAATTTTATAATATTATAGATAGACATAACATAACTAGGAGCTTAGGATTCATGCATTGTCGATATACCTTTTTTTTTTTTTTTTTTTATCGTGCGGAAATCCCTTCGGATACCCCCCGATATACCTACTAACAACTCAAATAGTTAATCATATCAGAAAAACCTTATTACAGTAAGTATACTTGTTCATCGGGTTCGCTAACCATTATATCGTTAAGTACCGTTTTGTTTTATTATGGTGATTCTAATAACATTAGTACCTAATGGCGGGCCAAATTTCCGGATGACGCAGGCATTATAGTATAATTCATTATCTGTTTTCTCACCATAAGAGAGAGAATCTAATTTTAGGATTACAGAATAAGCTTATTGTATATTATTGTAGACACTGAACATTTTTTTTAAATATAATTATGGCATTCAGGTTATTAAAATAATAAAAATGAATGAGTACTGAGGAATGACAAATCATATCCTACTATTATTATAAATGTTAAAGTTTATGAGGACGTTCGGATGTTTGCTACTCAATCATGCTCAAACGTTTGAACGGATCTAGCTGAAATTTGGTACAGAGAAAGACTGTAATAACACATAGGCTTTTTTATCCCTGGTATAGGTTCCCATGGATTGCGGGGAAAGGAACAGAATTCCACGTGGGCCGCGAGCAACAGCTAGTAAAGTAACAATTTTAAGTGAAAAATTGTCTAGACGGGGTGGTTCCCCAGATCCAACACCGATCAAATTTATGATTTCTTAACAAGTGACCTTCAGTCAGAAGCACCCAAAAGAGGAGGATTAGCTTCGTGCAAGCTTGTGAAATGTGTAGCAGAAGGAAAAGTAGGTCAGTTATCTCTGCCTTTCCTCTATAGGATATAATTCCTACATAGGAAGAACGGTGTGGCGTAAGTATATGAATGAATTATTGTTGCATTAATAAGCATTTTCGATGTACTCGTAGGCACATAGTTTCAAATTCTTCTGGCTACTGTACAAATCTTGCAAAATGCTAAAATGGTGGTTACTATTTTGTCGGCCTCAATAGCTGCTTCTTAGACCCAGTTTAAAGAATCCGGTGTAGTAGCATCCTATCATCACAAGAATACCAAAACTTTTTGGTATGTCGAAGAAAAGTACTGCTGAACTATTTTTGCACCATATGACCAACCACCCACCGGTCACACCTCAGCTTTGCATGTGTCACTCTGAGTAGGAATGTGTCGTGAGTGTTAACTATAAGAGCTCTTCAGAATCATTGTTCTGAAGAGCTCATACCATAGCAGAGGTGATAAAAGACTGCAAAGAGGCAACGTCTCCATGCAACTGCAAGGTTCATGGATCTTTGTGACCCAATGATGCAAACTGCACGCTACTGCAATATATCGAGAGTGTCTAATAAATATTGTGCAGAGCCATCCTAGAAAACACACACTACATTCCCCATCTGAATTACTTTTATTTTTGTACATTTCAGGAGCTCTATAAGTACCGGTCTATACTGTGCTTTTCACGTGCATACCTACTTAATTAAAGAATGGACACCTGAAGGTAAGTGACCAAGTATTGTGTAGATGTATCAGTTGGTGGTTAGTAAGAAGAATTCAAGAAAATTAACCTGTAAATAAAAACATACACACTACACTCAAGGTATAAACCTACACTATTTTATCCCATACATTTTATCCTTGTAAAAATAAGTGAGTTCTGGTGAACCTGGGATTTTGGACCATTATTTCCTTTGAGTTATTTTAGTAATATATACATCAATTTCATACACCTAACTATTTTGACGTTTAATAACAAGGACCAACCGTTTAATAACCATGACCGCTTAACAATTCAATTGCAAATATAAACTGAATCGTTTCGTACACATACCATGACGTCGTATTAAGTTGTTCAGTTTCACGTTCCAAATGTCAAAAACGAACGAAATGCGGACGCTATTCAGTTTAAGCATGACATAGTACGGATTATAGCATTTCAATTTACAAACGTGTATTAAATTGCTCCGAAACTGAACTTTTATAAGTCATCATGGTAAGGCCCCTGATTTAAATGGACAGTCAAGTATCCAATGCCCATGTTGAGATATCAATTAGGTGTTAAACCTATGTTAACCACTTTACTATACGGTGTCTTGGTTTGTTTGCCACTTACTAGTATTAAAAAAATAAAACATTGGTATATGAAGAACAATCTAAATAATCAAGTGTACTATAGGCCCGTGTCCCACCAGACTACGTAAGTATACATCTAAACTAGGTAAACAACTGTGCAATCCTTTGTCGCTTTAGTTGTCAGTCTAGGTTTCTGATTAAACAGCTAAGTCTAATTAGTACTTTATCTACACACAGTAACAACAAATTCAAATTGACTAACATTTACGTCTTGCCAACAATAAAATGGTATTTCATTTTAAAAATTCGTATTTTCACATTTTCAACATTTAGTTCAGGGTGTATGGGACCCCACCGACTTGACTTGCTGGTGTTCATATCTGGTGCAGGCTGTCCTTCGGTGTTGGGGTGTCAGATGGTAGGCGAAAGCCAAGATAAACCACATCATGAGAAAGAGTAGGAAAGCGGACCCCAGAATTCTAATCCAAGCTTTGGATGCAACCCGGAGCAACGGTGTGATGATGAATTTAGGTCCTGTGGCTCATCGGCCTTATCGTTCCGAGAAAAGCATAGCTTCCACCAATTACTCAAAATATTATATTTTAAAAAGAGTGTGCATAAATATTTCCTGACTGATTTTTTTCAGTGACTGTACAATTAATATTACTATCCTTACTATAAAGGTAAGTACCTAAGTGCACTTTCTTACAATAATTCTGGCAAACATGGTGTCGGGCTCACTTTTTTTTAAGTATAAGTATAAGTATAATTTATTAATCTGATTAAATGTGTTACAATTTGGTTTTCCACTGTTTTACATAGATGGGTACATACAAATAGTTACAAGTAATTTTACAGTAGAAAAGATCTCCTGTCTCCTGTACTAGTTAAAAAACTGTATCACAGGCTACAGGGTCTCTCGTCCAGTGCACGGGTTGCTGTTTTAGTAACCAGACATAAAATAAAAACAAATAAAAAAATGATAGACTAATAATATGAAAAGTAAAATATAAGTAGTCCAATACAATCAGAAGGCCTGGCATATCAGGCTTTGATTCCATCTGATAAACTGATATACAAAACAAAATATAAAAAAAATAAGTGTGAGTATTTTAAGTATGTGTGGAGTGAGTGTGTTATGAGCGAGCGTGTTGTGAGTGTATGTTGTGGGTATGTGTTGAGAGTGTGTGTTGTGAGTGTATGTTGTGAGTGTGTGTTATGAGTGAGTGTGTGAGGTGAGTGAATAATTATAATTATGTGTTGTGAGATTATATAGACGTTTAGGTTTTGTGGTTGACGAATTATAATCGCATGTTGAGTGTTGTCACGAAAGCTAAATAGACTGGAAAAGTAGGTTCTCTGTGTCCTTGTAGGATAGTGTTAAGAGCCAGTTTTTAACTAAGTTTTTGCATTGGAAGATAGGGGCAGAGATATTTTTGTGTTTACATGCTAATTTATATAAACGAGGGCCGAGAACGAAAAAGTGTCTACTAGCTAACGAGGTTCTGTGACGCACAGCAGAGCACACATTGTGTTTTCTGCGTTTGTCTCTAATTGTGTCAGGAAAATATCCCGTGGATGCGTGTTGTCTTAAAATTACTTGAGAGATAAATATTTGCCTGACCGAAAGAACTCCAATGTCGTTGTATAAAGCTACAGTAGGGTATCTTCGTGGCCTTTTAAGCATGACCTTTAACACTGCTCTCTGTGCTCTCTCAGCCTTCAGCATTGAAGTTATAAAGGTTTCACCCCAAACAGCAATACAATAGGAGAAAAGAGATTGGACTAAGGCGTAGTAGACGGTTAAGAGTGATTTACACTGTAGTGTTGATCTTAGTCTTTTGAAGACACAAATGAGTTTTCTGATTCTTCCTACGAGTATCTTGAGGTGTGGTTGCCAACTCCGGGTAGAATCGACGTAAACACCGAGATATTTTGTAACATTCACACGTTCTATATGTTCACAAGTGCAAGTGGAGCTCGTTGGACTAATACAAATGTGAGCCCGAATGGAGATGGAGTCAGGATTTGGTAGGAATTGGATGCCAGGAGCAAAGGTAACATACTTGGTTTTGCAGAGATTGAGTGTCAGTAAGTTTTTCTTTAGCCATGTCATAACTACTTTTAGGGCGTTCTCGGCATTAAGTTGCACATGATGCCAAGACCTACCCTGAATTAGTAAGGCCGTGTCATCAGCATAAGAAAATATTTGGCAATGAGGTATTTTTAGTTGACAGAGCTCGTTCACATAAATGAGAAAGAGTGTAGGGCCAAGAACGCTGCCCTGTGGCACGCCAAAGCCACCAAGGGAAGCATCATCACTTACAAAGGATTGTATTTTCACACGTTGACTGCGATCGGTCAAATAATGCTTAAAAAGTTCAAGAGCTACTCCTCTTATTCCTATATTCTCCATCTTTCCTACTAGAGTACCGAACAGTAACAGAAACAGTGTCGAAGGCACGAGACAGATCTAGAAAGATACAAAGGCATTTGATTCTGTCGTCTATGGCTTTCACTATACAGTTTGTAAGCCCCAAAACCGCATCTTCTGTAGATTTATTTTTTTGAAATCCAAATTGATTCTTAGCGAGTACATTATTTTGTTCTAGATACTTCATCAATCGAGAATTCAAGGCTTTTTCAAAAACTTTAGATAGTGTAGTAAGCACCGATATTGGCCTGTAATTGGTAACACTGTTTCTGTCACCCCCTTTATGAATAGGATGAACTAATGCACTTTTGAAGACCTTGGGAAATACACCACTTGACAAGCAGGAATTAAAAATATGTTTAAGTGGGGCAGTAATAAAGGGTGCGATCGCCTTTACAAAAGTTACTGGGATTTTATCAGTACCAGTAGCGCTATCGCTACGAAGGTTCATAATGATAGAGTTGACCCAAGGGATTGAGGATTATGTTACTGTAATGGGTTGTACTCTCGCTCTCGGTCTGCGTGATTCTAGATGCCAGTTCTTTACCTATGCTTGCAAAGTAGCTATTAACATAATTTATAGAAAGTATAGGATCTGCTGCAGTGTTCAAGAGCTCCGTGGGAGGTTGCAAACTTTTTTTCATATTAGCAATATTTTTGATGATGTTCCAAGTAGCTTTAGGGTTGTGCTTGTATTTTTCCAATTCTATTTGGTTAAATTTACATTTAGTTTTCTTTAGTAGGTTATTGCAGAAATTACGATATCTGTTGTACGTTATTTTTAAAGTTACATTATGTGGATCTTTTTTGAGTAACTTGTGTAAGGTATCTCTGTTTTTTATGCATTTTAGTAAACCTGGTGTAATCCATGGGGTTGTAATCCTTTTTCGGTGCGAAATTTTTGTTATTTGAGTATTCATTCTTACCACTGAAGCAAGAGTACTCACAAACAATTCCGAGGCCTCACTAGGGTCTGTACTACACATTATACTAGAAAAAATGGTAACTTTAATATCTTCTACTGCTTTGATTAAGTCAATCCTTTCTGTGCAAGTCTTGGGCCTAGGCTTAATATTTGTAAGTTCAGTGTGGAAGAGGATTGGGACGTGATCGGTAAGTGGACACACTTTAAACTGAGTGGTTACTGATGCCTGTAATAAAGGCGAGCCCTTGCTCTTGCTACATTTGAAACTCCAGAACTGTCCCTCATGTAATCTTCTGAACAGCTACGATTTTGTATTGGGCAAAATTAATAGGTATTTCCCTAATTTAAAAGATAAAGCCTTTTATGACCTACTTCCTGAAAATCTCCTTCACAACATTTATAAAGCTTTTTGGTATATTGTGTTTCTTTGTTCAATGCCCGTAAATTGAGACTACCAGTTTTACTCAACTAAATATTGCAAAATAGGTATCCAAACATACGCGTATTATAAAGTTCCCAGTTTTCAACTACTACAATTATGAAAGTTTCGCTTTTACCGGCACGACAGAAGTGTGGATGAACACACTTGTAAATTATCACGTCATTTAAGCGAGACTCGGTGGTGCAATTTCATGGTCGAGCAAACTACGCGAGCTCGGTCCCAGTGCGAGCTTCGCAGCCCAGCCACTTCCGACGTTAAACGAAGCCGAATGTAATCGTGCATGCGAAAACTTTCTATTTTGCATTTAATAAATAAATAAAAAATCCTTACTAAAATTTACAAACTTTTAAATTTTCGCTTTTCATTATATACTCGTATTACGTGCACGAGAATAAAAATGGTCACGTTATAGTAATGCCTTTCGATCTAGTTTAACTGACCTGACTGACAGAAAGTCTATGATCACGCATAACCTGCTCGAAACATCAGGCAGTTTAAGGGTTACATTACATTACCATCACAGCGTTGATTCTTGTAAATATTATCGTATAAGATTTATAAATATTTGTGACGGTGATTTAACCCTTCCCCATCACCGTCAGCGTACAACAAGGATCCGTCCTTAGTCCGCTTCTGTTTCGCTTGTTATCAGACGTTTTATCGGACAACATCAAAAACTCTTATGAGCAGCGCGATGGCTGCGCATGTAGGCTGATGCTATCGCTCTGGTGGATACAGACAGGGGCATACAGGTGCGACGTGTCATGAAAGGAGGCGCTTGAAAACGGCGGTCAGAAGTTAAACGTGGCGAATACCGAGTACATGGTGTTGAACACCCGTCCGCATAGGCGATGACTTGGTCGAGCGCATGGACCTGGTTAAGTTGGGATCTGTACTTCTCACGACTGGTGACAACGAGCGCAAGGCACGCATTGCAGTTGCATGGGCTAAGTAACGTAAGGTAACTGGTGTCATTTGTGACCCCAAAATTCCGGCTAGGTTGCCTTCAACCTAACCGGCATTAACAAATCTCTTGGCAGGTCTATAAAAAACCATCATTAGGCCTGTCCGTTTACACGGCTACATTTATTCTCCGAGGAGATGACGGGGGGTAGACCCAAGAAGAACTTACTTAACGTCGTAGAAGATGACATGCGTGTTAATGGTCTCACTACCAAGGATTAAAAGTCGGCAACCGGACGCCGAAGTCCGGGTTGACCTCGGATGCGATCGGGACTAACGCTATCTAGGATGATGCTGATGATGAGTGACGGTGATAAAGAACAACAGACAACACCTTACAGTAGCCGGTAGGCAGTGGTTTGGACCCAGCCGACCCCCTCCTATTGACTGGATACCTTTTTTTTTCCTTCGGATACCCCCCCGCCGGCCAGCGGCGGCGGTTATGTCGGGCTTGAACCGACTAAAACCGCACGCCGTCTCGGGTCTTAAGACGAGAAGAGAAGGGTGTAAGTATTTATCTCGATTGGCAAATAGCACATGAATAGAATTGTGATTGTTGATGAGTAGTGTTGCCCTTCCTCAATCTATAATTTAATCGGTTTAAATGGTAAGTGAAAGCCACACTACACTATGTTCGGCAAAGGATTTTGGAACATAGTATGGAGGAGTTTGTTAGTAGATACGTATACTCTGGCAATTTTATCAAAGCATATACCTACATGTATTACGTCGATTAATGGTATCTTTTAGAAATACAGAAGTATAACTTGTAGAGCGAACAACAGATGTTATTTTCTTTATCGTGCACCTACATATTTCCGTCATAAAATATGATCCGATGGAATAATCCAAGTAATCAAGGAATGGATATCACCACGCCTGTATCAAATAAATCAAAGTAAAGGGCTACACAGTGCCGATATATTTTATGTCGCTTTGCTAGTATTAACTGATACTATCAATAGGTATACCGCGAATAAAATCACGGTAGTCAAACGAATGGAAAACTTTGTACCTTTTTTTTTTTTTATCGTGCAGAAATCCCTTCGGATACCCCCCCGCCGCCGGCCAGCGGGGGCGGTTATGTCGGGCTTGCACCGACTAAAACCGCACGCCGTCTCGGGTCTTCAGACGCCTGGGTGTAAGGTTACCCATAGAGCATATCCCTCGCACCCCGGATGACCCTGAGCCATCTCACCACTAACGGCATCGCTCATCCTGTCTCCTCTGAAAGCAGAGGAGTACGGAGAGCAATGTGTTCCCGCCACGTTGGGTATTGGCCGACGATCAATGCCAACCCTATGAAGGGGTGAAGGGGAAGCCATTGACCGCCGCCCAGGGTGTACCGGCCGCTCCGATTCCGTTCCCCCCGGACTGCAGCGGGATCGGAATCGGAGCGACACTCGAGGAGGTTACCCAACACAGGAAAACTTTGTACCTATTGGATAGGGTTTAAAAACCCATATTTTCTTTCTTTCTTTTATTTATATAATAAATAGATATGACTCGGCACTTAGACCACACATATTCCTTTCACGAGTCCCTTTTTTTTTTCGTGCGGAAATCCCTTCGGATACCCCCCGCCGGCCAGCGGGGGCGGTTATGTCGGGCTTGAACCGACTAAAACCGCACGCCGTCTCGGGTCTACAGGGGTAAGGTTGCCCATAGAGGTCATATTCTCAAGCTTTTAAAGCCCTCAAAGAGAATACTTGTCAGGACAATCAATTCTGGTGGTGGGCACTTGACCGATATAATTTTTTTCACTAGATGAAAAAATAAATTCTCGATATCAAATAAACATAATGCACAAAGTAAACCAAAGTATTTCATTCAGGTATCAACAAAAATTACAGTCAAAAACATCTGGTGACATTTATTTCCAATCCGGCACCCACCAGGTAATTCATGGAAAACGGTGTGAATAGACACCTCACAACTTTCTCTCTTCGAAGTAGTTAAATACAACAGCCTGTTATTTATCTACTTACTTCTGTCCTTTCTCACTTCACGAGCTTTCTCTACTGTCATTTAACCTTGCATGCAATCCTGTTGATTTCGATTGCTTCTGTATATACGTAAGTCAAATAATTCGTCCATATTTACCTACACACTGTTTGTTAAACAACCGTTTGTCAGGTCCAAGAATTTCTAAATGTGCGTAAATTTAGATTAAACCCACTAGCATCCGTAGTTCTTCTTCCTAATAATTTATCTCCCTGTTCACACAGCGTATCAACCACGTATCGACTCCATTAGTAAAATTGCCTTTAGTCAGTATTTGATGTTGATACTGAGTTAATACTATTTTTTAGTGTAAATAAAGCTAAATAGCCTTATAGGTCGAGGGATATGCTCTATGGGCAACCTTACACCCCGGCGTCTGTAGACCCGAGATGGCGTGCGGTTTTAGTCGGTGCAAGCCCGACATAACCGCCCCCGCTGGCCGGCGGGAGGGTATCCGAAGGGATTTCCGCACGATAAAAAAAAAAAAAAAAAAAAAAGGTACGTAATAGCTTTCCATGAACTGTTTGCTTCTTGAAAACACGGTTTTATTCACTTTAATGCGCGTAGATTCATAAATAACAAGCTGTTGCCCGCGGCTCCACTTGCGTGGAATTCTGATCCCGTTCCCGCTTTCCATGGGAACCTATTCCAGGGATAAAAAGTCACCTATGTGTTATTCCAGACTATAATATATCCCTGTACCAAATAACAGCCAGATCCGTTCAGCCGTTTTTGCGTGAAAGAGCAACAAAGATACATACATACGTGCTCACTCACAAACTTCCGTGTTTATAATATTAGTAGGATATACCCACCTAAATACTATGTAAGTATATGTGTGATCATTATTTACATTATTGTTGTATGGAAATCGATAAAGAGATAGGGATGTTAGTAAGTACGTAATTAGTTTATTTATACAACATTTAAAACAATTAAATGCCATTAATTTGAAATAATTATTGCTACAAATAAATAGGTATGAAAAAAATATTATGAACACAAGAGACAAAAGAAAGAGAAGAGTCGCCGCTCATCGAACAAAGAGAAAAAGTTCCCTTATTCATTCCTTTTAATATGGCTCATACTTTTTCGAGTATTTGTCAAGTTTGTAAGAAAGCTTTTTAATCAAGACAGAAATTACCCACCAACTCCGAACTGCAAAATCCGTAAGTGCAATAAAGTCCAACCGCGGCCGAGACTACAAAACTGGTTTTGTTCCATGAAAATGACTGATCTCGTAGCACCGTACCTCCCCCCATTGTGCCCCTTCGCTTTGTCTATGAAAAAGTTCCGCTTTTCACTGCACAGATTTAAAAATACAACTATTTATAGGTATGCCATGTTTTGCGCGATGCCTGCAGTTGTCAGAATACAAGTTTTGAATTGAAATAATTCAATACCACATAATAAAGTTATGGAAAGTTCCAATGTAGGTATACTGGAACTTTTTGAGGCGTGCCATGTGTCTTGTGATGATTAATATGAGTCTTTGGTAGGTGGTAATCACTAGAACGTTTCTAATAAAAGTATTTAAATATTTCAGGACCTATTGAATAATACTATAAATATTCTCATTACTATAATATCATCATAAATATTGTAAAAACAAGTACTATACATACAGAGGATGTCAGTTTTTAATACCCATACCTCCACTTACTGGTTTGACGTCTGTCGCCAAACTTTTAGATTAAGCATGGAGAATAGGCTCGTTTCAATTGCATTTTCACTTTACCTTCAGTTTATCATCAGGCGAGGTGAAGTCAAATTGACGTGTCCAAAATAAAAAAAAATAAAAAAGTTTGCTACAAGTTTATCGGCGGTATGGGAGCAACTGCCGTCTGACCCCCAAACCCCGAGAGGAAAGCTCGCGCCAAAGTCTTGTCCGCCTTGCAGGTGAGGTTAGCTAGGGCTCCGAAGATTTTCGCGGGGCCCTTATTCACCCGTTCTATTTAACTGTTTGCATATAATACAATCGTACCTACATCAAACACCCAGACTAATTCAAGTAGACTTATGTATGTATGCAAATATTTACACAGAGCGGGTATCGAACCGCCGACAGTGTTGTAGCAGTTAAACGCCACATAGATAAGATACTTAATTATATAGGTAGGTAAAGCTAGGCGTTATCTTCACTAAATAATACTAACTTTTACCACATAATGCATATAGTACTTACGTATTTTACTTCGTATCCGCAGAGTGAAAAGGTTATATTAGGTTAGGTTAGTTAAACTAAAACTGGTTAGAAGGAGCAGGAAAGCGGACCCCTAGCGCCAAAGTGGAACCCTTGAGGCAACCGGGACTAACGATAGGATTAAGAATGCAGACAATAAAGGTTGTTCAATGTACATACCTACTAAGCGCCCATTGTACATACCTACTATAGTTACCTAAGTAGGTACATACTTGATAATTTAAACTTCTTTATTAGTCTACGTAATTATCAACAAAATAGTCACCCATTTGATTTCAATGGCTCATTTATTTATTCGCACAGGTAACCAAACCCTTTTAATAGCGGCCGTTCAATGTCATATCATTTGCGACAAACGCATTTACCAGATTTTTCCTTTAAGGGGGTGTTCGAGACGGACGTCCCTAGAGAGAAATGGGGTTAACATCGTTGAACGTAATTTCTGAAGAGGGTCATCAGGAAGATATAATGCCATTTCTGTACCCTTGATGTCTTTTTAAGTGCGGACCCACTTAACCCTAACGCGGGGCGGAGTTTGCTGCTATTCGATGTCAACTCTGAAAAACTAATGGAATTCACGAATATTTTAATGTTTTCGTTTGTATTTACTTATGTGACTTTCTCAGGCAATTAATGCATTTTATGCACATCTTTGCATATACATAGATACATAACCGTTGGTGACTTTATTGGCTTCCGTCTATGATTTCGACGGTCTCATATGGCGACTTCCGTGGCGTGGTGGTAGAACGCTCGACTGCCACGTCAGAGGTCGCGGGTTCGATTACCGCTCAGTGCAAATATTTATATGCATTGGTCTGGGTGTTTCTAAGTATAATATGTATGTATTTATAAAAACATAAATATTTAATTATATTTATCCTCAGTTTAGAACCCATAGCACAAGCTAGTAGCTAGCTTACTTCTGGTCTAGATAGCGTTGTGTAGACCGTAATCTTAGCAATCCATGGATTCTCCGTGCGGGTGCCGGGTCCATCGCGTTGCTGAGTTGGGAACTCGGGACAGTGCCTGGGACTTGCGACCCAAGTGTAGGTTTAGAAGGGGCCCCTTTTGTTGATGTACATCAACACTCACCTTCACTACCCAAGTTCCCCTCCCTGCCTAACCAAATTTGATAAGAACCTACTAGTGCCGCTTTAGACATTCGTCCTAGTAATGAGCTTATTGTAGCTCTCGATAGGCCTAGATCTTTAAGTAGGTTATAGAGAGATTTTGCTGGTATACCTCTCGCTCCCACTTCCACTGCATACAAATTAACCACGTAACCGTTTTTGATTAATTCGTTTGTGAGATCATAGTATTTATTTTTCTTTATTGTGTGGTCCTTCGGTATATTTGTTTCCCACGGTACAGTAAGTTCCATAAGAACCACATGTTTTAACCTCTTAGAATATAGGAATATGTCAGGTCTAGATGACGAAACCCCAACATCCTCCGGAATTTTATAGTGCTTTTCATACGTGTCGATTAGGAGAATCCAATCTGGGGCAGTATCTAAGATTGAATAAGGTTTGTTCCTGGGTGTTATGGATGAACCTTCAGACACAAAGTTGATATGACGTCTGTTAGTAGTCAATCCTTTTTGGGCTCTAGCTACTGCCAGACTCATTGCTTCACGTATGATGATAAGCACCTTATCGTGGCGGCGTGAGTAATGGCCTCTATCGAGAAGCACCCTACATATTACTAATATGTGTCTAGCCGTCCCTATTGCCTCACCACAAGTATAACATTGTTTTTCTGTGGCCTTCCCCCACCTTACCAGATTACTCTGGTCTGGGAGGGTCATCTGAAAGGCGTTAAGATAAAATTTTAACAGGGCCGGCGACCAGTCATAGATCAAGGTGCGCCACTTTAAGGCCATCGGTATGCAGAACTCTCCCATTGTCAACCATTCATTTTGGATTTCCAAATTCATCGCGTGCACTCGATATTTATCATTTTCGTCTTGTTTTAGAAAGGACTTAAGTATATCCTGGTCCCTTTCTGGCTCTCGTACTCCCAACCCCACTCTGTTTGACTGGGCCCCTATCATAAATCGTTTATGGAATAGAAGTCTAGATTCAAGCTCGGACGCGTTATTATCTTTCGGGAGTGCCCTGATTGTGACATCTTGGGATTTTCCTAAGATGTGGGCTTTGGTAACTCTAAGATGTTTATAGAGCTCTGATGGTTTCTTAAGTTTCATCCCAAAATTATTTTGATCCCTAAATAGAGCAGAGGAATCAGCAGAGTGCGCTAGTCCAAGCCACGATTTTAGCGATTTTATGACAGTTGCATCTATTTTCGCCAGTAAGGTTTTACCGAATTCATACACCAGAAAAGGCCAAGTCAGACGTGATGTTAAGTAGTTGTCATATATCCAAGCTTTTTTGATATTGTTTAGTGGTATCTGATCTATCTTATTTAGGTCATTTATAAACGTATCGACAACTTCATCTAAGGATGGTGTGCGTCCTTTATAGTCTATCTTTCTCCCAAGAAATGTAAATGGCACCGATTCAGCGACTATGGAAACTGGTTTACCCCCAATGAAGAGTCCCGGGTCGTAAGAGGTAAATTTGGTGTCCCGTCTACCCAGACATAGACAGTGACACTTACTGGGCTTCGTCCTCAGTCCATTTGTCCACGAACAGAACTCATCGACTTCCTTTACTAGTTCCTGACATTGTTTTGGATTGCGCGTCAGTATTGCGAGATCGTCAGCAAAAGCTAAGATGGACTCTGAGTATATGTTATTTACTTTAAACCGATAACCCCATTTCTTTTCGTGACGTATTAACTTGGTAATTAAGATATTAATTACTATGTTAAATGCTATTGGTGACAAGCAGCATCCCTGAAACAGTCCCACATTATACCGTAATGGTCCTGTGTGTACTTCTTGGAAGCTTATAGCAAATTTTAGCTGGGAGTAATACGACTCGATTATCTCTATGACCACGGGCGGAAAGTTATACCATTGCAACGCGTATACCATAAGGTAATGTGGAATTGAGCCAAATGCATTTTCTAGGTCTATCCAACATACCGTTATCTGTCTTTCGTATTTTCTGGCATCTTTTAAGCTTTCCGCTAACAGACTATTGTGTTCCAGACAACCAGAAATGCCGGGTAAAAACCCTTTCTGGTGGTTAGGTCCGAAATACCTATTGTTAATCATAAAATGACACATTTTTGTTTGTAGAATTGAGAAAAATATTTTTGAAATTGTGTTAGTTAGTGCTATCGGTCTAGTATCTTTAGGATGGGTCACTTCATGTTTTTTTGGAATGAGAACGAAAACCGCTTCGTCAAATGCGACTGGTATATTCTTTTCTGACCAGATTTTACTGAATATATTTGTGAGATGTTTACGAACTGTTGGACATTTTTTATACACTATATATGGAACCCCATCAGGGCCCGGAGCCGATTTAGATGATTTCTTTTTTATTTGTATCTCTATTTCCTCTATGGTAGGTGCATTCCCTTGGAATTGTACTAGAGGGTCGTGAGGTCTTTGGGTTTCCGGTTGATTGTATGGTGTTCTGCATTTAAGTATTTCATAAGTGTTTTTGTAATGTTCGTAAGTTTGTTCTTTGGTCAGAAGAAGTTTACCATTTTGGCTTTTAAAGATGTTTTTTGAGTACTGAAAAGGGTTTTTATCAAAATTTACTTCGTGCCTTGCCCTATCGTAACTATCGCAATTGTTTGCTATTTGTTGCGATATACCTTGTATTAGTTTAAGAATTGATCTTAATGCCCTAGACAGTTGGTGACTAAGATGATAATCGCCCAAGGCTTTGGCATCTCGAAGTTTTTTCTTTAGCTCCCTTTTCTTTCTCCGCAATTTAGTTTTAAAAGAGTTTTCTTTAATTTATTTATATATATTATTATTAGATGTATTCTGAATGAACGGAATAAAATCATTCGCTCATTATACTATAATTATTCTAGACTTTGTGTTCCGTACCCCTCCCCCATTCCCGACTTAACCTCCGAACCGTGAGGAGCATGACACAATTTTTGTTCCCTGTTTGGAACAAAAATTGTGTCTAGCAGTAGGTATACCATTGGTAAGTCAATGGCTTTGATGTAGTTTAACAACATCTTGACCGTTAGAGGATCAAATATTATAAAACAAAACAAAACTATAACTATATTTTTCAGAAACCTTGGTGAAACCACAATATACAACTGTCGTGCAGATAAAAGGCACAACCACCAAAACAAAAATACGAGATAAACGAGTTTAAAGTTTTTCGAGGTTTTTTTGACTCAATGAAATAATTGTTGCTCGTGCTCTACGGCCGATAGGACTTTGGAGAATACATCCGAAGTCTGGCACCCAAATTGAAGGGCACAGCTAACGCTGACGCAGGTGCTGCTCAACATGAGGGAACCGATGACTCTTGCAGGTGACTCTAATATGGGTAAAGGCCAGAAATGAGCGGATGCTGCGCAATCCGCAGCGGGCGATGGCCATCAGGGTCATCAGGTGGTACCACAACACGATCTCCTTCGAGGTGGTGAGTCTCCTTGCCCTAACTCCACCATGGGACCTGGAGGTGACACAGGAGCCTCTCGTTCCGGCTGACGCAGATGATCTCTGGAAAGAGATGGTTGTCCTTGACATCGCCAAAGCTTTCGATAGAGTCTGGCACAAGTCGGTTCTTTCGAAGCTGCGTGCCTGCTGCCTCCCCGATTGTGCAGCTGGGTTGATACCTTCCTGCAGGAGCGTCGTATTCGAGTGCTTTGTGACGGACGAGCTTTGGAGTTCTTACAGGTAAATGCTGACGTACCGCAGGGGTCCGTTTTGTCGCCCACTCTCTTTATGATAGTACCTTGCACCTTGCACCGAATAGCGTTGTTTTCTATACAAGACATGAATCCGTTCTAGTGTGGAATACTGCTCTCAACTCTGGGATGGCTTTGCACCACACCGAAACCCCCAGGCTAATGCAAAAATACCTACATATTTGTACTGAGCGGGGCACAGACGTAGTCAGTCGTCTAGTCGTTGTTGAGCATGTTGTTTCGTGATATAAGAATACGCAAAGTATTTATGAACTGTGCATATCTATTCACGCTAAAAAAAAACAATGTGTTCAGACTAAAACGGACTCATACCGCGAATACGGAATTCTATGAATTCAAGTGACCAGTTTTCTCCTTAAAAACTATATTTTATAAAGTGACTTAGTACTCATAGTCGAAATCTCCAGATATCACCTCGCTGAAGTTCGTGCCTCTCTGCCTGGACTGCAGAGAACAATTGTAGAGATTGTAATAACTGTCCTGGTGACTGGAATATGGAACGGAGAACAGAATGATAGGATTGCATATGCCAAGCCAATGGTTTTCGTGCCGAGGGCTGCGTGGCTAGGGGCGAGCCTAGTTGTTAGCATCGTAGTTATAAGTTAGGTTAGGTTATGCTCTGGGACCGGGCGACCGCAGAATTAGGCTAGCCTTACGCAGACATGCGGGGCTTTGTCTGGGTGGACCATATATTTCCCTAACTCCTCGTGGGAATGCTATGGATATTTATAACTCCCGAAATGACGACGACGTGGTTCGCAACCCGTCACGTGTCGTTTCCAGAGGGGGCGAAAAGTGGGCTACTTTCCTGAATGTTAGAGGAAGCATAAATTATAAAATTGACGAAGTATGTGAGATGACGAGTAAAAGACATCTAGATGTTCTATGTGTGAATGAGACAAAGCGGAAAGGTAGTGACATCACCACGCAAGAGTGAATGAAAACGGTGAGAGTCTGCTAGAAATATGTTTGGAAATGAATCTGGTGGTAACAAACACGATGTTCGACCACAAAAAGATTAATTTGTATACTTGAGAAGAAAGAAAACGGATAAGTATGATTGACTTTGTAATTGTGGATGTAATATTGAGAAAGAAAGTGCTAAACACCCGGGCTTACCGCGGTGTCGGAATTGACACAGATCACTTCCTGGTGGTCAGCCGAATAAGAGGCCTATTTAAGCGGTGGAGGCATCGTGTGTTTAAGTCCATTAGTGAACTAGAGCGCATAAAAGTTGAGAATTTGCAAGAGAAAGGTATAAAAGGGGAGTGTGGAGTAAATTGAGGAAGAAGTTTCACAATTTGAACGAAATAAGCGAGCTTGAAGAATTCTAGAAGTTATTAAAGGAAGGACTTGTGGAAGTTGCAGTTGAAACGTGTGGTGTATGCAAGATAAGAAAAGGGTGTAAACTAGAGACTGTGTGTGTGGAAGTTCAAAAGGCAGTGTCTGAGAAGAAGAAAATTTGGGTGAAATGGGTGGCGGTACGAGCCATTCAAAGAGTGCAGTAAGCAACGGATGAAGAGGTAAAATTGGCAAGGGATGAGTTTAATTTTACCTTTTCATCCGTTGCTTTCTGCACTCTTTGATTGGCTCGTACCGCCAACAAAATTGGGAAGGGATGAGTTTAAAGATCAGGGCTCAGCGGTCCCAGTTTCGCTGGGAACTCATGGGGACATGGAGGGTGCGACTTGAGCATCCAAGGTGGGGGGAATCCACAATTGCGGCGGTGAGACCGATCATGAAGGAGTGGTTGGAGAGAGACCATGGGGACCTCTCCTACCGGATGTGCCAGATGGTTACCGGACACGGGTGTTTCGGTAAGTATCTGTGGCGCATCCACCGGGAGACAACGCCGCAGTGCCAGCACTGCGAGGATCCTGGCGAAGACACGTCGCTCCACACGTTGGTGGAGTGCCCTGCGTGGGCAAGTCAACGCCGGGATCTCGTTGTGGTCCTGGGCGTGGACGTTCTCTCGTTGGAGACCATGGTGAGGGCCGTGATCTCCGACGGGAGCAAGTGGCACGCCGCCGCCTCTTTCTGCGAGCAAGTAATGCACGCGAAAAAGACGGCGGAGAGGGAGCGGGAGAGAACCCTGCCCCTTGAGTTTCGCAGTCTACGACGAGGATGCCGCAGACTCATCTACGCCCGGGACTACCGACCTCCATCATCGGGGCCTGAGGACGGCAGTTGGCCGACTTGCCGTCCATAAAGAAGCAGACCGTGGCGGAGGCGTGTCGTGTGTGCCCTCTACACACGCCTGCCTACTCACCGACGCGGGATAAAATCCGACCCCACCAGCCGAGGCCGCGCTGGCGGCCAAGGTCCGCTGGTAACACTGGGGTTATCCTTTCGAGGGCTTACTGTATGAAGGAAAAGGGTCACAGCAAGACTGTAAGAATTACCGAGGCATTAACTTACTCAGCATCTCGGCAAACTGTTTGCAAAAATCTTGATGAAAAGAGTAATGAATGAAACTGATTAAAAGTTGTGGGGTGTACAAGAGGGATTTAGGAAAGGAAGGGGATGCATGGATCAGGTCTTTTCCCTACAAAGTGTAGCCGAAAAATTTTTGGCTCACCACCAAAAAGATTTGGAATGATAGAGTGGTGAGGAATGAATTGTGGTCAACATTGTCTATAAATGGGGTGAGCGGTAGCTTGATACGAACACTGAGATCTCTCAATGAGGGTTCCAGTGCTTCTGTCAGGATAAACGGAGCTTGCAAAGACTGGTTTAACATCGAAAAAGGTGTTAGTCAGGGATGTGTGGCATCGCCGGGTTTGTTTAACTTATTTATAGACGATTGCTTGAAAGAATTGAAAGAGAGTGCGTATGGATTAAGAATGAATGACTTGACCGTCAAATGCCTCCTGTACGCTGATGATCAAGTAATATTGGCATCATCGGAACAGGAGTTGCAGGCGATGTTTAATATTTTGCATGGGGCCTTAACAAACAAAGGAATGAAAGTAAATGTAAGTAAGACGAAAGTGATGATTTTTGAAAGAGAAGAAAACATGCGAGATAAATTTTAGAATTCTTCTTGAAGGAGAAACAATAGAACAAGTGAAAGAGTTTGTATAACTGGGTTCAAAGTTTAAGAGGAATGGAAAGTATGACTGTGATATTGAGCGAAGAGTTTTGGCTGGTAATACAAAAAAGTATCTAAAGAGGCACGACTGGCTGTGCATAGAGAAGTATTCGTCCTCACACTTATGTGTATGGTAGTAAATGTTGGGTGTGGTAGAAGGAACATGAAAGTAAGCTGAATGCTGTTGAAATGAGAAGTCTGAGAAGTATAGCTGGAGTGACCCTGATGGACCGAGTGAGGAACAGCATGATAAGGGAACTTTGTGGTATGGCAGAAGATGTAGTGACCAAGATAGAGAAAGGGATGCTTAGATGGTTCGATCATGTAGAGAGAATGGATGAATTTATGAGGCGAGGGCTACCGGGTAACCCGGTAAAGATCGACCTAGGCGTTCGTATGCCAATCAGAAAGTGAAGTACTAGTAACCGGCGTGCATGTATGAAAACAATTTTGAAAGTGGAAGAAGCTAAAGGCGTATGCCAAGATCGAAGTAAGTAGAAAGATATTTTCTCTGCCTACCTCAATGGGAAAGAGGCGTGACCATATGTATGTATGTAGGTATGTATGAAGTTCGTATGGTGTCCCTGACATCAGACACTCCGGCACCTAAATAGGGTGACAGGCTGCACATCTTGCCATCGCCATCTTCAGGTAGATTTTTCATACAGTTTAACCAAAGTTACTAAAGAAAACCTCTTTAGTATCATCAACGATGTTATTCTTTAAAAACCGTAACTTACGACCCTTCCTAATCAGCGGAAACAGTTGTGTTGCCATATCTAAAGCACGCGTCGAATTTGATTTGACAATTCACCGCGTCCTAACAGCTGTTTTCACAGTGTCTCGAAAAAGCACGGTTTTAAAATTAGTTGAGCTGTTCCACACGTGTACGAGTGCAAATTCCGCAAAGTTCCGTTTATGTTAGTTATACATTAATAATGGAAGAAGAAGTCGGTGTTAAAGGTGATTTTTAAACATATTTCATTAAAATTCTAGCTTGAAAGCATGGTGCGTTGGGTATTGTGATAAGAGCGTCACGCTACCGGTGAAACCTAAAGCATTCTAGATAACTGTTTTGATATATATTGTTTTCTTAATCCTTATTGATAGTTACTATTAATTACTGGTTTCAAAACTAATATTAAACTTATGGACACTCAGTAATTTCAACGATACCGACGTAAAGATAAGCGACGCAATTCACATTTTCAGTTTTATATTTAGGCATTTCAGGAGGTGAACATCATTTTGAAAATAGTTGTTAAGTTTTAAATCATACATAGAAATGTAAAAAATCAATAAACACGTCTCATACTGTACGCGACGCGTGCGCTACAGTCCGAAAAGCTTTTTAAAATGATAACCAATGTTGTGCAATAACTTTACTGTTAATTTAGAAGTTTACCACCTCATATGTATACTGTAATTACCTAATAAAACTGTCTAAAATTCAGATCTTACAGAAACAAAAAGAAGCTTCTTATGTATACATGCTTTGATGGACAGGAATTGGCAGTGTATAATATTTCTAAACTGTACCTATTACCTAATAAATAGAGAGAGCAGCTGTGTGAAAAATAAAAAGTAAAACTATAAAGTTTTCCCTTTCGTTATTCTTCAGCACAATCTTCCAAATACTTTTGATTATAATTCTCCCATCAAATAATATTTTTTCTTTTAGTTACAAGAATGAGGCGGAGGTTGTCAATAGAAGCTGAAGATATCAAGTCACCATCAACACAGTCCACTCCAACCAAGAAAAGAGGGGGTAAACTTGCAGCCAAGCCACAGTTAGAGCTGATTGATGAAAATGGTAAACCTAAAATAAAAAATATATTATGTTCTTTTCGTTTGAATGCATGGGTTGAATGTATGAATAATCTCTAAATGGAAATGTTTTGAAATATATCAGAATGTTTCTAATTATTCTAAGTTCACCAATATGGTACCTATATTGTTTACTATTGGATAATTCTGTAAATTATAGTCTAAAATAGTTAATTATTTTATTTTTTCAACTCTTAAACTATAATGTTAGCTGACCCAATAGACAATCTTCTGCTGGTTCTGCTTATTTTGCACACCAAACAAGTCAACAATAAATATTTATTTATAAGTTATAAGATTCTAGTTATGATGACTGTTGGTCTAATTGACAGATACAAATAAGATTTTTTGGTTGGTATTAAACAAGAATAACAAAGTGTCACATTTTGACCCACTATAATAAATCATTTCATTTCACAGTAGTAGCTCATACTTTATGTGCACAAATAGTAACTTATGTTAGCTTGCATATGCTTAAGGACATAAGCAATATTTTCAATAAATTAGTTTAATCTTCATTTGTTTATATATTTTTTAATGATATTGATAATATATTAATCACATTAAAAATAAATAAATAATTAAATTAACTCGTCCCTCACCGTATCTGGTGCAAAGGTGCCCATTACGCTGACTGCATTGCCATTGCCATCATTTATTTTGAAATAAAACTAATTTTAATGGATTACTTTTTTGACAGTGTTCTGTTGACTCCCTGGTTACAATCTATTAATATTTTTGGTTTTATTTCAATGTGTAATAACGCATTACTTTTCAACAACTTCATTTATTTATCATAATTTGTTCCAATTGACCTAGGACTTGCAACAGTATCACAAATTAATTTTAAAAGTATGAAATTTTTGTTAAACTATCGTTCACCAATTTAGTTGAGCACCTTCTAAAGGTATATTCCTTAACCTTTGTTAAATACTACTACTAGATTCTGGTCATAAAAAGAGGAGAATTTCAGAATGTGAACTTCTGTGTTTAATTCAATTTATACCACAGATTAACATTTGAATTAATGCCTCAAGATGTGAACCTGTCCAGATCTTAACATTTAGCAACAAAAATGAAAGCCTCTATTAAACTATCAAGGCCCTAACCGCAGATTAAGTTGAACATTTGAATTTATGCCACAAGATATGAACCCCTCCAGTACCTGGCATCAAGCCTCTGTGTTTATTAGCCCCTATCCAGCTACTAGCATTTAGATATAATAGATAGAAATTTGAAAATCTTCTGAATGTATGTAAACCTTTTGTATTTTATTACTCCTCTATAAAACTATAAAGTCTCCAGCCCTTCAGCCACATATAAGCTCAACATCTTCTGAATATGAGACTCTGTAGGTACTTTTATGAACCTTTTCCTACTAATAGACCTTAGTCACAAATTAAGTTGAGCATTTTCTTTCCCATTTTTATAATGTCAAATCATCTAAGGCTATATAACTGATGAGCTATTCGATCGAGGGGCCATTTCATCGAACAACCACATGTACACAAAGAGCTCCTATTTCTTCATGCAGTATCCTAACACGAATGCTTGTAACCTAACACAAAGGCTTGTAACGTAATATAAAGGCTTGTAACCTAACACAAAGGCCTGTAATCTAGCACGCAGGCTTGTAACTTAACATGAAGGCTCCTAACCTAATCTATTTGCGTCAGTACTGTCGGTTAGGCGTGTGTAACTCTACTAAACCGGTTCACTGTTCCGAAAGATTGGCACAGTAACAATGTTTCAAACATATCATTTGGCACATTTGGAACATAACAGTAACATTTCTTAGCCTAATCATTACATTGGACAATTAGTTGCAATGGTGCGAGTACAAGTAACGCGTGGAAGTGAGAGAGAGGAATAACGTCTTATAGTTAATGTATAAGTGTTACAGAGATGGTAAAGGTAATGAATTTTTAAGATCATGGTCATTCATGGTATAATTTATGTACGTAAAAATTAATATTAGTAGATACTTAAACTACTACTTACTTTCTTTAAAAATAGCAATATCGTCGTTTTTTTTTATATAATTGACCCGTCAATATGACTTTACCTGCCCTGATGGTCACCATTACAGACAATTACACCATCAGGAATGGGGGTCACCATTAAAGACACCGATAATATTACAAGGCTGGCCCTCAGCTCGATGGCCTCATCAGATGCTTTTTCACGCCCCGCTTAAAGTACCCGACACTAAGAAGAAGTAAACACGTGTAGGTACTGGTAAAGAATTCCAAATCTTGATGGTGCGGAAAAGATGTGCCGAACCGCTTGGTTCTTGATGGAATTGTTTGTTGATGTAACTTGTGTAGATTTGTGTTTTTAAAAATAGGTACACATAAACATTTGTAATTTGTTTGTTTTTTAGACCAAAATTGGTTATTTGCCGTAATCGCTTCGTTGGGAACTTATAAATAAAGGTTTTACTCAGTTTTACCTATTAAACTATCGATACATTCTAGAATCAGAAACCTTTACCTACACCAGCTGCCAGTCCAAAGCCTGGATGAAGTATTAAGGCATCTAGATTCTTAAAAAAAAAATTGAATTAAGTATATAATGTGCTAATTATTTATTTATTGTTTAAATTGTTGCAAATTATACATATGTTATGTAATGAAATAACAGTGTCATGTACACGGTACCAACTTATACAGCTGTTGCCCGCGGCTACACCCGCGTGGAATTCTGATCCCGTTCCCGCTACCCAAGGGACCTTATACCACCACCAAACTGCTATATAAGATACACAATTCCACCATACATAATTTTGTTATATCTCAAAGGGTTTTCGTCAGAGATCCCAGAACGCTTAATTCTTTCCGACACCTCCAACAAATATCATTAAATTTAAGCCAATATAAACTAAAGCTTGACAAATAATATACTAAAACCTTGCTCGAGAAACCCTCTATCCATTGGTAAAAACAGTATGAAAGTAAACGTGGCCGCACCAGCGAAGGTGACACTCCTGTATTTTATCTTAGATCATTCTGTATATTAGGTATGTGTAAAATATGGCTAGAGTTTAACTAAACGAGTATAAACCCAAGCGAAGTGAGGGCGGGTTGCTAGTGTTAAATAAACTATCAGACTATTACTCATGTCCTAAACGTCACCCAGGGTGCAATTACGAATAAATACTGCAATTGTAAATTTATACGGCGGCATTTTGGGCAAACAATATCTGTAAATCCGTATTGAAGTGTTTATCAAAACAAGTGGGTGAGTTCATACATGTTTCATTTAATTTGCCCTACTCCTTCAGATTAGAAGTTTCTGTGAGCAGTACACACGCATTCAAGTATACATTCACTATTCCCAAGTTGAATTGAACCCATAAACACGTTGTATTTCAAAGTATTCTAAAATGTACTAAGGACAAATAACTTACGATATTGAATATACAACTGTACTGACGTACTTGTGATCTTTAAAGGATGGTGACTTTAAACTATCGCTGTTCATAAGCGGCTGTACCTTAGTGGCTAAGCCGGCTTTACGATTGAGACGTCCCGGGTTCAAATCCTAGCCATTACACTACCGACGTGAACCCACTCCTAACACAAGCAATTTAACTTAGCTGGAGGGGTATGCGGAAATACTAGTAATTTCTGTTATTAACGAGTTACATCTATAAATAACTACATACATTCATATACTAACGCCTTTCTCTTTCTAGTGTAGGTTGAGACAATAACCCGCTCTGTTTCTGTCCTTATACACTTAACTAGTTTCCTCTGCTGTCACTAAAACTTGCATACAAGCCTGCCGTTTTTGTCTACTTCTGGCTTGACATTTTTCAACATATCACTCATTTCATCAGTGTATTGCAAGTATTATGTTCTGCAAGGCGACACAGCCGCTCGCCTGCTCATTTTTAGATGTGCCAATCATACTTGGTGAGTCATAAACTCAGCACTCATTCGTTCTAAGTACCCATACCACATTACTAATCCTCTTTCAGATTATACCACTCTCGTAGGTATATCTGAGGGCTTACGGGCCCTCAGATATACGTGTTTAAGCGTTCGTGTTACGGGCCTTCTCTTTTTCTCTCATAACACAGACGCTTTAACACGTCATAGGAAACGCTCTGTACTCTCCTACCCAACCAACCAACTTTAAGTGGTTTATAGGTTCCTACATATTTATAGATAACGAACTAAACACTAAAAAACTAACTTGACCTTTCAGCAACAGAAGCAGATAAACCAAAAAGAACAAGAAAATCTGTCGGTCGAGAAGCTGCACCTGAAGAAAAAGCAGTCACACCATCTAGACGTAGCACTAGAATCAGATCTAACACAAGCATTGTCTCTGAGGCCCCAGCTGAAACGGAGAATAAAGGAACTCCGTCCAAACGTAGCTCTAGAATTAAGTCCAATACTAGTATTGTGGCAGAGGCTGCCCAGCATGTCGACTCGCCCAGAGCGAAGAGAGCCGCCGCCAGGCGAACATCTCAAATTAGTAAGTACAAATGTGACAATTTGTATAAATAAGAGATTCAGCCGCTACAGCATAACAGCCGCGGTAGCCTAGTGGTATGGGTAATGGACTGCTGAGACGAGGTCTCGGGTTCGACCCAGGTTTTAACATGGCACACACCACTGACTTTTCGATGCTTTTCGAAGTTATGTGTGTATTTATCGCAGGCTTATAAGTGCCCGGTTAATGGCAATAGGCTCTCCACCTATTACATTGGGACCTAAACATAAACTGGCGAAATGTGGGTGCTGGCACCTCTGCCTACCCCTTCGGGAATATAGGCGTGAGTTTATGTTATCTTATGTTTTATGAGATGAGATTCATTTTAGCATAACTTGTTATATGGAACCTAGAATGCCGATAAACATTCTAATATACATTTTTTTTAATACCTATACTTAGAAACTAATGCAGCTAGACATATTCATGTATAACTATTTTCATTCGGTGGGAATCGAACCTACGACCTCTGACGTAGAAGTCGAATGCTCTACTGTTACACTACACAGGTTATCTTAATAGCTGTAGATGTCCAGGAAATTCTTTTTAAACGTATTTGCATGACAGTTAATAAAAGGAGAGAAATAAAATACCAGTGTTTAGAAAGAAATATATTCAGAACCTTACTACTAATAAGATTCCAATGTGAAATCAATATGTAGAAATCTAAAATGTACATAAAACATTTCAGGCAGTGATAATGAAGCTCCTGTGACTCCTGGAAGATCAACAAGAAGAACTAGGAAAGACTCAACATCTAGTATTGATAAACAAGGTACTTATACCTACTATGTTTGTCATCATAATCTTAGCGTTAATCCCGGCTAATTTACTCAATGATAATCAATCCATTCTAAAAGCGACTGCCGTCTGATTTCTTAACCTTTTTTTGGCCTTTGTTAACCATCTGACTTCTTAACTTGTACTTATACTTTATGCGAATGTTGATATTAAACAACACTAAGTTGATCAATGTATATTCTTCATGATTCATGAAACTATCATGACAAATCTTAGAGAATTCACACTGAATTCACTTTCCTGAATACACAGTGGCATCTTGATAACTCGAATTTCCAGGGAAATACAAAAAAACTACCTGAATAAATAAGTTTTTCACTTAATATTTGGATATAGCTACAAAGTATTTATGAAATGTCGTTATATTTGACTGATTCAACCTACCGAGACGCAATTCTTTTCATCTTACTAAGTCATTATCATCTCAGCGTTAAGTCCCAGTCGCATCCGAGACTCGCATCGGAGCCCGGGGTCCGCTGTTTGATCATACTACCAACTAATGGGCGTAGGTATCACGGGATTCCACTGAAAATTGAGTAGCCATAGCACCTACATATAAGAGTTGGATTAGCTCAATTTTCTCATTACGTACACCTTGTTCTACAACTTTGTTACTAAAGTTATTTACTTTTCACCAACAATAAATATGTTTCTCATGTTTCAGTCGAACTTAATCCTGTTATATTAGAAACACAAGTTAAAGGAGTAATCCCTGATGAAGCTAAAAGTAATGCCGAAGACTCGAAAAACAAAAAAACTCCAACTACAGATAGAAAAGAATCAACCACTTCTAGAAAAAACCCCAGTTTAAATGAAAAATTCTCATCACCTGATACTAATAATAAGGAAAATGAAATGGTTAATGAATTTAAGGATGAAAAATCAGATACTACTAACGATTCCAATATATCATCTTCAAAAGGTATCTACAATAAAAAAGGTCCTGAAGAAATCAACCTTTCGATTTCTACTTCTGATTTAATAAACCAGTTAAATCATGAACCTAAAAAAGGATATGACAATTTAAACAAAACTACTTCAGCAGTAGAAGAGACACAATCTAAGTCAAAACGACACAGAACTAAATCCTGGACGACGATTACTTTAAGTCCTACAAATGATAATAACTTCTTAAGCGACACTGAGGCTATTATAAAAAAGAAAAAGAAAAATAGGAATGAGTCGGGTTCTGGTGATAATGAATTGAACACTAGCAAGGAGACTGATCGCAAAATGGAGGAACATGACATGAAAGATGTATCACTAAATTGTTCCTCTACATCTGACAAGACAAAAAAGAACCGCACTGATAAATCTATTATAGACGCTGAAACACCAGTAAAAGCAGTTCCGATTGCAAATAATCTAGCCGAACTTGATAAATTAACAACAGACAAAAAAAAATTGTCGACTGAAATCACCTCAACGCATAAAGAAGATCCAAATTTTACTGAAAAATTCTTTGGTAAAGATCCAACTGGAGCCATTCAATCAATTGTTTACATTGAAGATGATTCTAACGCTGGTAGTGGTGAAAAAGAAAATGTGATAAAAGATATTGATAGTGGAGACCAATGTGTTCCCGTAGTAGAACATCATTTGGAAGACCAAATATCTAAAGAAGATAAAAATAACCTCAGCTATGAACCAATGGATATAGATGAAACTATACCAGAAAATATATCACTAGCAGTTTTCACAGATGACAAAACCATAGCACCCCAAAATACTGACCCACAAATACGAAAATCATTCCCAAACATTTCTCAAACTAACAATGTCAGTATAGATAGTACCAGTGCACCTCAAAGAATTTCGATAATATCTAACTTAGGGGATGATGAAGAAATTGTTTCTAGCAAATCAAAGAGAAAATCTGTAATGGCTGTAACTTCTAGTGATGACACTATTGATAAAAATACTAGAAAATCTCTAAGGAAATCATCATTGAGCATTGTGAATGTTGATGATAATACAGGTGCCAATTCTAGTATGCCCGAAAACAACATTAATGATAGTTCAAATAAATTTAAAAGAAAATCTTCAATATCTATTTCTACTGGTGATGAGACCAATTCCTCAAATTCAAATCTGGATGACAATAATATGAATAAAAGCACTAACATACACCCGGATAATAGTACTTACGAAGGCAGCAATAAATCTAACAGAAAGTCTTCAATTTCATCTGTTGCTGGTGATAGTATTATTAACAAATCAAAAATAATTCACGATATTCCTAATGCAGTTCATATGAATTCTGTAAATATTGATAATAATGATAGCATAATAAAGTGCTCCGACAAACCTCAAAGAACATCAATTGCTGGTATCCGAAAATCATCAGGTTCAAATGCCGATAGTGATGGTGTTGGAGACTTGGTTAAAAAATCTAAAAGGAAATCTACACTCTCAAAAGAAGATAGTGATGATAAAGTGGATAAAGATAGTACAATAAAAAGGAGCTTTAACAAATCTGATAGGATGTCCAACGCCTCATATATAGTACCCGAAGATGATGTAAGTGATAATGTTAACAAATCAAATGTTAATGATGAAAATGATGCTATAAATAAGAGTTCTAAAAAAACTAGAAAAATATCTTTGGGCGTTTTAAATGATACTGTACCAAAAAATACAGATAAATCTAACATGGATAATGATGAAGTCAATAAAAGCTTTATCGAATCTGATAGTGTAGACATTACAAATCAAAGCTCTGATAAATCCAAACGAAAGTCCTTAATTTCAAACAACAGTAATAATGATAATATTCATAATGCTAGTAAATCTAAAAAAGAAGAGATTACAGATAATTGCAAAAGAGTATCTTCTATTTCTAATGTAGATGTTGAGGAATCCTTTAAATCTGAACTAAATAATAATCGTGAAAAATCAAAAAGAAAGTATTCAATATCACAAATGGATTCACACATTTTTGATAAAAGTAATAGCAAAAACAAGACTACCTCTCAAATTCTTAATATATCTGAAACTACTTTACTAAAAGATGTTAATGTATCACACAATTCTAAAGAGCAGTTAACAAAATCAATTAATATGCCAAATATTCTGAAAGACAAAGAGAGTAATACGAAAAACCTCTCCTTGACATATTCGACAAGTACACCACTCCAACAGAAACCTTTAAAAAAATTAGGTATGCACATGAACTCTTCTATGATTACTCCCAATAGTGTCACTAAAATTGAGAGTAAAAAGTACTTGAATATATCAAAGAATGAAACTTCTATCATTCAGAACGAAGAAGCATCATTACCATCAGATGAAGAAAATGAGGAAAGCTCCGATGATAATGATGATGTAAACTCTGATGACGATGAGGAAAACTCCTATGACGATGATGAAGAAGGTTCAGAAGATGACACTATGGACAGTAGCAAAATGATTGAGAATGAAGCAGACGAAGCAAGTGATGACTACGAATCGGGTGATAGCAGAGATGAGGATGCAAGGAAATATGAACAGGAACACGAAATAGTTGAAAAAGGTGATACGTTAGATTCTGAAGATGAAAATTTCTCGGATGACTCGGAATATGAAAAAGGGTCATTCATTGTGGACTCTGATGACGAAGATGCTGATCTCTTAAGTGGTTCAGGTGATGACCTCTCAATGAGTGCTGATGAACTTAATATGAGTGCTAAATCTAAAAAGAAATTTAATGAACGTAAAATAAAGGAACAAAAAAAGGCATCAAGGGAAATGTTTGAGGCCAGACATAAATTAAATAAATCTGATAGTAGTGTAAAATCGGAAAGACCTAAGTCTAAAACGAAGGTGAATCGTCAGCGACTAGAGTCATCGGAATCAGAATCTGAGGAAGATGTTGGTATCCTGCCAAGAAAGAACAGGCGTGCAAGAATAGATTCTAGTCAAGATATAAGCATGACCTTATCTGATACTGATAAATCTACATTAAACCAAAAAAAAAAACTCGCAAAGAGGTCTCTCTCCAGGACCTCTCAAACAGAATCGTCGAAAGAAAAAAAATCAAGTAATGAAATAGAGATCTCAATTCACGAAAACCTTGAAATACAGAAAGAGAAGGATCCTTTGTCACTTCAAAATATAGTCAAAGAAGAGCCGAAAACTCCCCAAAAAGATTTTAATTTGTCTACAGTACCAATTTTCAATGTAGAAGTTGAGAAAGTTGATATTGAAAGTAATGTGTCAATCATGAGATCTAATCAAACAACTGATCCCTTACAACTAACTATGACTCAAGACGAAGTAATGGTAGATGATAGTGAAGAATCAATAAGCGAAAACGAAGAAATAACTCAAAATTATGAATCTGTTCTCAATGATTTAAATAAAAAATCAAGCAAAGTTAAATCAATAGATTTATCCTTGAACCTGATCAAAAAGACTAAGCAAAAAGCAAAAGAACCAATTATAGATCAATTAATCCTTACTCAGGTCAAAAAGTCAAAAAAGAAAAAGAAAAATTCATCAGAGAAAACAGACTCTAAAAGGTTGGAGAAAGATAAATCGTTAATTAATAAAATCATGGAGAAGGACAAGTCTGTAAATAATCAGGATGAAGGTTCATCAGATTCCATTGATATGAAGTTATTGTTTAATGAGGATAGTACTGATGGTGAGAGTAAGTTTTCAACTGACAAAGGGAACAAGAAAGTTGTTGAGGATTTTATTCCTTTAAAGAAAACTGAGGGCAAAACCAACATATTAGAGAACAATGGTGAGTAAAATTTCTTTATTCATTTAATTTTATTTGCTCAGTTGTCGGTTCAGTTCTTTCAGATTTCAGAGTTCAGATCACATGATCCTAACTTGAACTAAATTCTAATACATTGCCAAAAATTGTTTCTTTTATCATCTCACATTGTGAAAACACAAAACTTCAAGTTTAGTATACTTACATATAATATATATTTTATTTTTGTATATATTTGTGTAATATATTAAATGTAATGTATGTATACTTCTATACTAATATAATAAAGAGGAAAGCTTTGTTGATTTGTAATCGATAAATTCTGAACTAATTTCAAAAATTCTTTCGCTATTAGAATGCCAAATTATCCCTAAGTTACATAGTAGACTTTTTATCCCGAAATTCCCACGAGATAAAGACTAACGCGGGTGAAACCGCGTGGCAATGCTAGTAATGCTAGTGATAGATTGAGTTGAATATATTGAACTCGAAATATATATTAAGTAATAGGCACAATGTGATATATAATTTTATCTACACTCAAATCGAAAAATTCGAATTACGAATTCAAAGACGATTCTATACATACGCACTTTATAAACGCATATACATAAAATTAAAAATTAAACTTATAGTAACGCCAACTGTATCATAAAACTCATTATAGCACCGCTATCTTTTTTTATTCATTAAACTAGTCTAAGGTTTTAGGCTGAATATGAAAAAAAAGGTGCACGCATGCGCAGTTCGAACTGTGAAAAAAATGGCGCACGCTAAATTACTTCCTTGTATCCTACCTACTTTGTTTAATTTCAATTTTTCCTATGAGTGAATATAAAGTAGTGTATGAAACTGCATATAACTTAGGTATCAAAACACTCGAGTCAACCTATTATCAGACAGATCAACCTATAAACAGACTCGTGTTTTAATACCCCTTCTTATATGACAGTTGCATAATACTATATTACGCCAGCAACTACTCACCATGATGTAAACAATTCTCAGTTATTATTTCAGACGTTAGAAATGTAGACTCGAATGTATCAGTCCTGAATGTGAGCAAATCTAAAAAAAAAAATACATTAAAAATAATTTATTTAACATCATCATCGTCCTCCTAGCGAGCGAAGCTCTTATACGCGGTATAGCCGCTTACAAACTCGGATACTCCTCTGCAACCACAAATCTGATTTCAACCAAATTTGGCATGGTCATAACGACAATCTAGGGGCATGTTTTGAGACCATAAAATTAAAAATCGGACATACCATTGAGGAATTATCACCGAAAAACAAATTTACCATTGAAACTAATGGAAAAAGTTCGCGCGCGCAAAAATAGAATTTTTCAGATTTTGAAATAAAATGCTCGCTCAGCTCAATTTTCTTGCGATCAGCTAACTGCATCGCATCCCTAGTTATTTTTGATTGGTTTATTGGCTTTTACAAGAGCGACTGCCGTCTAGCCTTCCAGCCCAGAGAGGAAAGCTTACGCCAGAGCCGCGTCCGTTAATCAGTAGGTGTACTGGCGAACGGGTGAAGTTAGCTAACCCCAAAAATCTCTAAACGTAAAACTATCATAAGAAACATGTAAAAAATTTTGTTTATTAAATAAAAAAGATAGAAAGAATAGTTAGATGCCCCCATATCCCTTCAGAGTATGAAAGTGCGAGAAGAATACATGCGAGAACTAGTATGACAAAGAGGCCAGAATGAAAGGAAAGTTTTGGTTTTAAAATTAGGAAGCTTTTAGCGGCGATAGCCCAGTGGTGTACGTAACAGACTGCCGAGACGAGGTCTCGAGTTCGATCCCCAGTCGCCCCGGGCACACACCTCTGACTTTTCGAAGTTATGTGTGTATTAAAAATGTTGATTATCGCTCGCTTAGTAATGTGCCCGGTAGATGGCAATAGGCTCGCCCCCTATTATATTGGGACCTAAACATAACTGGCGAAACGTGGGTGTAATACACCTCTGCCTACCCCTTCGGGGATACAGGCGTGAAGTTATGTTATATATGTTATGTATGTTTTTATTTGATATAAGATGAAAGTAGGCTCTGCATATCCAAATGATAGCAGAGGTAGGGTAATAAAAAAAAAAAATCTTAGTGGGGCCCCTCCATACACCCCGGATATATCTACTCTATCATGGATTATGTTTATTTTTTTCAGATGATGACAAGAATGGTCTAAACTTTTTCATAGACACGACTGGCACACATGACGATGTGAACAAAAGTTTAAATAACACGTCCATCAAGGGGAGTACCAAGAAGAATAAGCACAAAAATAATGTATCTGAAAATAATATTGGAGATGCCAATAATGGTAAGTTTCATGTCCCACATCTAGTATGTACAGTCGCCCTCGGAAGTAGCTTAACACATTATAAGTTACCAATTATCATCATTCTCTATGCGATTGCACGGTTGTGCTCAAGCTTTGCACTATGAAGCCCAGGGGCCCCTTATTATTTTTTATTGGGCGGTCAGAATGGGGAGCTCCCCGCTCTGATCTCCCAACTCCGAGATGTAAGCCTACGCCAGAGCCTCGGCCGGTGTTTAGCGGGTGCACCACTAGCAGAGATCACATCAACTAACACATTTACTTTTAGGCTTGCTCTCTGTTGAAAATTATTACCAATCACTGTTTTGTGTGACGTGTTTGGTCGTAATATACCAGGTGTTAGGGAAATACTCGAAAACGAAGACGGGCGATAGTACTGAAGATAAAATAAAATTGAGCGATTTTTTTCGAATAGTTTTTTTTAATTTTATTAACATTATTCACGTTCTATCGCTGAAGAAAATCGGCGACGTCATAATATATATATATATATGTATATGACGGCGTAAGTCTGCCGGTAACCCTGGGGTTATCCTTTCGAGGGCTTACCCGGGGTGCCCGGCAGCGGACACTTGGGGAGGACACCGTGCGGTTTTAGTCGATACACGACATAACCACCCCCGCTTGCCGGCGGGGGGGGGGGGTTCCGAAGGGATTTCCGCACGTAAAAAAGAAAAAAAAATTCAGTGCGGCATTTCTTTTTAGGTAAGGCGATGCATTTTTTATTAAATTATCGTTTCATTTAGCTGTACTAAAACGATGGAGTGTCGATAATACTAATAAAAATTCTAGAAGTGAATAAAACAAAAATTAAACCGTTAAATATACTGCTGCCGGGCTGGTAGGCCGTGGTCCATCACTCTCTCCACAGCTCTCAACCAATCAGGATCGATCACGTCGTTTCCCCCCTCCAACCCTACATCAGTCGCAGAGAAGTCGCCGCCGAGGAGGGTTCTCCGCACTCGTCGATGAAGACCACTGAAGATGTCGACCGCAGTGATGGACGAAACGTTTGGAACACAAGTTTCCTATGGACCACGGCCAAACAGCCCGGAAGCAGTATATTCAATATGCAACGCCGGCCGTGAAAGCCTTAAGATAAATTTAACCATTCGAAAAAAAAATTGCTTAATTATTTTTAATTTTCAGTACAATCGCCTGTCTTCGCTTTCGAAAATGGTTTCTTAATACCCGGAATATGAGAGTCTGGCAACACTAGTTTTTATACTAACGAAGATTGAGGGCACTTTTAATTTTATATTCCATTAGCAACTCGCTTCGCTTCGGTTTATATGAGGTTTTTTTTAACTCAAGCCACATAATATTCAAATCATGAAAAAACTTTCAGATGACGACACCAATGACGACGCTCCAAAAGAAATTTCGTACAACAGTGACAAAAAAAATGATAAATCGAAACAGAATTCCAATATTTCTCAAACCAGGCAAAAAAATATTGCTCCTACTGATAGTAAATCTCCGACAAGTGCAAAGAAGGATAAGAAAAAAAAGAAAAGCTTGGACAACACCCATTTTGGTGTTGAACATGCAGGTTTGTATTAATACTTAGTACTTATTATACAGATTTTTCGTCCTACAAATCTAATAAGATAAAAATGCATGTTATTTGAATTTTCCTGATGCTCATATCTGTTTTGATCACATAAATAATACTTATTAGTGTCACTTTATAATGAGTCACGCATTTGCTGCAACCGATAGTTGCCCAGTATCCTGTGTTTTTATCTTATGTTGTCTTTCCTATTACTTAAAAATACTCAGTTTGAATTGGTTAACACAGTATGATGTCATCAGGATTGGTCCACTCTCTAACCACTCTTGTTTTAAAATGCTTGTGTAGGTTGTTATTAGAAAGGATAGTGCAGAATTTAAACTGGTGGCCTCTGAAGTAATTGTTTACGTTAAAAATAAGCATTTTCTGGAAATCCTATAAGTACTAATAATATAAATATTGCCATATTTCTTTTCCCGGTTGCATCCAAAGCTTGTACTGGGGAGCCTTGGGTACATTCTCCCACCCCTCCTTTCTATGATTATTGTTATTTTCCATGGTTTAGTCGGCTATTACGGGAGCGACTGCCGTCTGACCCCTCAACTCCAAGAGGACAGCCCGCACCAGTTTCGTTCGTCAATCAACAGGTGTTCCGGCTTGCAGGTGAGGTTGGCTTCGACCCGAAGAACTTTCGATTGTTCCTTAGACAGTTTCGTTGCATCTGTCATAGTTCAAATCTCTCCATACTGTCCCAGTTAAAATAGACACAATTATAGTGGGCAACACGTTACTAGTATCTTTGTGATATATACTGGCTGATGAGCCCGTAGCCTGTTACTTGCAAGTCTAATGACTTAGCCATTACCCTACCCGTCCTTAGTTGATATGGTGTAAACTTTGTTAATATGTTGTTTGGTCGTAATGCAGAAGAAAAAGCCAGCAGTCCAGCTAAAATCACTCTGGATGTCTCAATCGGCAGCGCTGAGAAGCAAAAACAGAAAACTGTTCGGGAAGGTTCTAATATTGAAAAGGAAATTGTTATCAAAGGTAATAATAATCTCTATATACTACTAATACCACTATTTTAAATACGAAAGTTTAATTGGGTGAATTAATGTATATTTGTTACTCAATCATGCTAGAATGGCTCAATGGATCTATATAAAATGTGGCACAGTAATAAATTATGGTCTGGAATACCACATAGGCATTTATCCCAGGTATAGGTTCCTATGGGTCACTGGAACTGGGTCAGTATTTCATATGTGCATATCATGTATATATATATATTATGTATGTGTAAAATTAGTAGTGCCCAACTGAAGTTTAGATTTCGGCCTAAATGTATTTGATATTCACACCTGGGCCTCATTTTTTAATTTCGAGGTATTAAGTGTTGCCAGCGCTTAACCTTATCACAAAAAGTTATAATAGAGTTTGTGCAGAAAGACAATGGCCATAGGATTTGAGGCACAGCTGCGATTTGTTATATTGAAAACACTGTCCATACGTCTATAGTCCGAACGTAACATTTTAACAATTAATTTAATAATTATCATCATTATCCGCGATGACAATACCCAAATGATGATATGTGGTGATACCACCCTTCTGTTGTTACTTCAACCGTAATGTTACTTCCGTTGTATGCCACGACTATTGCTTTATCGACTCTAGTGCCTTTATTTGATTCCAGAAGTCAACATTGATATGACAGAAGAAGAGACTTCTAAAAAACGTAAACGTAAACCCTCTTTTGATCAATCAATCGAAGAAACAACCACGAAAGGTATTTACTCTTATAAAATAGTTAAATCAACAAGATTTGAGTTGTTTCGTACCTTATTCACAAGTCAGAATATTTTGGGTCAATGCATGATTTTTGTACATGAATGAGCCGAGCATGTAATATCCAATTCTTTTTGTTTTTTATTTTATTTCTTTCAGTTGACGTTAACGCTCTAAATGCATCAAAAATAACTTCTAATCAAAAGAAGAAACGAAAAATTTCCCATAGCAGTAAAAATGAAAATACAGAAACAAAAAGTATGTACTTTTAACACCCGCTCGTTTTGCTTTTGATTATTCAATAAATATTTTATTTTCTTGTTTATTTTGTTTAGAAACTGACGCTGTTTCTCAAAACAAGAAACACGAAGAAGAAAGATTTTCAGATGAACATAAACCGAAAGGCAAAAATGTGCCCGAGCATAAGGATGTTCAAAATGACGGTACCTACTATAAGATATCTTAGACCGTCCGCTGCAATCGTACGTGCACATACATGCGGGCGCCTGTTACGTGCAAATACTATGGTGCAAATTTCGTGCAAAATATAGATACGATTTGCACGAAGTGCCGGTCGCACGTATGTGTGACACGCACGATCCAGCGGATGGTCTTATTGTTTCACTTTTAAACTGTACATTCTTATACGCCTGTAGCAAAGAACCTCATCCTTTGGGGTATGTTGTAGGTAAATCAATAAATACATACCACCACTTACATCGACTTAGATTTAAAGTGTTGTCAACATAATATTTAGTAGGTATCTTATTTATATAAAAGTATGTCACAGTGCAATTAAAAACTAACATTATTACAGAATCTACTAAGAAAAGTAAGAAGAGGAAAGAAAGAGACGACGACAGCGGCGAAAAGTTATCAAAGGTCTGTAAATAAAACTTTTTCAAAAATGTGTTCATATACTTCATAATAAGACTTATAATGAGTTATATTTTAACAGGTTGTCAAACAAAACTACTTTGACGAAGTGCATGTTCCACGTTTACCTACTAATGTCCTTAGACAACTGGACGATAAACCAAAGAAATACGAATCGAAGCAACAAATAATATCAACAACATCATTTAAAGTTGAAGAGACAAGAAAAAAGAGGAGTAAACCATCAAATTATTTGGAACAAAGTGTGTACTTAAATGACTCGATAGAGGAGCAAACCAAAAAACAAACAGTCAAGACACCAAAGGTCCTACCGTTTATACCTACTGCTTCAACGTCGGATTGCGGTTTCACGACCAAATTTAGGGTTAATGTAATACCTCAATTACAACAATTTGTCGCTCAATCTGAAGATATTTCGAATTTTAAAAATGATTACCTCCAGAAGAATAGAATTAAAAAATTAGGAACATTCGAAAAGTACAAAAGGCATCGAAATGTTAAAATATCTAAATTTTAATATCATTTGGACTATTAGATCAATTGTCTTGATACCGCCTGATTTGTCCTATGTTAATTTCTGTACTATGTAATTTTAATTTTCGGTTGCGTTTTATTGTCTTGTGTAATTTCATAAATATAATGTTCATAATGTACCTCGGCATTTAAGGAAAGGGTTTAATATGATATTTGTTAATAGGAAGATGGAAAAAAACGAAGAAATGAAGTAATACGATAGGTACATAGAGCATTCATATTATCGTAATAAAATCATATTAGAAATAGAAATAATTATAATTATAAGACTCGCGTCATATAATTTTCCCGCTTTCTATTGTTATTAAATTAGTTTGTCATGTTTTATTCTTATTGCTATTATTTTTAATTTGTTTTGTTATTCATACTTTTGTGACCAATATAATTTTTTGTTGAAATCAGTGGCCAGGTGGTGAAAATATTCAATTTATCATACTTAATACATGGTATTGATATTAAGGCATTGTTGTAGACATGGTCTGATTTAAAAGTTCCTCAATCCTGCAATCTGACTTGACTGAGTATTTTATTTTTCCCGCCATACGTTTCAATTTACAGATAATGACCACTAGAGTGCGCTGGCTTGTAAAAAAAGTGGTATCGCCCGTGTGCTTTTAATTCCCAATTTTAATAAAATACATCCTGAAATATTATTGTTTACTTTAATAAATATGATCTTTCCAATGCGATGATTCTTTTAACACATAGAATTATTAGTATAGAAGTTCATACACGACAGAAGTACTTCCCGCCTTATCATGCCGGTGTAAACAAACCGCCATGTTGTTGTGAATGTACGAGCCATGTAACCGGTAAGTGGGATCGTAAGTATTATAAACAGGAATCAAGTATATAAAATAATATTATTAATATTCATAATTTGAATTAATAATCATTAAAATAATAATTATGAGAAGTAAAGCAACAATAAACTTTATAAAGTGTCTTGACTGAGTAATGACGTCAATGTGCCCAGAACTCTACACCAATTGGGGTGACTTTCTGTAGATCACGTGGGTTATCACGACCAATGGCGACGAAGACCATTCTTTGTGTACCTTTTCACAGAATAGTAAAACAGATTGTGGTTTTTATATTGAGTGAGTGGTGTATATCTGTCAATCTTATGAAGTTAAAAGCTTAAATGTGTGAAATTCAGGATTATTCTGTCGAGCTTAAGGATATTTATGCCAATAAATATTCGGTAAGTAGTATTACAGTCCTTCTTAACGTACAGTTATCTGTTTATTATAGAAAAACATGAATTTTTGATGGGCAAGTCCAATGAGTTAACGTGTCCCGCTCTTTTTAATGTCATTTATTAATTTTACTATGTATATTTTATAAATAACTAGTAATCATTTGTTAAATGTATTTTCTTTAGTTACTACTATATTTTTTTATTAAAATTTCGTTAAATGGCGGGAAATCGCTCTCTCCTCTTGGAATACTACGTGTTTTAAATCGTTACAAATGACTACTATACAAAAAGTATATAAAATATATACATACTAATATATCAATATCAATACTCATTTCAGTAAACGGTAATATAATTATAATGAATGAACATTGATAGTATTGCCACTATTTTGTTTTAACTCATTTTGACCCTTATAGTTAACGGACGTTTCATTATGTGAAATTCCGTCTCTTTCTGACTTCACTATTCAATGTATTGTGGATAAAGATAGCAACAGAGTTATTATTATTCCTCCTCGTTCCAAAAAACTGACTGTTTCGAGTAAGTTTATTCCTGCGCTAAATAATACCTAATTAATGAATGAGATGTTACCAAGCCTAAAATATTGATTGACGTAATCGTAAATTATAATGAATTTAGGTATTGTTCAGACAGCATTCAAAGTATTTAGGCTACCGTTAAAACGGCGGCAATTTATTACTTTCATTCAAGGAAGTTACTATTATTATGAGCGTAAATGAGTTGTAAATCTATAGTAAACGCAGATCATTAGATGTTTTTTTTTTTTACTTGCGGAAATCCCTTCGGATACCCCCCCCCCCCCCCCCCGCTGGCCAGCAGGGGTGGTTATGTCGTGTCTCGACTAAAACCGCACGGTGTCCTCCCCAAGTGTCCGTTGCCGGGCACATAGTGAAATTTATCATGGTTACTGTTTTGTACTTTATTTACAAATGATTTTTACACAAATAAAGAAAAATAGCATTAGCTAAAATATAGCAAATAGGCAGGAACCTTTATTTACATAATATCCTATACCTTTATTCCAAATTTCTTGTATAAAAACATGTATTAGTTTTTTGAATTGGATAAATTATCAAGTTGTATTCAAAAAGTAGTGTATCAAACGGTATACCTACATTAGTTTCTTTTTTTGTAATATAATAATGACGTACAAAAATTCACGAAGCGATTTGTTCCCACGGCCGGTTTTGAGCGGCGAGAATTTCAAAACGTTGATCAACAATGAGTGCAACGTGCCTGGTGCCTTATAATGTAGTAGTGAATGCACGAAGGTGTGGTATTGCATTTTGTATATGTGTGTGTGCGCCGTAGTGCACTCGGCGAGACGGGCCGGGTGGTGACGTTAACTGCAAGTAGGTACCTACTGCAACCTATCAATATTACGAGTACGACGTTATCAATGTACCTATTAAGGTATAGGTACTTACTAAATTTCATTCAAATATATTATAATAAATATGGACTGTCATTTTTAGTTGAAGATAATAAAGGTAATTTTGGAACCAATGTAGCCTCGTAAATCTGGGGCCTTTGTAGGTACCTATTTGATTACTTAAATTACCAATATAAAATCTTTTATCTGAGAAATCACTAGCATAAATTTAATGGAACTCTACGTAATCCTTTGGTCACAATCTGTCAAATACCTACATTGTAGGTATGAATAGTTTCCCACGTCTGATTGGCACCGATTGGACCAGAAGAAATTACCTAATAGGTATTCCTATTGAAAATCCAATATGCATTTGAATAATAGGTCCTTATATCGTTTCACTATAGATATCAATTATTACAGTAGAAACTCGGTTATCCAGACCTCAGTTCTACGTATTCGTGATTATCCGGATTATTAAATGTGAGTAAATTGGTTGGTTAGTGTTATTGGCTATTGAGTTAATTAAAGGCATTGCAGTGGGTCTGTACATGCCGGGCATTAGCTAATCTCTTATAAACATTTATTTTGTGAAATGTAAGTAAAGTAACACAAAGTAAGACTATCTATCGACGTAAGTGACGTAAGTACCTACCTACCTATCTAAAAGATAAACGTACGCGGTAGGCGAAAGTTTTCTTTCTAGATTTGAACATCATGCTCATTGCGATTTCCCAGTAGCGTCCAAAGTTTGCACTTTGAAGCCCAGGGTGTGCTTGTTGTTGATTGGTATGTTGGCCTTTCCGGGAGCGACTGCAGTCTTACCTCCCAACCCTGAGAGGAAGGCCTATGCCAGAGCCTCGTGCATTGTTAAGCAAGTGAAGTTGACTTGGACTTCAAAGATGTTGGGTAGGGCCCTGTACACCTTTCTTTCTAGATTTAATGATATAAAAGAATTAAAATCTCCATATAGGTGGCTGGCTATATCCGTATATGAAGATTTTCAATTATCCGCATAACTCATAACATAACAACAATTAGTCCGGTTAATGGAGTCTCCACTATATCAGGTTTACTGTATCGACGTATTATTTTTATCGACACTGCACCATGGTTAGTATTATAATTTGATATATATTATCAGTCCCAAAATATCACAGCTACTATTTATTTATATATAGGCGTGTAGAACATCCTGATTCCTGAGGCAATACCTACGTATTGTAGATATAATAAAATGGGAGTACGTACCTACCTAATAAATTTTATTAGAGCTAGAGCACCATTCATGCAAACGCAAAAGTAGGTGGGTACTCCCATGTAGGTAGATAGGTACCTACCTACTGAGCGCGAGCGCGTGGGCCGCCGCCGCCTCCTTCTGCGAGCATGTAATGCTCGCGAAGGAGGTGGCGGAGCGCGCCCGGGAGAGACTTAGAACTCTCCCGGTCCGCCGAGCCCGCAACTTGCTCGCCGCGCGTCGCAGGCAACTCAGGCGCCGGAGGTCGCTTAACGACCTCCGTCCTCCATGAGCGCAGGCCTGGGGGTGGCGGGTGAGGCCACCTGTCACCCCAGCAGAAGCAGGCCGGGACGGTGGGGCGACTAGCGCCCCTCCCCCAAACCGGGGCAAGACGGGGACACCGTGGTTCCCAAACCCGAGGGGGCCATCTCGAAACCGGAGATGGCCCAGGGTCAGTCGGGGTGCGAGGGATATGCTCTATGGGCAACCTTACACCCCGGCGTCTGTAGACCCGAGACGGCGTGCGGTTTTAGTCGGTTCAAGCCCGACATAACCGCCCCCGCTGGCACGCGGGGGGGTATCCGAAGGGATTTCCGCACGAAAAAAAAAAAAAAAAAAAAAAAGGTACCTACCTACTGCGTTTGTGAGAATCTTTGTCTTTGTTGACTGACCACCAGGCACCAAGCTCAAAAAAAGACAGTAAATAATAGGGAAGTCTATCTGCAAAATACTTAGTTTTCACAAAGTACCAAACTCAGATTCCTATTCATAGATCGTTGAGTCAGTAATTTACTGAGGCCGTTGACCTCCTACGCCATCTGTATTTTCCCACCGCATCACGTAGGTAGGTACATACTGCAAATTTTAGGTACATATATAATATACCTACTTCACATTGAAATGAAAATACTTCGTTAATATAATAATAGCACCTTATCAAATCACATTTTATTCAAAATGTAGGTAGGGTATATGGCTTAAAATTTATAGGTAAGTTGGTACATAGTGTACATACCTACATAGTTATCTGTACTTATCTGTTTTGTTTTAAGGTCTAGACCTTAAACACACATAACTCAAAAAACTTCCCTCCCTTCATTTAAACAGGGAAGTTGGAGTAGGCGAGGGGAAAGCCTCGCGCGTGCAATCAATACAGACCCCACCCATGAAGTTACGTGTTTCGTACTCCCGTCTGCGCGCGCAATATGTACCTATAATGTACACGTTTCTAACTTTTCGCGCCAAATAAAATAATGTATTTCTATTAGGAGTAACTTGACTGAGTTACTAAAATATTTCAATTTGATTTGTCCATTCTGTATAGATACTTTAATAACCCAATGAAACAATTTTTCCAAGACGTCGATTTTTCGCGGCTCACACGCGATCGTTGGCCGACGACAGTCGGCGCAAGAGCCGACCACCGCGAGTTCAAGGCGAACGCGCGCGGTCAGGTTCGAGGACACGGCGCGGCGGCAGCGACGGCGACGGCGAGGCCCCTTTCGGTGCCTCCACAACTCCCCACTATGCCCACCATCCAAACTGCCACGGCTGAATTTATTGGGGGCTTGAACCTCTCAGTTCAAGAAAGTTGCGTGATTTCAATCAACTTCAACATGTACCTACGTCTATTTAAATTTCCAAATTGTCTTTTCTTGCACCATTCAAATAAAGGTATAAACATATTGGTTTGCTCCAATTAGCTAATTACCATAAAAATATTATTTATAGGTAGATACCATTATTTTGTTTATTAATTGTATAGTAATGCACAGCAAACTTACGTCGAATGGCATATTTTATTTTAACCTCGAAGTGTAAACTGAAAAAATAATACACTGTATAAATAGAATATCTACAAAGTATTATCGCACGTCCTTAAGATGAACTCAAGAAATATTAGTCTCGAGTTCATGGTCCTCTATGGCACGATGTTACTTTTATGGACATTTTCGGTGATAAATATTCCACACATGCCTAGATACCTACTCAACTATTGTTTTTTTATTATCTAATCTGAAGCTTACTTTTACAAAAATTCAGCTTCGACAATTTGGATATTCCATAAACCTACGTATTGTTTTAAGCAGCATTATTTTAATATATATTATTGTTCAATTGACTAAAACTTGGTTACTAAAACCTCAATGCAAATACTTACATATAAACCCAAAGGTAACGAGCGGCGCGGCAACGTAGCGCGTAGCTAGCTGCAATCATTAGGGTTGATTCACCCCGCCTTTTTTGTGGCGTAGCTGTCTCTTTTGCCCACCCTATTTTTAACCTTCTCTTTCCCACGTGTGAACCGAGGCATCCCCATTTTCGACCCCCGTTATCCCGTTTAGGCGGGAGAATTTACACTTATTCGTTAATAATGTATATTTTAGGTACATAAAATAAAAACAAAGGTAGGTACTTATAAGTTTAATATTACAGCATTCGTTTCATAATAATATACCTATTGATCCATATATATTGCGTATAAACATAACACCTTATCCATCTGTCTTCTATACATATATTATAAAATTGTAAATTAGTTGTGTCTGTACATTGGAGATTAAAAAAACACTTGGGTTAATGTTAAATGCACGATAATAAGATTTTTTTTTTTAATTCTTTTATGTTCGTTGGCGGAAGACGCAATAACTACTTAACGTATTTTGATGCGGTTTTTTTTTTCTATTAGAAAGGTCTTGAAATGACTTAAAATCTGCCGTATGGTTTGATTGCAATTGGTTAAGTAGAACCGGAGATATAATAAAAAACGATACCCGATCTCAAAATAACTGATGGTTTAACAAAGTGGAAACGAATATAGTAAGTTTGGGTTGATGTAAATAGTATGGTCAGCTTATCAGTCATTGCACTCAGTGTGACTTTAAATTGGCGTATCGATATGCTTAGGTAGATTAAAATAACGATACCCAAAATCAAATGACAAATTAAGATACGGTTACGATATCTTTCCAAAACTACTTATGCTTATGAGGCATTAAAGAAATAAGAAAATATATTAAATTACTTATATTTACAAAAAAGCCTCGAGCAGGGATATAAAAAGTGAAACTTCAGCATAGATAGTGGAATGGGGTCCTATAAACTTTTAAGAAATTATCAGTATAGTAACTAGTAACACGTAATCTGGAAACATTCCGGATCTCTCTGGGTTATAGCAATAGGTTGTAGGCAACCAATAATGGCATCGCATCTTCGCAAAATCATCTTAGTTCATAGTCGCTGTTGCGGTCCCGACCGCGTGTTCCGACGACTTCGTCCGATTGATTGGCTGACTAGGATTTTTTCCTGTTGGTTCGACTGATCGGACGACGTGGATTTTTTTTCCTATTTGTCCGACTGATAGGACGTCGCAGAATTTTTTCCGCTTGGTTCGCACTTATGTAATGCACTTATCCCGCAATCGGGCCCGAAGACGGCACGTGACAGTTCATTCTCCTTAAACCCTACCATGAAACGACCGAAAACCGCAAAATTCGGAATTTTGATAAACCACCCACCAAAAAAAGAAATTAAATCACGGCTTATTCCAAAAGGTCGAAAGGTTGATTCACTCGCGAACAAACGTTTGTTATGGTTCCTATATAAAAAACGAAATCCGAAGTAACTTGTTGATACCTAAATGAAACTTCTTTCGTTCATGTTTCGTGTGGGCCCGCAATTGCGAATGTACGTTTCATGGTAGGCCTACTGTTCCTGTTGTTTCGGGTGATTGGCTGACGTAGACTCTTGTTTTTTCCTGTTGGTCCGACATGGAAATTTTCTTTATTTTTTATACTTACCTGTGAAATTCGTGTCCATTGTGACGCAACGCCAATCCGCCTTTACGTTTATAATCAACAATTCTTTATGATGCGTTTTTCTTGAATGTAACGACATTAATTTTATAATGCCCCTCGGCTTCTCCCGCGCGATTTTCCTTGTTTTGGTCATATCTCTGGTTCTATTTAACCAATTGCAATTAAACATACGGTAGATATCAAGTCTGACCACAACCTTCCTAATAGAAAATATCACATCAAAATCCGTTCAGTAGTTTTTGCGTCCATCGCGAACAAATAGATAATCAGACAAGAATTCTAAAAAATATTCAATCATTCCTTTAACATAATCCAAGTATTATTTTCAAATATCTCAAATTTAAAAACGCAACTAATTTACAATTTTAGAATAGTATTAGATAATATTGACATTGACATTAGAAAATAAATTTACAATATGAAAAATATGAAACCGATAATATATCTTGATATTATTTGCCTCATCATCATCATTAACCTATTCTAGTCCACTGCTGGACATAGATCTCCCCTAATGAGCGCCATAGCGCCCTGTCTTCAGCTTGCCGCATCCAGCATCTGCCCGCAGTCTTTCGCAGATCGTCATCCCACCTGGCCGGAGGGCCATTATTTGCCTACAAACTGCAAACTGCTGCCCGCGACTGCGCCCGCCCGCGTTAAGTTCTGAATAGATCAATGTATGTTTACTTCGACAGTGGGTCTCGAACCCAGCATGTACCTTTTTTTTTGTGCGGAAATCCCTTCAGATACCCCCCCACCGACCAGCGGGGGCGGTTATGTCGGGCGTGAACCGACTAAAACCGCACGTCGTCTCGGGTCTACAGACCCGTGTAAAGTTACCCATAGAGCATATCCCTCGCACTCCGACTGACCCTGGGCCATTCGCAGGTTCCCCATTGATAACAGCAGAGGGGTACGTGGAGCAACCACTACTATGGGGTCAGCTGGCCCTGAAAAGGGCCGGTTGGTCAGACTCTTGGCCGTTGACGTTGACGCCAGCTACTCCAGAGGAGCAATCAATGATGCGTCATCGCCCACGTTGCCCAGGGTGCAAACTTGGAGGTGATCCAACCAGTCGCACCCCACCCAACATGTACCTATTAAGTTATTTCATTATTATATTTTTGATAGTTGTAAAGTTTAGATGTAACATCGAAATAAATTCTGCCTGGTTCTTCAATATAATACTGCAGTGTTATTAATTATGAAAGATTTATAATTCTCTATTATACTATCTTCTATACATCGGTAACTTTGAATTTATATTATACTGCTCATCAACTTTTAGCTACAGCGTTATGAAATTCGAAGTCCGAATATTGACCAATAATATTTTAGACCTGTTTTGACTGTCGCTCCACACCTCGTGATGATTATAGCGAAGCTTATGATAATAATCCCAAAACAATGTTCATGCAAATTTTCAGCTGCACCTGTTCCGCGGTTTTCATGTGATGCTCGAGCATCGAGAATAAAAACCTAATATAACCTGCATACAAACAGACACACGTACTCAAAAATCACATTTTCGGCATCGGTATCGCTCCTAGAACACAGAAAAATTTTGTTTGTAAAAATATTCAATTTACAGTTTTCCCCTTGTTATGATTTTACTATAAGTATAGATAACCTTTTTCTATAACGATTCGAGACTGATGTACTAATAGATAACCTATTTAGTTATTTCATTTCTTTAAAATTTAACAACAACGGCGGGTAATATCTCGATTTGTGAAAACATCTCTGGACATGAAAACTTGAATGTTCTGTGTAGTCGTATGAATGGAACTAGTGAGAAAAAAGGTCTGCGTCATCCGATCAAGTCGACCAGTCGAACCAACAAGTTCACGTTGTCCGATCAGTCGAACCAACAGGAAAAAAATCCGCGTCGTCCGATCAGTCGTAACGTTGTATACCTACTTCTTAAGTTCTAACGTTAAAATGACGGTAACGAGTGCGAATTCTTGTGCAAGAGGTACTGAGTTCTATTTTAAAACGACCTCAAAAGGAGGTTCTTTGTTTGACCTGTACCTATCAAGAGAAAAGTCATATGCACATTGTCTTTGGAATTAAATCTGGAATTCCAGTTATTTTTCACGTTTTAGTCCCTTGGTTTTTGAAGTCGGTTTTATTTTTATTAAAATTTCATTTATTTTAAAGTTTAAGTTGTGTTGTGCTCACAGCTCACACTACTCCACTGTCATTGTCATACTGAATTTCGAAGTTCAAAATAGTGATAGCCCTAAAGTACCGAAACGCGACTCACGGTAGTGCGAAAGTGCGCCACATCGATACCCATAATTTCGAATGTTTTCCACCGCGAAGCACGGTAGTGCGAAAGTATTCCACATCGAGTCGCGTTTTACAGGGCTACAGTTCATCGCTATTTTGCATCAAATCACAGATGAAATTTTTGAATTTACGTAGGTACTCTTAGTGGTTTTCTTACATCACTGAAATCGGCAGGGTTAGGTTAGGTTAGAACTGTGACCACAACAAGCACACCGCCAAGGTCGCTCAATTCAAATTACTCGATGAACTCGGCGGCCGCCGAGTACCAGATAAATAACACAAATACCTTACATAAAAAAAATAATGAAAACCCCCTTTACATTTGCAAAAAAAATATGTTCTGTGGACTCGATGTGGAATACTTTCACACTACCTTGCTCTGCGGTGGAAAACATTCGAAATTATGGGTATCGATGTGGCGCACTTTCGCACTACCGTGAGTCGCGTTTCCGTACTTTAGGGCTACAGTTCATCGCTATTTTGAACTTCGAAATTCAGTATGACAGTCCACACTACTCATTTCATAAACCAAATTTGAAAACCGCGCCTTGTCGTGGAGTTGCGGATACCAGCCCGTGATACCATACCATACTCTATCCACAATCCAAGAATGATTTGAATTATTAATAAGTAATTAATATATACTTGTGGACACATCTATTGGCCCACCTTGCATTTTCGGTTTCGTTTAGTCCTAGCTAAAAATTTATATTAGGTCGAGCAAAAAGTTTTTATGCAGTTTTGAACCAGGCACTTTCATAATTTTATTCAATAGTCTTTTTTTGAATTTCGAACACAGAATTTAAAGAAACGAAAGACAATTTGGAGCCTGTTCGTTGATATCAAACAATCGAATACTAAGAAAACTTGATTTTATTGGTTTACTTGGATTTAATTCTTGAAAGTGTGATTTTGTTCTTTGGTTCTGCAACAAACATTACTTATTCTTAACATTAAGGTGAGGTTCTATCAATAACCTATGGATACTTCGCCTCAAGTCGCCGCCCAAGCTGTGGCACTTACAGGCCGGATACAGCCAAAGAAATGTGAGTGCTCAACTTAATTTAAGTCGATCTGCGGTCCGAAATGTTTTCGGAGGTACCTAGAGACTGGCAGCTTTGTTCGTCGCCAAGGAAGGCCACGATCTCGGGTCACAACTGAAAGGCAGGATCGATTCATTGTGACGAGCAGCTTGAGAAATCGTCACCTTACCTCCATTGAGATACAAAACCAACTTCGCGACTTCCACGGAGTATCTGTGAGCGCTCGAACTGTTCGGAGAAGGTTAAAAGAACGCGATATGGTACCACACAAACCAGCTAATGGCCCCAAACTAACGCGAGACCACCGAACAGCGCGTCTTCTTTTCGCGCGCACTCATTCAAATTGGACTCAGCAGCATTGGAGCCGTGTACTCTTTTCTGATGAGTCTAAAATTGCGTTACATGGCAATGATGGAAGGAACATGGTCTACCGACGTAAGGGAGAGGGTTTTGCACAATGCTGCTTTCAAGAGAGGGTTGCTTATGGCGGTGGCTCATGGACTGTCTGGGGCGGTATATCCGCGAGCGGCAAAACTCAACTTGAGGTTGTTACGGGACCACGGCTGCCAACATTAAATGCTGAAAGGTACATTCGTGAGTGCTTAGAACCTCACGTGATGCCATACGTGGACCATGTGGGCCCAAATTTCCTTTTTATGCATGATAATGCAAGAGCCCATACGGCCGGCATCGTCAGGGAATATCTTTGGGATGGGAACATCACAGATATGGACTGGCCAGCCAGAAGCCCAGACATGAACCCGATTGAGCACATGTGGGACGAGCTAAAAAGACTTGTTAGGGCTCGTCAGCCAGTTGCCCAGACGATGCCGGAGTTGAAAACTGTCATAGAAGAGGAATGGGAGATGATCCCTCAAAATTTCATAGAACGGTTGATAAACTCTATGCCTAATCGTATGAGAGCTGTCGTAGATACCCATGGAGGCAACACGCGTTATTAAATTAAACCTTTATTTGATAAAACATGTTTTTTATTCAAAAATCAACTGCCTTCATCAAGGCGCATACCCGACTTGTTAGGCGTAGCTCCATGTCGTGTGGTATTCTGAATTCAAATTTAAAACAATACATGGTCAAATGTTTGGTAAAATGATAGGTTTAAAACTGCATCAATAGTTTTTGTTCAATCTAGCAATCATATTTAGGTAGGGGCCATCGAAACCTAAACTCTAAGGTGGGCCAATAGATGTGTCCACAAGTGTATAAGGTGTCACAAAATTAGGTCTCTGAATTTGGTGAGATGACTTGGTATCATATATGACAAAATATGTACTTATTTGAAACAAAAAAAAATATCGGGTAAAGTAAAAAAAAAAAAAATTAAAAAAAAACACCACCAGCGACCAGTGTCACGTGACGCGACGAGCACACGTGACGCTGGTCGCGATTTAGTATCGCGGATAGTATCCTCGCAGTATTCTCCAAGTGGATGTGTGCTCGTCGCTGGTGGTTTTTTTTTTCATTTTTTTTTAATGTATTATTTATTTATTTTTATTTTACCCGATATTATTTTTTTTGTTTCATATACATATTTTGTCGATACCAAGTCATCTCACCAAATTCAGAGACCTAATTTTGTGACACCTTATATATATACCTATATAATTATTTTTAAACCTGATTCAAATTTGGTTTATACCTATTTAAGCTTAGACTATAGTAAAAACTATGTAGGTAATAGGTATTTAATAAAATGCTTGATATGTGAAATATATTGAGATTCTTACATTTATATATTTAATATAGATTACCGAACTATTACACACTACATGTAAATAATAACAAAGATGTTCCCGACATACCAAAACGAGCTTATTTATGAAGACGAGTAAAAGTATACATACAAAAAACTATCGTCCCGATTGTAAGCCTTCCGACCAAGTGGTGCCGTTCGTTAGTAGTTTTTTCTACTCATCGCTTACATAAACGACCCAGACCGGGCTGTACCGAACCCTCGTGTAACCGTTCGTAAGTTGGTGTAGGTCTTCACAAAAAAAAGGTTGGCATTGTTCGAATAATATTCGAACACTTGGATATTAGTTAATTACTTCTTCATTTACAAAATATTGTCATGGCCTTAAAAACATTTGTCAAGTAAACGATATAATTTAGAAGTTTGTTTGATTATCTTTAAAACTCAGTTTCAATGAGCATTGTGTGATTACAACAGTTGGACACAGTCGCTATTGGGGTAGCGCATACCTCAAGACAAAAACAGGTTTCTCTACTACACGTAGTGGTTTCATTGTACTGCCGCCCCGCTCTACTGTCTTCACTTGGTTAATGCAGTGTAATTCTGGGCAGGCGCGAAACTTTAAAATGAGTTGTATAAAAGACATGTAGGTAGTTTCAGTAGTAGTTCTAATATTACGTTACTAAATACCTGCCATGTTATAATGTTACATAAGTATCATAATTAATGAATATTTTAATTTTGTTCAAGTGGTGCTCAGACATGGATTTATACATCACTGATTCACTCCAGGACATGCTGGATATGGACATCAAGAATGAAATTGCTACAGATCTTAGCAGTATGACGGATTTTCAAGTTAGTACATTGCCGTGTTTTTGTACAGTATAATTAATCGTCACATTTTTATTTAATATACCTAGTTATAAACAGACATAAGAATAGAGATTATAGTCAATTATAACAAAAATGTATCGCCTGTAGACAATAATTTGATATCTACATTTTCTTGCAGGATTCTTTAGGAACAAATTTCTCGGAATTACCTCCTTTACTAGATATGGACACCGATAACTCGGCAACATGGCTAAATAATAGTTCTAGTTTTGTCCATAACCTTGATTTGTATGGTTCCGAAGCGAATGCAGTAATGGTTAATCCAAATTCCGTCATGCCATCTTCGTTTGTGGAAACTCCTATCAAAAGTATAGTAAAAGAAGAAGCTTCCAATTTATTACTGACTTCTGCGGCTGCCGATGACGAGTTGAGTAACAACATATCACTTCCGAGTCCCAAAGAAGAAAAAAGTCACTTAACATTTTCCCCTAATGCAATTAAAGTGCCAAAAGTAGAACCAGAAGAATTGACGATAAAGAAGAGCTCTGACCTAGAAGAAGCGACACAGATGGTAATTTATGTTAGAAAACATGAGAAGAGCGTCGTTAAGGATTTGTTAAAAGATTTGGACAAAACGAAAATTTCAAATATAGCTCAATCAACCACCGTGCGAATAAAAAGTCAATCTGAATTAATAAAACTAAACAATAAGAACTGTTCAATCTTGAACACAAACCAAAAAGTTTCACAGGCGTTAGGGACGAAGACAATAATATCGGGAAACATACACATATTAGATGCTCATCAAATCAGTCACTCTAGAACAATTTTAGCCAATGGTAACAAAAATCAGGCTACAATATTAATCGATAATTCATCGTTAAATACTAATAGACATATAATTAAACCCTCAGTGAGTGGTGGATTCACAGTAGAAAATAGCCAATCTAAACATGTAAATACTTCTAGTAAAAATGGTAGCGGAGAATTTCCTAAGCCCGCATATTCTTATTCGTGTTTAATAGCAATGGCTTTGAAGAATTCAAGAACAGGTAGCTTACCTGTTTCCGAAATTTATAATTTTATGTGGTAAGTGGATATTTTTGAGGCCCATAATCATAGAAAATATGTGTAACTGCCACTAATGCGAGGATTTTTTGTTACAGTCAGCATTTTCCATATTTTAAAACTGCACCAAATGGTTGGAAAAATTCTGTTAGACATAATCTTAGTCTGAACAAATGTTTTGAAAAAATTGAAAAGCCATCCACAAATGGAAGTCAAAGAAAAGGTAATTATTTTGACCCGCACTGCCAAGGAAGAGTTATGTTTTGTACATATCTAACCCAATCCAATAATTGGTAAATAAATTACGTTAGCTGTTGCTCGCGACTTCGTCCGCGTAAATTCGTAATAGATCAAGGTAGGTATGTTTACTTCTGCAGATTCGAACCCAACTTGTATTAGGTAACCTATTTCATCGTTATATTTCTATCATTTATCATTAAGAAATAGATGTTTACAGGTAATATCGACAATAATTCTACCCGGTTCCCTAATATAATAGCGTAATGATATTTATTATCAAAGGTTGAGTATCTAATCAACTATCTTTTACACGTAGGTAATTTTGTAGTTACGAGATTTCATATTTTACTGCTCATCATGTTTTAGCTATAGCGAGATGGTTTATAGTCCGAACGTTGACCATGTACGAGATGATCTGCTTTGTTATAATGAAGGTATGATCAATAATAGATTGAGTCCATTTTACCCTGCTGTTCCTATCACACTGATAATAGCATGATGATATATAGCTCAGTTTATGACCATACTTTAGGAGAATGTTCATTTACATTTTCAAGTGATGCGGATTTGGAAGTTCGCACGGACATCAATAATAAAAAGAAGACAAACAGATAATCAAACAAAAATTCTAAAAATCACATTTTAGTCATCAGTATCGTTCCTAGAACACATAATAATTATGTTTTTGTAAAACTATTCAATGTACAGTTTTCACCTCGTTACGATATTATTATATGTACTTATAGTTAAACAGCCAGTCCATAAATGCCTATATTATCTTTACAGGTTGCTTATGGGCAATGAATCCAGCTAAAATTGAAAAAATGGATGAAGAAGTACAAAAATGGTCACGGAAGGACCCACAAGCAATTAAAAAGGCCATGGTTTATCCAGGTAGGGTAGCATCCACTTCAGTTAGTAGCTACTAAAACAATACAGCTGTTTTATATTTATAATGTTTTACAGAAAATTTAGAGGCTTTAGAACGAGGTGAAATGAAGTATAGTGGAGTAGGCGGTGATGCTGATGTAGATGATGAAGCGGACGTTGACGCCGATGCTGAACTTGACGCTGACGTAGAAATAGATCCAGAAGTTAAAGAAGAAGTTGAAGAAGAAGAGGCTATTATAGAACAGGTATATTATAAGTAACAAGGTGCTTACATCGATTTGACGACTGTTGTAGTATAAAAAAATTTAATTCATCACGTTTGTTCTTATTTCATCGATTTTATTTGCACCCAACCAGTAAGAATCTTCGCATAATGGTAGCGTCCGAATGTTACGCTTTGGAGTCTGGGGTCTGCGTAATATTTTTGATTGGTTTGTTGACTTTTACGAGAGCAACTGCCATTTGACCTGCTAAAAATGAAGAAACCTGCGCCGGAGCCTCTTCCGTTGTTTAGCAGATGGCACCGACTATCATCTAGCAGTAGGGCCCTAAAACCACCCAACCACTAGAAGTTAATTTTTTGAAAATAAGTGTAACGTCATAACTGTTTATTTCGTTCAAGTATCCATAGAACTTACCGTATTGGCGTTTAATGAAAGAAACTGATTAAACTTAATAGTCAGTCACCCAATACTTACGAAATTACTAACTTGTAAAATGTTTGATTTAGGAGATTTCAGACCAGGAGTTAGAAGTAGAAGAGGTAGTGGAAGGAACTGGTATGGTTGGTGGTACTTACCGGCTACTAGCTACTGGACCTTCATCGCTTACGTCCTATATAACTGACGCAGAATCTGGCGAGGAAGTTAGCGATATTGAAGTGAGTATCTCATGGAATTTAATACTTACGATGTTTTATAAATGAGTAACACCTTTATTGTACCTACTTGTCTTTAAATTTTAGATAACTGAGACCTATATTTATTATAGTTACTATGAGAAACACACGCTTAATTCTATTATTTGGACATATGAAGTAATCTTAATTTCCATTCTCTTCTAGGTACTAGACCAGTCATATGAAGAATTTGACATTGATGTTACCAAACCCGTGAAATTAGACTTATCAATGACAGACAATTATACTAGTAAGTTTCTTGTTTTCTCTCTTTTTATCTTTCTTTTCCGCATAATAGGTATATTTTCGCAGGGCTTTAATTTGAAAGCTTTTCGTTTTTTGCGCATACTTATAGTATTTCTTATGTTGCAGTTCACCCAGCAAAACGAGCAAAAACCAACTTTGTTTATCAACCAGTGACGACTCAGACACACACAAGTAGAAGAAAAACGCCTCTCGTCAATAGGGTCGCATTAATATAAATGTATTCCTAAACAAAAAAAGACTTGTATTCTAGAAAATTGTGATCATAATGTTTGTAATCAACTTAGTACATAAAGTAGCCTCCAATAATGTTCCATTAATAGGTAACTTAGGATTACATTAAAATTCGAATTATTGTAATAATTAGCTGTGAATTGTGAGCAGTGTTGAATGTTTAAATTGTATCAAATTCGATCGTGATAGTCTGTACCAGATAAGTGTATTTACATGTTTTTTTACGAAAACTGAACACTTGTTACATATCTTACACAGTAAAATAATTTTATTTTATAAGCGAGTAACTGAATGTTGATGCGCATTGAGTGTGATAAACATTTAAATCTGTGCTAGATTCGCCTCGTCGTTTGTAATTACATTTACACTGAATATTGCCGTGACCAGTACAATCAGTACAAATATGTAATACTGTTACACTGACGCATTATTTTAGAGAGGTAGGTACTTGAATATTTTACAGTGGCGAAGGGTGGAAATTTTCCAAAGAGAAGCCAGTAGAAATTTTCCATAAACACATGTATTATTACACCATTCGATAGTGTCGCTATTATGGAACGAATTCTGGTCAGTAATAACAAATTACAAACTTAAGGCAAGACCTCATTTTTAATAAAATCACTTTAGGGAAGCTTACAGGTTTTTGGTGAAAATTACTATATTTTAATTAAACGCTTCATATATACTGGTTGACCGAAACTAGCTCAACCTTTCTATTGTGTAACTACTTCAAAATATATACAAATAAATAAAATTGAAGTGTCTGTAACGTTAAAATAACAGCTTTTCAAGAAATGCATATCAATGTATTCACGTTACTTACAACACAAGCTTTTGTCAGTGCCTGTCTGTTTGAATTAGGTAATCTCTGCAACGGCTGTGCCCATTTTGATAGCTAATATTATAGGGCGTAACACAAAAATAATTAGAGATCCGCGCAAAAAAATAAAACCTTTAAATCTATTCTACGCAAATGAATTCGCGGGCACAGCTAGTTGTTTATAAAAAATGGCTCAATCTTAGTAAGTACTGCCGAACTCATGCAAACTTAAACAACTACGTCTACCTATATGTGCAGTTTGAACATATTACTAATTATAGAAAATTCTGTACGATTCCCCCATGTATATTAATCATAACAAGAATTATGAAAATGTTTTAAAAATCCATTTTTTCTCTTATAATTCATCAATAACTAGCGACCCGACCCGGCTTCGCACCGGTGAACGGATGTTATTATACATATAAACCTTCCTCTTCAATCACTCTATCTATTAAAAAAACCGCATCAAAATCCGTTGCGTAGTTTTAAAGATTTAAGCATACATAGGGATATAGGGAGAGAGAAAGCGACTTTGTTTTATACTATGTTGTAGTGAAGTCGGACGATCATGACAAACTTATGAAATGTTTTTCAAAACTTGATTTAGAAAAATATGTACCCTCAGCTAACATATTTAATAATAATCTTTTAGACTACAAAAGTGTTAGAACACATAATATTTATATCATAAAGCTGTCGTTCAATAACCTTCAAAATAGATTTCTAATTACTAAAACCCAAAAACAATTATAAAACGTATCTATTTGCACAGTATACAAACCTATTATAGTATACACACCACTTACTAAGCAATAGATAATTACTTAAAGTAACTAAATTACAGACGAAAAATTTAATAATATTCGAATTAATTTTAACGTTTCAAAACGAAGGGACAGCGAGCGGGAGTGCTAAAGAGTTAGAAACAGTACCTGTTTAAAGCCGGTGTCATGTAGGTGTATTTGAATGTTTTATATAGACAAGGAGTAGGGATTGAATGATTACGCAACTTGAGAATTGCTATAATTTTAGCGATTGCTTTGTTATAATTTAATGTTTAATTTGAGTGATTGGTCTGCAAATATTATGACGTTTAGATAAAGCATTACGTATATTATTTATTAGAGTGTAAATTATAGGTACATTCCTGCAAAGGTAAACCGGAAGGAATCGGCTTATAGAGACTCCTCGCCACTGATATTTCAGTAAATAAATAAGCTACCTAATATTTAGGGTAGATAGAAGTTTAGTTGTTTGTCACACTTACAACACAAAATACACTAACTCGAAGCAAAAGTCATTCACTTAGAGCCAGCTTCATAGACAGCACACTGATACTTTGCTAAGCAAGGTGTTTCGTACGACTGTAAACATGTTAAGAAAGTCGAAGTGTAGACCACACATCGATTTCGCTCATAGTCCACACTCCAAAGGTTCATAAACGGCACTTATGAAACTCTTCTCTTACTTCATAAAGTGTTAGTACGGTCTATGAACGCCCTTAAAGACGAAGATCTTACGTGTGTCAATTTGTGAAATATACTCGCAAAGGACTTGAATTTTTATTAATTGTTCAATTTTATTTCACAAAAAAAAAACACATTGATACGAAACAATGTCCTTAGTTCTTTTGAGTAAAGTAGTACTTGAAAGTCCAATAGAAATGTTAGTAAAATAATGTCTTAGTGTAATGGCAAAATCTAAAGCGGGTAAGTGAAGTTCCCACCGCTGATATGTGTAAATATTGTTTATTATTATTAGTTTGCATTACATAATATTGTTAATAGCAAACTCTTTTGAATACTTGACGACACGTCATGGTGCCGTAGATTTGTTTCTTTAAAATCTGACCTAATTTCAAGATATTCATTCTCAAATAGAATAATTTTAATTTTTCTGAAAGTTTTAAGTTAGAGGTTTTAAATTTATAGCCGCTAAATGTTACACTATGTTATCAACAAAAGAATCTTTTGTCCTTAGGTCAGTGCAACTTGTACTGTAACAGGGATTTACATTATGTTCTTCATTTTAATATTAAAATTCTAAGGTCTAAGATTACTTTACGTTGTACCTGTTTAAGATATCTTACATATATTTTGTTGTACTGTACCAACACATATGTTGTAAAAATATATTTTAAAATGTGCAATTTCGGTAGACAACCATGTATCATACATGTTAACACATTGTGATACATCGAAATCTATTGAAGAACAGAGATTTGGTAGTGAAATTATGTCGTATTCAGTCTAATGAATAATGTATGTTCTCTTAACTGCGATTTAACATTTTGCTTTTAGCTGTTAAATTGTGGCCGATGGTACATATATTAATACATTATGACTCACTTTGAATAGGGTGAAGAGATGCAAAAATAAATAAATGAATTCTGTGTAGTGTTGGTTGTGTTTAGATCTCTCGAGTGTACTAAATTGATGTGCTTAGATTTAAGTTAATTTAGGTTAAAAACACGTCACACGTAAACGTAATTTCATTTAATGAATTATTATTTAACACAATATTAATTCACTTATTTTGACTGTCGCATACCTAAATTATGAGCCGAGTAGTGTTACAGAATATAAATTTACAAGCAGATAGATTTACAGACAACACATAGTGATATGGTTATTGGACACTCTATAATATACTGAATAAAATAATCATTTCGTATGATTAAATAAACTTAGATTAGATGATACTGTGATATGAAATTAGTCAAACATGGCTCCAATAGTAAATAAAATTATAAATAACTGTTTCTGAAATAGAGTTTTTGTAACCATATATTTTGTTTGTAGACTTATCTGCTTTGCTGTTTGATTATATGGACAAACAATGGGCAAAAGTTTGTGCAGAAGTCCACATGGTTGCTACACGAAGGCTATATCAACTATCTCCATAGGTATTCATAACGACTGAAAGCAGCGTTTTTTATGAATAAGGAGTTTAACTATTAAAATGTCAGCTGTTGTTGTGCAAATTTGTAGGGTACATCTACTCCGTTTTAAACCGCGGAACACTTATCGATCACGCGAGCCCTTTGACTCAAAGGACTCGCGTGATTGGTTGCGCATCAAGGCCAAACTGTCAAGATTTTTGGCGCGGCCTATACATTGGTCGAAATTTGCTGATTTTATTACTAGTTTTTTAAATATCGCGTTCTAGGATATCTGGCCATTACCCATGAAGTATGAAAAAATTTAAATAATACATTCTTATCATTGCATGGGTCAGTTACAGCCACCACGGTCTTGGTGTAAACTTGGACAAAACCAAGGTTCAATGAACATGTCACAGCGAGACCGATAGCCATCGAAGGGTCGACACTAGATGTTGTTTAAGAATATGTCTACCTCGGACAGGTTATCCAGCTCGATAGAAAGAACTTGACAGTAACGGTCAGCAGTAACTGTGGCATCAGTAGGACCATAAAACGAGCATACGAAATTTAAAAAATTGAAACGCATTTATCCCGCAATCGGACCCAAATATCATGGCAGCATTATGCTAACTTTCGCTACTGGTCTTTCTTTTCGGGTAATTTGACTTGGGCAGTTTGGCCAGCAGGCCTACCATGACACATACGTCCGCAATTGCGGACTTAAATTTCGGGTAATCGGTACCATGAAAAGTAGGTACTTATCCCGAAATCGGGTCCGGAGACGGCACCCAACCATGAAACGACCTAAAACCGCAAAATTCGGAATTTTGACAGCTCGCCAGAATTTTTTTTTTAAATGAAAGCACGATACTATACGACTTATGTCAAAAGGTCGAAAGGTTATCATATCCAATACAAAGGGATCTATTTTTAGGGATTTTCTTTAGAAAAGCCCTATTGCTATCGAGTTGTCGTCGACGTCGTCGTTGCCAATTTTCTGTCACGGTTTTGGGTATGAAGGAGATGAGCTATCGAGTTGCTGCTTTCGGTAATAGATTCGTGCTGGGGTGAACCATTGCAAGATAAAGAAAAAATCGCAAAAAAAAAAAAACGCTAAATTGAAAATCCCTTGTATTCGGCTGAGCTCGTCTCAGGAATTCAACTTGTTTATATTTTTTTTTAGAAATATATTGTAAACGAAAACCTCCTTGATATGTTTGATTCAGTCCCGAGCATACTTTATGGTCCCGACCGAAATAACGAAATCCGTAGTAACTTCATAGTACCTAAATTACACTTCTTTTGTTCGTGCTTTGTGCGGGCCCGCAGTTGCGGATGTACATTTCATGGTAGGGCTACTGATTATAAATAATGTAATGAACACTTGCGATAGTTGTATAAGAACGACTTTGCATACCTTCTCTTAAAACTCCTTCGTTTCCATTATATGCATTCAAGTATTATTGTTTGTGCGGGGGTCAAAATTAATCAAACTTCTGTTGTTTTTATCGATTTGACTCAAATTAATCAACCCAAAAACCGACAGTGACTCGGTTGTAAATTTATTAGTAATTCACTTTCACTATCGCCTTTGTTCATCACTATCAGTTTTCACAGGGTAGCTACGAGAATCATTAAGCGAGGTCAAAGTTAATCGTATAGAAGAGCTTGATAACCAATCTTCGACCGCACTCTGTTCGCTAGTTATAAGTTCGGATTATTTATTCCTATACTTGCATTGTAGTGGCGCTGCAGTTATCAGGGTCACATTGAAACAATAAATGGAATAGAATATAGTTTAGTGTTAACGACATCATAAATCAACCAAATAAGTTGCGGGTTATTTCTCTACCTAATATTATCATCTGCTATGAAATTGGTCTTGCTAGATAGAATAGTAAATCAGTAAACAACACTGAGTACACTAAATACTGATATGTTAACGTGTGGCAACCTTACTAGTAATTTAAATGTACCTTATTAATAGACTTGAAATAATAATTATTATAGGCAGGTATGTACCACATACAGTGATTTGAATTACATTCTGAAACCGGAACTCCTTATTAGAAACCTCTATTGTACGGTTAATTTAGGTGCTCTTTGTATTCCTAGATACAGCAGTGCAATTGTGTAAATATATCTAGAAGTTAGTTTTTGAGTATATAGGTACTCATTTCCTGGAAAATTATTTGTATGGTTAAAATAAATCAATCTTGTTTATTAATTGTATTTGTAGATGCCATTCTCAACAATAATTGAATAGCCTAATGAAGTATGATAATCTGTAATAATTACAAAAAAAAACCTATAGAATTTAAATACTGCTGAAGGTGGTTAATCAACATAAGCAATAAAATGATATAATTTATGTCTGTTATACAAATTTGCAAATTAATAACTGTCACTAGCCAAGCGTTAGTCGTAATTTTGTACAATAGAATATTTAATGTATTTTTCCACTGCCAGTATTTGAACATCCGAATAAGCATTTAGAAAATAAGTGTAGCGAATAGTTTAGTTGTTTAAACATAAATCTTAAGTAAACCTAGAGAAGTGAACGATTTTTAATAACATTTTTGTAATAAAATTGATTCAGTACCTCATCTGCTTATAAATTACACTAGATCACCTTATTATACTATATTTTCTTGACGCTTAATTTAAATCCGAAGAGCCCGTTACTCTTATTACCTAATTTAATTTCTTTCGCACACATGCAAAATTTGTTTCTTTACATTCTAAATAAGTAATTTCCCAATATTATCTAAAAGTTGCGACAAGCTGAAGACAGGGCGCAATGGCGCTCATAAGGGGAGACCTATGTCCAGCAGTGGACTAGAATACGTTGATGATGATGATGATGATGATGATCTAAAAGTTGCATCTTTAGTGTTCTGTGCATGTGGCGAAAGGCGCCACGTCTTTAGAACACCATCACCTTCCTTTCGGAGACGCCGTAAGAGTTTGGCTGTTGGCTAAGTTTATCTGGCAATAATCTATACAAGTATTTAAAATTGAAGTGTCTGTTTGTAATATTAAGATAGATACTTAGTATACGTACCCGGTTGCATCCGAGGCTTACAACTCAGAGCCTGGGGTCCGCATACTCCTCCTACTTTTGGTTTGGCTTATACGCCTTTTATGGAAGCGCTGTTATTAAGTTTTGATGACTGCCGGTATCTTCCACAATAAGACATCTTCTTTGTTCAGTCTTCGCAGGAAACCTCACTCTGACTAATGTTTCCGATTCAGGAGCTAACGTCGTATCCGTTAAACAGTAAAGAGTGCACGGGTGCGATCCTTGTAAACAAACTTCCTGATCAGGAAATCTCAGCACTCCTCTAGGTATATCCAAGACACATTGTTGGTTCCTCAAGAAATCCAGTCCCAAAATGCAATCATCAGTAATATTAGCAATTAATACTGACTGGTGATATATTTGGTCGCCAATTCTTACCTTTACATCTGTTTCACCGAGGACGGTCACTGGCTGGCCAGTAGCTGTCTGAAGCTGGCACCTCGGAAATCGTTTTTCCCACCTTATGGTGCGTTTCAGCAATTCCGGCCTAACAACTGTACGTGAAGCTCCAGTATCCACTGTTAAACTACAAGGTTGATTGTCTAAGGTGGCCTCGATGATCAGACTATTTCCATTGCCAACTTGAGTTATTGTGATGGTTGGGGCCTTGTATCGACCAGCCAGCGCCCGCCCCGCGGCCCTGGCGACATTTAGTTTAACGGAACATCTTGATCCACTTGGGTCCCGGAGTCCGTGACCCTCCTCCGTTTCCTCGAAGGACACTCTGACTGGATATGGCCCCTTTGTCTGCAAGAATAACACGTTGGGACATGCCGCGGTTTCCTATCCTCTGCAACTACCTCCTTGACCTCCCTGATCTTCCCTATCCCGACATTCTGCCGTACTTTTTCCACCTCAAGGGCATTATAGGCCAGTGCTTCCTTTAAGGTCTGGTGGTGACGCAACTGTACATTAGTTTTCACTTCTGCGTCCCGTATACCGTTTAGGAAGGCCTCCAGTAGGGTGGTCTCGATCATCACGGGAGTCGATGAGTAGGCCCGACGAACGAGCCTTTCAACCTCTACAGCCCACTCCTGGAGGCTTTCACCAGCTTTTTGTTTCCTCTCGCGTAGCTGCGCTCGGTAGACATTCTCCAGGTGCTTGTCACCGTAGCGTGTGTCTTATGCTTCAATCAGAGACTCCAGTGTCCTTCCTTCAGGTGGCAGGTTTTCCAGTATTACTAAGGCATCTCCTCGTAATGCAAGTGTCAAGGCCAATAAGGACTCCTCGTTGCTCCAGACTTTGGTTTTTACCAATATCTCAAATTGGTACTTGAAGGCTGTCCACGAGGAAGTTCCATCGAAGTGTGGTAGGTCGAACTTCGCTGATGATGGTGGGGTCGTGGCAACAGGTCCGCAGGTTTTTAGCCTGACAATCTCTTTTTCAAGCTCTTGCAAGCGGTCGTCAACAGGCCCGCCGTTTTTTAACCTGATGATCTTTCTTTCAAGCTCTTGTAAGCGGCCGTCCATGTTCCCAGTCTTCAAAGCCACTTCCATACTCAGCATTTGCAAGCAGTCGTCAATGGTCCCAGTCTTCGAAGCTACTTCCTTACTCAGCATTTGCAAGTCGTCCTCGAGGTTCTTCACTTTATCTCCCAGTGCATGGATGCCTGCATCGATTTTACCCTCTATGGAGGCCTGCATCGTCTGTCGACTGGCCTCTTGGTTGGCCTGAATCTCTCGAATGGAGGCCTGCATCATCTGTTGACTAGCCTCTTGTTTGGCCTGCATCTCTTGCATAGAGGCCTGCATCATCTGCTGCTTAGAAGCCAACAGCGTCATCATGTTGGTTTCTGACGAGGTTCCATCTGGTGCTCTCGTAGTTACCGCTGAGATAGCAGGATCGGCCTGATGCCCTTCCTCTTCAAGGCTCCGTTGACATGCAGCATCCATTTCCACTTGACGTCTGGTCCGTGGAGTACGCCCTTCGTCTTCACGTGGTAATAACGGCATCGCACTTCTGACACCAGTTGTTACGTGCGCGGGGTACAAATTAAATGCCGTTTACACAACAAAGAGGTTTATTCGCTCACCACAAACTAGACACCACCACACCCACCACACCACAAACTAAATAACTAGCAACATTTCCAGTCGCTAAGCAGTTCACAGTAGTCCACAGTAGTTCCTTAAGTCGCAGGTATAACTCTCTTGAATCGCTTCGGTAAGATGTGTTCACTTTCGCTTCCGAAAATTAACTGACTCGTGTCGATGGCCGGGCGCCCTTTTATAGCTCTTAATAAAGAGGGTAGAATGTTCCGGAATCATCTAGAGATAAGGCACTAGAGCGTTCGAGAATAGTAGGTATTTACTGGAGCGTTCGAGAAAACAAGTACCTACATAGTCGTGCCGACGATAGAGGTGAATGCCCTTGTTATCGCGATTTGTAGGTAAAGTAGGTATAGGTAGACAAAGGGCGTGTGATTTTGTATTGACTTTTCTGGATTTTTCTAAACGGATCGATAGAGTACTTCGACATTAACAATGCGTTTTAATTTCTAGAAGATTCGATCAGTAGTTTCCGAGATATCGACGATCGTTGTAACAGTATGATTTACATCACCTTCATCTAAACCACATTCGCAAAGTGAATTGTCCCTTATCCTGATATTGGCCAAATGAACATGTGTGCAAGCATGGCCCAAACGGAGGCGAGAAATAATAGATGTCGTAGGCTTGTCAAAGAACCGATATTTCGCAAACCAGGGTTTACTGGGGATGTCTGGTTGTATATCCGCGTAATATTTTAGATTTTCGCCATTCCTCGCACCAGGACCGAGATAGACTAGCCTTCAGAACTGGTACTAAGTCGTGCGTGAACAGTTGATAGTGCTCCAGTGTACCAATGACAATTGCACTTTTTGCACAAGAGTCTGCTGTTTCATTTCCTCGAATGCCGGAATGACCAGGAATCCAAGCTATCGCGATTTCCAAGCCCCGCTGATGGCAGAGGAAGAGCACCTCTCTGATTTTAAATATGATCGGATATTTGAACTTGGAACGGAACGAATGGGAAAGAATGGCTTGTAGGCAACTTTTGGAGTCAGAAAGGATGACGGATTTATTGAGGTTATGAGATAGTACATATTGGATTGCTTCAAGGACACCAATAGATACCCCAGTAAATACAGAAGACATGGGGGGACACTTGTAACTTAAAATCACTCTAAAAGTAGGGATCCAGACCGCTACCTAATGGGATCATTGGAGCTCAGTTTGGAAGAGTCAGTACCTAAATATTTTAAGCCATCCCTCATAATTGCTATCAATGCTATAGTTAAAACATAAGTTCGCGTCACTAACGCCCTTTTGTATTCCCAAATCAGTCACTACACAAGGACAAAATGTAATGGCTTTGAAAGGAAGCGAGTAAAGCGGGTTTAACCGACTCTGAATGACCAGGTTTGGGAGGTGGGTGAATTTGATGAAGCTATTACCGAGGCAAGGAGTAGAATTTACATTGTATAAATCACAAAGAATTTTGAGTTCCTCTAGTAGAATATGTTGAGAATTTTGGATAAAAAGAAATCTATCACAAGAAAGAAAAAGTATTTATTCTGTTAACACCACAGTTATGTTTACATTTTTTTTAGAGCAGTTTGTTAGCAGACTTTAGCTCCCATACAGTAGGTAGTTCTGTAGGTTTATGTTATACACACACAATACTACTCTAATACTATATCAAGACCAAGACCATATTAGTCTTGATATAGTAGTTACCTATTCAAATAAAGACAATCGAAATAAAATTATTTAAACTTAATTTGATGAGATTTGCTCATGAAACATGTCCTAAAGGAATCCGCCTAATTTCTTTTGACGTGACAACGTCTTATAAATCGATGGAGCAGGCTGCACGCACGAAAAAACATGACGTATGCGGCGTTACCACATGACGTATGCGGCGTTACCGACGTATGCGGCGTTACCTCGCGTTCTTATGACGTTGTCACGTTCAACTATCGTCAGTAAACCGACTTTACAGACAACCGATTTTTAAATGTCATTTTCGTCAAGCAGCTGATGTCTAAATCAGGTGGCAAGCTATTGTATATGGTAGGCACTATGAATTTTCTACACCTTTGACCATAATAGTTATTACAGGTAGGCACCTCAAAGCGTTTGAGTATTCTGTTACATTGTGGCCTAACGTATTGTTACAACGATCGTCGATATCTCAGAAACTACTGATCGAATTTTCTAGAAATTAAAACGCATTGTTAATGTCGAAGTACTCTATCGATCCGTTTAGAAAAATCCAGAAAAGTCAATACAAAATCACACGCCCTTTGTCTACCTATACCTACTTTACCTACAAATCGCGATAACAAGGGCATTCACCTCTATCGTCGGCACGACTGTGTAGGTACTTGTTTTCTCGAACGCCCCAGTAAATACCTACTATTCTCGAACGCTCTAGTGCCTTATCTCTAGATGATTCCGGAATATTCTACCCCGCTTATTAAGAGCTATAAAAGGACGCCCGGCTATCGACACGAAGCAGTTCATTTTCGAAAGCGAAAGTGAACACATCTTACCGAAGTGAACCAAGAGAGTTATACCTGCGACTTAAGCAACGATTGTGGACTACTGTGAACTGCTGAGCGACCTGAACTGTTGAAGAGTACTGTGTGCTAGTTATTTAGTTGTCTAGTTTGTGGTGAGCGAATAAACCTCTTTGTTGTGTAAACGGCATTTAATTTGTACCCCGCGCACGTAACAACTGGTGTCAGAAGTGCGATGCCGTTATTACCACGTGAAGACGAAGGGCGTACTCCACGGACCAGACGTCAAGTGGAAATGGATACTGCACGTCAACGGAGCCTTGAAGAGGAAGGGCGTCAGGCCGATCCTGCTATCTCAGCGGTAACTACGAGAGCACCAGATGGAACCTCGTCAGAAACCAACATGATGACGCTGTTGGCTTCTAAGCAGCAGATGATGCAGGCCTCTATGCAAGAGATGCAGGCCAAACAAGAGGCTAGTCAACAGATGATGCAGGCCAACCAGGAAGCTGTCATGGGTAAAATCGATGCAGACATCCATGCACTGGGAGATAAAGTGAAGAACCTTGAAGACGGCCTGCTGAGTAAGGAAGTAGCTTTGAAGACTGAAAAAGAGATTGTCAGGCTAAAAACCCGCGGACCTGTTTCCGTGACCTCATCATCATCAGCGAAGTTCGACCTACCTCACTTCGATGGAACTTCCTCGTGGACAGCCTTCAAGTACCAATTTGGGATATTGGTAAAAACTAAAGCCTGGAGCAACGAGGAGTCTTTTATGGCCTTGACACTTGCATTACGAGGAGATGCCTTAGTAATACTGGAAAACCTGCCACCTGAAGGAAGGACACTAGAGTCTCTGATAGAAGCATTAGACACACGCTACGGTGACAAGCACCTGGAGAATGTCTACCGAGCGCAGCTTCGCGAGAAGAAACAAAAAGCTGGTGAAAGGCTCCAGGAATGGGCTGTAGAGGTTGAAAGGCTCGTTCGTCGGGCCTACTCATCGACACCCGTGATGATCGAGACCACCCTACTGGAGGCCTTCCTAAACGGTATACGGGACGCAGAAGTGAAAGCTAGTGTACAGTTGCGTCACCACCAGACCTTAAAAGAAGCACTGGCTTATGCCCTTGAGGTGGAAACCGTACGGCAGAATGCCGGGATAGGTAAGATCAGGGAGATCAAGGAGGTAGTTGCAGAGGACAGGAAGCTGCGGTATGTCCCAACATGTTATTCTTGTAGAGGAAGGGGCCATATCCAATCAGAGTGTCCTTCGAGGAAACGGAGGAGGGACACGGACTCCGGGACCCAAGTGGATCAAGATGTTCAGTTAAACTAAATGTCGCCAGGGCCGCGGGGCGGGCGCTGGCTGGTCGACATGAGGCCCCAACCATCACAATAACTCAAGTTGGCAATGGAAATAGTCTGATCATCGAGGCCATCTTAGACAATCAACCTTGCAGTTTAACAGTGGATACTGGAGCTTCACGTACGGTTGTAAGGCCGGAATTGCTGAAACGGACCATAAGGTGGGAAAAACGATCTCCGAGGTGCCAGCTTCAGACAGCTACTGGCCAGCCAGTGACCGTTCTCTGTGAAACAGATGTGGAGATAAGAATTGGCGACCAAATATATCACCAGTCAGTATTAATTGCTAATATTACTGATGATTGCATTTTGGGACTGGATTTCTTGAGGAACCACCGATGTGTCTTGGATATACCTAGAGGAGTGCTGAAATTTCCTGATCAGGAAGTTTGTTTACAAGGATCGTACCCGTGCACTCTTTATTGGTTAACGGATACGACGTTAGCGCCTAAATCGGAAACATTAGTCAGAGTGAGGTTTCCTGCGAAGACTGAACAAAGATGTCTTATTGTGGAAGATACCGGCAGTCATCAAAACTTAATAACAGCGAGAACCTTACTGATGCCGAATGGAATCGCCAGGGTGAGAATTCTCAACCTCAGTGACGAAATAGTTCTCCTGAAGAAGAATAGTGTGGTAGGAAAATGTGAGGAAGTAAAGTACCTGAGACGGCTGAACAACACTACGACTAAACAAGGCGGTACACAAATCTCCGAAGATCACATCCAGCAACTTCTCGAGAATTCAAAGGAAAACTTATCGGTATCAGAATTGCGTCAAGCCAGAGACCTCTTGCTACAATTCAGAGACATCTTTGCAACCGGAAATGACTGTGGAAGGACTGGGCTCGTGAAACACCGGATTGACACAGGTGACTCCAGGCCTATAAAACAAAGACCTCGACGTTTACCATGGGCAAGAGAAGAGGAGGTAGCAGTTATGATTAAAGACATGGCCGATAACAAGGTGATTGAACCTTCTACGAGTCCATGGTCATCACCCGTGGTACTAGTGAAAAAGAAGGATGGCAGTACAAGGTTTTGTGTGGATTACCGAATGTTGAATAATGTCACGAAGAAAGACAGTTATCCTTTGCCTAGAATCGACGATACCCTGGACATGCTTAGCGGTATGAAATGGTTTTCAACCATCGATTTAAAAAGTGGCTACTGGCAGGTGGAGATCAGTCCAGACGATAAAGAGAAGACAGCCTTTAGTACAGGAATTGGAAACGGTTTATGGCATTTTAATGTCATGCCATTTGGTTTATGTAATGCACCAGCCACGTTTGAACGCCTCATGGAAAGAGTAATGGTGGGTCTACTCGGAGACGTCTGTCTGGTTTACCTGGATGATGTTATAGTTATGGGACGCAGTTTCAAAGAAAACCTGAAGAACCTGGAAAAAGTCTTTACTCGGATTCGTGAGGCTAACCCTAAACTGAGTCCAAAGAAGTGCGCTTTATTTAAAAAAGAGGTCAGCTATCTTGGACATGTCAGCTCAACGGAAGGAGTCAAAACCGACCCCGAGAAGATAAAAGCCGTTCAAGAATGGCCTGTTCCAAAGAACAAAACGGAGGTTCGCGCGTTTCTGGGACTATGCGCGTATTATAGACGCTTCATTAAGCATTTCTCGGATATTGTAAAACCACTACACCGACTGACGGAAGATAAACGAGACTTCGTTTGGGACCTGCATTGCGAGCAAGCTTTTAGTACGCTTAAACAACGATTGTGCGAAGCCCCTATATTGGGTTATCCTACTAGGGAAGGTTGATTCATTGTGGACACGGATGCCAGTAACACCGGAATAGGTGGAGTGTTGTCACAAGTGCAGGGAGATCGCCATGTTGTAATAGCGTACTTCAGTAAATCACTATCTAAACCGGAAAGGAATTACTGTGTTACTCGTCGTGAACTTCTCGCTGTGGTGAAGTCTTTACAGCATTTTAACAAGTATCTTATAGGACGAGAGTTTACATTAAGGACAGATCATGCTGCGCTACAATGGTTGCTGCAATTCAAGAACCCGGAAGGCCAAGTCGCAAGATGGATCGAGCAACTACAGGAATTTCCCTGTGTGATAGAACACCGAAGTGGAAAAGGGCACGGCAATGCTGATGCTTTGTCACGAAGGCCGTGTGTCGAAGATTGCAAGCATTGTCAGAGAAACGAAGCCCGAGAAGAGATTAAAGTCATAAAGGTGAATGGACTTGACAACGAATGGACTGGAAGCAGTATGAAAAAGGCGCAAGAGGATGATGATGATCTAAAACCTATACTGCACTGGAAACAGCTTGACAGCAAACCCCAATGGAGTGACGTATCTGCTTACAGTTCGACGACCAAAAGCTATTGGGCCCAGTGGGACAGCTTAGCTCAGGTAGACGATATCCTGTATAGGAAATGGGAGTCTTTTCAAAGTACTCTCCACCAGCCTCTATACAAAGTTTCATGCGTTTGAACCAGTTTTCAAAACACTTTTTCCAATCCGCCGCAGATACCTCATTTACAGCCTGCTCAAACGTTGACAGCGCATCTTCCGGCGACGAAAATTGTATCCCTTTGAGCTGATTTTTTATTTTCGGGAATAAAAAGAAGTCGCACGGTGCAAGGTCAGGGCTGTAAGGAGGGTGACCTAGGAGTTTAACCGGAGTGCTGTCCAGGAAGTCCCTCGTTTTAAGCGCGGTGTGTGCGGGCGCGTTGTCATGGTGGAGTAGTATCCCGCGGAGCCCTGTGTTTGGTCGCTTGTAGCTCACTACAGAGAAAACTTCTGCCAAGCATTTGGTAGTGTACCATTCAGCGTTGATGCTTCTTTGATTTCGTAAAGGGATTGATAACAAGTAGCCAGACAAATTGAAAAAACTCGCGATCAAAATCTTCTCTCCGCTTCTAGATCGCTTCACTTTAGTAGGTGTTGATTCGTTTTGAAACACCCAAACCGTCGACTGGCGTTTTGTTTCTGGATCATACTGATAAATCCACGACTCATCACCTGTAATGATGTCATAAACACGCCGAGACGCGCCTGCTTCAAGCTTGTTTATCATACCACGACACCACCCGGGCCTGCTTCTGAGCATCGGTGAGATTGTGCGGTACCCAGCGTGAAACTATCCTTCTCACACGAAGATGCACGTGTAGAATCTCGTGAAGGCTTCCCGATCCAATCTGAAGAATGTGCTGAATCTCTTGATATGTGACTCGTCTATTATCTTGGATAAAATTTTTCACTGCTAGCACGTTTTCTTCCGTAACAGCCGTCAAAGGGCGACCACTTCTTTCTTCATCCTCCAAAGTCAGTCGACCGCGCTTGAATTCGTTATACCAACGATACACGGTCGCCTTGGAAGGGCCTTCATCCATGAATGCCATTTGAAGTCTATCGTACGATTCGTCTGGTTTCAGGCGACACTTAAAATCGTAGAAAATCATAGCGCGAAAATGTTCCCGACGCAGATCCATTTTTCAATGAGACACAATAATTGAAATTATCTTGCAAAAAATGCAGAGAGAAATTTTGAAATTGGAACGTACTTATTTTTACTCATAAATAATCATATTTTAGAAATAGATTATAACTGACCAGTCTCTCATATATAAAAACTTTTTTTCGCAATACTTTCTGAGTGGCCTGGTACGGTGAAGACGCCGAAGAACCGCCCGCCCGTGAGCGCGGCCGCGTCCTCCGCCCCCCGGAGTGCGGATACCGCCGTCGCGCCACACAGCCAGCCGCTCCCGGCTGTGCCGAGCACAAGTGCCGCTCCGCAGCAGGCGATCGCGTCGCGCGTCCTCGCGCACGGCATGCCGCCGACGCGCCGACCAGACGCCGCCCGCCCCATCCCGTCGTCGATGATGACCCGCACTCCTCCGTCGGGTTTCTCGACGGCCGTCACCGACTCCCCGGCACTCCAGATGTGGGTATCCACTACCTCTGACAACGACTCGGACCTGTCGCTGGATTCGATGTATTCCTATGGAACTCCGGCCAGCAACTCCGACGGCAAGTTCGTCAGAATGACGGAGAAAATGAAACTCCTTCAGAAAAAGAAATCTTACAGGAAGAAGAGGACGGTCAGAATAATACGGATCACCGGCCTCAGCCCCGAACCGACCACTTCGACGCAGCCACCGACTACAGCCGAGCAACTGATGCCCCCCCCCAGCCCCGCAAACCAGCGGGTCCCAAATGGAGGTTGACCTTACGCCCACGACTTCCAGCGCCCGCCGTCAACGGAAGGAGTCCGAAGACGAGGCAGCGCAGACCACGCAGGCAAAACGTTGGTGTGCCATCACAGATGATCGCACACCACCGAATACGCAAGCCACGCCCCCAACGAACACGTACGCACAAGCTGCGTGCGCCTCGCCCCCACCCGACGTCCCTGCACCCGCACTGCAACCCGGATCGCCAACCGCCGTGCCCACTGCCGCCCCTCGCAGCGCGCCAGCAGCGAACGCACAGCCGCTCCCGGAAAAGCCAGATACCCTCCCTTAGTAGTGGAGCGCCTGCCCAACTGGGCCTTCCACCTAAGGGAGATAAAGAAGCTTCTCGGCAGGACCGCGAACGTCCGCCCTTATGGGAAGGGCATCCGATTCCAGCCGAAGGAGGACCACGAGTACCGAGTGATCCAGAGATATCTCTGTGAGCTGGAAAAATCCGAGAACATCTCGTGGTTCTCCTACTCGCAGCCGGCGGACCGAAGCCTGAAGGTGGCCATTAAGGGCCTCCCAAGCGACGTCACCCCCGAAGAAGTGGAGGACGAGCTGCGCGAGCTCGGGTTCGAACCGGAGTACGTGCGGAACATCCGCGCTCGGGGCGAGCGCCCGGGGTGCGTACTCCATGTCGTGCTTAAGCGCATGAGTGACACCGTGCCTCGAATATACAGCGTCACGGAGATGCTGAGTGTTCCTGGCATCAAAAATTGAAGCCTGGCGGGGAAAACGGAAGCCAGCACAGTGCCATCGCTGCCAGAGTTTCCGGCACAGCAGCCAGCTGTGTCACCGAACTCTGGCGTGCGTCCGCTGTGGCGAAGAGCACCGCGCCGCCGACTGTCCTCGCCCAAGAGAGGAAGCCGCCACGTATGCAAACTGCGGGGGACCACACCCCGCCAACAACGTCCGCTGCCCGGTATTCCGGAGAGAGGCCCGGAATAAGCGGGCGGGGACAGTAGCCCTATCCGGGAATACACGCCGGGTCCAACAAGCCGCCGCCGACGAGGAAGCCAACCAGGGAGCATCGCTGATGGCTGCAGCAAACGCTCCTGTGGCACGAATCACCCCAGCACCAGCCGAGGAGAAGAAAAAGCGGAGAAGGCGCCGCAAAAAGAAGAAGGCCCCAAACGAACTCGAGGTGGCCCCTACACCACCCTGTCAACCCCCCACCGCAGCTGCCGCCGCCGAGGCCTGCCCAAACCCGCCCCAAGCGGAAAGGGTAAAGGCCAGCAGGAGGAGGCCAGCTGCCCCAACCCCGATGCCAAACCCAGACACAGCAGCCAGCACGTCGCAAGGTGACGACATCCTAGACACCGCGATCGACGTGCTTCAAGAAGTGTTAATAGCACTTCGCGCCGGCCAGGATAAGAACGCCATCGCCCGCTCGGTCCTGATGGGGATCTCCCGGTTGCTTCAACGCCGGTGAACACCAGGGCCGAACCAGAAGCACCCACAACATGGACCCATGGACCACCCGCACGCACTAGGCATAGTGCGCGCGCCGTGTGCCGCGGACGGCGGCCGTAGCGGCGCCACAAAACAACATCGCATCCTCACGCCGAGTCAACGGGGGACCGGCAGATCGCACAAGTCGACCCTTGGAAGCGTGTCGCTCGGAGCTGGGCCTTTCCCGAGTAATCGGGAATCTCACCTGGCTCGTGCAGACCGCCCGAGGGTCGTGAAGAACGATCCCGGCCCCCCCTCGCCGCTCCAACCAAGAAAAATAAATTGAAAGGGCCATGCAGCCCGCCCCAACGACCGGCCCGCGAGTTCGCGGGCTGAGAAGGATTTACCTCGCGAAGAGGGAAAAACCTATAACGCGATTCCCTCGCGGCCCTAACGGGCCGCGGACACATTTACGAGGCCGCCGGTTCATTCCACGAATTCCTTACTGTGGCGCGGACGTGTGCTGGAGCGTGCTGGCGCACGGCTTCAAAGTTTCGTAATCTGGATGTTCTGTGTCACTACAGCTCTAGCACACGTCCGCGCCACAGTAAGGAATTCGTGGAATGAAACGGCGGGTCGCACTCCGCCGGTTCATTACACGTTCTCGACCTTTTGACTTCTTATTTAAACAATAGAATTCAGAAGGTCGATGTGAACGGTACACGTTCGGTGGGATCTTTGGTTTCGATGGGCGTTCCACAGGGTTCGATACTTGGACCATTTTTATTTTTAATTTATATAAATGACCTCCCTTACTACGTAAGGGATAAAAATAGTATTGTTTTGTTTGCTGATGATACTTCCTTAATATTTAAAATTAAAAGACAATTAGATAATTATGACGAAGTGAACAACGCAATCTCACGAGTGGTTCATTGGTTTAATATAAATAATCTTTGCCTTAATGAAAAAAAAACCAAATGTATTAGATTCACCTTACCTAATGTTACACAGGTGGAAACCAATGTACAACTTAATGGACAGTTGTTGAGCCTTGTGGAATCAACCGTGTTCTTAGGTTTAAGTATCGATGCTAAATTACAGTGGGGATCACATATCGAAGAAATAGCTAGTAGGTTAAGTTCTACTACCTACGCTGTGAAAAAGATTAGGACTTTAACAGACATAGATACCGCTAGAATAGTTTATTTCAGTTATTTCCATAGTATTATGAGCTATGGCATTCTCCTTTGGGGTAATGCCGCAGATTTAAATACAATCTTTGTACTGCAAAAGCGGGCGGTGCGGGCAATTTATAAGTTGGGCCCAAGAGTCTCCCTCCGAGAAAAGTTCAAAGAAATAAACATTCTAACTGTAGTTTCCCAATATATTTTTGAAAATCTTTTGTATGTTAGAAGAAACATTTCCAATTTTTTAAGGCTTTGTGATATACATAACGTAAATACTAGACATAAAAACAATCTTGTGGTTTGTAATAGTCGACTCCACAAGATTAGTAATTCCTTTCAGGGTAACTGTATACGCTTCTACAACAAGCTTCCTAGTGAAATGAAGAATCTACCTCTTCATAAATTTAAAAGCCAAATTAAAAGTAAACTATGCCAAAAAGGCTACTATAAAATTCGAGACTATTTAGACGATAAACAAGCTTGGATATGAACTGTTTGCTCTCTCTCTATGCTACTTTGTTGATCGAAGATGCTACTCAAATGGAATATTGTACTTAGGTTAAGTAAATATGTTTGTAAATAGACCAAAAAAAAACAGCCCGCTGAATTTCTTGCCGGAGTCTTCTCAGGACAGGGCTGCGTTTCGAACCGGTGGTCCATTTGCCAAACATTAGATTATTTATTTTTTTATGACGTTTTGTAAGTGCCGTATTAATGGTCTATGCAGAATAAATGGTTTTTGACTTTGACTTTGAATCCCTTACTATGGCGCGGACGTGTGCTAGAGCGTGCTGGCGCACGGCTTCAAAGTTTCGTAATCTGGATGTTCTGTGTCACTACACTACTAAAAGTTTCATAAACCTAATTTGTATACTTAGACTTTAATTTGTCCAAGTGGCTTTTAAAGGTATGGTAACACCACAGCACGCCAGCCTATAAGAGAGTAGTGAGTCTACCAGCGCGTATCTGAGTATATTGTTCTGTGAGCGCGTAGCACACCGTGTACAGAGTGGCTCTGTTCAGCACATTACTTAGGTGATTAAAGTTAACTAAAACAGATCTGAGCTTATCACCTAGACAAGCTATATGCTATTTCCAGGAGAAATTTATATCAATTAGTAATCCGAGGTACCTACTAGTCCACCACTTCAATACAGGCGCACACACACGCTGACGTTCCGTCATGGTGTAGGCACTCATAGCTGTGACCACAATGCGCGCCGGTCGCGTAATGGTTTTATGATACCGAGATCTTATTTGCATACATTTTGTTTTATTTATGTTGACTATTATCCCGTTATCATTTAATTATGTTAAAGGTAGGTACTGCCTTCGCAGGAAGAGAGGAGAGTCGACGGCTTCAACCTGCAAAGCATTCGTTGGGGATGACTTCATTGCGCCAAGAATGATGCGTAACATTTATCCTGAATTTTGTCAAAGAATATTTATTACAAGGCTCTAATATCTCTCACTTAGATTATGTCAAGACATAATCTAAGTGAGAGATCCCAGTCATTCTAGAATCAAGCCAGACACTAAGAAACTTTGCGCTAGAACATTGTGGTACAGTCTCACCTTCTATCTGCATATCAACAAAGGGAATAAGTATTCTTTTTCTTTAAACGTCAATACTTCTACCTTACTTTTAGATGGTGATAGAGATAACCCATGTTCCAGTAGCCATCCATTCAAGTGATTCAGGGGATATATTGGTGGTAGAAATTTGATGACACAAATTTGTCACAAAATTCGGCCGGGTCGACATAACCGCCCCCGCTGGCCGGCGGGGGGGTATCCGAGGGGATTTCCGCACGAAAAAAAAAATGCACGATTGCGAAAAACCCTCCATAGTAATCCAATTTCGGTTTGATTGCGTTCAGGGCTCAGCAAGTGCATAGCCGGGCAGGGGGATTGTGGTCATAGCACTAGTGGGACCGGTGGGTGTCACGCGGTGCTGCGACGACAATCCTCTTTTGATGAGGCCACCATTGTTAACATGGTACGTGTATGTAATGGTAACCCTCTTTCCTGAGACTTTACCTTCAGCTTACCATCAGGCGAGGTGAAGTCAAACTGACGTGTCCTAAATACTAGGTCTGCAAGGCGAATCGCTGCTTGCAATGTTGAGCTGAGTGAGAAACCAGATTTTGAAAATTTTGAACAGTGATCATTCCTCCATGGCAAGTCCGATTTTGAAAATTCTTTTTGAGAGTCACAACTCTGGACATGCTTTCTGAGCGTGTAAAGTTTGGTCACAGTGTCTCGAGCGGTTATTATGTAATTCTATCTGGAATTTTTTTAACGGTGAGCATTCCTCTGTGGTAGCATTAATTTTTTCAAAATATATCCATAAACCTTCCTCTGATTGACCTCTTTAATCATGCCAAATTTGGTTCTGATTGGATTAGTAGTTTAGGAGGAGACCTGTGACAAAGAAAATCCTGAAGTCTGGCTTTCGCTCGACTTCGTCTCACTCAGCTCAATAAAAAAAAAAACAAAATTTAAAGCACTGTTCAAATTAACTGAGATCTCCTCAACCGAGCTAGCTGACATATAGAGAGTCAGGTCTGCATACTGTAAAATTTGGCACTCCGCTGTCGAGATAACACGACGAGACAACGTCGTGCCCCGATTTCTACGCCAGAAGAGGATCATACAGAGCCCTGCTTCGCACCGCATCTGCGATCGTACTGAGAGTGCCCTTCTCCGAGAACGTATTCACAGTACACGGGGGACCCTGGCGCTTCTCAGTCAGGATCTTCTGAGAGTTCACCTTCAAGTCGCCCACGAGCTTTCACCTGATGATTGGGACCGCGTGGAAAAACTGACTTTCAACACCATGACCTGGGAAAGCGCAGGCTTCTACACGACAGAAGAGAAAATTTGACAAGCTCCCAAGAAAACAAGAGTCTGGTCCAAGTCTGGATAAACGCCTTGTAGTAGTGAACCTGTCAGACCACCAACTGTCTGAAGAGGAGAGGTCAGTCTTGAGCAAATTGGAGAATTTTGCCATTACCCCAAGATCAGTTCCGGTGGAAGATATCATCGCCAACGTTGAAACAAGCTTGCGCAAGCTTCCCGAGGAACTGGCTGAGAGGGTCCGCCAAGAGTCGTCCAGAATTCTACAGAAAGCCAAGCCACCGAGGAGCAATATCACGGAGAAAGAGCGGAAAGCCTTAAAGAACCTAAGGGCTAATAAGGATATTGTTATCCTAAAAGCTGACAAGGGTAATGCCACAGCAGTCCTCAACACCAAGGATTATGAGACCAAGATCAAAGATCTTCTCGACCCGGCCACCTATAAGGAGATTCCAAAGGACCCAACGGCAAGAATCTTGAGACAGGTAAACAACCTAATCAAGAGTTCGTCTATTCCAGAAGAAACACAGCGTATTATCAAGAAGTCGGAAGCTCTGCCACCTAGGCTGTATGGGTTACCAAAGATCCATAAGCCTTCAGTACCGCCCTGGCCCATCGTGAGCGCTATTGGCTCACCCACTCATCCAGTCTCGAAGTATCTCACCGGACTGCTTCAACAACATGTTGGATCCTCCTCGTCATATATCAAGGCCTCGCGCCACTTCGTGGAGAAACTTGAGAATCTCAAGCTACACCCGGATGATCGTCTGGTCAGTTTCGATGTCGTCTCTCTGTTCACGAAAGTTCCAGTCATGGAAGCTATGTCACGTATCCGACCGCTGTTCTCTAAGGACATCGCAGAGTTGTTCGAGTTCGTGTTGACGACTTCATACTTCCAGTCGAACAACACGTTCTATGAACAAGTGGAGGGTTTAGCCATGGGAAAACCCATCAGTCCTGTAGTTGCGAACTTCTACATGGAATTCTTCGAAGAAGCCGCTCTTGAACGAGCGCCCAAGAAGCCTAAAGTCTGGTTCCGCTACGTAGACGATACCTTTGTGGTTTGGAGTCATGGAGACACGGAGCTGACTAAGTTCCTGAATCACCTGAACAGCATCCATCCGAACATCCAGTTCACCATGGAAGTAGAGAAGAACGGAGACCTGCCATTCCTTGATGTCCTGGTATCCAAAAAAGAGGATGGCCATCTTGGTCACCGGGTCTATCGAAAGCCTACACACACAGACCGTTACTTACACAAGGACTCCAACCACCATCCCAAACAGAAAATGTCAGTCATCAAGACCCGGGTCCACCGAGCTAAGAGCATCTGTGAGCCCCAACACCTTAAAAACGAGTTACACCACCTGGACTCGGCCTTCCAAGCCAATGGATTCTCTGCCCGGGAGATACGAAGAGCTCTTCATCCGAGGAAATCTTCTCTTACGAACCAGGATGAGGAGAAACCTGCCCCTCTAGGGAAGGCCTTTTTGCCATACATTTATGGTACAACGGATCGTATCGGGAGACTGCTAGAAGCTTACAACATTAAGCCTATTTTCAAGCCTACGACGCAGTTACGTAATCTTCACCGTTCAGTCAAGGACCCTCGTGACCCACTATCTTCGGCTGGAGTTTACCGAATCCTCTGCTCGTGTGGCTCGGTATACGTGGGCACTACTCAAAGAAGTGTCAAGACCCGCCTTTCAGAACATGAACGAAATTGCCGCCTCGGCCACTTCGACAAGTCAGCGGTTGCGGAACACACCCAGGAGGATGGTAATCATACCATCAAATTTCAGAACACGAAGGTTCTAGCCACCACTTCACAATTCTTCCCACGGCTATGTCGAGAAGCCATCGAAATATTCAAGCATCCCAATAATTTTAATAGAAAAAACGAAGGTTTTCATCTCCAAAAAGATTGGTATCCAGCACTGAGAGCCGCGCGTCATCATAATTCAAACATGACGAAGCCGCCACCATCCCCGGTATCCCCCTTGCTTAGCCTCGACCAATCAGTATCAAGCGCATCGGTTGCGCAGCTCTGAACCAATCAGGAGCGATCACGTTGTTTGCCCCTCCCATTGCGCCTATAAATACGCCAGTGACTCGGGCCTTTACATGGATCGTCGCACGGAGCCTCCGAGGAAGAACGCCTGCAAGCCTACTACCTCGGACTTCGCCGCTCGGACCCGGCTCGGACCCGCACTCGCACGCTGACTGCCGGTGCATACGGTCGCGTCTGTATTCGACGCAGCCGTAGTCACCGGACGTGTCGCGCGCGCCCACGCCCAGTCCAACGTTTCGTTGTCGGGTCGCGGCTGCGCTCCTGCTTTCTTCAGCCAGCCATGAAGAAGACGCCTTCTTCAAAGCTGCCTCCTCGGGTTCGGAGTCCCCCCCAGGACCCCCGACCCCCACCAAAAAGCCCTTCTAAGGGCTCCACCGCCTCCAAGGGACCGGTATCCGGCCCCAAGGAGACGCCGCCGCCGCTCGCCAGTGCGCCGACCGCAGGCGCATCGAGGACGTCCGCGCGCCGCCGGGCGGGTTGAGCGCATCTCGCGCTGCGCCAGCGAAGGCGCCCGCGCCGCGTGCGGGCCCGAGCTCCGCTCCGCAACCGCCGCCGCGCGTTTCGCCCGCCTCGACTCCGTCGTCCGTGAAGGCGTCGACGTCGAAGGCGATCCGGACGCCGGTAGCGAGGTACCAGGCCGCGGCTTCCCCGCGCCAAGATGCCCGCGAGTCCCCAGCCTCGCGCGCGTGGGCTTACGTGCCCTCCTTTGAGGACATGGAAAGCTCATTCGCCTCCATTGAGTCCTTCCAGGACTCACCCAGAACTCCCGCAGCCGCTGCCCCGGACACCCCGGACCTGCGTCTTTCCGTCAGGCGTCGCTCCAAGCCGGAACTGACGCCGATGGAAACCGTCCCATCGGCCCCTGGACCTGCGCGTCGCCCGCGCAGCCCCGACTCCGCTGAAAAAGAAGACGTCAAGCGCCACAAGGCGCGTAACTCGAGCGCCGCCGCGCCTCAAGGAGACGCCGCCCCCGCCGCCGCCGAAGCTGCAACCGCAGCGCCCGCAGCTAGCCGGCCGAGGGAGAAAAGGTACCCCCCAATTATAGTGGAGGAGCTGCCACACTTCGCCCGGCATCTGCGGGAACTGAAGGCTGGCCAACGTGCGCCCGTATGGGAACGGGCTGTGCTTTATCCCGACAGACGCAGAGGAGTACCGCCTGCTGCAGGCATACTTCACGGTGCTGGAGAGCCAGGAAGGAGTCGCCTGGCACTCGTACTCCCCCCCCTCGGATAGAGGAGTGAAGGTGGCCATCAGAGGGCTGCCTGTGAACGCCACGCCGGATGAAATAGCGGCCGACCTTCGCGAGCTGGGATTCGACCCCGAATACATTCGTGCTATTCGGGGTCGCGGCGGACGACCCGGCTGCATTTACCTGGTGGTGCTCAAGAGGACCCGAGGTGTCATCCCAGAAGTTTACGACATTCGTGAACTTCTCGGGGTGCCCGGTATAAAAATTGAAGCCTGGCGCGGGAAGCGGAAGCCCGCGCAATGCCACCGCTGCCAGCAGTTCCGCCACAGCAGCCATCACAGCCACCGCACGCAGGCCTGCGTGCGGTGTGGCGGTGAGCATGCTGCGCGGGACTGCCCCCGGCCGCGGGAACAACCCGCCACCTGCGCGAACTGCAGTGGCGATCACCCCGCCAACCACTTCCGGTGCCCCGTCTTCCGACGTGAGGCCCGGAACAAGAAGGCGGGCACAGCCGCCGTCACCAGCGGGCCGCACAGCCGGCCAGCGCCGGTGAACCCACAGCCTCTCGGGGAGAGGCAAGGCGCGTCGCTCATGGCTGAGGCGAACGCGCCCTCTACCCGAGGGGAAAAACCCGCAGCCTCTTCAAGAAGACGCCGCAGAAGAGGGGGCCGTAGGTCCCGCAAAACGCAGCCCGCGACTGAGGAGGAGGCGGCCACGCCGGCACCCTCGTCGCGCTACACGCCGTCCATCCCACCGGAGCCCGCCTTGGAGCTGGTGGAGGCGGCGTGTCAGACGGACCCGACTCCCAGGAGGGAGAAAAGGACGCAGACCTTCAGGTCGGCAGACTCCCCAGCGGCCACCCCCACCGCTATTTTAGCGGAAGCGGAGGCGCTCCTCACCGAGGCAGCGCACGCCGTTGAGTCCCGGGAAACCCAGAAGATGCTGAGCAACATCGCCGCATCCATCGGCCTAGTGGCGGCTCGCTTCATGGGCGACCGCCACTAGCAAAAAGAAGACGCACGGACGCCGGAGGTCGCAGGAAAGGCGCCGCCTCGTCGCTGGTCACTCGGAGCTGGGCCTTCACTGGGTAACCAGTGATCTCACCCGGCTCGGGTCGACCGCCGGGCGGCTTGAAGTCTAGCGGCCTGCCGGCGTCACCAGCCACAGGGGAGTACCCCCGCCCACATGCCCGGCGCCTTTTCAGGCGTCGCGAATGAAGCCTCGGGGAAGGGAAAATCCCAATAGCCGACTCCACGCGCCCCCTGCGGGGTCGCTGTGAAGATTACTTGCCTTTACATCAGTCGCACCGAGTTCGCCGCCGAGGAAGGTTCTCCGCACTCGACGGCGTCCCGACGTATCCCACTGAAGATGTCGACCGCAGTGATCGACGAAACGTCTGGAACACAAGTTTCCGATGGACCACGGCCAAACAGCCCGGAAGCAGTATATTCTACATGCAACGCCGGCCGTGAAAGCCTTAAGAAAACTTGTTTAACTTAAAAATACCTCCAAAATTGATTAACTTCGTATTTAACTTATTTACAGGGATAATTATTAGTTTACGTGTTTCCGGTCAAAACCTTCTAAATAGAACACTTTGGAAAGGCATTCCTCAGGGTTCAGTATTAAGCCCTTTATTGTATGATGTATATACAAGGGATATTGATTTAAACTTTCATCCTTCTTGTTCTGTTTTGCAGTACGCTGATGATTTGCTCATTTATTCTTCTCATTCCTTTATAGAATAGGCTACATTAAATTTGCATTAAAAACTCGTTAGATAATCTTGTAACTTGGCTATTAAATCACGATCTATCTCTCTCAGCTTCTAAAAGGATTGCTGTTGTATTTTCTCGTAAAAGATCTATCCCACTGGTAAGTGTTTCTCTTGGGCAGTCGGTAATCCCAACTGCTAAAGAGGCACGTTTCTTGGGGAAATTTTTCGATAGTAGGTAAATGAATGGGGTCGCACATATTAATTATATAAGTAAAAAATGTGAAAAAAACATTAATGTGTTGAGAGCTTTAGCTGGTGTTTGGTGGGGCGCTCATCCCTCTTGTCTTAGATTGGTTTATAATGCTTTAATAAGAATTTTGTTAGATTTTGGGTCCTTCACATTGGAACCTGCAAATAAATTCTTATTTACTTCATAAATTAGATTTAATTCAATCTCAAAGCTTACGCCTTGTGATTGGAGCGATGAGGAGCACCCCAATAAATGCCCTCCAAATTGAATGTGCTGATCCTCCTCTAGATCTTTGTCTGATAGGTATTTGTTTAAGTTAACTCAGTATAAACCACATCCGTTAATATCAACAATTCAACTCTTTGATTGTAAGTGGCAATCGTTTTTGGAATAATAAAACTATACCTAATCTTTTAGCTAGTCTTAGAAAATTAATTGATCTTAGGGTGCATATAGTAGATTTTCCGTGTCATCTACTATTCTTCTATGACTACAAAGTTTTTTTTTGCCAAATGTCCTCCTGACAATAGGTATCAACAGACATTCAGTCATCCTGAACCCTAATCGTGTGTTGGATGCGTTCGTGCATCAGCATTGTCAAAATGCGGTCGTGTTTTTTACGGATGCATCGAAAACATTTCCTTCTGTTACTTTAGTTCCGGGTCTTAATGACACAAATAATGTGGTAGGTTCAGCCTTTTTAGATTTCCATTCGGGCCTTTTATACTATTTAAATACCCTGGCATACTTTCTATTTATTCTGGCGAAGGTATGGCTATTCTTGAGTGCGTACGACACATTCTTATTAAAAATATAATTGAATCAATTATATTTTCGGATTCTCTTAGTTGCTTACAATCGCTGCTTTCGAACCCATTCAATAAAAGTTGCTTTTCTCCATTATCTTTGGAAATTAAAGCTAAACTATTGGAATGTAATGACCGTGATTTACAAGTCACCCTTGCATGGATTCCTGGTCACTCTGGTATCAATGGAAATGAGATGGTAGATGAATTGGCGAAATTGGCTGCTCTACAGGGCAATACGAATAATCAAGTAATCTATAGTAATGGTTTGTCTATAGGTACTTCCTCGTTTTTATCTTGAGGAGAGTTCTTTTTCTTTTTTTTTTTTTTTTTTTTTATAAAGAATATTAGTAACCGAAATTACTAATATTCCCCTTAACCCCTCCAGCTAAGCTAAATTGCTTGTGTTAGGAGTGGGTTCACGTCGGTAGTATAATGGTCATACATTTGGTCGACTTCCAATAAGGGAACCTTTTATCGTTGCTTTCAACCTTGTATAACCATGTACCCGTGGTTCTCTAAATTACACATCGAAAAAAAAATTTCTTCCACTATTTCTCGGCTGAGATTTGGCCATTGTACGACACCAGCACACCTTGCAAAGCTAAGGGTGCGCGATTCATCTCTATGTGAGTGTGGTTTGGATGAAGTTAACATCATGTATATCCTATTTATGTGTCCTAATTATTTTCCATCTTTACTTGATATTATGATTAATTATCAAGCTTCTCTACCCTACGACCTATCATCTATATTATCGTTATCTAACAAAGTATATATAAAATCGCTTATTAAATTCTTACGTGTTCATAATATATCTTTGTAACTATAATTATATCTGTGTATATATTGCCCACCTAAGTCAACGTAAAAGTCTGTCTACATTCAACTCAAACGCCGAAGAAGCAATTTATAATTGGGAAATTTTCAACTTGACACTGGCAAGAATGTCCCCTAAATGTTTTCAAAAAAAAAAAAAAAAAAAAAATGGGTTGACTATATTGCCATCAAACAAAAAAAGAAGAAGAAGAACTCTATTTGAGATACTCTTCCAGATGAGAGGTATAAACATATAGAGAAAAAGCGCGGGAACCTTGAACAGTAAAAGGCGTCAATATTGTTTAAAATTATTATTTTTAGCATATTAGTGTTTTAAGTACCTATTCGCTGTGAAAATGGGCCCCAAAAAAAGGAAAAAAGCTGATGCCCCTGATGACCGCCTACTACCAGGCTCGGATTCCTCGGATTCCGACAGTGGAGAAAACACTTATCGGGTGTATAAGGTACCAGGGTACTCAAGAAAGTACCCGGAAAATATAAAAAAACAAGAATACATCGTATTTCTTGCCCATCAAGATGATCAAAAGTTCTTCACTGATAAAGACAGGCTTGCTATTTCGCATGCCATTCGAAAATATTGTGTTACAGGCATTCTTCATCTAAAATCAATTAACAAATATAAAATAGGAATCACATTTGACTTGTCCAATAATGCAAATGTGTTTCTACAAAATAAAAAAATGTTAGATGAATTAAGCTTAAAAGCAACCATTCCAGCAGCTGATACCGAGGTCACTGGCGTACTTACTTCAGTCCCTACTGACATATCGAATAAAAGATTTTTTTCGTTGATCGGCAGTTCTAGGAATGTAATTCAGGTAAGACGCTTCATGCGTCGTGTGCGAAGCGAGGGTGGTACGGTTTCGTACCAGCCCACCCAAACCGTCGCAGTCACCTTTGCCTCCACTGAACTCCCACAGTATGTATACCTCGATTCATGGAGATACCAGGTAAGCGTATATGTTCCTCCAGTAAAACAATGTTTGCATTGTTTGAAATATGGTCATATTGCGAAATTTTGTAGAAATGCTGAAGTTTGTTCAATTTGCACTTTAAAGCATAACTTTAGACAATGCCAAGAAAACCCTGAGAATGCCAAATGTATTAATTGTGGTGGCAATCATGTTGCCATATCCAATACTTGTCCCATTAAGAAAGCCAAAATTGAAGAAAGTAAAATAAAGTCAAAATCTATTCAATATTCTGATTTATTTAATGAAAATTCTTTTCCACAATTGACTATGTCCTATATTGAATCCCAAATAAAAAATCTTACTAAATCCGAATTTTTCATGAATATTTTAACAAAAACTATAACTAAAATTGTACTTAACCAAAAAGATACTCCTATAAACTCTGCATCCATTCAAATCAAATCAAATCAAATCAAATAATTTATTTGCCAGAATATGGTACAATAGATGTTATAATTTTTTTTTTTCCTACATATTCTGCCATTAAAGAAACCTTACAACAAACACTTCTGAATAGCTCCTTTTCTCCTCATAATGGATCTTAACATTATGCAGTGGAATGCCCAAAGCATTATAAGTAACAGGATTGTATTTACTAAATTTCTTTACGATCTTATTATACACATAGCAATAATATCCGAAACATGGCTAACTCCTCTTAAAGTTTTTAACATAAGGGGATATAATATTGAAAGAAATGATCTTGGCAATAAGCATAATGGCGTAGCTATTTTAATTCAGAATAGTATCAATTATAGAAAAATAAATACATATTTTGATAACTCCTTACAAAACATTTGTGTAAGAGTTACTATAAATAATAAAGAAATAAGTATAGTTAGTTTTTATTGTCCAACAAATTGTACTCCTTCTTTTAATAAACATACATTTGAATCAATAATAAAATCTGTTCCTGAACCAATGATTTTTGCAGGTGATTTTAATGCTCATCACACATCCTGGGGATGTAATTCAGATAATCCTAGAGGTCGAGATATCTTGGAAATAGTTGATAATAATAATCTTGTTCTTTTAAATACTGGTGAAGTGACAACAGTGGGTTCGCTGACTTGGCGACCAAATGCATTAGACTTGACTTTAGTTACTCCTACTTTGGCTTTTTCTTCTAACTGGTCCGTATGTAAAGATCCTCTTGGAGGCTATCACCTTCCTGTAATTATAAATATTGAAAATAATGTAAATAGTGGTTCATTTAAAAACAATAATTGTAACATGCAACTGCCCATTTACCCTAACTTTAAAATGGTAGATTGGAAAATGTACACACAATATGTAGATTTAGACTTAACAAATTTTCAGCCATATGACTCTACTCCATTGGATGCATATACTAGGTTTTTGAAAGTTTTACATTCTGCAGTTGATAAATCTCTTCCATATTCTACATCTCAGTCCCCTACAAATTCTCCTTCAAATAGTTTTAGTCAGTTTAAGAAGAGACCCCCTCTTCCATGGTGGAATAAAAAATGTACAGAAGTAGTTCAAAATTCCAAATCTGCTTATCTTAAATTTAAAAACAACCCCTCAGATGAGACTTATATAGAGTTCAAAAGATTACAAGCTTTAAAAAAACTTACACTGAAAATAGAGAGATCAAAAAGTTGGGTTGAATTGTGTAATTCCTTCAATCGATGTACTCCACTTTCACGTATCTGGAATTATATGCGAAGATTTAATAGAACATATTCTTGTAACAATAGTGATGATAGTTGGGTACATGATTTCCTAAAAAAATATACTCCAGACTATGTAAATAATAATATTAATTTTGCTGATAGTGATAATTCTACAAATAATTTTATAACCAATAAATTTAGCATACAGGAGTTGATTTCTGCTTTATACTCTAGAAAGGACAGTGCTTTTGGTCTGGATGGCGTTCCATACATTATGTTGAAAAAACTCAGTGAAAAAGGACTTCATATCCTCCTACAGATATTAAACAGTTTATGGTTGAATAATGACATACCTAATTCATGGAAATCAGATTGTTTGGTTCCTATTTTGAAACCCGATAAGTCAAGAACAGATCCAAATTCCTATCGTCCCATTGCTCTTACGTCTTGTGTTGGTAAAGTTTTTGAACAACTATTATAACAAAGGTTAGAATTTTATTTAGAAAAAAATAACATTTTACCTGCAAATCAATTTGGATTCCGAAGGGGAACGTCGGCACGTGAAAGTATCTGTCAATTACAGCTTGATATTCAAAATAGTCTAAATAATAATAAATTCTTAATGTCTGTATTCTTTGATGTTTCTGGTGCCTCTAATAGTGTTAATAAAGATATCCTTTACTCACAATTGCTTTCTGTTGGAATACCAAATAAACTAGCTAACTGGGTTCGTAATTTCTTAACTGAACGTGAAGTTTATGTCAAATATAACTGTCATCTTTATGGTCCAAGATTTGCTTCTGTTGGTACTTGCCAAGGTGGAATCCTTTCACCTTTATTTTTCATTTTATACATACGTCGCTTGAATATGATTCTTGGTTCAGAAGTCAAAAATCTTCAGTTTGCTGATGATTTGGTCATATACGCATCTGGAAATAATTTAATTAGTGTTACAAATACTCTCAATAAATCTTTGGAAGGTTTACACAGGTATTTCTCTTACCTGAATCTTGAAGTAAATGCTTTAAAATCAAACTTGGTAGTTTTTGGTAATTCGAGCCTCTCTATTCCCTCTGTGCATTATAATGAAGTACCTATTCCTGTCTCTCGTGAAGTTAAGTTTTTAGGAGTAACATTTACTAATAATGTTTCTTGGAAAAAATATAGCGAACTAATTTCAACAAGAGCTAATAAAGCTTTCAATATTTTAAAAACACTGTGTAGTACATCATGGGGAGCTGATCCCAAAATATTACTGCTTTTATATAAATCTCTAATTCGCAGTCACTTCGAATATGGCTTTTTATGCTTTGCAAAAGATACCAAAATAGTAGATAGATTGGATAAAATACAAAACAAATGCTTAAGACTTATTACTGGAGCCTTCAAAAGTACTCCTATTAATGTAATGCAAGTTGAGTGTAAACTACCTTCATTAAATATAAGATTTTCATATTTAAAAGAAAGATTTATTTTGAAACTTTACAGCAAAAATAACAATCATTTATTTGTAAACTTAAAACATTCCTCTTTATCACCCTCTTCTAATTCCCCATACATACTGTTGGGATTTTCGCAATATGTACAATATCTTGAATCTTTGCAAATTTATAGGTCATCCATTCTCTCCTGTTATCAGGGAGAATTTGATAGTAAATTTCCTGCAATGAACATCATTATTGATCAGAAACTATCTTCCAAAGAAGATGTATATAGTACACTTTCAGAGTTTAGTGGTTATAGATTCGTGTATACAGACGGGTCCAAAACTGATTCTGCTGTCTCTTTCGCTATTTTTGATGGTCACCTAAATACAGGTACTGGTTATAAAATAAATACAAAATCAAGTATATTCACAGCTGAGGCTGTGGCTATTCTAGCTGCTTTGAAGCACATTAAACATAGAAATAATGGATCTAACAAATGGGTCGTAGTTAGTGATAGCATGAGTGTTTTAGAAAATCTTAAGAATAACCAGTTTCAGGCTGACACGAATCATTATATTCATCTAATTAAAGAACTTTGGTTTGATTTATGTTCTGTACATAAAATTGAAGTATTATTCATATGGGTTCCTTCACATGTTGGTGTATTAGGTAATGAGAAGGCAGATTTTTTGGCCAGAACTATTACAAATTCTTCGATCATTATTCCTGATTCTAGCAGTCGTCTTAATGTCTTAGTGCCATGTACAGATATAATCACCTTATTAGAGAATAGATCCATTCAGTTATGGAGGCGATATTGGAACCGATCTGTGCAAATTGAAAATAAAGGCCTATGGTATGCTACTTATAAAGTTCCTATTGGATCAATACCCTGGTTTTGCAAAAGCAAATTTTATGCCAACAGGAAATTCTACTCCACTATTCTAAGGCTTCATTTTGGTCATTGTCGTCTAAACTATCATCTCTCTCGTCTAAACATGGTAACATCTCCTCTCTGTGAGCATTGTAACTCTCAAGAGGAACAGACTTTGTCTCACATATTCTTTGTTTGCACATCCTTTGGCATTCAGCGCCTTGTGCTAATGGATGAGCTAATTGAAATTTATGGTGAATCTGCATTAGTACCGCGCAACATTCAGACTCTTCTTGTAAATAGCTCCACATACGCAGCTATGTATAAATTTATTGTTACTACAGTAGGTCAAATTTAATTAAAATTTTGTATGGTTTCTCTGTACATGTAAATTGAAGCTATTAATAAAAAAAAAATATTATATATCTATTAATATATATTTAATATACACGTATATTATATAAGAACCCAAAAAAAAGAAAGAAATAAATATATTTATATATATATAAATAAAAACTTAATAAATGGTAAATTAAAAAAAAAAAAAAAAGAATATGAACAAGAAAAATAAACTGATGGCAAGGCAGCATGGTTATAGAACCTTAGCCTGTTCCGAAAGGAGCAAATATATAAAAAAAAAAAAAGAACTCTATTTGACATTGACAAATATGTGTCATATCATATTCATTGTTTGATTTGTTTGTCTTTGTCTTTGTTGATTTGGTATTTGAGTACTTAACTACAAAGATTTTGAAATCTATGATACTTCTAAATGAGAAATGATATTTGACATAATATTCATCCGATACAGACAACATTCTATAAAATGTCTACACGTGAAATTTTAACATTACAATTTGGGCACTACTCAAACTTTGTTGGTGCGCACTTTTGGAACTTACAAGAACAAAGTTTTGATTACACAGGAACTGTGAAAACAGAAGTCAATCATGATATATTGTATCGGGAAGGAAAAAATATAAACGGTGAAGTTACTTATACCCCACGACTGCTTTTGGCGGATTTAAAAGGCTCCTTAAATACTTTACCTGAAAGTGGTGGCTTGGAAGATAAAGCAGAAACAAATGAACTTCAGTGGGATACAATTGAAAAAATTGAAGAACAGATTCCAGATAAGAATGAGTATTTAACGAGTATTGAGGGTGAAGGACCATCAAATGTGGAGACAAAACAATATAACCTAGAAAAAGATGTGAATTCTTGGACAGATTATTTGTATCCTAGATTTCATCCCAGATCAATTAATCTGCTGAAAGAGTATGTTCATGGCCATGAGACAGTAAGTTATTAGTTTTATTGCTTTATTATGATTTATTGATAAGGTAGGTACTAGTATTCATTCTCTCTGAAGATACATTTCATATTATAATTAGAATCAAGCAATATCAAGTCCACAATAGTGTCTACATCTAAAAGATTTTCAAGATCTAGAAATAATTTTGCAAACATTTTCCCTAGTAGGTATTTAAATGAGAGCTCTAAATTATTTGTTATGGAAACTGCATCAAAATCCTTTAAGTATGTAGTTTAGAAAATTTCAGTAAACAGACACCAGGTAGTGACTTTGTTTTATATTATGTAAAGATCAACATTTAGCATATGTACTAATGTTGATTTACATACATTATTTACTTTATAATTTACTAATTCTTTCTTTTATTTTCCAATTGAAGTCATCAATCCAATTCAAGTTAAGGATGAAGATTCATACTAAATATTTATTTTTAATTTATAGAGCTACAAAATTATTACAAATATTTATTTTTTATTTTCTAACTAAAATATCAGCATTGTTACATAATTATAGCTTACATACCTACCTACTATACAAATTTGATTTGCTAGATTGCTGGTTCCTGTGGTAGCTAATAGAAACCTAAATTACACCAGCGCCCCATGGACTGAGATAATTTCCTAATGATATTGTACATTATGATTTAGAGCAATAAAAATGCAATTAAAATTTTCTTCCAGGAAACTTTTGACATCAGTGTTACTGGTAAAGGACTATGGAAAGGGGGCTATGGTGATGCATTTAGTGATAACATCAGAAAATATTCCGAGGAATGTGACAGCATGCAAGGATTCCATGTCTACTTTGATTGCACAGATGGCTTTGCAGGCCTTGCTTATGGTTGTATAGAGTATCTTGAAGACGAATACACAAAACCTATACTAGCACATCCTATAATACCTTCCTCTTTTGCTGACAATAATCCAAATACACAAGAGGAAAGGGATAAGTCCAATATAAAAGATTCTATGAGGCTTGTCAATATAGCACTTTCTATTCAAGAACTTTCAGAGCATGCAACACTGTTTGTACCACTTTGCACAGGAGAAAAAGGATGGCGTAAACCTGGAAACCCTAGAAAATTTGACTATGTCAATTATAATTCAGATTTGTACTACCACAGTTCAGCAATATTGGCATCAGCAATAGACACATTGAGTCAGAAATACAGACATAAAAGCAACACCTACACATTGTCAGATATTTGTACAGACTTAACTGGTTATGGCAGAAAGATGGCTGCAGCTTCTTTAGGCATTCCACTTGCATTAAATGAATCACAATACTTAATAGACTATTTGAATAACTTGACAAAACCAATTTATACATGTATCACGCCCAGTTGTAAGATTGCTACAGATAAGATCTTCCAGTTGATCACTGTGAGGGGCATGCCAGAAAGTTACTTAAAAGCGCCTTTAAAGGAAGCTAAAGATCAAATGAATTTGCCAGCATATAGGTGCAGTAACGTGAAAGAAATGTTTGAACTATACTTCCAAGCAAATAATTTTCTTTCGGCTACAAATCTAACCATATGTGAAAAGCCTTTGGAAGTAAAAGTTCCATATCCAAATATATTCACAAGTGACCTTGATAGATATGGATTTATTAAGAATGCTAGTACTCAAGAAAAAGTGGATAATTGTGCTGTTGTTGCTGGATTCCACAATGGGAATTTCTTGTCTGATATGATTGAAAAACTACACAGAGAAGTCAGTAGGATAAAATTTGCAAAACTACATAAGTTTAAAGAGGAAGGCTTAGAAGCTTCAGAGTATAGTGAAAGTTTGGAAAGGCTTGAAGAGTTCAAAGCTAATTATGAGGATGATTTTGAATTGTAAAATAAGTACATACTTGTAAGCAAATAAAAGCTTCAATAAATTTAAAAAAATTAATGTTAAATAATTCACCTTATTTATTTAGGTCATCAATCTATGTGGGACTAGCTTAGCATGGGTGAAATTGATCAGAAATTAACTTTTTTTTAATAAAAAAGATATATATATATATATAAGGTGTCACCGAATTAGGTCTCTGAATTTGGTGAGATGACTGGGTATCAACAAAATATGTATTTGAAACAAAAAAAAATATCGGGTAAAATAAAAAAATATATATAAAAAATATAAAAAACACCACCCAGTGTGCATTGTGAATATTAAACAAGCCCACTCTTGTAAAAGTGGACTCGGCTGCCCACAAACTTTTTCTAGTAGGATATTCCACTAACCACCTACAAAATATTAACTGCGGATCAAAATCTGTGGTAAGGAGCTTTTGCACCCACAGAAAGTGGTAGGCGTGCAGTCCTTCTCCTCGCAGTATTCTCCAAGCGGATGTGTGGGAAATACCTAAATCGCGACCAGGGTCACGTGTGCTCGTCGCGTCACGTGACGCTGGTCGCTGGTGTTTTTTTTTTATTTTACCCGATTTTTTTGTTTTTGTTTCAAAGACATATTTTGTCGATACCAAGTCATCTCACCAAATTCAGAGACCTAATTCGGTGACACATATACGTAAAAACTACATTTCGCGATTTTATTTCACTGCTCGTCATCTTTTTCGTCAGAGGCCCTGGCGCAGACTTTCCCTTTAGGGTTGAAAGGTCAGGTGAAAAGGAATCTGGGAACCAGCTAAAGATGATGGTTATACTGCTAGTCATCTTTCAACTAATGACGCTATGTGATGGATGAATTATATGCTGAATTTTGATCATGCAAGAAATTTACAATCTCATAATGAAGTGATGATCAATAATAGTTTAGATAGTAATAGCTACTGCAGCATTGCCCAAACTTTATTGTGCTCTCATTTAAGACCATCCGCTGCCTTATGCGTACAAACGGAGTGGACGCCCGCGCGGCGTTCTGTTTTCCAGGTGACAGCATGAAATGAAACCGGGTCGCGTATTTTCGTTTCCGTGTTCAATAAGAGGCACTATTGCCTCAAAATCCGCACGGATTTTTCACACTAACATTTTTTCAAAATCCGTGTTCAATTGGAGGCACGCTTTTTTACCCGTTTTTAAGTTTTTTACCCAATTGTTCTTCCAAACACGTTCAATTCGAGGCAACTTTTATACTGTTTCGCTGGCGCGGCACGTGGCGGTGCGCAACACGCGCGACCTGACCACTGCACGGTAGACCTTTTTTTGCGGCGAGCGATCGTTATTATTTTGGTTGGGTTAGGTTAGGTTAGAAGGCGACGATTACTGAACGGTGTGAATAACCAGTACGGATTTCGAGGCAATGGTGACTCAACGCTGAAATGATGATGATGAACTATTGTAGGTCCATTTGAACTATCAGAAACATTAAAAGCCCGCTTTTTTTTAAATTTTTAACTGGTACTATGTAGGTGGCAACTGACCATATAAAAATCTGTTACAACTGACTTTCCTCTTTTTCAAATTCTTAGTGGTATGTTCACCCACTGCATGGGCGTGTTCACTATGTCCAAATTTAGAGATGATCATGTTTGCAAGTTTTGTTTTACGAGTGAAGTTACCTAATTGAAAAGTTTTTCAAAATGATTATATGCCTGACTGGCATAAAAATCAAATGTTATTATAAAAAACTAAGATGTACTAAATGTAGGTAATTTTACAATACTTCTTCAATTCTTTTTCGGTTCTTCTCATTAGGTTATTTCATCAACATAGATTCGCTGTTTTTCCCCAGGTAAAGGATTATTCTCTGTATACAGAAAGGAATGTTAAGGGTTTCTATAACAGCAGATTACAAAATTCATAGAACTTTATTCAAGATGATTTAGATAAAATAAATCATATCCCATCCGCACAATCGCAACATACATATACATTAAATTTACATATTATGAGTTGACACAGCAATCACGTTGACCGCTCTAGTGCCCTTTCCTTCATCCTCGTTATAAATGCAGCTCCTTTATTCTTCCTGAAGTTTTCGTAAGGATCGTTGAGATTTACGCCAACGCCTATGGAAAAGAAATGTTATAAAGTTAGGTACTTTTGTACTGAACAGTACTTGTGCATTTGAATTCATTGCATTGTGGCTAGTCAGAAGTGTACATAAACACTATGCTCTTCCCTATAGTTAGTTTAGTGTATATGTCTGCATGGTACTTATAATTGTAAAAGAGTATTGTATATGTAGGGATCGGTATATTCTAAGTTGCATAGAGGAGCGCGTCCCTTTTGAAAGCAGTTCGTGTATGGATGGATGTTCGAACGGAATTAGATTTTGTTTGCAAGTAATCTTGCACCTCAATACAGTTTGTGTACAATTTACGTAAAAACAAAAAAAAGGTAGCCTGTGAGGACATGGAAACCATTCATTTGACTTCACATTTAACCGAAGGTGAGTACCTTCGCGCTTGTGAGAATGCAATTCAGACAGCTAACTAGGTAAATAAAAAAATATGACGTATACAGGCCACGTCTACGGGAGACCGGGGTCCTACAAACTGGCATCTGAAGACCCAAGACGGAGTCCGTGCGGTTTTAGTCGGTTCGAGTCCAACATAACCTGGCCCGCGGGGGGTATTCGAGGGGATTTCCGCACGGAAAAAAGAGGGCAAGCATTAGTTCTAAAGTTAGAAACCTTTATATTGATCCTGTCTATCCCGGACAATTCCGCCGCTTATTGGCTCGGCAATGCCCTGACCCGACGCACCAAGCCCGCCGGCTTGCCATCCCATCTTCTGTAGTAACTGGTGACCTTTGTTGCTTGCATCTAAACCCGACGTCGATGTACTGGGGTATGCCCCTCCGCTATAAAACAAAAATTGATATTAATCTACACTAATAATAAATCTAAACTAATAATAAAGCTGAAGAGTTTGTTTAAATGGTCTAACCTCATCTACTAGCCGATACACCTGCTGACTGACGGACAAGACTCTGAAGCAGGCTTTCCTTTCGGGGTTAGCAGGAAAGCTTCAGATGCAACCGAGAACAACGCTAAGATGATGATGACTAGCATGGTAGCAAATAATTTGATGGCAAGGGGTTATCGTGGGCTGAGAACACCTTTACCAAATGGGGAGGAATATGTCCTATTGTATCTATACTAACAGAAAGCTAGGCGGTGTAGGTGATCGAGAACGTTCGACGCGGCGTGACCTCGGAGATTCTCGGTGTCGATCGCGCTCCCTAGATTTGCTCCGCGAACGCGACCTCGATTTGGACCTGGATCGTCGGCGACCTGTAAATGGTAATGTTATATAAAAACTAGCTGCTGCTCGTGGCTCCGTGCGCGTGGATCGGTTATAACAACCAAAAGTAACCAAACAATTGGTTCCTTCAGCACCACTCTAAACATGGCTGAAAACAGCATGAAAATAGGTGCAGTAGTTTTTGAGTTTATCGCGAACAGACACGGCGGAGGATTTTATTTTTATAATTATGTAGTCATCATCATTTGTCAACAGCGTATTTCATTTGATTGTGATAAGACATTGAACGTATATTTTGGTAATTGGTAGGAGTAGAAATAAAAGATATGACTGAATAAACACCTCCCTCCACTAGGATCCACATGTGGATCATTGGATAATTTTATATCCGCTCCGATCCACATATGGATTTTTGGAGACTTTTCACTATTTAACTACAAAGCTACTAGCTTGCTATCGAGTTCCGGCACTTCTGGGTAAGGTTAGGTTAGAACTGTGACCTCAACAGAGGAGGAACCAGCTAGTAGCTTTTTGGTGGCTTTGTAGTTAAATAGTGAAAAGTATCCAAAGATCCATATGTGGATCGGAGCGGATATAAAAGTTTCCAATGATCCTAGTGGAGGGACGCGAATAAACTGATAAACTGAACTGACTAAATAAAAATATATATAGACGAACATAGAACATCCTCCTTTTTAAAGACGGTTAAAATATAGGCAAAGATGTTACCGTTGAGCTCAGTACTGCCGACATAAGAAAGAAAGTCGTAACTACTTCAACGTTGATACCAAGATAATTGAAGTATTATCTAATATGAAAGTCCGCGATGTAATGAATGGTTTTGGTGATTCTTGTTTTATAAAACGTTTATTTGTTTAATCATTATTTGGTTAAAATCATATGGGTATGCGTATTTATTTTATTTTACTTTTACCCTTTGGTTTTAGCAAACAAAATAATCATTGTGAGATTCTTATCTGGAAGAGCGTAATTGCGTAGAATGTAATTACGACTTCTCAGATTAGAAGGAACTCGATCTTCCTAAACCCAAAATCCTTGCATTACATGCAAGGATTTTGGGTGGAAGCCTTAAATGTTCAGTTGCACCTTTTTTGATACTTAATAAAAAGTTACGAATCGTTTTCAAACCAGGGATAACTAATTAATAATTTGCATTATCATCCTCATAGCGATTTCCCAGTTGCGTTTTCCAAGTCTGCAGTTTTGCATGTTTAATCTAAAAAATATTAGATTATTATGCAGATTAAGGATAAATAAATTATCCTGAAAGGAAAGTCAGCTCCCGAACCTCATCTTTTGTTTAGCAAGTGACCGACTGTGCATGCACCGACTTGCAGATGAGGTTGGCTTAGACCTCAAGGATGTTGATAGGACCCTTCAAAATACTTATATGAACATTTAAAAGATAAAAGACAATTGTGTAATTGAGGTTTTTCAGATTAAAACACCTGAATTATTGACATAATGCTAAATACTTTTAGTACCTTTAATCTCATACGAGATACAGCTATGTGAGTAAGAGCATAAGATAGCATTTTCTTTGCTGATTCCGAATATGTTAATAACTCATATTTGACAAAATTGAGTTCTTTGTTTTCTTTCTTATGACGGCAGAGTAGAAGCAAATATGTATAGTAAAAATATTTACTCTCTCGACTTTCTCTTTCCCGTTCTCTTCTCCACGATGACGAAGACGATGACGTTGATTTCCGCCGTGGTGATAATGACCTAGATCTTGATCTGGCTGGTGAAGGTTTCTCTGGCGTTTTACTTTTAGATCTGACAGGATGAATAATAAAATTCAGTGATTCTGACCAGATTCTCTAACAATGGCTATTCTAAGGACAAATTCTACTGACAGTTATGTGGGACTGAACATATTAGTAACCAAAACTATTAGTATGTATTCCCTTAACCCCTCTAACTAAGCTAAATTGCTAGTGTTAGGAGTGGGTTCACATCGGTACTGTAATGACCAGAATTGGAACCCGGGACCTCTCGATAATAAGGCTGAGTCCGGAACCACTAAGCTACCGACAACTTGAACACTATCTGATATAAATGATGATGCAGTTCATACATTGCTTTTTTTGACTATTTGAACAAAGAGAATATTGTGTCAGGAAAAATATAAGTTAATCTTCCACTCTTAGAAAGAAGTAGACAATTATATTCTAAGTTTCCAAAATCGAATTTGTTCCCAACACAGAACCATTAGGCACTTAGCACATAATTATGACATTTCAGATTTAAAATTGTTAAACTTGATAATTTTATTTTTAATGTAATATAAATGTAGTATAAAATACCTGTATCTTCTGCCTGGTGGGGTGGGTTGTTTCTGTAGGTCTTTTGGTATAGGACTAGGGGATTTGGATTTCTCTCTAAAGCCTTGTGATATAGCTTCTTCTTTCATTTTTCTTGCAGAGTTTTTAGCTTTGTAGTACTCATAGAGTCCCAGTTTCTCCCACCCTTCACTGCAAAATAAATATTAAGTTTACTGCTGGTGTCATCGGGTGAAGAAATTCTATTACGAATTTATTCCCGTGTGTGCATTGTATAATTGGTACAGTACAAAAATACACAATATTATAATGTAAGGCTCCATAATTATTATTTAAATATATTATATAAAAAATTAAATGAATATTAATTTAAAAAAAATGATAATTTTACATGTAAAACATATAAGATACATTTATACTAACTTGTCTCTGGGTCTTTCATGATTAGGAGAGGCGTAGAATGCATCAACTGCCGCTAATAATCTCTCGTTTGGAGGAGCAGGTGGAGGCAAACGAATCATTGCTGGATCTAATGGCTTATATCTGTCATCTTCAAGCTATAAAGGCAATAGAGTATTTTGTAACGGCTAACAAGCCTTATGCTTAATAATATAATATGCATTGCAAGTATTCAATTCTAAAATTAAATGAAAATTCTTCTTCTGAAAATGTCTTAGATATAACTACTACATGTCAAGTGTTGTTACAACATGTTGGGTGAGCACAGCTGTACCATCACCTTTGGGGCCTCAGCCAACCTCACCTGCTAGTCAGTGCACCTACTAAACAGACGATGCTCTGGCGCAGGTTCTCGTCTCAGGGTTAGGAGGTCAGACAGTTGTTGCTCCCGGCAAAAGCCAAAACATCAATCAAAAAGAATAAAAAACCTGATTTGACTTCTCTGTAAATAGTGATTTCATCACATAATTTTACATAGATAATATTTGTATCTACATACCATTATGAGAGGTACCATCAATCCAGCTGGCAATTCAAAATAAGGCACAGATGGCATCAATTCTTCATTGTTTATTTCTGGGAAAGGTGCGAAGCCAGGTGGCGGTTTACTTAGATCTGGAAGACCATTCTGGAATGCTAACAGTGCTGACTCATTTGGCTGGAATCCAGGCGGTGGTTGGGAGAAATTTATATTTGAAAGATTTGACAAATCAGGCTCATCAATTATTTCATTTTTTTTACTTGTAATCTGATCAAAAGTCTGACTATCATAACTGTTTTCATTTCCACTCAAACTATTGTTTGATGCATAGTTTTCGCCATTCTCACTGCCATATTGTTGGTTATTAGGAAAATTCTGATCATAACTACCCATTTGTGAAAAGCTTTGCTCATTAAAACTATTATTTGAAAAACTATTCTGCATATTGTTTTGTTGTTGCATGCTGTCTTTATTCTGATCATGAGTATTTTGCAACTCTATTGCATGTTTCTGCATTTCAAATTGTTGAATTTGTTGCATTGTATGTGCAACAAATGCTTGATGCTGAGTTTGATAACTGGAAAATTATTGAATGTGTTAGTAACTATGAGGTAGTATCCAAATTTTATATAAATGTAAAACTTACTTTTCAAATGTAGATTTAGTTTGCTGAGTTAAATGTGCAATAGCATGTGAGTGCTGTGAGATCAGATTGTTCTGGTACTCCTGGTAGGAGCTGGTGGGACTCTTCATTTTCTCTATGACTGCAGTCTCGAAATAGTTAGACTTGGATTCCCAAAGGCGCAGCAATTTGTTAAGTTTAGCCTCCTGTTCTTCCGTAACGGCTGAAACAGCAAAATGATTAAAAAGTTGTCATATGAGCTTCTGTGACACTAAGCAAGTTACCTGACTGGCACAAACCACAGGCGATGATGACTAAAAAATGCTTCAAATTGAAGATGAGAATGCACAATCGACAAGAGAGACCTACATCTTGAGGGCATTATTATAAATATGTTACCTATACTGGCATTGCAAAACATTGGAACCACCACATTTTCCAAATTTTTCTTGAGATCTTCTGCATTTTTGCGTGCGCTGTAATTAGGAATAATAGCATCATAGACACCGAATCGATAATGAAACGAAGTATAGGGGGGTAAACACAATATTTTGATTAAAAGGAGAACAGATACACAATTTACTGGACACAAGTAAAACAAAGTTATGTTCACAAAGTCACCTTAATTCTTTTTTAAGAAAAATTTAACGAAATTAAATAACATAGACCCATTCACAAAACATTTTCAAGACTTACTAAACATTGAAATAAAACCCAAACAGAATCTAGTTAGACAAATTTTCCCACATTACAATGCGCGAACTTTACGCTAAAAAACCTACAAGAAAAATTGATGACAACTAAATCACAATGTCATCCATAGCTAAAATTTGGTTAGTAGAAATAATGTTAGAAAATCCTAGTTATGAATAAATGAACTTAAGAGCTATGGTAATCCGTTGCGGGTACTAACCAATGGTGTAACACATCATTGACAAGATAAATGATGTGTAATTTCTGCGTAAACGCGCCACCTGGCTGGGTAACTTTCCGAAGCAGATGTTGAGATATGACTTTCCCCGCGTCATGTGATGTTGCGTGCTGTAATATCCAGCCTTTGCCTGTGAGGTAATAATCAGGTAATGTCAATATATATTTATTTGCATTTTTTAATGAACACTCAGTGTTATAGTGTAAGGAGTGAACTAAAGGATTTAATAATATTGAAACCCAATGGAATGTCCATAAATAATTTTAAAATCCCATTAGACATACAGTGGTGCCATGACAGGTGAACCACGGGCAATAAACGGATTGGTTACTTCTATGGCCAGAGTAATCCAGGTAGAAAAATATTTTTTGGTAGCTAGAGCTTTACCCAAATAAAAACAAATAAACTTTCTAAATAGGCTCAAATAGAACCCAATACATGATTTCACAATCATTCACCATAAAAGTTAAACCAACTGCATGCAGCTGATTAGATTCTTTGTTATGTTGATAGTGTAATTTTGATTACAATGTGGATCTCTTATGCTTCACACAAAATTGATATTTCACAGAATAACGAAAGAAAAACCTGGACATAATGTCTGTAAAGCATATGCACATATTCTACAGGATTTTGGATCTGAAAAATTATTGAATGATTACCAGCAGATATGCTGTCTTTTGTGCATGTGTCAATGATTGGCTGCAGTATGGTGTCCAGTTCGCTGAGACTGATATTGTTCTCCTCTGCCATCATCTGGATGGTCTCCACTTGAGCCTTGCTGACTAACTCGTTGATCTTGGCTTGTTGTTGTTGGATCAACACCTAAAATATTTCATTAGGACATTTTATTTGGTTTGACTTATTTCCAATAAAAAAAAAAAGTAATAGCATATTTTACTCAAAATCTAATAAGGTTATAGCAAAGTATGGAAACATAAAATTAATAATTGGATACACAAAGTTCTTGTCTTCCTAATGAAACAGCCTGTAAATAAATGTAACGTTTATAAACCATACAGCATTTTACAAGAATTAACAAATTGTATGATCAATAAATTATCATGCATTGTCTAAAAACTTTTCAGAAAAAAGTTAAAATGAAACAAACAGGATTATTATTTAACTGATTGAAATAAAAGTGTAGTGTAGATTCTTTGTACTTTGATGATTTATTCACATCTTGAAAGTACAAGAATGGTATGCTATTGCTAAATGTTAGCTTAAACGTTTACTTTGCTCAACTTGTAGTTATGTTTATCCTTAACATAAGTTCCTCATAGCATGCAATTGTATTTTGAGAATATAAGTACTTAAAATTAAATATTGCTGGAAATCTGAAACATGCATGCACATGACAGTAGATGCATGGCTTACACACAGTTCGAAGATTACATGAATCCCTTTTAAGCATTTAGGTCAAACTCAACAAAAGGGTTCAACTTGAAGAATGTTTTATAAAATTATGTTAATTGCCCTGGCCACTGATAGTGTTAGCAATTTAGATGTCAAATTGTGGTTATATACTAACCGTATGTTGTGCATTAAGATTATTCTCAGACTGAGTAATCTGCTCTTTAAGCATGTTGATCTGTGCAGTGACGTTGTCGAGGTCATGTTGTGAATGCTGCGAGGAGGAGCCGGGAGGCGCCGAGTTGGCCGCCAGCCACTGCTGCAGCGCGGGCGCTACTGCCATCGACGCCGCGAGGCCCAGTTGTGCTGGCGTAGCTCCGGCCTGTTGGGGCATTACATATTGCCTGTTCTGTGCCATATAAGCCCCGGCGGGCGCGGGTGCCGCCTGGCCACCGGCCGATTGCTTTAGAACTATAAACAGCGGAGGTTCACTTAAATTCGGTTATAACGACACGCAATCAGCGAGCATTGTAACAATTATATGTCTTCCATTGTCACTTTATTATGCTTACTTGCTTGCTCCGTTGTAACTTTGTACTGGTAGTAGTTGAAGTACTCTCCACCATACAGGAAGCTGAATTTTGGATTGCTTTTTTGCTTGTTCTTGGTCATTTTTTCGAATTCAGGTCCATTTCGAGCGACAAACTGGGCAAGTTTGTCAATTATGTTGCGTAGATCTTGATCTATAAAAATAGTATAATAGTTAGGCCACTGTTATGCATCATATAACTTTATATTGTACGTAGGGAGTAGACATACCTTGTGGTGGCTGTGGAAGCTCCATTTTAATCTAAATTAAGGTTATGTTAGCCAAAAACCGTTCCTTTTATGTACTATTTTGACTTCCAAGTGTTTTCAATTATTTTATACATGACTAACACTACTTTTTTATCTAGAGGTAATGTTTTTTTAACACAAGTATCACTTATTTTGCAACTTGACATCAAAATAACATCAACGACGATCAAATTTTTTCGGCCATTTGTAATTTGAGTTGAGTTGAGAGGGGGAGGGAAAGGAAAGAAGGTGAACGGGGGTTAATAACGTTCTTTAATGATAATATATATTTGTTTTTCAGACAAAATAATTATTTAATTATTCATCATATTTAATTTCTCACTCAATGTCTCAATATTACCAATAGCTTAAAAGTCATCTATGCGTTCTTGTGCACAAATAAATGACGCGCTCGGCGCTACAGTATTGGGGTAGTCCTAACAATGCCCTAAAGGCATTGTTTCACTGAACTCGGAGAGTGTTGTAAGCTTTCTGAGTATTGTTGACCCACAGGGCGCTCTTGTAGAAGACCTGACAAACATACATACATATAGTCACGCCTTTTTCCCATAGGGGTAGGCAGAGACAACATGTCTCCACTTGCTACGATCTTGACATACGCTTTTCGCTTCTTCCACTTTCATAATTGTTTTCATACATGCACGCCGGTTATGGGTACTTCCGACCTAGCCCTTCTTCAAAACGCTTTAAATAAGGTTATTTTTACTTGTTTTTTATTTAGAGCAGACCTGCGGGCCAACATAATATTGCCTCTCACTGCCATGTCCTTTCTCGTTCTACATTCGCATCATCTCTCAGAGAACTTGTGATAATAAGGCCCAGGTCTATGAACTGATTGACTTCTTTAAGAGTTAGAGAGAGCCGGGCTAGAGAATTTTTAGCATTTAGACGGTTCAAACCACTAGCAACATTTTACCGGTTTACCGGTTATTATACTTGGAGACCTCCTTGTCTTTATTTGTGAACTTTATTTTTCTAAATAAATGGCAACACCGATACTGGTATGGTATTGATCGCGGCTTAAAGGTCTTGTAACCAAGCCAAAAATCTTCAAAAAAAAAAAAAAAAAAAAGGTATTGATCGCTACGCCACCAATGGAATACCGGGCAAAATAAATTCAATGCAGTCATTCGTTGTATAGGTGACGGCTTGGCGCTCTGATGTCAAATCAGTCGACGTGAATCATTTGTCAAAAATTATTGAAGAACTCAAAATAATACATACTATACAAAATAAAGAATAAATACAAAAATGTCTTCAATGGTGAGTAACGAGTCTAATTTATTATAGCAGCCACATAGGTTTCTATGTAAAGATTTCACATTATATGGTCCCTAATCATCATCTCATTAATTTTGATAACTCTAGACTTCTAATTACTTTGAAATCTGTAATTTAGAAAGAATGCCTACATAAGGTTGAATTTTGTTACTAAAATAATTAATGATACTCTACCTCAGCTCGGAGTTTAACAAGTTACACTGTACGTATGTCTTTTTTAAAAAATATTAGAAATATATCGTGTGTACCTAATTAAATGTTTTATGATTTTTCTTATACCAAAATTACATAAAGTAAACATACTAAATTGACCTAAGTTTTTTTAAGAGTTAGTTATTCTTTCTCTGTTATGTTTTAATATCATCATGATATATGCAATTGGGTGTATGGGGCCCACCAAGATCTTCGGAAACTAATCCAACCTCATCTGCAAGCAAGTACATCTGTAGATTAGCAGATGAGGAACTGGCACAGGCTTTACTCTCCAGGCTGGAGGTCAGAGAGTAGTTGCTCCTATATAAACCACATCAGAAAGAAAAAGTATAGGAAAGTGGCGCCAAAGTGCAACCAGGATTAACACTGGGATGATGTGAAATAGGAAGACAGCACAACTGATTATATAATCGCTATCTATTTTAAACATTAAGCATGTAGTGTTTAACATATTCATTTGTGTACTAACAATTTTTATTATTATTTATTATTCATAGCGAATGAAGGCAGCAAAATGTCCTTCGGATGAACTTGCTATTACCAACTGTGCCCTCATCAACCCTGATGACTTCAGCACTGATGTGAAGTAAGACATTTAATTCTTTTTATTTTATTCTTATAAAGGATCAATTAGAGTAACTGGACTTTTGCCTTACCTAATAATTTCCACTACTTCCTCATTTTGACAAATATTTAAATATTTGTCAAAATGAGGAAGTAGTAGTGGTATATAGTATAAATCGTATTGCAATATTCCTATAAGATAAGCTTCATGCTGTTAAAATTAACTATAGGTAATCAGTACTATTATACAAAGTATTACGTTACTACTACACAAAACTATCAAACGATCGCATAATTTTTAAAAGCCTTTGTTATGTTATGTAAATGAAACTATGAGGAATAGCAACAAGTACCCATAGAAGTTTCAGGCCTGATTTGATGAAAACTTAAACTGTAGCATTGAATTTGTGAAAAATCAATACCTCTAGCCAGGAATCACATCAATTGATTTTGTTAAAAAGGTACAATATTATGTCACCATTTGATAGTGAACAAATTCTGGGAAATAATGACATACTGTGAAAATAAGGAAAGAGCTCATTTAAAAAAACATCTCATTTTACCTAACTTATCTGATTAATAATTGTTCAAAATGATCCTAATACATGACTAGATTCATGATGAAAGGGGGCTCGTGGCTAAGAGGTAAAATTCACCCTATATATTAAAAGTATATACTTCAATTAAATATTTTAAAAGATTTCCTTTTTATTGGCAAATGGAAACTTGTAATGATTTTAATTAATTCACAATTTCAGGCATGTAGAGGTGACCACAGGACCATCACAGCATTTTGTGTTCAGCGTCAGATTCTACAATGGAGTTGACCGTGGCACTGTTGGCTTTTCTGCTCCTCAGAGGAAATGGGCTACTCTCTCTATTGGCCAGGTACCCAGTTACATATGTTTTTTAATGGTAAATGGGGATACGGGCGTGAAGTTATAACGCTGATGTTAAATAAATAAATGAATGTTAAAAAGTAAAATCTTCAAATATAACATTTTAGACATTATACATTCTCAATCTTAAGTCAGCCTAAGTAAGTATTGCTGGGCTAAAAAATCTTGTGGTACAGTTGTTAAGAGTCTTGAAAAGAGCTCTATAAGAAATTAGTCTCCACCTACTTGTAGAGTGCTCCATGTACTTGTTGGACAGTTGGTCCGCGGACCAAGTGTTTTGGTAGATTTTAGGCAACGGGTGATTATATATAATTCTATATTGTTTTGAAAGGATCATCAGTATGGAAATCGGTTGCACACTTTTTTTTGCTATGTCACATAAGTATGAACTGCATTGAATGGCCTGCATTAAGTATTATTTCATCTTTCTCTTCTTCTTCTTATATATAAAAATGAATTGCTGTTCGTTAGTCTCGCTAAAACTCGAGAACGGCTGGACCGATTTGGCTAATTTTGGTCTTGAATTATTTGTGGAGGTCCAGAGAAGGTTTAAAAGGTTTGTCATCGATTGAGGCAGTACGAAGTCTGCCGGGTCAGCTAGTCTGAAATATAAACGCATATTGTAACAGAACTTGGGGTTATTGAGAAATTAAATTATTACAACGAGAAAAACAACAACAACAACAAGAAAATATTGTGACACTGACTGTTCAACTGACGTTTGAGTTTGAATGAATGAATGAATTTTTATTTAATGGCGATCCCAGATATTCACCCAGACTTCCGCCAATGTCCGTGGTTAGAGAAATAAACGAAGGAGTTTGATCAGTAACGTGTAATACGATCGGTAAATCTTGCAAAGATCCCGGCAGTGGTATCTAAACAAAAGGAAACGGCACAAATAAATAAGATAGTTGGATATATAGCTTAGGTGTATATAAATACTTGTTAAACGTGCAGATGACAAATAGTAGTTATAGGGAACAAAACGAAACAACACAAAGGGAAATTCCGCACCAAAATTTAAAATTTCAAACGATTAATTGTTATAAATCTGCCTAAAACTTTCACAAAAGGGGTAAAAGCAAGGGAGAGGAGGTACTTCATACAGACCGGACGGGGGATATCAGGAGGCAGTAAGTCGTACAAAGAATGCTGCAAATTCGGACACGAGAAAAAAAGGTGGTCTAGCGTTCCTTCCTCTAGGCCGCACTCACAGATCGAGCTATCCCTAATCCGGAGTTTGGCTAAGTGGACAGGTGTAGTGGCATGGTTTAATCTAAGGCGGCTAATTGTGGAAGTAGTTGCTCTGTCAAAACCACAAAATTTAAAAAACCACGGCTTAGGTGGAATGAATGGTTGGATATGCCCATAAAATTTTCCTTTTTGGGATCTCGATATATCCCATTCCCTGATCCAGGCTTTGTTCAGGTTTTTCTTGATGGCCGGGAGTAAATCCTGAGGGTAGAGTGCGCTATATTCGCTGGAACCAACATGAATAGCCTGCTTAGCGCAAGAATCAGCAGTTTTGTTGCCCGGTATACCGGAATGGCCTGGAATCCAGGCAAGTATCACTTCCAAACCAGCACGTTCACATTCATATAAGGCCTCTCTTATCTTATATATAATTTGGAATTTTGACTTAGACCTAAAAGGGTTAGAATTTAAGTTTTGGAGGCAGCTTTTAGAGTCAGAAAAGATAAGGACTTTATTAAGATTGTGGGATTTAACGAATAAAATGGACTCGAGAATAGCAACACACTCTCCAGAGAATACGGAATAAGTCGAGGGACATTTAAAACTTAGCACAATTCTAGATGACGGTATCCACACAGCAGCACCCACAGCGGGGCCGTCTGGCATTTTAGAAGCGTCCGTGTAGATAGCTGTCCAACCAGGGAATTCCGAACGGATTTTGATGTTGAAAATTGTATATGCGTCAACAGAGCCTTTCTCTATATTAAAATCAGTGAGCACATGAGGTGAGTAAGTAAGTGCCCCGTAGGATATCGAATATAGTGGAAGCCGTGAACACTGAACGACAGGGTTGGGGAGGCGGGAAAACTTTATGAAGCTTTTAACAACACAAGGGAGAGAATTAAAAGATACGTTTTCTAAATTAATAAAGCTTGCGAGTGACCTGATTTTTTTTAAAACTAGGGAGTTAGAATTTTGGAAATTTTTAATAAAGAATTTGTCGCATAAAAATTGTCTACGCAGTGCCAGAGGAGGATCTACACACTCAACCTGCATTGCATTGATTGGCGAAGACTTCATAGCTCCAATAATAATACGTAGGCATTTCGCTTGAATTTTGTCCAATTTAGCCAAAGCCATTTTATTACATGGGTCTAGGACGAATGCAGCATAGTCCATGTTACTCCGAATAATAGCATTATATAATAATTTTTGATTGTAAGGATGGCAACCCCACCAAACACCAGACAGAGTTCGAAGAACATTTATATTTTTTTCACATTTATGGGCTATGTATTCAAAGTGCTGAGCCCCTGTCATTCGAGAGTCCAAGAAGATACCTAAAAATTTTGCAGAATAGGACTGGGGAATATACACATCACCAATTTTCAAGTTAGCCATAGGCACAATTCTTTTTTTGGTAAAAACAACAACTTTGCTCTTGGCAGTAGAAAGTGATAAGCCATGAGAACCAAGCCAGTCGTTTACTTTAGTGAGTGAGCTGTTTAGACTTTGTGCCGCATCTTCTATTACTTGAGAGGGCATGTAGAGAACCAAGTCATCTGCATATTGTAAAATTTGGGTGCTAGGATTTATAGACTGTTCTAAGTCATATGTATATATTGAATATAGTAGAGGACTCAGCACTGAACCCTGGGGCAAACCTTTCCAAATAGTTTTAGGGCCCAATAATGAGTTCCGGTGCCTGATTACAACAGTTCTCTCTGTTAGGAGATTAATGCAAAATCGAACCAACTTCTCAGGAATACTCAGCTGGATAAGTTTATCTCTGAGTAAAGGAAGGAGGACGTTGTCATAAGCAGACTGTATATCCAGGAAAGCAGCCACAAGGTATCCCTTTTGGAGCAATGCCAGACGGATGTCAGAAGTGAGGATGCAAAGATTGTCTAAAGTGGACATGCCTTTTCTAAACCCAAACTGAGATTTGGCCAGCGAACCCTGGTTCTCCACATACCATTCCACGCGATGCTTGATCATATGTTCAACGACCTTGCATAGGACACACGAGAGAGCGATAGGTCTCCAGCTGTTCGGAGATGAGGGGTCAGATGCAGGCTTTTTAATAGGTATAACTACCTGTGTCCTCCAAGAATCTGGAATAATACCACTATTGTAAATTTGGTTTAAAATATTTAAAAATATGGCTTTAGTATTGGTGGAGGACTTTATCAAAAAGGAATAAGGGATTCCATCGACACCTGGAGTGGAATCTTTAAGACCGTCTAGTGCCAACTTAAGTTCATTCATGGAGAAAGGTTGATCTAGAGGACTTGGGCTAGAAGACATTGGAAGCAGCGATGGTAAAGAGTCTTCAGTGGGCACCCAGGGGGGGGCTAGTTTGTCACTAAAGCCGTCTAACCATTTCTGCGGGTCATTATCTACTACATTTTCTGCAGAACAGGAACCCCTATACCTTTTAATTTGTTTCCACACTAAAGAGGAAGGAGTTCTTGGTGAGAGACTCTCGCAGAGCCCACGCCAGCCTTGCCTTTTCTTACGCCTCAGAATTTGTTTAGTGCTAGCTGCGCATCTTTGGTATTCACAAAAGTTATCCTGCGTCATTGAGAACCTGTAATTGGCTTCAGCCTCATTTCTAGCCCTAACAGAAATGGTGCATTCAGAGTCCCACCATGGTGTGGAAATAAAATCCCTTCTAGTTCTTTTAATTGGGATAGATTCATCAGCTGCAGCCAATAGAACATCAGTTAAATTGGTGTAATTTTGGAGGAAATTTAGGTGATCGGTTTGAGGGAGGGAGGCAATTTTGGACTCAACGAGAGACAAAAATGAAGCCCAGTCAGCACCGGACAGACGATATTTAAGTAATGGATCAGGGTTACATGCCGGAGAAACTGTGGTAGAGATGCGGATGACAATAGGGTAGTGATCACTATCATACGCCTGGGGCAAAATGTTCCACTGTAACCTGCTAGATAGTGAGGCAGAGCATATGGAGAGGTCTACTGCACTACGGGGGTCTTGTCGTGGGTAAACACGGCGTGTAGGAGAGCCGTCATTTATTATGCATAAGTTTGCTTCGTCAAATATTTCCAGGAGAGCATGGGCGAATGAGTCATTTCGGCTTGATCCCCAAGAATGGTGATGTGCGTTAAAATCTCCCATAATCAAAACAGGAGGAGGTACGGATGAAATGAGGAGCAGAATATCAGCAATCAAGGAAGAGTTGGGAGTGGGTATATACAAAGACACAAAGGAGATGTCTAAGATCCTAACAGCTACTATATTTATATCGCGGGGGTGAGGGGGAAGGGGAATTTGGGAAAAGGGGTAAGTAAGCTTTATTAATAAAGCACTACCAGCATGATTGTCATCTCTATCATCTCTGAGACATGAATACCCCGGGATCCTGAACCTGGCCCCAGGGGGTAGCCATGTCTCCGAGAGAGCAACTAGCAGTGGTTTATAAGTATTTAGTAAATAAATCAGAGAAGATTTTTTAGCACGAGCGCTCTGGCAATTCCACTGGAGTACCGTTAGAGGGGCCATTATGGACAGCAATATGGGCCAGTTTCTGGGCAACGTTGGGCGGTAGGGAGAAATTATTCTCCGAAATTATTGATAGGAGGAGGGATAACAGGAAGTGGACTATGTTACTCTCTTGGAGAGATTCACTGTTGGGTGAGGAACTGGGATGGGACAGGGCACAGCCATTAGGTTGAGAAGATGGGCAGTTGGATACAATGTTCTGATGTGCAGTCTTATCAAAGGACTTGCCGAGAGGAGCCTTTGGACGTGGAGTTATGAAAACGGTCTTTCTATGAGATTGATTGGGATTGAAGTTCTTTTGGGGGATAGTGCTGACAGGAGCAGGCGACTGCGTATAGGATGCTACGGAAGCATAAGTACGAGGAACATTTGGGTATTGTTTAGATGCCTCCAGGTATGATCGGCCTTCTTCAGCCATACACATTTTAATCAGCTTCTGTCTACCCTGTTCTGGACAATTCTTGTTGATGGAAAAATGAGAACCTGAACAGAAAATGCATGTCGATTCGTCTTCTTGAACTTGGCAGTCGTCACCAAAATGATTCTGAACACATCTATAACAACGTGGTTTTGAGCGGCATTGAGCTTTAATGTGTCCAAATCTGCAGCATCCTAAGCATTGGATAGTGGGGAATTGGTATAGTTCTACAGGAAGAGATGCATGGAAAGAGTAAATCACTTCAGGAAGAACTTGTCCCTGAAATGTAATTACAACAGTCTGGGTAGGCACCCAGTTTATTTTGCCATCTACAAATGTTTTTCTATTGAACCGACGGGCTTTTAAGACAGTTCCTATACCTTCAGGGAGTTCAATGGATTCTACAAAATCATCCATTGAGAGGTCTAGTGGCACCTGACGAACTATACCCATCCTAGAAATGTTGTATGCTGGAATTGTAGCAACATAATTGTTTAGCGTTAGGATTGGGCTGCTTAGAAAGCTATTAGCACTTGTTGAAGATTTAAATTCCACGGATATCTTATTCCTTCCTATCTTTTTGACTCCATCCCTACAAATATTTAGAATTCGGTTTTTGGCCAAAAACTGACCAAATTTAATTGCACTTAGATTCGTACCAGAATGAAGATCATTTTCCGTTCTCGATATTGAGACTATAAACGGACCTTTGTCCTCATTCCGATACTCCTTAATACCAACTATCAGCAATGGGTGACGGTATATGTGTTGTACCGATGCAGAGGCCAGAGCAGGATCTGTAATTGTTTTTTTTTGTTGGGGGATTGAAGAGGATTCCTCAATAGAAAGGCGGCGTTTAGAGGTACGCTGGTAAGGGGGTGGGGTCCCCGGAGGGTCCGGAGGATCGGGAGGGTCAGGAGAAGTATCCATCACATTAGAGGTTAGGTACTTACCACCGTATTACACACACAAACACAATATACACAGTTAGTTAATAGACTTGTTAGTATTTTGGGTAGATAAAACTGCTTAGGCTATATTTCCAACACGGAATTTCACCAGAAAACTCACTGACACATTTATAACCTATCACAAACAAGCCTCTTGAATAATGTCACGTTTGAGTTTACTTTTGGAATGTTTTAAGACAGGGATACCATGTATAAATTAAGAGAAAACTACCACTGAAGCATACATTATTTTACAACTTTAACTGATAATCACTAATAAACTACGAATACATACACGAAATATTAATATTACATAACTTCAATATATTTGAATGTCACATTGCGAATTATTATCACGTATTATTATTTAACCATTTTATTTTAAAAGGATTGGTATATTTGCATTCTACCACCAATGGTATAAAAAAAAAAAAACCAAATCAAACTCTCCTTCGTTTAATGGTTTATTTTATATAATGGTAACAATTAAATTAAAATGGAAACGATTATTTATTCAAGTTTTATACCTTTATAACTTAAATTCAAACCCCAAGTTCTACAGAAGCGATTTAGTGTTGAAAAGTCATACTATAATCAATATTATTTTTTAACATTTGAAATATTGACGCGAACGTCTAAAAGCGCAACCAAGAATGGGCATTCTCCTTTAGATTGCTATTAATAAAATCTTGTATTTTGCAGACAATAGATGTGAAAATATTCAAGCCTCAGAGTGCTGAATGCCTATGCAGTGTGACCTTAGAAGCTGACTTCATGTTGAAGAAAACGTAAGTATGACTGATATAATCTAATTATAATAATATGAATCATCAGCAAATGATGCCAGAGTGTGTGTTCAGATTTTCTAAGGCTTATTAGTGTTTATGTTGATGTAAAATACGGACTATGCAGACAATAGACGATTTTTAACTTTTTTCATTTACAAATTATTTCCTTTGATTGATTATTTACTCACTTGCCTTTAAGGCCAATTCCCACTGAAAAAGCAGCGGCCGGCAGCGGCTTTTTAAGGCAAAATATTTGCTACCGGCAGCTGCTCTTTCATTGGGAATTGCCGCTTAATTAGGGACCCAAACTGTAACCGTAATAAAGTGTTTTAACACTTTTTTGGAGCTGTTTCAGAAGAAACCCATTTATCAATGTAACAGATACGAAAGTGTACCATATTCAAAGTGGTACGTTTTATATGGGTTAATAAGTGTAACAGAAATAACGTCCTAAAGTACTTGCGGGTGTATAAAATACCTTTATTTAAAAATTCAGATAATAAATAAAATAGGATAGTAAATTTGGCTTTGTAGCATTTCGGTTAACACTTATTAACATTGTTAACAGATTAATATCTGTTACATTTATATAACGGTTACACAATTGAAAGTGGTAACGATTAACAGATTCAATACTACATTTATAAGTGTAACACTTTCATTCTGTAACCTTTTCATAGTGTAACCCATATAATTATGTAACCTTTATGAATGTGTTTTTAAGTCCCTGCCCTTAATGTCTTTAATGTCGTCATCGGTGGCTTCGGTCCGCTCCTCCTTTCCTCGATCTGGTTTGGTTAGCTTTTGCTTTTATGGGAACGACAGCCGTCTTCGATATCGCCAGTGGGTTGAGGGGGTCAGAAGGCATTCATTTCACGGCAAATATCTAAATTCGGCCGTTTCGTAGTAAGACTGAAAGCCGACAACTTGTTGTCGGCAACTCGGTTGTACTCGGGCTTGGAGGATGATGCCATAATTTATTAACATTTGTTTGTTTCAGCACATCTACCGAGCCCTACGACTCGGAACAAATGGCTCGCGACTTCCTAATCCAGTTCGCCAACCAAATCTTTACTGTTGGGCAGCAATTGGCTTTCTCATTCCAGGAGAAGAAAGTACTGTCATTGATAGTGAAGAATCTAGAAGGTAAGGTGTTCTTGATAAGTTTTTTTTCTGGCCAGTTCGATCTGTAGCTGCAGAGTATCGTAATTAAATTGAAACGGAGTTAGAGTATAAACTCAAAGGTGATAGGATTTCAAGTTTTCTTTAAAACCGCGTGATTTACAGGAGTCATAGCAAAGCTCATGGCACAGTATGAAAGTATGGAAAAAGTAATAGCGAAAATCATGTCCTTTATCATTTTCCTAATTGTTCAATATGAAACTGGTTTTGCAACATCTTACTTGTTTTTGTTTATGCTAGGATACGAAACTTCGGACGCCACATTAGCACTGCAAACAATATAAATATTTTAGACTGCTTTTAATCGTGGAGAAGGTGGTAATGTATTGTGGCCTCTTTCTTTTTTTCGAGCCTTCAGTTAAAATACTAGACTTATAAATCAACTAAGAACGTAACAGTGTTCCATACTCATTGGTCTATGCATGCCTTACTATGTAACAAATAAAATCACATAATTAAAAATATGTTTATTCATAAAAATTACGTATTTGGCAATGGAGATTAAGTGAGGGTAATATGGCACCCTGGTAATATTACCACGTTGTAAGGTCCTTACAGCTTCAATTGCCTTTTTCACTAGATCAGGATCCCATGTTTCTCTTCTCTTGGAAGATGGGAACACTAGACAAAGTTGTAGCATCTGAAAACGTATTGTTTTTAATAATATGTTAGTCATACATTTTATATGGTCCCCGGGATTTTAGTAGTGAGATGGCCAAATTACATATATTGAAGAATATAATGACTAGTCATAATGCACATATTTATCAAACATTTTTGCATAAATACCTTTAAAATCGAGTAGAAAACCGTCTGTCAAAGACACTGCTTAAATCACTAAACGTAAAACGTAAAACCAGTATAAATGAATTAATTGCAGAGCAGTTTTAAAAGTTTGCTAGTTACGTTTTTCGACTAATTCAAACGTAACTAATTAAAACATTCAAACGTAACGTCTTCTTATTATAGATCTTATAGAAAACTTCTTATAGAAAACCGCGGTAGTCTAGTGGTATGGGTAATGGACTGCTGAGACGAGGTCTCGGGTTCGATCCCACGTTTTACCATGGCACACACCAATGACTTTTCGATGCTTTTCGAAGTTATGTGTGTATTTATCGCAGGCTTATAAGTGCCCGGTTAATGGCAATAGGCTCGCCACCTATTACATTGGGACCTAAACATAAACTGGCGAAATGTGGGTGCTAGCACCTCTGCCTACCCCTTCGGGGATATAGGCGTGAGTTTATGTTATGTTATGTTCTCATAGGTTTGTTAATACTAATTCGATAGCTATCACAAGAGCTTCGCGTTGCTTAAAAATTATAGTAGATGGTGTTTCTAGATGACAAATATTTAAGGGGGCCAATACAGCTGCAGAGGCCACAATACCACCTTCTCCTCTATAGTACATAGATTAACTTCATGATAATGAATGATTTAAAATAGAACTAGCGGCCCGGGTCCCGGCTTCACACGGGAATAAATTCGTAGCAAAAAAAGAAATCCTATGACCCGATTGCAACGAATCGGCGGGCGCGAATCTTTAATTTTTTTTGCGTGACATTTTTATATTAGGATATTTCTGAAGATGTTAATGAATTGATGTGTGTGAAAGTTAATTATTATGTATATGATATGCTTGAAGTGATTAACGTATTTAAGTTGATAAAGTTTGATAAAGATTAATAGTGACTAAATAGCTTTTCAATTGCTACATAAATTGTGTAAATTTTTTTTAGAAGTTAAAATGGTTATAATAAACTTTTCTTAAGAGATAGATATATGCCATTGCGGACTTTTTTGTAGACCTTTAAAAGAGGAACATTCCCACCATACATTGTTTTGTTACATCTCAAAGGGATTAGGAAGGGTCTAATTATCGTCATATTTCAGCGAATTAACTACAAAACAGTATCAAACTATTAATATTATTCTTCCTCTTGAATCACAATTTATCGATGAATACTGCATCAGAATCCGTTAGGTAGTTTAGAAGATCTCAGTGAACAGACTGGGAAGTGACTATGTTTTATACTATCTAAAGATATCAAGATCTATTCTCACAAGAAACTATTTTGTTTGACAAACTTAAAAGATACTTATTTTGCATAGACCATTAAAATCCTTTCAATATATATAAAAAAAAAAATAACAACTAGACTAACTAATGTTTACTAAATAGACTAGCCACGGTTCATAACGCGGCCCATCCGCACCGAATTCGTGTATGATTAGCCGGTAGATTCAGTGTATAGATACGTGTGCTTCGGAAGTTAGACGTCCATAGATTCTGAAAATCAAATATGTTATTCTAACCTATTTACACAAGTATCCGGTTATTCGATAGACGATGACTTTTACTTTCCTCGATAGAATTTGCTCGCAATGATATTCTAACCCGGATTTTCACAAAACGCTTTCTTTACAAATTGAGTTTGGAAATTAAAATTATACTGAAATGAAGGTCGTAGAAAGGAAAATGAAACGTGGTTGGCAAAGTTTACATAAATTCTGAATTATACAGTTAAAATTCAAAATACCTACGTTCAGAGAGTCAATCAGTCCCGAGCGGAACGTGTTAGAGGCAGGACGTGTATCAGTTTGCAGCAGACGTACAGCAAAATCGTATGTTTTTAACATGTCGTAGCATCGCGTCGTAGAGAAATTGCCGGATATACAATTCCGTTAATAATAAATAAAAGTTGAGGCTCGAACTTTTATTTACGAATCGGTCAGATGGGGAAAAGCCACAGATAAAACATGTAACTCATGTGGTGAAGCAACTGGTACGGCTAGGCACCTACTAGTGGGTTGTAAAACGCTATTAGACCGGGGTCATTACTCGCGCCGTCATGATAAGGTATTAGAAATCATACGTGAGGCTGTAAGTTTGGCGGTAGCTAGAGCGAAAAAAGGATTAACCACAAACCAAAGAAATGAAATTACGTTTGTAAAGGAAGGCTGCTCAAAGAAATCACTTCAAAAGCCTTATTCAATTTTGATAGCTGCCGTTGACTGGACAATACTCGTAGACACGTATGAGAAGCACTATAGGATACCGGAGGATGTCTGTGCCTCATCATCCAGACCCGACATATTCCTTTTTTCACGATCGCATAAGCGTGCAGTGCTTGTAGAACTCACAGTACCGTGGGAAACTAATATACCTAAAGACCACGCTATAAAGACAAACAAATACTTTGATTTAACTAACGAGTTAACCAAAAACGGCTACGTGGTTAAACTCTATGCCGTAGAAGTAGGAGCAAGGGGAATTCCAGCTAAATCCCTGTACAACTTACTTAAAGACCTCGGATTGCCAAGAGCTTCAGTAAGCTCTTTATTAAAACGTATATCAAAAGCGGCATTGTTAGGATCTTACCAAATTTGGATAGGTAGGGGGGGGAACACTACTGACGGTGGAGGTGAGCGCTGATGCATCACAAGGTGGCCACCCTAAACCTACATCTGGGTCGCAAGTCCCAGTCGCCGTCATGGTGTTCCTCTCTGTACCACGCTATGGACCCGGCGACCGCACGGTGAATCCATGGAGTGCTGAGAATCGGATCTCTCCTGTAATGTATAAGTAGTGTAAATGAGTACCTTTTTTTTTTCGTGCGGTACTCCCTTCGGGTACCGTCTATAGACGCCGGGGCGTAAGGTTGCCCATAAAGCATATCCCTCGCACCCCGACGGACTCTGGGCCATTTCCGGTTACGAGATGGCCCCCTCGGGTTTGGGAACCACGGTGTCCCCACCGTCCCGGCCTGCTTCTGCTGGAGTGACAGGTGGCCTCACCTCTCACCCCCAGGCCTGCGCTCATGGAGGACATAAATATTCAAGCATAAAATGTCTTATGACATTAGTCAATGCAATAAAAGAATTTATAATGATCGTAATTGGTACTAATAGATGCATATCAAATGGTGGTGTATTATATTATAATACTAAATAAAAGCGTACCAACTTACATGCACAACACCACCAAATACTACTGCTAACTACCTCTAAATATCTATATGTTTTCATCGGTGATGAAGCTTTTACTTTGGTGCTAACCGCATGAAGCCGTGTTCCTAATATTACAAAAACGTTGTAACCGTTTCCCATCTGGTGGGCCGTGTTCTTGTCTGGTACCTTTTTTTTTTTTTTTTTTTTCGTGCGGAAATCCCTTCGGATACCCCCTCGCCGGCCAGCGTGGGCGGTTATGTCGGGCTTGAACCGATTAAAACCGCACGCCGTCTCGGGTCTGCAGACGCCGGGGTGTAAGGTTGCCCATAGAGCATATCCCTCGCACCCCGACTGACCCTGAAGTGGTATAAAAAAGCCGAATAAATCATTATCAAAATCCGAGCTCCAATCCAGTTGGCATCCAAAGCTTGCAGTTTGAAGTCCACTCTTCTATTTTTCTTCCATAATTTGGTTCATATTGACTTTTACGGGAGCGACTGTCATCTGACCTACCGAAAACCTGCGCCAGAGCGTAATTCTTGACGCTTGCTTGAGCCCTGAAGATCTTGATGGGGCTCCATCAAGATATTCTTGCAGCTTGGAGCCCGGGGTTTGCTCTTCTACTTCTCCTTTCTATAATTTGTTTCTTATTGTCTTAAACGGAACGACTGCCGTCTGACCTCCCAAAAACCTGCGCCAGAACCACATTGGTTCTGGCGCAGATTTTTCGGAGGTACTGTGTACCGCCTTGGAGACTTGCTTGGGCCCCGAAGATCTTGGGGCCCATGGGTGTACGGGCCCGATGGATGTAGGGGGCCCATGTGTGCAGGGGGTCCCATGAGTTCATGGAGCTTTTATGATAGCTATATTACAATATTAAAATTATTATAAACTTTATTCCTAATATCTAAAGTGCTCATTTTGTGTTGATACCACAACACCATAAGTAAACCTTCGTTGTGTTTCTATAATATTGGTGCGAGAAAATGCACGCGGACTGCCAGCGTCTCGTGCGGCGTAAAGTGGCAAATTTGCTATGCCAACAATATCTGAAGTCGTCAAATACCTTCGCCTTAAACTCGGGGTCCAGAATGGTATACTCTATCGTGTAATGATACACGAATTCGGCGTGTGGAGCGAACTACGAGCATTACATGTAATGTGCATTTGTTTCAGCGGTCGATATTCAAGCCATGGCCGCGGGCGCCAAAATCGTCCCGCGGCGCGTGCGAATGGGCCGCTTACTGCCCGATGCCTGCATTCAATTTGATAAAGCTGAGAATTCGTCTCTGAATTTAGTTGGAAAGGCTAAAGGGTAAGTTACTTTGCTACAAATATATTCCATCAATAATTAGGCGATTAGAAAAGAGTGGGTGTGAGTTCTTACTGCCAGGTTCTTTTTTCACAGGCTTTACTTATTGCCTTGGGAATTCGGGTGTAAATGTAGAAGCATAAATCTTGATGTACGTTGGTGCTACTTTGTGACCCACAAGAATAAAGATATTTTTGATTTTTATTTGATAGATGAAAATAATATAATAATAAATAAAACAATAATTAATAGTGATTTCTACTATGCCCATATACTTAATAAGTCAGTGCCTTTAAAATAATATCATGACTAAGGTAATTCAAGTATTGAATATTTGCTTGAACAGCAAACAACCACGGCAGTCAATCATCAACCCAGATTGGGACTTCGGCAAAATGGGTATCGGCGGTCTGGATAATGAGTTCAACGCCATCTTCCGACGAGCGTTCGCTTCTCGTGTATTTCCGCCAGAAGTCGTCGAGCAGTTAGGTAATTATAATCAGACTAGCTGATGCCCGCGGCTCCACCCTCGCCGAAGTCGGATATCGTTTTTTAGTCATATCTCTGGTTCTTTTTAACCAATTGCAATCAAACATACGGCATGTTTTGGTCAGACTGCCGTATGTTTGTCGCAAGAAATCCGTTCAGTAGTGTTTGCGTTTATCGCGAACAAGCAGACAAACATACCTACAAGAAAATAAAATTGTATTCAGAATCGTTCATTTAACATAACCCAAGTACATATTTTTATTTTAATATCTCCAATGTACCTACAGACACAACTAATTAACAATTTTATAATAGTATGACAGTCAATTGTATATTAGTGTAGATGATATGTCATTTTCGGTAATATTTTGCACAAAAAAAATACATCCCACTACTGAATATAGGAAAACGCTTTGAGACGTCCCACTTCACGTCATGTCAAGTGAGGGGAAGCCTCACTTTCTTGGATACAGGCACATATAGTAGGACTACAATATTCAAACTCACATTATGCTTCGCGTTTCTTTTCGAGACATGATCGATTGAGACAGGTAAAACTATTTTGTATATAGCCACCAGTGGCTATATACAAAATGATCTTACTACGTTCCTAGTGCGAATGTATTAAATAAACTAAACTGAACCATTATTACCTGTTCAGGTTGCAAACACGTCAAGGGCATCTTACTTTTCGGCCCACCCGGTACCGGTAAGACCCTTATGGCTCGCCAAATCGGAAAGATGTTAAACGCTCGCGAACCTAAGATTGTGAATGGCCCACAAATCTTGGACAAATATGTTGGTGAGAGCGAGGCCAACGTTCGAAGACTTTTCGCTGATGCAGAGGAGGAAGAAAAGAGGGTATGTTGTCTAGTAGATACCGTCGAAGTAGAATTTTAGGCCCAATAGCATGGAACTTTAGACTAACTGTGTATCGAATCTCTTTGATCAATGGAGTCATTTTGTAACGTAACAGAATTTTCTGCCTTTGACTCGAGGGATACTTGTCTTCGCCGCTATATTATGGTTGCAGGTGTGTGGTTCTTAACTCTTTAACTTTAGCTGAGGGTTTAATCGATTCACACGTATCTAGGGCCCGATTCTATAGCACCATGTTTTAAAACGCGTGATTTCATTCGATTAGAAAGTAAAGCAATAAATCTGTGATATTTTATCTGATCGGTTTCCGTGACCGACGTTTTCGTGAGGTTATTAATATTAAACCTTCAGAATCAGTCATAGTTTGATTCATTTTGAATTAGATTTTGAAATATTAATTTTATAAGTTTTGAAATCACACGTTTTAAGAACGTAATTTTACTGAACCTGGTGTATTTTGTACCTCTGACAAATATTCCACTAATATTTAAGAGAGATAACATAATTGGTAGATCTGTTTTCACAGGCTGGACCAAACAGTGGTCTTCATATTATCATATTTGATGAGATCGACGCTATTTGCAAAGCGAGAGGTTCAGTTGGTGGGAACACTGGGGTCCATGATACTGTTGTCAATCAGCTGCTCTCCAAGATTGACGGTAAGTATTGAAGATACAGTACCTCTACAATTTTTTTTTTACTTGGTTATTATTTTTTTTGGACTGTCTGTAGAATATTGTAGTTTCATAGGAATCCTTGGATAGCTATTTATGCTGCAACTTATCTCTTGTATCATCCGTGATATTAGTAGACAAGGAAGAAAAAATAAAATTATTGCTGTAATTTAGACTTTAACTTCGTCATTTACTTATTAGCAAAATGTAATTACTTAATTACATATTAAAAAGATACTGTAGTACTAACAAGCTTCCGAATTGAGATCCTCCTTTTTCGAAGTCGGTTAAAAAACTACCTTAGCTCCTCAATGTAGGTCGCGTTCAGAGGAAATGAAACTCTAACCAGTAGTGATTAGACACATAATAAATTGCGCTCGTAAAACGATAGTCAATTATTTCTTCCAACATCATTACCACTTTTTTCACGTGTGGAAACCCCCACGGGTACCACCTTACCGAGGCTAGGTGAAGTGGCTATGTCGGAATCGAACCGACTGAAACCATACGGTGTTCCGTCACGGGTCCCTGTTACGAGGGAAATCCGGGTATACCATACTGGGTATATTTGTTAGGCAAAGGAATTCCGTAGGATGAACATAACATACATGGCCATGCTACTTTGAGCTCTCTATTGTGTAGATACAAGAGTCGATAGGTATTTAGGTAATTGTCTTTAAAACGTCAGCAACTCTTTATATCGCAATGAATTAGTAATAAATCGTTAAATGTAATATTATAGGTGTTGATCAGCTGAACAATATCCTAGTCATCGGTATGACCAATCGTCGGGACATGATTGACGAAGCGCTCATGCGACCTGGTCGTCTTGAAGTTCAAATGGAAATCGGCTTGCCCGACGAGAAAGGTCGTGTACAAATCTTGAATATTCATACTAAACGGATGCGAGAGTACAAGAAGGTTGCAGACAATGTGGATTCTAAGGTTTGTATTATCAAATACTAGCAACCCGCTATCGCTTCGCTTCGGTTTATATGTTTTTTTTTTAATATGGTCTTAGAATTATTCCAGTAGCACTTATTGGAATAATTGTAGTAGAATAAGTGGTTCCGAGATTACCCTCGACATATAAACAAACTTACAAAATCCCGCTTCTCTCTTCATAATATTAGTATAGAAGAATAATAGACTTAACGACGTTTCGAGACACTTCTTTTTTATTTTCATTAGAACGGGAAATTGGTCATACATTTGAAATGCACTTTTTTCATCTATGATAATGCCTATCATTTTGGAGACTTTACTTACAGCATCTTACAATTCGACGGGGAGAAGACATACCGACGTGTCTTAAATAAATGAAAAAAAATTATCTTTTAAAAAGACGTGCATTTCATATCGATACTATTGATTTAAATAAATTTTGAAATATTCTAATTTTAGAATTAGAATTATTCTATTTTTTATTATTTTTTAAATTATCACGCATGATAGGAAAAGTCCAAGGTGAAATTAAAATTTTCTAAATGAAATGCCGTTTATACAACGAAGAGGTTTATTCGCTCGCCACAAACTAGATAGCTTAATAACTAGCACACAGTACTCTTCAACAGTTCACAGTAGTCCACAGTCGTTGCTTAGGTCGCAGGTATAATTCTCTTGAATCGCTTCGGTAAGATGTGTGCGCTTTCGCTTTTGAAAATTTACTGAATGCGCCTTTATAGCTCTTAATTAGGAGGGTAGAATGTTCCAGAATCAACTATAGATAAGGCACGTTAACAACCGGGGTGTGTGTTGGGTAACCTCCTCGAGTGTCGCTCCGATTCCGATCCCGCTGCAGTCCGGGAGGAACGGAATCGGAGCGGCCGGTACACCCTGGGCGGCGGTCAATGGCTTCCCCTTCACCCCTTCATAGGGTTGGCATTGATCGTCGGCCAATACCCAACGTGGCGGGAACACATCGCTCTCCGTACTCCTCTGCTTTCAGAGGAGACAGGATGAGCGATGCTGTTAGTGGTGAGATGGCCCAGGGTCAGCCGGGGTGCGAGGGATATGCTCTATGGGTAACCTTACACCCCGGCGTCTGAAGACCCGAGACGGCGTGCGGTTTTAGTCGGTGCAAGCCCGACATAACCGCCCCCGCTGGCTGGCGGGGGGGTATCCGAAGGGATTTCCGCACGATAAAAAAAAAAAAAAAAAAAAAAGGCACGTTAACAACCTTGGTGGCGCGTTCCTTTACTGAGTCGTCGTTTACTTCGTCAAAAGGTATCTAAGTAGAGCGTTCGAGAAAGGTACCTGCGCAGTAGTAGGTACAGACACCCAACATTCAAGGTGCATAACCTTGTATTCAAGATTTGTAGGTAAAATAGATATAGGTAATCGAGGTAGTTGTGATTTTGTGTTGGCGTTTCTAGATTTTTCTACACTGATCGGTAGAGTATTTCGACACTAACAATGCGTTTTAATTTCTAGAAGATATCGACGCTCGTTGTAACAAAATAAATAATAATTTGTAACAAAAATAAATAAAAATGAATAGCGGGTGTTATTTTCATTTACGCTCTTATCGTTCAACAGGAACTAGCAGCCCTTACAAAGAACTTCTCAGGCGCTGAACTTGAAGGCTTGGTCCGCGCTGCCCAATCAACTGCCATGAACCGCTTAATCAAGGCATCAACGAAAGTCGAAGTTGACCCTGAAGCCATGGAGAAACTAATGGTGGAACGAGCGGACTTCTTACACGCTCTAGAGAATGATATCAAACCAGCTTTTGGTACGGCAGCGGAGGCTTTAGAACACTTCTTGGCTAGAGGTATAACTAATTGGGGCACCCCTGTGTCTTCGTTGCTTGAAGATGGTCAGTTATACATTCAGCAGGCGCGAGCTACTGAAGCTAGTGGTGAGTTTGTGTTCTTTTTAATTCTTAACTAACTCTTGTAGAATATTGATGGAAGTACGGCCTAATACCAACAGAGAAGTACGTTCGCCCTATATAGAATTTGCATCGATAGCTTAGTGATTAAGGAGTCGGTCTTAAGATCGAGAGGTCACGGTTTCGAATCCTGACTATTACTCTACCGACGTGAACCCACTATGAGGGGTTAGGGGGAATATTAGTAATTTCGGTTAGTGATATTCTCATTAAAAAAAAACTACAGCTACAGCAAATATACTACTGCTTAGTGTTGTGTACTTGTGGGTGAGTAAAGTTTAAAGGGAGTTCATTAATAAAGGGGGTAAGCTTAACGTGTTATTGATACGTCTCGTGCTGTGTGTGTTATATTTATGACAAATAATTTTTATGACAAAAGTAAAAACCTGAGGACCAAGCAAGGAAAGGGCAACTAAAAATTAGTACTAATTTCTGTTCAGGTCTAGTATCTGTGCTACTTGAAGGTCCACCAAACAGCGGTAAGACCGCCCTGGCGGCCGAACTAGCGAAGATGTCTGACTTTCCCTTCGTCAAGGTGTGCTCGCCAGAGGATATGGTTGGTTTTACCGAAACTTCTAAATGCCTGCAGATTAGAAAGGTATTTTATCCACACTATTATATCGACGGTTAAAAGGCGAATTGATTCAAGCGCCACTTTGGGCGATATTGAGTTATATACATCATTGGAATCGTGGAATTTTTCCGCGTCGTTTGAGCCGGGTTTGAGGTTAATCTGAGCACTTTTTTGGCGCTTGGCTCCATTACGAATTTGGGTATCTTTTCTATTTACGAGGTATCAAGTGTAGCAATTTTGGTTGTTTTTTTCGAAGCATGTATATAGACCCATAAAAAAAAACGTTTTTTCTTACTATCTGTAGTTTAAACCATTAATCCCTGGATGAAATAAAATAGTTTTGACATTTGAATTGTTTTTACTTGATCATAAATAATTTAACATGGATGTTAATTCATTTCGCTTCAACCAGATTTATTAATGTATGCACCTTAAATCATTTTGCCTTGAACATTTGAACATTATCTCTGTCGCTTGAATCAATCTTACCTGAATAAGTATAATGGAAGTATATGACTTGTGCTAATTATCCTTGACCAGTTTTTAGTGTTTATGCCATTTAGAACAATTTTCTCTATGCATAAAATAAATATCTGCACGTTTGATTCCTTTATATTAATTTAATAATTAAACTTATGTCATACTTAAATCAGTTTACTTCTTTCACCACGCATTAAAAATGGCATTTATATCTCAAGCAACAGAACACAAACCAACGCGGGTAGGTACTTAGATCCACAACACGCGTGTCGCGCGTCGATTCGAGGTCGGTTCAGTCTGCTGCGCGATGCCAGATAAGTCGTATGTGTACATAATTATTTAACGCGCGAAGATCGTTAGTAACAAAAATCCATTAATTTAGTTATTCTTAATTATAACGTTGTGTTTGAGTAGTAAAACAATCCCTATTATAATTATAAAGAGTTTTTAATTACGAGAAATAATGGAGAGAAAAAGACAAAAGTATTTTAGAGAGGTGATAAGTAAAAGCTCCGAAAGTGATGTAAAGTGCAAAAAAAAGCAGGCTGTTGATAAATTGAAGAATAAACCAAGCCCCAATAAGGAAAATATATCAGATTCTGTAAGTACATACAGCATAATTATTATACATTTTATTAGTGCATAGTACCTATTTATAAGCGTTATTAATACTAATATGGATTATTTGAATAACTGAATATCTTGTTTATAGACGGAAAACATAGCTCAAACTTATGCCCAAATGGTGACGGTTGCAGTTGCAGATATACACAACACGCACGATGACCAACAAATGGTTAGTACCTAGATACATATTTTTAACCCCCGACGCAAAAAGAGTAGTGTTTGTTTAATAAGTTTGACCAATATTGTGTCTGTCTGTGGCACCGAATTTATTAAACGGGTGGGCTATTTGAATGCTTTTTTTTTTAAAAAAGAAGGTCTTCTAGCAATGGTTCTTAGAAATATTTCATTAAAATCGGTTCAGACGTTTTTGAGATACTAGCCCATACCATGAACTCTTAAAACAGGTCAACAATTGAACTGCTGTCATTCTACCAACTGCAAATGTCACTTTGTAATCCTATATATTTATATGACATTACAAAGTGATATTTGCAGTTGGTAGAATGACAGCAGTTCAATTATTGGCCTGTTTTAAGAGTTTATGGTAAGTAGTGTTGCCGAAAAATTGATTTTTTTACTATCGATTGTTTTCATCTGAATAACGGCATCATATCGATAGGCCTATCGATAGTATCGATAAAATCGATACAATTTACAATAGTATTGTCATCATTATAGACACGTACCATGTTACAATTGGACTTCACCTCGCCTGATGGTAAGCTGAAGGCAAAGTCTCGGAAAAAAGGGTCACCATTATAGACACTTACCATGTTACAATTGGACTTCACCTCGCCTGATGGTATCGATACTATTGATCGAAAGTATCGATAGTATTGTCTCATTCTGAGCGATCGATACTATCGATAGGTCTATCGATTGTTCCACGATAGCCTGCTGTGCAATTCACTAAGCAAGCACAACGATGCGACAACGATGCGAGTCGCAACGATGTGCGCGATAGACACTGTCATTGGTCGATTTCCAATGACGTGATACAATCTGACCAATGACAATCTACGTTGCGCCTCGCATCGTTGTCGCATCGTTGTGCTCGTTAGTGAATTGCAGTGCTGACTATCGATAGACTATCGATTAATAATCGATTGTCGACTATCGATCGGCAACACTAATGGTAAGGTCGCTGAACTTTGATATTACAATGTGGGGTTTTTCAACTTCTTGTTGTACTCGGGTTTCATTTTATGACTTAATTTTTATATACAACACTGTCTATAATAATATGGCTATATTCTAACAAATTGATTGTATCTTTTACAGGCATCCCAGAAAGGCGTTGAAAAAGAGACTGAAGAAATTAAGATTGTATTGGAAGACAGGGTAATGTAATTTTTTACGATATAAGGCTAGATGAAAGGCCTATTTCTGTGAATGGGAAAGTCTTACCTTATCAGATTTCTAAATTCACTTTTTTTTTCAGCATGACAAAAATATAGTTGATACTAAACCAGGCAGTAATTCATCAACTCAGCATTAAGTAATAAAAAAGAGGCAAAAAGAAAACGCGTTAAAGATTCAGGATATCGAGCAAATACTTTTGAGTACTTCATCAATGATGGAGAAGGTCGACGACAAGTTTGCCTTAAATTTATGTTGAAGACATCTTAGTCATAAATACGTCTACTATACTTTGTCGCAAGCGGTTCACGGGTTAGCAAAGGATGATCAAAGAGGAAAAACTATCCCAGCTAATAAGACGACTGAAGCTACTCGAGAGTCTGTTATAAGATTCATAAAAAACCTTCCAGCTCTCCCGTCACATTACTGCAGAAAAGACATCACTAGACTTTACCTTCCAGTAGAATTAAAAAGTAAAGCCAGTCATTACATATCGTCAGTGAAAATATATTTCGAGACATATTTAAAAAAGAATTTAATTTAGGATTCCACGTTCCATAGAAAGATAAGTGTCTAAAATGTATGCGTTACGAAACGGATTTACTTAAATATGAAGCAGAAAAAAAGGAACATTTAGATGAAAAAGTGGCTTCAAAAAATAGATATGCCTGTCATAGAGATCTCGGGAAAGAGAATCCGTCTATCTTATGCACGTCCTTTGATTTACAGAAGGTTTTAAATACTCCTTATGGAAATAGTATTCTTCTTTTCTATACGAGAAAATATGCAGTATACAATCTCTGTTTTTATGAAAATGTGACCAGACAAGGCTATTGTTTCATCTGGGGAGAAGCAGATGCCAAACGAGGTGGCAATGAAGTGGGTACTGTTTTAGAGAAATACATAGAAACTGTGGATTCACGTGGGTCAGTCAAGCATTTAATTCTCTACTCGGACTCATGCTCGGGACAAAACAAAAATAAAATTGTATTGACAGCTGTCCATATCGCACTAGCAAAGGCACAAAATCTTGAGTCTATTCAGCTGAATTATTTGCTCCCGGGTCACACCGAAATGAGCGTTGATAGTATGCACTCTGTTATAGAAAATTCAATACGAAACACGACTGTATGGGCCCCTTCCCAATGGCTTACCATTTGCCAGATAGCCAGAAAAGATGTTTCTCCTTATAACGTGCAATGGCTAGATCACAAAGAGTTCAAAAATTTCGAAGAAGTATCCAACAAATATTTTAAAGGGAACCTTACTGGAAAAATGAGTAAAATCCGTATTGCCACATTTAAAAAAAATTCTTTACAGAACCTCTCAGTGAAATATTCCATGAAAGAAGACACTAAAGAAGAGACGATATCAATTATTGGCAAACCTAAAATGGTGATTTCAAAACTTTACAAGTCGTTATTACCCATATCAAAAGCTAAATATAACGACTTGAAGAAGCTTTGTGAAACTGATGTGATTCCTAAAATTTTTCATAGAGAATATTTGACTATACCAACAACTGGCGGTATAATTGACACAGACGTAGAGGATATATCCGAAGTAGAGTGTTGAAGATAGTTATTGTGTACTTACACGAGTATAGTGAGTATACGCATACGAACCGTAAGAAAAATAATTACTGTTAATGATTAAAAAAATATTTTTCAGTTAAAAATAATTATTATCTTTGTAATATTATAAGTGTATACTACACACAATTCCTTGCAGTTCGTGCGCGAATCACACTTATTTCCTACAGGTTACTTTTATTGATTTTCCTTAATTTCAACACATGGCTCAGTTCATTGATAGAAACTAGCTGGTTTTTTTTAAATAGCAAAAAAATACCAGGTTGTTTCTTTTATGTAACTGAGCCATCTGTTGAAATTAAAGCAATTATATAAAAACACCTTGTATATTAACCCTTTCATTCAACTTTATCTCAATTATAATTATAAAAATTAAATTAGGAGAATTACCAATATTTGAAGACTGATTAAAAGTGATTATAAATGTTACCTATGTTTAGAGATTATAAGTAAATTAATAATTACAACCAAAGTAGAAAATTACAATAAGTTAAAATTTGAAGATGTTGAAAATTACTAATATTTGGAGACTGATTATTAGTGATTATAAATGTTACCTACGTTTACAGATACCTACTTAATTTTACGTAAATGAATAAATAAAACAAAAATTGATTCATAAAGCGTTGTTTTATTTTGTTTCGTTTTACAAAATCGATTTTAAAGTCTCATGTTCTTAAAAGTATGCCAATTTTATCTATTTATGTTACTTTTCTTAAAATTGATGTGTCATTTCATTCGCTTTCCCTACATCGTGAAATTTATTTTATTACCTTTGAGCTATTTTCCTCAATTCAGATTCAAATAAATCTTGCGATTAAAACAATTTGCTATAAATAGTTATTATAACACTGTGTAATTTGAGTCATTCCTCCTTGAACAGTTACAACTAGGTGAGCGGTTTAACTCATTTATCCATGAACAGTTACAACTAGGTGAGCGGTATAACTCATTTATCCATGAACAGTTACAACTAGGTGAGCGGTTTAACTCATTTATCCATGAACAGTTACAACTAGGTGAGCGGTTTAACTCATTTATCCATGAACAGTTGACAAATGGGTAAGTGATTTAAATCATTTATCCTTGATCTGTTCAAGAAGCAAGGAACACATAAACTATTTTGCTTTGAATACATAAATCGTTATCGTGTACATGGACCTTTCTGCCCTGATCAAAGAATTGTGCAAAATGGCTCAAGTTACATCTAACTTGCTTTAAAAACACCTTTTATTTGTTATAATATAATCATAAATTAGCATAAAATATACCGCTTTTTAGTTGGGGAGATTTGTACATTTTTATTGTATACTTTAGGAACAGTGATTTTTTTTCTTAAAAAAAAAACTTTAAAATGCTCTCCTGTAAAGTTCTCAAAATGGCGCTTGAATCAAGTCGCCTTTTAACCGTCGATATGTTACCGCTTTATTATTTGATTAGGTTCCTCTCTCATGTTGATTTAGGGATTAAAACATAGTGTACTACATCTAGATCAAGAGTTTGAAGAGTTTTTAGCTTTGCCTATTTTTTACAAAATTTTACATACACAAAAATATCTTGAAGCCAATCTTTGGAGTAATACAGACTTGAATGTCAACCAATTACACACCAGCAAACAGTAGGAACAAATAGTATAGGCAACTAAAGACTTCCTGTCCAGAGCCACTAAAAAATAAACATATATGTAAATTAAATATTAATATTTCTTTGACCGTGTGTACATCGTGATATTCATGATACACGTGCGGAAACTTGATTCTTGAAATCGAATATCGCGAAAGATAAAGCCGTTTATTTTCAATTATGTAGCCTATACCCGCGGCTGTGCCAGCGGTGAATCCTGATCCCGTTCCTGCGATCCGCTAAAATTCCGCCATAAAAGTAGCTTATGTTTTTGCGCGATTGAGTAACAAACAAGGTTGGTTGGTTTATTTTGGCTTAGTTAGTTAGCTTAGATTTTTTTTAAAGGCGAGTTTGCCTTGGGCCCCCAAGATTTGATGGGGGACCACATACACTAAACTGAAAACACTAATGTAAATAGATATTCAAGTCACCTTGATATGGCACTTAAACGCTCGACTGTCACACTAAATATGTCGTTTATTGCGACAGTCGTCGACATTTCGTTAAAAATGAATGATTAAAATTAACTCTAATTTTTCGCAGTATTTCGACGACGCCTACCGTTCCACTCTCTCATGCATCCTAGTCGATAATATAGAACGTCTACTGGACTACGGTCCGATCGGACCTCGATATTCCAACTTGACGTTGCAAGCACTGCTCGTGCTGTTGAAGAAACAGCCACCCAAGGGTCGGAAACTACTAATCCTTTGCACTAGCAGCCGAAGGTCAGTGTCACTATACATTTCTAGCATTATTTTAAGACGTAGAAGCGGGGTTTTTAACACGCTTTTATTAACTAGGCGTGTTTGTTTGTATGTAAAGAAATCTTTGAACTGTATTTTGGAGCTCTTTAAAACATTGAAATTTTGCACACTTGTCAAGTGACAAGAAATGTCAATATATTAATTTGAAATGATTTTTAGTTGTTTTGATAATTACATTTATTTAGGCTTTTGTTAGCTGCGTATGTAACAAAAGCTTTGAACTCCATTTTAGAGCACTTCAAAACGTCGGATGGAATAGTATTGATAGTCCGCTAAATAGAACAAATCATGACCACACTGAAAAAAATATCATAACTTACACCAATGCAATCATGTCCATCATAAAAGCATAAAAGCTTTAAAAAATTTCATGCCCTCAGACAAGTTCTAGAAGATATGGAGATGCTTTCGGCATTCACGGGAGTCTTGCACGTACCGAATCTATCCTCGCCTGAACACGTACTGGCTGTCCTGGAAGAAAGCGATGTGTTCTCGAAGAGAGACCTACAGAAAATACAGCATGATATCCGAGGAGCGAGGTAAGTTCAAACATGATCAAATTTTCTTTGCATGGATTCTCATTAAGGAAAATCTAATCTTAAGATACAATTTTAATCAATATAAATATCGACGGGGTAGCAGCTGTAGGTACTCGCCGTACAACTACGCAGTATGATTTCTGAGTATTCGGAGAAAGGTGTAATAAAAAAAACGAATGTTTAGATATTTACTTAATTAACTTTAGAAGTGGGGAAGAATTCGTTTTTCCGGCCTATACTTTCTCAGTCTGAACTAGTCTGAAGTTAATTATATCTTGGTACGCCGTGTAACTTTTAAACACTAATTATTGAATTTCTTGATCGTAACAAAAATATTTACTTGTACAATATAAATTACCCTCAGGATCTTCATTGGCATCAAGAAACTACTAGCACTAATCGACATGGTGAAACAGACTGATGAAGAGTCTAGAGTGTTCAAATTCCTGACAAAAATGCAAGAAGAAGGTGGTCTTGATCTCGGTACCACCATACAATAAGAATCATTGCAACCTTAGGGATTACATACGCATACCACACTATCGCCCTCACCAGATCACACTAACACACATATCTGTACATTGAAAACCCATATCGCCAAAGTAAACGAATGCACACCCTGCAATTTCGATCTCAGAAGTTATGAAATCGATTACGACGATATAAGTGAATGCACCGAGTCATTAATCGATATAAGTCATAAAAAGGGTATGACTGCCAAAGGTAACGAAATGTCTCCAGCTAAAATGCCCCTAATGAGAATAAGAAGTGTTGAAATTGTGTTCGAAGACGAAATGTCTACTTGCATTGATACTGGCATTTTGGATAGGAGTATAGAGCTGATAGTGTCCGATAGCAGTGACGATTCCACTAAATGTGTGGATGATTTGGAACATTTACAAATCGAGAGAGAATCTAATTACGACTCGGTGACTTTAAATGCGGACGGTGATCTATCAGATGATAATTCTGTTTCACTAACAAAACAAAATATTGTTGAAGACATTCCTAAACTAGGCACTCCCCAATTAAGTTTACTAGACGTTGACGAACCTTCACATGTTCAAAGCGAAAGCGTTACTTTAGCCATTGATGTCACTCTATCGCCAAACGTGTCTGAATTCGGAGACTCTGGTCGTTATACTGAAGAAGCTACTGCGTCGCATTTTGAACCTGTCGCTATCGAAGATGCATTGTTGTCAAATTCTTTCGATACTATCGACGTTGAAAAATCTACATTGATAAGCTCTTATGAAATGTCGGAAATCTGGAGCATTTCTGCTGAGACTAGCAACTGTATAGCAAGCAATGCGGGAAAAACCTCGACATTGATAAGTGAAGTATCTGAAGTTGGTAATCATTCAACTGAGACTAACAAGTTCACACTTAGCAATGTTGGGAAAACATCATTGGTTAGTTCTTATGAAGTATCTGAAGTTTGTTACATATCGGCTGAAACTAGCAGCTGTACAGCTAGCAATATGGGGCAAATGTCGACATTGGTAAGTCCTTATGAAGTGTCTGAAGTTTCTAGGGGTGTCACAAGCAACAGCACAGCAAGATTGTTCGAATATATTGACAGCAACAGTGATGATTCGGACAGTGATGACACCGCAACGTGCGACAATGCTCCGATACATTTTTTTAACAGCATCGTTTCCCCTGACGATCATACTGTTTGCGACAACTCCGACTTACAGTATGATTCTTTTATAGACATGGGAAAATTTTAATATGTACCTATATTTAACATGTTTAAATAATATAAACTTTTGCATAAACATATTTGCTTCTCTGTGGATAATCCTAACTTAATGTTGTATGCACTTGAACATGCTATATCGCCGTGAGTTTTGAAGTCGATAAATACATTTTGGATGATTATTGTGTTCCTATTATAGTTTGTATACCAAACACATTCCAATTGAATTTTTGAAGGATTTGATTAAAGTAGGTCCTGTTTTAGTATACCAGTGTGTGGTTAATGGTTAAGTGTGAGCTATTCTGACACCTTATGTACCTACTTAACACTGCTTATGCACAGAAGGGTTTGGTGGTATGCGACTCTAGTAACCATGTCAATGTCTCTAGAACTTGTTATAGTTAAATTATTCACTAGACATTTATGTACATAATTACCTAATATTTCCATAATGTTTCATGCAATTTTCGCATACATACGGTTAAATATGAACGATGACATGGTTACAGATATCCCTGGGTTGTAAGTCTAGGCAATAGCTCAATTTATCTACAATGTATTATATTATTTTTATAGAGTGATTTTATTTATTTCAATTTGTTATTGAAATGTGATGCGGCTTGATGCTGTCTATTGTGTTATTACTTAATAGGGATATTTTGATCAATGTGTAATATCTATAGCTATAAGGGATATTGTCAATATAATAAAGTATGGTATTACAAAATATTTGTGAAATATTGTTGTTGACTCCGTAGGACACGAACATTTGATTTGAAATTAGTACAACTAAACTTTAAGTAGGTACTTAACTGCACATGTAGTAAATTTTACAGTCAATTAACGAACACGGCTTAGAATTATAAAATTGTCTAAAATTCGATTGTTAACGAAGTATTTTAATTGGATGATATCTATCGAAAATATCTACATAAATGTTATATCGATACTAATATATAATGCATAAAAATTATGTAGTGCGTACATAAAGTAATGTTGCAATATACCTATATATATTTTATTGTTTTAAAGTTATCAATCATGCAATGTTTACTATAATATAAGCTTTACTTGTTACTAAGAATTAAATGTCTATTGTAATATTGTCATCTTGTTACGGGTTCCTGATTGTGTGTGGCTATTGCTTGACATTGCTCAGTTGGTTTATTCCACTTTGTGTCCCTGCTGAACATCTTTATTTCACCTGAGTGAAGATACTCAGGTGAAATGATTTGAGATTATTCATGTCAATTGTTCACCTTGCACTCAATTCACCCAGGAGCACAGATGCCACTTTATTCAAGTGAACTGTAATCACCCAGGTGTGCAAAGTGGAATAAACTAGTAATTTGTGTGTAGCTAAGTGCATTTCGTTGTGTAGATGAACATTATGCAATGGTGCTACATTTTATCCACAGGTACAGAGCTACATACAAAATACAAGCATTTTCAAGTATCTCTAATACCTATACAGATTCAGGATGTTATTGTTTGATGTATGCAGTATTAAACATTCCATTTCACTTTATCAGTGTAGCCAGTTTAAAAAAAAATTCAAAGCAAGCGTTTCATGGTATCTCAATTAGTAAAGCATCTACATTATAATTACTGTTATTATAATATTGAGTGATATATTATGTATATGTGGAATAATCAATTGAATGAATGTGAAGCATGGCTCTTGATCAGATCATCATTTGTATTGTATAGAGAATAGATGCATAATTTTGAATATTACAACATTTTATCAATAAACTAAAATAGGTATGAAATTTTAAATGTTGCAAGTTGAATTAAATATTGGTTTCCTGATGTCAGAATGAGTTTTTTTTATTTTGGAAGTGATGCAATCAGATCACTTGATTCCAGCTTATCAGGCAGTAGTAGTATCATGTAGCAGTTCTAATATTCTGGATTTAGCATGGGAGTGGAGGGCTTCCTTCTGAAGTTTGAAGTATGTTATGCTAACTGTAACATTACCCTATAAGCCTTATGGTTGGTGAAGTAAAGCAATTAAATACATATCAGAATTTATTTAAATATCCAGTAAAAATAATCCATATTCTCTTTTCAAATACAATTGGTACAAAGTACCAGAATTTATTTAAATATCCAGTAAAAACAATCCATTTTCTCTTTTCAAATACAATCCGTACAAAGTAGCACTTACAAACTAATCACACTCTAAGATTAGCTGGCTAGTCAAAATGGAAGTAAGCCCAATTAACAGTTTATTTATCTGACTCCTATAATGATAAAATTAAGCACTGCACTGAATACTTTTCTTGATTAGGTTTGAGTTTTGATATGTCTATACATCAAAATACAAATTTTTCAATGCAGATATAAGAGCAGATTTCACCCTTGATACTAACCCTTTTTCTTACGTGTGGAAACCTCCACGGGCTTCACCCCACCGGAGCTAACGGTAAGATGGGTATGTCGGAACTAAGCTGGTTTAACATGTTTTATTCAATGACATTCATTGAGTAATATCCATTGGTACATTCAAGTCATTCTTTTATAGGGTGATACTATAATTGGAACTTATTTTCCTTTATGATTCACATGTAGATTATACTATATCAAACAGTACCATTTCTTATTACTGCTATTTCCTACTGAACACATACATTCTCAGATATTTCTAAAGCTCAAAAGACAGCAGTACATTTATACTTAACAATGAATATCGTTGGACAGGTCTTTGATTTTAAAAGATTATTTAGTGAATATTAGAAACAAAGAAGGTCTAAATGGTAATATTTAATAAATAATACAGTAAGACAATATTTTAGTTTGGGGACCAATTTCATTGCAACAGAAAAGTCATTAAAAAACCACTTGCATTCATAAGACCTAAATTAAAAGTGCTGCAATAAGTGTCATTTGCATCAGCATCATCTATCTACCACATCTTGCTAGAATGAAGAAACAATGTGCTCCCAATGATTTTGATATACAAGCTTAGTATATAAAAAAGGTAATATCAGAAATAATCAAATGTCAAGAATTTTTCAATATTGAACATGTTTAAGTAATATTCTAGCCAAGACTTGTAATCATAAAATAGCATTCAATTCAATAGACAGATATTATTCATTACTTATACTTGGATTACTTCTATTCTTAACCAGCCATACAATTTATACTTACGAAAAGTAATAAAAGCTATAAATAATTAACGTGTGAGATGATTAAGAATGATAAAACTGGAAATAACAAATGGAATTAAAACTAATTGGCGCTTTCACATGCGTCTACCCAGTCATTGTAAACGTCTATGGGTTCAGATAAAACATTTGTTGTAGTCTGAAAATCTTCTAAACAAACCCGGCACTGTATTCGAGCAGTATTCCGCGCTCGATCCCTGTAATAATCATGTAAATATTAGTACTAGCGCATGAATTCAATACTTAATATAGATACTTACATTTTAACTTCACAAGATTTTTCGTGGTTACAAAACGGGCAATTGAATTGTTGGTCTAGGGGCTCAATTGCTTTTCGCTTTGGCGGAGGCTTTCTTTTTGATTTGCGACGACCCATTCCTGTAAATTCATTATGCATGATCGTTACAGAATTTTTAAACATTATAATAAATTGCTCGAAATTGAAACCGTATATTTTATAATTTACAAACAAGGAACCGTACTTACTTTTATTAAAGAAAACGAAATTGAATTTGTTTTGTTTCCAAAGCAAAGCAAAAGCTACACAGTACTGGTAGGTACTGACACTACTGACAGACTGTGACAGACCCTGAAAGTGCAGTTTTTTTATGGACTTTATTAGCAACTGGATACAAAGTCCTTAATGCCTTTCCGACTAGACCCCACTTTTTGATTTCTTAAATTCCTTCAATTATATTTTGGAATAAAGACATTAAAAGTGAAGGCCACGGGTCACGTTCTTATTTACATTTTAGTGCAGATTCTTGCACTTTTTAATCACTTTTTCATATTTTTTTGAGAATTTGACAACCATAAACAGTGAATAGGTAATGTTGCAAATCTTTGCAAATGTAGTTGAATTGGAAACGTTCAGAAATATAGTAGTAGTGTCACTCGGCTCGTGCGCTAAGGTCACAGTTCTAACCTAACCTAAACCAATGACTATAAATAGTACCGTGGTTTATGGAGCTGTTACAAACTGTACTTGAGCAATTATAAATGCAACTTGAGCAGTTTTTTAACACTTTGAGCAATTTAAAATATTGTAAACATCATAAGATATAGGAGTTTGAAAGTACGGATAAATGAAATTTTTTTCAACGACTTTATTGATTTTTAATTAAATAATTTAAGGTGAGCAATTTTAAAGGACAACGTAGTTGAATTGAGCTATTGAAAATCTATCGATTAGTATTTTTTTTATTACAAATATTATTATTTTGCAGGCTGGGGTGGGGTAGCTCCGATTGATAGTTGATCGGTTATCGACCGGCGAAGGCGAAGATCAAATTGAATTGAGAAAAAAATCATAATTGAAAGAAATTATTTAAATTAAAAAAAATAAAAATCGCGGTGGATAAATAGGGGTTGATCGTAGAGGGTTGAAAATTCAGGGTTGTATGTATTTTTTAATGCTGTATCATAAAAAAAAATTAAAACATTTTCTTATCTAATTATAAAAATTTGGGGTGGACTACCCTTAACATTTAGGGGGACGAAAAATAGATGTTATCCGATTCTCAGACCTACCCAATATGCACACAAAATTTCATGAGAATCGGTCAAGCCGTTTCGGAGGAGTTTAACTACAAACACCGCGACACGAGAATTTTATATATTAGAAGACTAGAAACTTAGTACATATTCTTATCTATAACACTGTAGGTGTGTTTAACTCTTTACTGAACCGGTTCACAGTTCCGACAGATTAAATAAATACATAAATATTCTACGACATTCTACATAGCGCTTTCTAGACCAAGTAAGCATAGGTTAACTAGCTTGTGTTACGGGTTCCAGAATGCGGATAAACATACTTATCTATTTTTTTTTGTAAATACATACATATTACACATAGTAACACCGGGACCAATGCAAATAGACATATTCACTCATACTAATATTTGCACTGAGCGGGAATCGAACCCGCGCTCCCTGTCGTAGCAGTCAAATGCACTACTGCTACGCCACAGAGGCCGTCAGATTGGCACAGTATCAATGTTTCAAACGTATCATTTGGAACAGTAACATTTCTTAGCCTAATTCCGCTCTGTAGCGAGTTGCATTGGATCCAGAGGGACAGGTAACACGCGCAATGAGTGAGAGAGAGTATGCGAATAACGACTTAAAGAAAGTAAATGTATATGTGTGAAAGAGATAGCACAGATAATGAATTTTGAAGATCATTGTCTTTCATCGTATAATTACGTAAGTAAAAATTATTATTAGTAGGCACTTAATTTTTTCTTTAAAAAAATAGCAATATTCTGCCTTCCTTAATCTAAAAGGCGGCTTTGTCGAAAGGAAGTTTCGAGTCAGAGTCGAAAAACTAGAGAATATTTTTAAAACCGATGCTAGTCATTTTTTATTGGTCTTGAATAACTCTGTCAGAAGACGGATATTTTTGTGATCTTTTACGTCAATAAAGTTGCTGTTGATTAATTTTAATATTTGTTTAACCAAATTGCATTTTTTCCATTTTTATCGAGTAAACTCTTAACGATCCTCTCAATAGTACAGTGCTTAGTTGTGGTTGGTGGTTAAAGGATTTTAATGCCTTTATAGTTACGATTACTTTCATTATGATCTCGAACATAAACTAAAAGCACATTATTTGAATCGAGATTCCGTTATACTTCATCTAGGCTTAGGACTGGCAGCTGGTGTATTTAAGGCAATTCCCTCGCTCCCCAGCTCATCCTGGGCCATCTACAGCTTTGAGATATCCTCTCGGGTGTGGAAACCACGGTGTCCCCATCTTGCCCAGGCATGGAAGACGCACGTTGCGCCACCGCCCCGGCCGGCTTCTACAGGGGCGGCCTCACCTGTCAGCCTCAGGCTTGAGCTGATGCAGGATGGAGGTCGTTGAGTGACCTCCGGCGTCTGAGTGGCCTGCGTCGCGTGACGGGCATGTTGTGGGCTCGGGCAGGAAGATGTCACGAGGGTTTTGCACCTATCCATTATCCCACCAGAATAAAATTGGTATCATTTTTATTAGTGGCTAAGTGTGTGTAAATACAAGTACAAGTAAGTAACTTGTAAGTACCAAAATTTACCTTAATTTTCATATGTTTTTATGGTTTGGAGTTTTTCCTTTGTGCTGTAAGCATTTATTTTTTCGTGCCCTAGGAAGGATATCCCAGAGACCCCGACCAGCCCCGGCCCTCAGCAGTGGCGATCCCGACGTGTTGTTAGGGATCTAAAATCCCCCTCCCCAATTGAGAAGCGCGCGCGGAAACACAACGCGCCGTCACCCTGGGCCTGCCTCTGCTATGGTGACGACTAGCCCCAACCGTCGCCCCCAGGCCCGCGCTCATGGAGGACGGAGATCGTTCTGCGATCTCCACCGCCTGGTGCACCTTCTACGGCACGGGAGAGTGCTAGACCTCTCCCGTACCTTTTCTGCCGCCTTTATTGCGCGCATTACTGCCTCTCAGAAGAAGGCGACGGCATTCCACACACTCTCGCTGCTGACCATGGCCAGCACCAGGGTCTGCTGCATGAGGCTTCCCCACTCGGACAGTTGCTTCAAGTAAATAGTGCCGCTCCATACGCTCTGGGCACTCTGCCAGTGTGTGGAGCAACGTGTCCACGGAACAGCCCCGGACGGAACATGTCCGGTGAGTACTTGCGTCAGCCGGTAGGAGAAGCTACCGCAGCGCCTCTCCAGCCAATCCTCCATGATGGGTCTTACCACCACAATCGTGGTGTGCCCTTTGTCCTGTAAGACCTTGCTTTTTGCCAAATTTCGTGATCTTAGGTCAACAGTAACTACCATATAGGTTTTCGACCCAAAACCTTCTTCCAGTTGACCTAAATTTGATAATTTTGGTTAAAAGCACGGTTGCTGCGCAAGTAAAGGGAAAATTCCGAAAAATAAATAAGTAAAAAATTAAGTTAAATTTTGGTTTTTACAAGTGTTTACGAAAATCTAAATTCTTTTTATCGTGTTCACTCAGGACCCTGATTTTAATACACTTAGTAGGGACTATAAGGCCTAAATATGCTATAAATTCCAACTTGCTAGGTCCAGCCGCTTCTGCGGAAATCGGTGGTGACACACGGACAGACAAACGGACAAGAGAGTGAACTTATAAGGGTTCCTTTTTTTTCACCTTTTGCGGTACGCAACGCAACCCTTCTTCACAAACCCTTCTTCATTATTCCACATATTTTTTTCATTATTGGCATTGCCAGAAATTTTTAAATTTTTTCATCGCGCAAAAAATCGAACAATGAATGATTGATCGAAAAATGTAGAACAGTCAAAAAATCAATAAATAATGGATTTCCCCCGCCAACTTAGGGTTCAAATTGTTTATAAATTATAATTTAAACAATGAAAAATAGTTGATAAGCAATTGATTTAGCCATTAAAATCAATAAAAAGTTCATTTCTCTTCGTCAACTTTGGGGCGAGTTTTAATTAATAAAAAAAACAACAAAAAAAAATTATGATTAAACAATGAGGATCAGTTGACTAACAGTTCATTTAGCCAAAAAATAATAAAAATATCGATTTTCCCCCGCCGACTTAAGGGTCACATTGTTTATGTTTATAATTTAAACAATGAAGAACAGTTGATGAACGTGTATTGATTTAGCCAAAAAAATCAATAAAAAGTTGGGGCCGTCAACCTTGTGGCAAGTTTTAATGAATTTGAAAAAATATATGAAAATCGACCAATACAGTTGAAGTAGTTAAAAAAAACAAAGAAACGATTTCCCCCAATAATAATCTATGATTTCCCCCCGGCAACTTAAAACAGGACATAGGTTTTTTTCGGATCCGGGACGCGTGCTTGCTACAAGTGTTCTTCCCTTCCAAAAGAAATTTATTGATAATATTGTGGTGTTGGATTACTTAAGTGCTTTTGTGTTGTCTCTGTGTGCTTTGTATACATATTCTGAGTAAGTAACGTAATTAATCACGTAGATTTTAACATGAATAACCACCCGCCAGACCCTGGTGAAGGTTACGTCCCCGGTCGATCCCCCTATGTTGTTCAGATTACTCAAGGTGATAGTTCTACAAAGTCAACGGCCAAGAAGCGCAATAGCCACTCACAGGAAGACGTTGTCCCTGCCAACAAAGTCATATCAGACCCTTCTGAATCCTCGCCGTCAATACAAACTACGTATATAATAATAATAATAATAATAATAATAATAATTTATTCATCAAAAATGAGGGCTGTACATTGTACTAATACTAGTTTTACAATTATGGTCTTAATACCTAAGTCATATAAGTAAGTACTATAATAATGTCTACATTAGAAGTAGCATATTATAAATGTGCCATATTGTTTTTATTGGTAAAAATAGAATTTAAATTAATAATCTTACTTTATTTACATTTTTCGACCTACCTGATCTAGGTTTTTATAAACCTGTGCTTCAGGTTATGTCTGTTCTATAATTTAAAGTGCCTATTGCAAAAGTTATACAACATAATGTAAAAGTATCTATGTTTACAGCTTATCGCTACCTATTTTAATATTTCTAACAGTTTCTCCGTGTCTGCGTAATCTAGTTTTTCTAAATATTCTGTAGTTAAAACCTTACAGTTCCAATAACTTAGATTATATATGGCTAGTATTTTGTTTAATTTATTATACAGACCTAAAAACATATAAAATTTATTTACAAACTCATGCTTAGCTTGTGGATTTTCACAAACTATGTCTTTTCTTCTCTTATCTGAAGGTACTGCGGGTGTAGGGAGTTTGGTATGTTGGAGTAGTATGATGTTCAGAATAAATAATTGGCGAACTGTTAACACCTTACAGGCCCTGTAGAGTTGTTCTGTAGGAAACCTAAAAGGGCGAAAAGTGGCTACTTTTAAAATAGCTCTTTGGGCACGCTCTAGTGGAAGATATACATCTGCATTACCAGGATAAGCCAGCAAGCTATTCTGATTCAGATTCTGGCCCGTTTTTGGTTCACGTGTCAAGAGCTGTCGGTGATTCCTCCGCAGGGACGGTATTCCGGCCCATCAAATTTGGTCACTTTTTATTTAATAATAAAATTAAGAATATTGTGGAAGGAGGAGTAAAACGAGTAGGACGCAACAGATTATCTGTTGAGTTCAAATCTGCTACCGATGCCAACAACTTTTTAAAGCATCCATCTTTGACAAGAGCTAAATATGAATGTACTATCCCATCTTTTGCCTGCTCCCGCATGGGTATAATCAGACAGGTACCGTTGGATTGGACCCTTGAAGAAGTAATCCAATCCATTGAAGTCCCAGTGGGTTATGGATCGGTCGTGAAAGCCAGAAAGAAGACTGAACCGGAAAGTATCAAGTGAGAATGATACCCCCACATATGTGCCTACCCAAACTATTGTGGTGACCTTTACTGGCCAAAAATTACCCCCACATGTCTACTGCTTCTACAATTCCCTCCCGGTGGAGACTTATGTGCTACCCCTAATTCAATGCCTGAAATTTTGTCGGTTTGACACATCACATCGCAATGCAGGTCTACTCCTCGCTGCTTTATCTGCGGCCAGTCCCATGAGGGTATCTCTTGTACCTCACGATCCCCCACATGTATATTCTATTCAGGACCCCACTCATCTAAAGACCCTTCATGTCCGGAGCATTCTCGGCAAAAATCTATTAAACTTGCCATGTCTCACGGGAACATTTCTTACATGGAGGCATCCGCTAGGTTCCCCCATGTGAGAAAGTCTTTTGCAGATACGGCAAGATCTTCTCACCCTATATATTCCCAACCTAATACCCAACAATTTACCTCGCTCTCCCCTGAGGGGCCTAAAGGGCCTCAGGTTTCTTATAACAAAACTGTCTTTATTCCCCGAAGGCAGAATAACCCTGCCTCTGGCCCTGGCTGTGACAGGCAGGCCCATTACCTCATAACCCAACGTCCTCCTCCTACTCTCCCTAATGGGTCTGCTCTCCCTGATGAGCAAACCAAAAATCCTTGCAACGATAACCTTCTTGATTTATTACTTTCCACTCTTAATAACGAGACACACACACATACACACACAGGCATACACGTATGCCCACATTCACAATTTTTAATGCATTAATATCAAAAACATGTTACATATCTAGGTACTACAACGATTGTAAAGTTATTTAATCACGATGTTAATTTTATAGATATTGTTAAGCCTAAAATGTATAAGATGTCGTTACTTTTGCGTATACTGTATCATATGTTTCACTGGAAACTATCTACCAAAATACAAAAATTAATAACAAAAAAGGTTACTTATCTTGATTATACTTAATATATAGTTGTAATACTTACTAAAATATAAGGTATTTAATAACGCCGAGGAATTACTGTATACTGAGTCATATGATTTTGACTGAAAACTGTCTCCCAAAATACAGGCGCCAGCCTAGTTTGGGAACCAGTATCAGAAACGTTTGTGACTCTCACTACAGCATAGTATAAGACAATAATTGTATATTTTCTCTAAGACCAATAAAACATTATTATTATTATTATTCTCTTTATTACTCTTAAAATACATGTAAATTATATTTTTAAATACATTCTATATATTAAAAAAAAACAAATATATTTAAAAATATAAAAAATAGTGGCCCACCGGCATCGGGTACAGGGACCAAGCTACCGGTGGTTAGGGCTCCAGGGAGAGGAACCTCCTCACAATACGTGCCGTGTCGAGGAGCACTGCCTTCTGCATCAAGCCCTTGACCCAACTGCCTAACGCGAGCCTCTGGAGATGTTGATCTAGGCTCTTGGCAATCAGTCCGTGAACCGATACGACTATCGGAACAATAATTGCTGAATCCACATCCCACATGTCGACAATCTCGTGAGCCAAGTCCAAATATTTTATTTGTTTGTCTTTTTCGGCTTTCACGAGATTGTCATCATGGGAGATGGTGATGTCAACAATTATTGCGAGACGCTCTGATCGATCAATCACCACTATATCAGGCTTATTGGCTACAATAGTCCTGTCAGTGACGATTGATCGATCCCAGTACAACGCGACACGACCATTATCAAGAACTGGGTCGGGCACATACCTGTAATACGGTACCTCCGAATCTACAAGATCGTATTTCAGAGCAAGTTGTTGATGAACGATTCTGGCCACTTGGTTGTGTCTATGTAAATACTCTCCGTTAGCAAGACGAGAACAACCAGAGATAATATGTCTTAGGGATTCTCCGGGACGGTGACACGCCCGACATATGTCAATCGTGTCGTCCTTAAGGATATACCTCCGATAATTATTCGTCATGACAACTTCATCTGTAATTGCACAGACAAAACCTTCGGTTTCTCCAAAGAGATCACCGAAGCGTAGCCAGAACACTGATGCTTTTATATCTACGTCGGGCCCATTTAAGGCCCGATAAAAATGTCCATGCAGCTCTTTGCTCTTCCATATTTCCTTGCGATCAGCGATGCTAAGTATTACCGGTTTGTGCCAGTTCTCTTTAGCCAGAGCGAGAGGAGTCAGTCCGTTGTCTATTACCACTACATCTCGGTGCACACCCACGTGAACGTTTAGGAAATATTCCCTAAGGTTGCATATCTCACGGTTGTGGAGAGTCTTGGCGTTTAAAAAACCACGACCCCCACACTTCCGTGGGATATACAACCTCATTACTGACGAGCGTGGGTGGTGCATACGATTTGCAGTTAGCAACGTACGGACTTTCCTATCCAGGGCATCTAATTCGGTTTGAGTCCATCTTAGTATGCCAAAGGAGTATACTAAGACTGGCATGACCCAGCCGTTGTAGGCTCGCACCTTGTTACCGCCCGATAAAAGACTCTGAAGTACTTTTTTCAGGCGCCCAAAGAAACGATCCCGCAACGTCTGTTTCATGGCAGCCTCAGTAATACCTAGCGCTTGTGACATACCAAGATATTTATAGGTTTCAGTTGCCGAGAGAGATTTCAGTTGTGTAGAATCTGAAAGTTCAATTCTTTCAGATTCCACAACCCCACCCTTCTTAACATGCATGACTGCACATTTGTCTACACCAAACTCCATTCTGATAGAATTACTAAAGGTTTCAGTTACCTTAAGTAATTCTACCAGCTGGGAGTCGGTGGGGGGCAAATAATTTCAAGTCATCCATGTAAAGAAGATGGGATATAACTTGACCTCCTCTCCGCAACTGATAGCCTAGTCCTGAATTCTCCAGTATTGTACTGAGAGGATTCAGTGCTAGGCAAAACCATAACGGACTCAGGCTATCACCCTGGAATATACCCCTCTCGATCTATATCGGTACACCATCCCCAAGGACCTGACCACACCCTGGAGAAAGAAGAACCGTCCTCCATTGCCCCATACATTCCTTTAAGAAGGTGCATAGAGTTGTATCAATTTTATACAACTCCAGCACCCTCAACAGCCATGTATGTGGCACGGAGTCGTAGGCTTTCTTGTAGTCAATCCAGCATGTCGTCAGATTCTTTCGGTTACGGCGGACCTGTTGGCTAATGGCCATGTCAAAAATAAGGAGCTACTTCGTACCACGTGCCCCACTTCTACATCAATTCTGAGAGATAGACATTATAGAGTTACTCTCTATGTGAGCTAACAATTTAGCTGTCAGAATGGATGTAAGAAGTTTATATATTGTTGGTAAACAGGTTATTGGTCTATAATTTTTGGGGTCCGTGGTACTACCTGATTTGTAGAGTAGGTGGGTTATGCCTGTAGTCATAAAAGCTGGGAGCGATCCTAATTCGAGTGATGACTGGAACTGTGATGCCAAACAGGCATGTGAGCTGTGGAGCCATTTTAGCCAGAAATTGTGCAGTCCGTCCGGTCCAGCTGATTTCCAGTTTGATAACGAAAGGACTGCACTGGCGACATCATTTTCACTAATAACTATTGGCTCCATTGCTTGTATTGACTCACATGACTGCCTGACATCCCGTATCCATTCACCCTCTGTATGACTAACAGGCACCGACCAAATGCTACGCCAGAATGAACTGGTGTCTTTAGCATTGGGTCGGCACATATTAGCCACATCTGAATTAGGTTGCTTCCATCTTCTATAAACCCTCCTCTCATCTTTTTAGAACGAACGATTCAAGGTGTATCTATCTACTCTCTTCTTGTAACGTCGTATACGGTTTGCCCACGCATAAACTTTCTGCTTCAGAAAGTCAATGCGCTCTGTGACTCGTAGCAAATATTCACGTGGACTAACATTAGTCCCTGAAAATGCTCGAGTCACGAAGCGCATTACTCTCGGGCGTGTATTGCCAGACCTGAAGCAGCACAGCTTGCCAATGAGTGCCCTAGTCTCGGCGATACGACGCTCAATTCTGCATTGCCAGCCAGGCACGGTGGATTTAGGTCGAGTAGCTGTCTCAGTTCCTGAGAATTTCACGCCAGCTACTCGACATACCGTGACCGCTGCTCAATACAGAATTGAGTGTGTATCAGTAAGGTCGACACTGGACTCGAAATATTTTAATAACATCGAGTCTAGGGCACACACTAGCGCTAGCCGCGGTCTGTTACTGCTACAAGTGGATCGAAACTCGTGAATCGCAAGCTCCAAAGCGCTCCTTAATTTATCATTGTACTGAGTACTTACGGTTATAGTCCCGTCATCCGTTACTTCATCATCAGGAGCAGCCTGTGGTGTTTCACTAGTATTAGTATGACCCACAAGTCGTGACGAAGAAGGGGTGACGAGGCTACACTGTACGTCTGAGCGAAGTCTCTCAAGTACGGCGTCATCCAACAAGCGACAGCGTTGTATGGCCCGCACCTGATCCGACAGGCGTTGTGCCGAAACGTTGATAGATGGTTATTATTATTATTATTATATAAGTATGGGAATTACTCTTTTCCTCTGTTACATAAACGATCTCTGCCAATTAAACATCAAAAACTGTCATGTGATTTCTTATGCTGATGATACTACTTTGACCTTTTATGGAAAGTCATGGGAGGAAACTTTTAGTAGGGCGCAAGAAGGTTTTAACATAGTAACCCATTGGCTTGCCCTACATAAATTAACACTAAATGCGTCGCAAACCAATTATATTCCTTTTTCAATTTATAACTTCAAATCACATCATCACAACTTAAACATCGTCGCTCACACTTGTAACCGGACTTTCGATAGAAACTGTACTACGTGCCCTACTCTAAATAAAACTAATTCAACAAAATACTTAGGTATAGTAATTGATCGCAATCTATCGTTCAAAGATGGGCGGGGCGGATCCACCCGATGGAAATGCGCGTCGGGTTGGTGAACCCCTATTCTCTACACCTGTCCGGTGTAGAGTCTGGCTAAGGCCTGGGAGGAGCGCAGGTCGCGAAGATCCCCAGAGCCAGGCTAGTGGTTACCTTCACGTGGTGCCGCCTGTTATTGGTCTGGTTCCCTAAGAAACAGACGCAACAAAAATCACAGCTAAAAATTCCCCCCATCCAATATCCCATCCTTTATGTCGACTTATCGGTGCGCGGGACTGGCAGCCACACTCGATCACGGGTGGGGCTGCGAGGCCTGCGTGTCGGGACGTCGACATATTCCTACCCCATCCAGCAAAACCGGCAGCCCCGGAAAATTCTTCTAGCGCAATGGATAAAAGACAAGATGATATACCCCAGGGGGGTACCGGCGAAGCCGGAGAATCCCCCCCTGGACCTTCCCAAGGTCCAGGCAGTCCCTCGTATTCTGGGGGGGACACCCGTGCGCCATCTAATTTAAATATTAAGAAACCCCGCGGTCAGGTGGTACGTCCCGGTAGGTCTCTATCAGAGACTCTCGGGGACGACCTGACCGAAATGAGCATTGCAGAGAGCAATGCTCAAAGTAATATTCAGTCCAAGGAGTCAATAACCAAGTCCATGTATAAAAGGTTAAAGGCTTGTAGGAAAAAACAGGTTGAGCTATCGAACCAGGTCAAACCCCGGGGCTCGTCAGCCGCAGTGGCAACGACTGTGCCTCAGGGAGGGGCCGGTTCGAAACCTCAAAAAGTAAAACGTCAGAGCACCGATCCTGACGAGAAGACCCAGCAACGTCCACCAAAAGGACCCAAGACCGCAAGGAATGAGGGAACACAAAGACCCAAAGCGGGTCAGAGTGATCTCTCGGTCATCATCCAGCGGGAGGACGGGGTGGCGATGGACGAAGCAACCGCGGCTGAGATCAGGACAAGACTGACAGACAAGATCCTCAAGACCTTACAGGAGGAAGCCGATGAACGCGGCCGTAACGTGGCATTCGATGCCTCGGGCTTGGTGGCAGAGGGATATTTCCTTGTGACACCAACCACCGAGGAGGCGATGACCTGGTTATTAAACTGCGACTTCGGAGACCAGGATGGAGTACCCCTGAGACCCAGGAAGCTCGACAAATATAGGATGTCGATCTGGATCCCAGGTAGCACCGAGAAGATACCTGTAGACGAAATGTACTTTTTGCGAAGGCAAAACGTCTACAGGGAAGAGCTGCGGTTCCCTGAGTGGTCCCTCATTCGCAGGGAAATACTCCCCCTGGGAGTACGACTTGTGATGGGGGTCCCTCAGGAAGTCGCAACGCAGGAAACCATCTGGCTCCATTACCAGGCTACCAGGGTCCACGCCAGGCTTCTGGGCAAAGCACCTGCCGAACCAGAAGCCAGATGCATCTGTAAAGACGTCTGCCCAAAGCACCCCACAACAAAGTCACTGGGCGCGGTGCCGGCCGACAACCCCACCGCAGGGAGTGGATTAAGCCGACCGAGCACAACACCCAACAGCACACAACAGGCACAAAACACGGAGGTGCCAAAGCCCGAAGGCGGGGGAGACGGATCGCAAGCGGGCACCTCACAGAAAGAGGTCCCCACTGAATGTCGCAGGCCCCACCGACAGGCTAGCCCCGCACACCCCACCACCACACACCCCCCCCCCTACGACGCGGAAGGACCTGACACCCCCACCAAGTGTAGCATCGCTACAACCACATTGGAAAGGGGTGCAGTCTCCCAACGCGAAGACCAAATAGGGAGGGAGCAATAACACACACACGCAGACATACATCAACACAAACAAATGAATACACCCAGAAACACACCACAAAAACACACATAAAAAATAAGAATAGTCCAAGTAAATCTCCACCACTGCCATGATGCCATGAATGAGCTGTGCAAATATGTGGTGGAAAAGAAAATCGATATCGCTCTGCTGCAAGAACCACACGTCTATAACGGACGCGTGACTGGGCTGGGCTCACTTGAAGGAGACATCTTCTATCATGCTGATGGTGAGTCAAAACCAAGGGCATGCATCTACGCCAGCAGCAGAGTGAGATCGTTAGAACTAATAAAGGCAGATTGTTACAGTGACCTCGCTAGTATTGCAGTGACAGTACAAGCGGAAGCAGGAAATAAAGTAAGAGTGCTCTTTGTCTCTGCGTACCTACCCAGCGAAAGGGACTTCGAGCCACCATCCCAGGAAATGGAGGAAACAACAAGAAAATACCAAGGTAAGAACATTCCTATTATTCTAGGTTGTGATGCCAACGCCCACCATGTGGTATGGGGCAGCACGGACTGCAATAAAAAGGGGGACTTACTCCTGGATTTCATAAGTACCACAGGAATGGAGATTCTAAACGTGGGCAACACGCCTACGTTTGTCACCAAATCTAGAAGAGAAGTGCTGGATATTACTATCGCTACGAACAGTATAAGCCAGTACATCAAGGACTGGAAAATAGACGAAAGTGACTCAATGTCGGATCACCGAAGAATCACCTTCAGTCTAGAGACCAAGATAGACAAGATTATGATAAGAAATGCGAGGAAGACCAACTGGGCTACATACGAACACCATATAAAGAAATGGAACCCGGGAGGTGAAACCTTATTAATAGATAAAAAAGAAATAGAAGAAGAAGCTAATAGACTGGACGAAGCTCTTAGGGAAGCATACCACAAGGCATGCCCACTCAAGGAGATAAAACCAGGCAAAGGGCAACCCTGGTGGACCAAAGCACTAGGCAAACAAAGGAAAAGAACACGGCGAGCTCTCAAACACGCTCTGAAGAAGGACGATGATGAGAGCTGGCGCGCGTACAGAGAGGAAAGAAATATTTACAAGAAAGAATGTAGAAAGGAGAACAGAACAAGTTGGAGGGCGTTCTGCACAGGAGTTGAAAAACAACCTGACGCGGCACGACTTGTGAAAACATTCTCTAAAGTTAACACATGTAAACTAGGAAGTATCAAGAAAGGGAAAGAGTTACTAACGGACCCCAAGAGGATACTTGAGGTCATGCTGGAAACACACTTCCCAGAATGCGAAGAATATGAGGATGATAACACGCCGATTGACTCAACCCCCATAGAGTAGTCACAGTCGAAGGCCCTTATCACAGAAGAACATTTACAGTGGAGTATACGATCATTCCAGCCATACAAGGCGGCTGGACCGGACGAAATCTTCCCTAAAATGTTACAAGTAGCCTGCAAGTACATAAGCAAAGATATGCTGGCTCTTTATAACAGTAGTATCAGAGCCGGATATATCCCAAGAAAATGGAAAGAGGTAAGAGCAGTGTTCATCCCGAAACCCGGGAAGACATCATATCAAGAGGCCAAATCCTTCAGGTGCATTAGCCTCTCCTCATTCCTTCTTGAGACATTAGAAAAAATCCTGGACAGATTAATAAGAGAACAAATAAACAAGAATGGATTTCCACTCCACCAAAATCAACATGCATATATGGAGGGCAAGTCCACCGAAACGGCCCTCCATAATCTGGTGACAAGAGTGCAGAGATCAATAGACAACACAGAATATGCACTGGGCTGCTTCTTTGATGTAGAGGGCGTTTTTGACAGAGCCACCCCAGATTCGATAGAGGCCGCACTAGATCGCGAAGGAATCTACAAAGACATATCAGAATGGGTGAAAGCCATGCTAAGACACCGACTGATAAAAGCAGAGATTGCAGGAACAACACACACGGTGATAGCGAGAAGAGGCTTCCCACAAGGAGGATGTCTATCGCCACTACTGTGGTGCCTGTTAATAGACGAACTAGTAAACAAGATTAACAGGATGCACATATACACACAAGTGTACTCGGACGATGGAGTGCTCCTGATCACAGGCAAAGTTCTCAGCGTCATGTGCGACATCATGAACAGAGGCATAAAAGAAACACTAGTATGGTGCAGGAGCAAACGTCTTAACCTCAACCCTGATAAAACCAAGATTGTATTGTTCACCAATAAAAGAAAAATAGGAAGAACTGCGCCAGTGCGCCTGGATAACCAAGCCTTGGAAACTGTCAAGGAAGTAAAATATCTAGGGGTAACACTGGATAGCAAGCTCACCTTCAAGACTCAAATCAGCAACACATGCCTAAAAGCCAAAATGGCTATGATGCAGTGCAAAAGCGCAATAGAAAGAACGTGGGGGATGAAACCAGCGATAGTGCTTTGGATCTACAAAGCAATTATCCTGCCAAGAATCCTACATGGTGCCCTTGTATGGTGGCATAAAACTACCATTGGGAGAAATAAAGCCGAACTAGACAAAGTACAAAGGTTAGCAGCTCTGATGACCACGGGCGCGATGAGGACAACCTCCACAGCCGCGCTCGAAATCATATTGGGGCTTAATCCCCTGGACTTAGAAATTAAAAGAAAAGCAACCGAACAATGGTTCAAACTCAGGAGCACTGGCCAATGGACCGGAACCATTATGGACAAAGGCCATGCCAGTATCAGCAAGAATTACGAAGAAAGGCTGTCGATGATCCTCTCTAACAATACTTGATCAGGAAGGAGAGAATCTTCGACAAGAAGTACAGAGTACACATAGGACCAAGAGACGACTGGAGGACAGATGCCGGTGGCACGGTCTGCTACACAGACGGCTCAAGAAAGGAAACAACAAAGCTATCAGGATCTGGAATACACATTAAGTGCGAAGACGGATCAGAGATAAATAGATCAATATCCTTAGGCAGATACGCAAGTGTCTTTCAAGCTGAAGTATACGCCATAAAGGAATGTGCTGAGCTGGTCGAACACCTGAACAACATCAACAGGGTGACCATCTACAGCGACAGCCAGGCGGCGCTGAAGGCACTAAGCAAAGCGGAAACGACCTCAGCAATCGTAAAGGAATGTAAAGAGTCACTAGAGAAACTGGCCAGAAAAGTCGACTCAACAGTCGCCTGGGTGCCCGGACATGAGGGCAACATGGGCAACGAGACAGCTGACAAACTTGCCAGAGACGGCGCCGATAAAACCTTGGTGGGGCCGGAGCCCTGGCTCCCTATATCGCACAAGATCACCAAGGGAGTAATTAGCTGCAGTATTACAGCAGACACTAACCGACGATGGAGATCATCGACAGGCATGAGACAGTCGAAGATCTTTATCAAGGGCATTGACAAGAAAAAGACAAGCCAACTGACCAAACTCTCAAGAGGGAACATGAGGCTAGTCATTGAAGTAATAACAGGACACTGCAGACTGAACAGACACCTGACAGTGATCGGAGTGAAGACTGACCCCAAGTGTCCGGAGTGCATGGAGACAGAAGAAACCAGTTTCCACCTGCTGGCCGAATGTCCCATGTACTCACTAATCAGATGGGAACTTTTGGGATCGGACACACTGGACACGGAGGAGTTGAAGGATCTGAGGGTGGAACAGATCGTAAGATTCTGCAAGGACACAAAAAGGTTTGTAGGGGCGCCGTGAATGCTGGAATAACCACGCTCTCCCCAACGGGAGGGCAGGGGAAATGGATGAAGTGGCCCACAAGCTTCGTGGGTGGATCGTCCGTCCGGCTTCCGGTGTCCCCAATTGTAATAATAATCGTTCAAAGATCATACTTTACAACTTGTACAGAAAATTAGGAAACTCACTCACATTTTTAAAACACTTAGATATGTGACAAATTGGAAGCTGATCAAAACTGTGTATGAGTCCCTTTGCCAGTCAATAATATCATATGGCATCACCACCTGGGGAGGTTTAAACAAGACTGATATGCTAAACATAGAAAGAGCTCAACGGCTGGTTCTTAAAGTTGCTCTCTTTAAACCACGTATATACTCAACAAACAGCCTTTACAAAGAAGCAAATGTGTTGACGGCCAGGAAACGTTATATACCTACTAGCAACTATTATTAAAAAACACAACTCTTTAAACACATCGACAATTAAAAACAAAGCAGACACAAGACGCCACTATGAAGTCTGTGAATCTACTGCGGTAAAAACATCGTTTGCCCAAAAAAAATTTCTATTTTAGGGGTAGCAAACTATACAATAAGGCAAATAAGCTATTATCAATTCTCAATCTGTCGAAAGTGGAATGTAAAAAAAGAACCACTAAGTGGCTTTTGGAACTGGATTACGAAGAAACAGAACAACTTCTCACTAAAATATCCTAGGTAAGCGGATTTTCTAGCAAATCAATAAAAAGAGCACACACAAACTTACACGCCCTGGTATACTCACTCATAAATAGAAATAAACCTCACGCACACGCACACACATGCATAAATCCAACACACCCACATATATACGTTACATAAGCACGCACACAAACTTTATACCCACTCTTGCATGCTTAGATTTTTACTTTATTTTCTTATTATTTACAGCAACTTTGTTTCTTGTTTGTACAGTTAGCTATATGTAACACCTTTTCTAGAGGGGGAGCCAGGAGTCCATAGCACAGGGTATCCTAGTTTAGGCTCCGGACTCCCACAATCAATAAACACTACTCGGACTGGGTTTCGCCCGGGGAATGACTGGGCTCGGCTTCGACTTGGGTCCGTCCTCACGTTTTATTCAGTACTAGCCGACCCAGCAGACTTCGTACTGCCTCAATCGATAACAACTTCCACATTTATTCACCTTTTAAACCTTCTCTGGACCTCCACAAATAATTCAAGACCAAAATTAGCCAAATCGGTTCAGCCGTTTTCGAGTTTTAGCGGGACTAACGAATAGCAATTAATTTTTATATATAAAGATTTTAAAATGTAAACAAATGTAAATGTAAATTTATTGTGGGAGAAAATAAAATTTATTATTATTATTAACATGTTAACTCGCTTTAATGATACTGAGCTACCAGAAAAATTCAAGACCAAACTTACTAAGCTGGTAACCCTTACTAGTAACATTCCCACCCCTGCTCCAATGGAATTGTAGGAGCATTCGAAACAAAAAAAGCCAATTAACATATTTAATAAATAAGCATAAACCTCTGGTCCTTGCCATCCAGGAAACTTGGCTTAAGCCCGGCTCCCATTTCAGGATGCCTGGGTATGCTTGTTTCCGGGATGACAGGGGTGATAGGTATGCTGGAGCTGTCTACCTCATCATAGTGATTCCTGGAACATTGTTGCTATTAAAGCAGCAAACATTTCTTTTCTCTCTGTTTATATCCCCTATCCAGATGCTTCTATTTTAACTGAGTTAAATAACATTTTAACTTATATTCCCACCCCTCTTGTTATTCTAGGTGACTTCAACATCCACCATACATCATGGGGATCACAATATTGTGATGATTTAGCACCCTCATTCATAGAGCTTCTGGATTCTATGAATCTCTGCATCTTAAATGATGGCTCGGCCACTCGCAGACCGTCCCTTACCCAGAGGGGCCCCAGCGCTGTGCACTTAACTATTTGTTCTGCATCCCTCGCTTCATGCCTGACCTGGCAGATTACTTCTGACTCTCATCAGAGTGACCACTACCCCATTATTGTCTCCTCCCCAGGCAGCTTTCACCAGAATTCACCACCATTTAACCCTCTTCTCAAGTATATCCTCTCAAGAGCTGATTGGGAATTGTATTCTAGTACTCTTGACCAGGAGGTGTCACTCTTGCCATCCCCTGACGCACATAACTATGAGTTTACCACCTGTTTAAAAAAGCTCTTTTGCGTTCCGCGGATAAGGCAATCCCTATTAAAAGGGCCCCTAAGAACAATATCCCCTCCCCTCCTTGGTGGGATCAGGCCTGCTCGGCTGCCTGCAGGGAGAGAAGGGATGCTGAAAGAGATTATAAAAGTAATATGACTATCGCTAATTACTTGAACTACTAAAGTAGCTGCTCAAACAGTTAGACTGTTACATCGAATGACCCTTCTGCTTGGTTACAGAAATTTGAGCAAAAATTGGCTCCCCCTACTGCTCCCACTGCTGATGAGTCTTCAAGTTTCCTGCCCTCTACCTCTCAAATTTTACACCCTCTGGAATCTTCTTTTACTTTTGATGAACTCTCGGTTGTCTTGGGGTCCCTCAAAGATTCTTCCCCTGGGGTGGATGGTATCCCATACTCATTTATCTTCAAGAGCAGCACTACTTCCCAAAACTTTTTTCTAAATTTACTCAACCACATTTTTTGCTCTGGTTGCCCACCAGAAGAGTGGAAGTCACAAATTATAATCCCGATCCTCAAACCAGGTAAACCGACTGATGATCCTTCTAGCTACCGCCCAATTGCACTCTCCTGTACCATGGCCAAAATATTAGAGCACCTAATCAAAAACCGTTTAGAGTGGCTTGTGGAAAGTCAGGGTTTGCTGTCTAAAACTCAGTTCGGGTTTCGCAAGGGCCTAGGCACAATTGATAATCTCGGCATCTTTAACACTGATATTAGAATAGCCTTATCAAAAAATCAATATTGTGTGGGTATGTTCTTGGACATAGCAGCTGCATATGATAATGTACTTCTTCCTGTGCTCAGGCAGAAACTGCTCAATCTGAGTCTACCAGAGAAGATAGTCAACTACATCTCCAATTCCCTTTCTGGCTGAACCATTAGCCTTAGAGTTCAAAATTCAATTCTTTCTCCCAGAATGGTATGGAGAGGCCTTCCGCAGGGCTCTGTCCCAAGCCCCCTCCTCTACAGTATCTACACAGCTGATTTAGATCTCTCAGTTACCTCCTTTGGCAACATCCTGCAATATGCTGATGATCTAGCTCTATATGTTTCAGTGGACCATATGACAGATGCTGTGTCCAGATTAAACTCAGCAATTTATTACCTCTCTAACTGGCTTACCGACCATGGTCTTTCTCTTTCGGTCCCCAAAAGCTCTGTGGTAATCTTTAGCCGCCGCAGATCCATCCCTGATTGTTTAATATCTCTTGATGATCAAAGGTTCCCTGTAAGAGACACAGTAAAGTTTTTAGGACTCATTATGGATTCAAAGCTTTCTGGGGTAGAACACATTAATTATACTATCCCGAAATGTGAAAAAAATATTAATGTCTTAAGGGCGGTGTCTGGAGTCTGGTGGGGATCCCACCCTTATTTTCAAAAATTAATGTACAATGCCCTTATCCGTAGCCATCTGGATTATGGTTGCTTCCTCTTAGAGCCATGTAATAAAGCAGCCCTAAATATATTGGATAAGATCCAGGCCTAAAGCATGCGGCTCATCGTTGGCGCTATGAGATCATCACCAATAAATGCTCTTCAATTGGAGTGCGTAGACCCTCCTCTCCTTTTGAGAAGGCAATACCTCTCTGATAGGTATCTATATAAAACCTCTCAACTATCCTTTCATCCCCTGATACCCAAACGACACAAACTTTCAGAATACATTTGTTCTGGTGGATACTGGACACATAAAAGCCATCCCTGTTTATTTAATAGCTTTGTTAATTATGTTCGTTTCCCTTTCCCTTGTTTCCAGTGTAAGACTAACCCCTTGTTTGAAACCCCGATATATTGAGGCGATAATCCATAGACCTGATATTATCCTATATTCAGGTATCAACAAACACTCTGTGGACCCTAATAGGGAGTTAGATTATTTAATCAGCCAAAATTGGCAGGACAGGTTAGCTATTTATTTATTTTATTTTATTTATTTATTTATTTATTGTTACAAAAAGAAAATTGGGTTATACAAATCAAGATGCCTCATAAACTCGTTCGAGTTTTTCCGTGCATCAGTGTCATCGACATTACATAGGTTACTTAGGTATATTGTAAATTAAAATAAATGATTAATTTAATGATAGTTAGTACATTAATTAGGTAGTTTAGATAAATCTGTTGGTACACATTATATTCTATAATAAACTAAAATTAAACATTTTGTCTGTAAAAAGGTAGGTTAGTTATTTACGACATTAACGTGGGTAGGTATCCTGTGAATTTATAATGTTTCTCCTATCATCAATACATCCATACATATAAATAAAATTGGAGTGTCTGCTTGCAATGTTACAATAACCGTTTTTACTGCATGCGTATGAATATATATAGGGTACATACACCAAAACAACACTTCTCTCAATTTTTTTTTTTTTTTTTTTTTTTTTTTTTTTGTCTGTCTGTCTGTCCGCCTGCTGTTAACGGGTAACCTCCGAAACGGCCGGACCGACTCTGACCGGACTCTCACCGCTAGGCAGGCAATTCAATAGGGAGCAACATAGGCTACTCTTCATCCCGATACGCCCACGGGAACGGGAACCACGCGGGCGAAACCGCGGGCGGCCGCTATTTGACATAAGAGCAACATTACCAATTCAATAACACAAGTATGTAGTTCTTATTAAAAATTAATTCATTTGTAGATAAGTAGGTACATTCTTTCCTTTGCCCTACGTTGCGTTATCGACGTCACAGCTGCGATGCGGACGGATGAGCCCGTTCGCAACAAACAGGTTTTGCTCATAGATAAGACATACGAATACAGGATGATGCAAATTTTAGAAACTACTTTGATTTCGAACGTGGTCTTTTCGCATATGTTGTGAATGTGCACTAGTGGTGAGACGGCACACCCACTCATGTGGGATACCCAAAATACAATGAAGAAGTAGGTAAGTATAGGTATTTTTAGTTAGTAATTGTGAATTTAGTAAAATTATTTTAAGTATTAGAAATTTTTTTCCAAATAAAATGTTTTTAATCTATGTTTTAAATTTTTTGTTGTTATCTGTTCCCTAATCGACATTGGTAAATCGTTAATCAGGTACGGTACGATATATGATAATTTTCTTTTCCCGTAGTTATTAGTGTATTTAGGCAACAGCAACTTTGTCTTTAGGGTTTGTCGTGTTTGAACTGTGTTGCTGTTGTATTGTCGGTGTACTTTAAGATGTTCCGTAAAATATTCTTCACATAATAATGTATGCATAACTTTTTCATGAATGGGTAATGTTTTACAAACTGCAAACAATTGTTGGTAGTTATTTTCATAAGTCTTTTTTATATTTGTTGGAACAACTTCTTTCAACAACCTCAGTTGAAGAGTGTAAATGGAGTCTAAATGTGTTTTATAAGTTCTTCCGTAACTTGAAATACCGTAGCTGATTATCGACTCAGCCAATGCCGTATATAGTTGTAGCCGTATCTGATATGGTATTTTTGTTTTGATCAGAGAGAATTTAGCTAAAATACCCCTTAGTTTGTCACAGACTAAATTTATGTGGCTTTTCCACGACATTCTAGAATCTATTAAGAGACCCAAATACATTTGCTCGTCAACAACCTCGAGTGATCTACACATACATGCATATGGTGTGATATTGTTATTATTTTTATGAAGACAGTCGTGATTGTGCATTATTAGTTTTGGCTTCGTTAATTCTCTGTTTTGGCTGGAGCTAATGTACATCACTTTTGTTTTAGATTCATTTAACACGAGATCCATATCATGTGACCATTTTGTTAATAAATCGAAATCGTGTTGAAGTTTTATTACTGCATCATTAACCGATATACCATCTGCAACTAGACACGTATCATCTGCAAATTGATACATTTCACATTTAGAAATAAGATTTTGGAGGTTATTTACGTAAGTTAAGAAATGTAGCGGTCCTAACACCGATCCTTGTGCGGTGCCCTCTGTCACCTGCATACGGCTGCTGTCATTGCCATCTACCCTCACCACGAATTCTCTATTTTTTAGGTAGTTACCACACCATTTCAGCAGATTGCCTTTGATCCCACATTCCTCTAGACTGTTTATTAGTGTGGAATGTCTTAGCGTATCAAATGCACTACTATAATCTATGAACACTACTATGACATGTCGTTTATTGTTCAGGTAGTTATAAATGGTGTCAGTAAATCTAGTCAAAAGCTGTGTTGTATTTTTCCGAGGCTGAAAACCATACTGACATGAAGAGAGCATTTTGTTTTTTCCGAAGAACTCATACATTTCTCTACTGATATATTTTTCAGCCAGCTTATCGACTATGGGAAGGATAGTTATCGGCCTGTAATTTGAGTAATCCAGACGGCTTCCTTTTTTATGTAGAGGTCTTACTATGCCAATTTTTAGTGCGTTTGGGTATATTCCACTAGAAACGCTTTTATTTATCAAGTTAGTGATAACCAATGTTATTTTGTGACAAAGTTTCCTGATATCCATTGCCCTTATCCCGTCTAACCCAGGTGATTTTTTTACATTAGTGGACTTAATAATCATAGATATACATTTACGTGTAGCGGGCCTGAATCTCATTGAGACTTCTGCCGGTTTCGTGTATGCCGATCTATCAAGTAGGGGGATAGTGCATTTTGGTGTTATTCGTTTTACATTATTTCTAAAAGTCTGTGCGAAATTGCTGGCAATGTCTTCCCTACTCGTATTTTTATTGACAAGGGCGTTTGTAATCACGGTATCAAGGGATTGCTTAATTCTACCTGTAATACGGTTTAAAATTTGCCACAGATGACGTGGATTGTGCCTATTCTCGGATATTTCATTCCTAAGATTTTTATTTTTAGTCTTTTGTAAAATTTTATTAGCAAAATTTCTCGCATTATTGTAATCATTTTTTAAAATAGAATTAATAGGGTCTTTTATCCATTTCATGAACTTTTCGTCTCGATATTGACAACAATTTATCACATTCTTGTTTATCCAATTATTGTTACGTGTTACATTATTTTTAAGTTTAATTGTATACGTAGATTTTAAATAACATTCTCTAAAATTATTTTCTATAAAATTATTTATCATTGTCGGACATGAAAAAGTACATCCCATATCCCAATCGACCACACTAAGAAGCTCCATGGCTTTCCTGTTGTCAATACAAGTTTTATAAATCGGAGCATCCTGTACTGGTGCACCGACGCACGCTAGTATAACTGCACGATGGTCGGCCAGTGTTGTGCCGATTGCCGCGGTGCATAGTTCTTTTGTTTGGGATCGTGCATAAATGTGATCGATGCAAGTTTTACTTAATTTATAGTTTGAAAGTTCTATTCTTGTGTGTTCAGTGATCCCACACAAAAGACCCACACCGTGCATCGCGCTGCTATATGCATGCATTACAGGATTGCAGGTTTTTAGATCAATATTTATATCGCCCAGCAAATACAATTCGGAATCTTTTGAAAAGTGCTCGAGCGTGGATTGTAGTTCACTGATAAATAGGTGTTTACTATAACTAGGTGGACGATATATGGCACATAGATTTGCAGTATAGTTCGACCGAGTGGTGATGGTACATATTATACTTTCAAAGTAATGAGTCTTGAGCTGTTTTATAATTGTTTTATGTGTATTTTTTACGTACAATAATATACCACCTCCCCTCCGTCCACTTCGCAGATTAGTGAACATTAGATACCCTTTTATATTATACAGACAACTTATAGACTCGGATATATTTGCCTCAGACAAAATAATTACGTCTACTACTATTTTAGATGTCGAAATACACTGTTCAAGGGCAATAAAGTTTTTGATAGTGGATCTTATATTAATATGCATACACAGTAAGCTGACGTGAGAGTTAGGTATTTTATTTAGAAAACTATTTAGGTTTGTACAGTCCGTTAATTCATTGATATCGTTTGTAGTTACATCAACCATATTGAGAAGAATAATTATTAACTAATAAAAGGTGGATATTACGAACTTTTGTTACTATCGAGTATTGCTTGAATATCGGCTATATTTCGGATTGTGTATATCTTCTCGCTATCGTCTTTTCTTGCTTTAACAAATCCATTTTTAAACCACACGTATTTGAAGTTTTGGCTCACCTTTAGGTCCTTTTTGGCATTCCACAATAACTGCTTATTTAGTTGCGTCATCGCTTCCCTCACATACACGGCATCTTTGGTCTCCTTTCGGGTAGGATGAATGTCTGCTACGCAGGGTTTAGTGGCTTTGGCTTCCATAATCCACTTCTCCTGTGTTTCTCCGTCGCGCAATTCAACCAGGATTCTGGGTGGCTGGTCTTTGCGATTCTGTAGCCGTTTGGCACTCTTGATACCTTCCTTTGGTTGCTTTATAAACGCAGCTAGATTTGTAACGACCGTCTTAGCTTCCTCGTTTGTTTCCATTGGTACGTTGGAAATCTCTATGAATTTAGATAACTTTTCCTGCTCCAACTCACGCACTCGTTGTTCCATTGCTCCCATCCGTACCTCCAGGTGTGTGTTTTTATTGACGAGGGCTTTATTTTTTTGTTCCAAATCTTTTATAGTTTTCTTAAAGGCCTCCATACACTCCATTACTTCGTCCATCTTTGAATTCTGAAACTCTAAGGCTTGATTCAGCTCCCTCATCTCTTTTCGAATCGCCTTTTCAACTTCCTTGGCTATGTTACCCAGAAGTTTTTTTGAGTTTACCTGTACCGTACTGCCTTCTTCATCATCGTCATCATCGCTTGGTACAATGATTGACGAATTCTTTCGAGGCATTTCACTTTGGCATTGAAGACAAACCCACTCTAGGCTGGGTGCAGCTTTCACCGCGGCGATTTGTTTTGCTGTAAGACCTGTACACTTGGTGTTCAGGTGAACCACACGCTCACATCTACTGCATTCAACCCCAATTGAGGACTTCGTAATGGATTTTTCACAATTATCACAAATCTTTTTCGACATCGTGGGTAGTTGAATGATAAGCAGGCTTTACTAGCTCGTTAGATATTTTTTTGGTTTATCCGAATAATAGACCATGTATCACAGTAATTATGTTTGGTTTCGGAAGGTGCAGATAAAAAGAATCTGGAAGGCAGCTAGGACATACTGACACACAGATTCTTCAAAATCTTCAGTCTCAACTTGTGTTGGGTCTGCAGTCTGGATTCCTCGTTACAAAATTATACTGTCATATAAATCTCCAAATATCAATTCCATTTTTACTGGTGAATCGATAGCTATACTTGAAGCATTATTATATATTGAGTCTCATAACATAAGCAAGGCAGTAATCTTTACTGATTCCAAGAGATGCTTAATGGCCATTCTAGCTAAACATTCTCCAGTAAAACTAGGTTCCCTTTAATCCTTTTAATTAAGCAGTCATTGTCCAGGTGTCAAGCTGAAGGACTGACTGTTTCATTAGTTTGGATCCCAGGCCCCATGCTGGCATAGCAGGTAACACATTTGTGGATTCCCTAGCCAAGGATGCCATATCCAATGGTACTCTTGACCAATACAGAGTCTATGCTCAGGATCTACTCTCACTTGCCAAACTCAGTTTGATTGCAAAATGGACTTCCCTTTGGGATGAATGCAGTAAATTGAAGGGAAGACACTATGCCTCCATACAGACTGACATTCCAACCAAACCCTGGTTTTACAAATTCCGTGAAGCAAGTAAAAGAGCGACCTCGATAATTTGTCGTCTGCGTCTTGGACATGCTTGCACTAATGTATTTTTGGCAAAAATCAGGATCAGGGACAGCTCTCTCTGTGAGTGTGGCTTAGACCAAAGAGTACAAATCATATAATCTTTGAGTGCCCAAGAATGAATGGTTCTTTGTATGACATACTCCCTACTGACCGTATCCCTCGACCCATAAATTTTAACTCTCTTCTGACATATACTGATTCCCCACTCATATATTTAATCTGTAACTTTATTAACTCAAATAATATTTACCTCTAGAACTGTGTTTGTTTGCCTTAACCGCTAACCTGTGAGCTTTAATGATGTTTCTTTTGTTCAGGTACTCCAACATACTGGGGTGTGTGTTGGGTAACCTCCTCGAGTGTCGTTCCGACTCCGATCCCGCTGCAGTCCGGGGGGAACGGAACCGGAGCGGCCGGTGCACCCTGGGCGGCGGTCAATGGCTTCCCCTTCATGGGGTTGGCATTGATCGTCGGCGAATACCCAACGTGGCGGGAAAACATCGCTCTCCGTACTCCTCTGCTTTCAGAGGAGACAGGATGAGCGATGGTGTTTGTGGCTGAGGCCACCATAGGATCCCAGGGGATCCAGGGGCGGGTTGGCCCACTGCTAACGCAGGGGCCGACGGGCACTTGTGCCGCCGCCGGTGAGAGAGGACTAGCCATCCTCTCGCGTTCCGTAATCGGCAGGTGATCAGCAACGACCTGACCGGTGGCTCCAGAAGGGTACGCCGTGAACTTGCTGACCGGAGGGCTTGCCTTTATTGGCCGGCCCACGACAAGGAAAAGTCTATAACACCCGACAGCAAAGTCGTAAAAACCTATGGATACCAGCCGACCTCCATAGTATATAGGCTTATCCAGGTGCAGGGGGCACCGCCTGGATGGACCACCTTTCCCCCATACTCGTGGGATATGCTATGGACATTAACCAACAAATTAAAAATAAAACGGACCGATCAAAAACTAACACAGACCAAAGCAAGGAAAAGGACAACGAGAACGACGGAGTCTGCGCGGAGATCGCGCAGCAAACAAGCGTGGAGGTGACGCCAAATACCTCAGCGGTGTCGGAGAAATTCGACACCGCTAACGAGCGAAGCAGGGCGAGCAGCCCGGTGGGTCTGGGCGTCCAGCGGACCCGGAAGCGCAGGAGGCGCGCAAAGGCTCGGGCGGGGGAGGACGTGTCGGATGAGGACTTTACCCTCACAGGGACGACCTCCTCCTCCAGCAGCGACGAGGCGAAGCCGGCGTCCAAGGTGGCTGCTGGCCGCCGAGGGGCGCGTGGTGGCGTGAGGGCTGGGCAATCCACCCGAGCCCTATCGGCTATTGGAAGGGCCGTGAGAAACTCACCGCCGAGGCCTTCCACCTCAGCGGTGTCGGTGTCGAAGCCATGCGGGAGGACGCGGTCACTCATGGAGAGACTCCAGAAGGTGACCGCGTCCTTCCAGGGGTCCCCAAACCCTGAGCAAGAGGCGATGTTGAGCATTGTGCTCGACATCGCCTCCGAGAATGAGGGCCTGGCGGCGCAGCTGGCCGAGTCCCGTCGGGAGACTGCTCGACTAGCTGCAGCCGTCGAGAAGCTCAAGAGGGGGATGGCGAGCTCGGTTCAAACGGCGCAGCGGGCGCAACCGGCGGATCCGGCGCGCGCGACTCGCTCGTCCGTGAGTCGGTCAGCGCAGCCTGCGCTGTCGGCGCGGCCGGAGCGGCCGGTGCAACCGGCCCAGCAGCCGGCACAGTCGGTGCGGCCGGCGCAGCCAAGGGCACCGCCGGCGGAGTCCTGGCTCCCCTACATGGAGGCGCTGGAGGAGAGGATGATGTGTCGGATGGAGGCCCTAATGGACTCCATCCGCCGCCCGCCTCTGGCGCCACCAGCGGCCGTCTACGCGGCTGTAGCCAAGAGGGCCCCCACCCGCCCGGCTGCGGGTGCGGTTGTGACCCTGCCGGAGCCGGCTCCTCAGCCCCCTCCCGCTCAGGGTAAGGGGAAGGGCAAAGGCAAGGGGAAGGGCAAGGGGAAGACGTCCCCAGCCCTGGCCCCAGCCCCAGCCCCAGCCGTGGTTCCGGCTACCTCCACCCCATTGGAAGGGGGCTGGGAGGTGGCTGGAGCCAACAAGAAGAGGCGGAAGGCCGCCAAGAAGGCCGGCAAGAAGGCCAGGAAGGCCGCGGCCGCCGCGAAGGCAGCGCCGGGGAAGCTCCGTGCCCCTCGTACCACGGCCGTCGTCGTCACCCTGACGGCGGAGGCAGCGGGTAGGGGCATGGGGTATGCCGAGGTGTTGGCCAAAGTTAAGGCCAACGTCGATTTAAAGGCCCTCGAGATCCCGGGTGTCCGGTGCAAGAGCACACGGACGGGAGCCCGGCTTCTCGAGGTCCCTGGCGCCGCCAGTGGCCCCAAGGCCGACGCCCTAGCGGCTCGGCTGAGGGAGTCGCTGGACGCAGCCGACGTCCGGGTGTCCAGGCCCATTAAATGCGCAGAAGTGCGCATTACGGGCCTGGACGACTCCGTCACGGCAGAAGAGCTCAGGCTCGCCGTGGCGGAGGCCGGGGACTGCTCCCCGGACACAATTAAGGCCGGAGCTATACGCTTCGGTCGCGGTGGACAGGGGGCAGCAGTTGTCGGCTGCCCTATCGCGGCGGCCCAAAAGGTCGCTGACGGGCGGAGCCTCCTGGTAGGAGGCTTCCTGAGGGCGCAGGCACGGCTCCTGCAGGCCCGACCGGCCAGGTGCTTCAGGTGCCTGTCGGTGGGCCATGTGGGGGTGCACTGCACAGCGGAGGTAATGGCGGGTGACCGTTGCTTCCGCTGTGGCCAGCCCGGTCATAAGGCCGGCACGTGTAGCGCCCCGTTGCACTGCTTCAGATGTGCAGCGGGGGGCAAGCCGGCTGACCATAGGGTTGGCAGCAAGGCCTGCGCCGGAGGGGAGCCGAAGCCGGGAGGCCGGCCTTCCGCCCCTAGTTCGCAGCGGGATGCGGAGATGGGGGTTCCATAATGGATCCTCAACTCCGCATTCTGCAGGTGAACGTTGGCCACGGTGCCCATGCTCAGGATCTTCTGCGCCAGAGCATGGCACAGTGGGCCATAAATGTCGCCGCTGTCGCCGACCCATACACCCACCGGTTCCTCGGGCCTACCTGGGAAACCGCGCTGGATGGGTCGGCGGCACTGGTGCACAACCCTGCCGCCGGCAGCCCCCCTCTTGCCGTCGTTGCAAGGGGACCCGGCTGCGTGGCGGCGGCGGTTGGGGATATAGCGGTCGTGGCCGCTTATATCACGCCGAACCGAGACCAAGCTGCATATGAGCAATGGCTCCGTCAGCTGGCCGTCGTCGTCAATGCCTGCCAGCCCCGTCCGGTCCTTGTGCTCGGGGACTTCAACGCCTGGTCGTATGCCTGGGGTTCCCGACACGAAAGGGGCGCGACGGGGCATAGAGGCAGGGCACTGGTGGACTGGGCCGCACGACTCGGCCTAGTCCTCCTAAATCGGGGAGCCGTGGACACGTTCGTGACCTCGAGGGGTAGCTCCATCGTGGACCTATCGTTCGCAAGCCCCTCGATGGCGCGACGTGTTCAGGGCTGGCGCGTCGTTTTGGGGGAGGACACAAGTTCGGATCACCGATACATTCGGTTTGACGTGTCCCCCCCTGCGAGCGACGCGCCGGCTGCACCGGCTCCACCCGAGCCACGTTGGGCGCTTAAGCGACTTGATCGGGAGCTCCTCCTGGAAGCCGCCATCGTACAGGCCTGGGCCCCTGCGCCGGACAGGCCTGTCTGCATAGACGATGAGGCGGAGTGGTTCCGGGAGGCCATGACCCGTGTCTGTGACGCGGCGATGCCTAGGGCTCCGCCCTATAATCCGAGGGGTCAGGTCTACTGGTGGTCGTCGGAGATCGCGCAGCTCAGACGGGGCTGCGTGATCACGCACCGCCGGTGGGCCCGATTCCGTAGGAGGCGTCGCCGCCCCGCAGATGCGGAGGCCCGAGAGGCGGAGTTGTACGAGGGATACAGGGAGGCCAGACGAGCCCTCCGAGCGGAGATAAGGCGTTCCAAACGGGACGCCTTCCGCGAGCTGCTGGAGACGCTGGAGCGGGACCCTTGGGGGCGGCCCTACCGGATGGTGAGGGGCAAGCTGCGCCCCAAGGCCCCGCCGTTAACCCGGTGTCTCCAGCCGGATCTGCTCGGAGGAGTTGTTGGCTCCCTGTTCCCAGCGCGGGCGGTGGAACATGTTCCACCGCAGATGACTCCGCCTCGGTTGCGCATGGCGCCCGACGTGGAAGACGACGACGTGCCCGAGGTCACTTGGGTAGAACTAGAGCTGGCGGTGAGAAGGCTAAGAGCCAAACACACCGCCCCGGGACCCGACGGCATTCCAGGCCGAGCGTGGGTCCTAGCTCTAGTCGACGACGCTCTCGAGCCCCGACTGAGAGGGCTTCTCAGCGCATGTTTGGAGCGGGGCCAGTTTCCGAAATTGTGGAAGACGGGGAAACTGGTCCTAATCCGAAAGGAGGGGCGCCCGGCGGACTCGCCGTCCGCCTACCGGCCCATAGTGTTGCTCGACGAGGTGTGCAAGCTCTTTGAAAGAGTAATTGCGAAGCGCCTCGTCGAGCACCTCTCAAGAGTGGGGCCGGACCTGGCGGATGGCCAATATGGCTTCCGCCAGAGGCGCTCCACCGTGGATGCCATCATGCGCGTGAGGGCTCTGGCGGAGGATGCAGTAGCCCGGGGTGAGGTGATGTTGGCGGTGTCCTTGGACATCGCCAACGCGTTCAACACCTTGCCCTGGAGTTGCATTAGGGAGGCGCTCGTGTATCACGAAGTGCCTCTGTACCTCCGCCGCATAGTCGGGGCGTATTTGACGGAGAGAGCCGTCATCTACCCAACCGTGACCGGTCTCGGTCGGCGTGAAATGTCGTGCGGTGTTCCACAGGGATCGGTCCTGGGGCCGCTCCTGTGGAACATCGGATACGACTGGGTGCTTCGCGGTGAGCTCGTAGGCGGTGCCGCCGTCACGTGCTACGCGGACGACACGCTCGTGACGGCGTGCGGGGCGACGTACCGCGAAGCGACCCGAAAGGCCACGACCGCGGTTGCCCAAGTCGTTAGGCGGATCCGGCGGCTGGGTCTCGAGGTGGCCCTGCATAAAACTGAGGCCCTGTTCTTCCATGGGCCCCGGAGCAAGCCACCCGAGGGATCCAGTCTCATCGTGGGAGGAAATCGCATCGGCATCAAGCCCCAAATGAAATATTTGGGGCTCGTGCTCGACGGCCGATGGGACTTCGGAGAGCACATCCGAAGTCTGGCCCCCAAATTGAAGGGCACAGCTCTTGCTCTGGCTCGGCTGTTGCCCAACATGAGGGGGCCCGATGACTCCTGCAGGAGACTCTACGCGGGGATCGTGCGGTCCATGGCCCTGTATGGGTGCCCAATATGGGCGGAGGCCCTGAGGACCAGAACTGTGCGGATGCTGCGCGCTCCGCAGCGGGTTCTGGCCATCAGGGTCATCCGAGGGTACCGCACGATCTCCTTCGAGGCGGCGAGTCTCCTTGCCGGAACTCCGCCATGGGACCTGGAAGCGAGAGCCCTTTCGCAACTGTACCAGTGGCGAAAGGAGGCGCGGGAGCAGGGATGGAACCCCGAGCCTCGAGAAATCGAGGCCGTGCAGTCCCAGCTCCGCCAGGCCATCGTGGTGGAGTGGACGGAACGACTTGGGCAACCAAGCGCAGGGCACGCCGCAATAGCGGCGGTAAGGCCCATCATGGAGGATTGGCTGGAGAGGCGACACGGAAGCCTCTCCTACCGACTGACGCAGGTGATCTCAGGGAAGGGGTGCTTCGGGGACCACCTGCATCGGATCAGGAAGGAGCCAACGCCTGAGTGTCATCACTGCGACGAGAGCGAGGACTCAGGGCTGCACACGCTGGCGGACTGCCCGGCGTGGGAGGTGCCGAGGCGTGACCTCGTGCCAGCCATCGGGGTGGGAGTCCTCTCGCTCGGCAGCATGATTGCGGCAATGGTGCGGAGCGCGAGCGCGTGGGCCGCCGCCGCCTCCTTCTGCGAGCATGTAATGCTCGCGAAGGAGGTGGCGGAGCGCGCCCGGGAGAGACTTAGAACTCTCCCGGTCCGCCGAGCCCGCAACTTGCTCGCCGCGCGTCGCAGGCAACTCAGGCGCCGGAGGTCGCTTAACGACCTCCGTCCTCCATGAGCGCAGGCCTGGGGGTGGCGGGTAAGGCCACCTGTCACCCCAGCAGAAGCAGGCCGGGACGGTGGGGCGACTAGCGCCCCTCCCCCAAACCGGGGCAAGACGGGGACACCGTGGTTCCCAAACCCGAGGGGGCCATCTCGAAACCGGAGATGGCCCAGGGTCAGTCGGGGTGCGAGGGATATGCTCTATGGGCAACCTTACACCCCGGCGTCTGTAGACCCGAGACGGCGTGCGGTTTTAGTCGGTTCAAGCCCGACATACCGCCCCCGCTGGCACGCGGGGGGGTATCCGAAGGGATTTCCGCACGATAAAAAAAAAAAAAAAAAAAAAGGTACTCCAACATACTACTTGACACTCGGCGTTTATTCCTTATTGTACTCTTCTCTTGTACACTCACGAAGATCCTTAGTTATACAGCCTTAGGCCAACACTTTATAACCGTTTTGAGTTATTGGTGGAAACATCGGAATCGCCATAAAAAAAAAAACTTAAAATAGCCAATGTCTTGGTCCTAGTATATATTTAATAATCTATGTCTTGGTCTGTGGCAAGTCTGTGGATTCAATTTTGTTGTTACTTGTTATGTCAAAATTGTCAAAATGAGGTTTGATTCATTGATTTGAGTATGGTTGTGGAAGTTATTTCAATAATTTAAATTCAATGTTTAAGTAAATCCAATATATATCGACAACAAAAATGGTTCGAAACTTAATTGTGATTACTATCTTAACATTGTTGTCATTCGGCAGTGAGTTATTGCAATTACTCAGAATTTTTCATTAATCGTTAATGGAAACGCCCAGTAACTACCGATTTTTTTATTATTATAGTTGCTGCAGTTGTCGCAGAATGTTCAATACCACTAGTATTGAGAAATACCTGGTTTTCTTTTGAGAGCGGTAAACAAACTATCACAGACATAAATGCTAACGAAATGTCTGGCAAGTAAGTTACATTCGGTGGTTTGATTTTCCCAAGTTAGTTACAGACTATATCATTACCAACACTTATATTTGGATATTCTGAATCTAGTCCAACTTTTCCAAATTAAGTGTGATAAGCAATCATTTGCATTAGAATGTTGTTAATACACGAAGCAAAGTTCTTAAATTATATTGTTATAATATATAGATATTGATTGGAAATAGTGTCAAACTTTCGTCTATAAATGCCGTGCAACAATATCATAGAAGTACCTCTTTAAATGAACAACTGAGGGTGTAAATGTTATTGTGGTTTTTACGGGTTTCTATTTACTTTAGTATGAGAATGTTCTAATTGATCAGTTGCTCGTGGAAATGTTTGTGTATAGGAGCCAAGTCTTATTATGGGTAGTTAATAATGAGAAATTATTCAGATTTTTGTTAGATTTTATATGCTATTTATTTTAATTATAGTTTTGATTATTGTTACACACTGAAAAAGTTAAGTATAACAAGAAATGTGGTATATTATAATAAATTAAGAGGTTTGATTTTTGTTTTTCAGCCTTTATGACATTATTGCACAGAAAAGTCCCACTATAAATTTAACTATCTTCAAATAATGTCATACTTAAGTGTAGGTATTTTAATTTAAAAAAAAAATATGCCATTTACTTCACCTTTTTCTTTCTAAAGCAACCTTAATTTGGAAATATACAAGTATAAACAATATTTTGCTCACCAATTTAACACAGGATAATAGATACTTTTCATTTTAATAAAAAGGCAACTTTAAAATCGAAGTAATGAAAAAAAACATTTGTTACTTATGGCAGTATTGCACCGTTTTTTTTTGTGCAGAAATCCCTTTGGATAACCCCCACTAGCCAGCGGGAGAGGTTATGTCGGACTCACAGCGACTAAAACCGCAAACCGCACGCCGTCTCGGGTCTTCAGACGCCGGGATGTAAGGCATTTCCTTTGCACCCCGGCTGGCATGGCCCCCCTCGAGTTTGGGATCCACGCTGTCCCCGTCTTGCAACGGTGGGGGGGACGCAACGCGCCCTCGCCCTGCACCCTGTGATTTAAATAATTTAACAATTTATTGATAATTCCAGAGGCACATGTGTAAATATTAAGGCAGAATACAGAGTAAATTACACAATGGTGTTTAAGTACACAAATTGTTATTATTGTGTGAAGCTCCTTGTTCGAACTGTGAATGTACTCGAGAAGATTGAAACACCTTGTGTAGACTTAGGACCTGATGAGAAACCTACTGTGGAGAGAGTGTGCCGTGGTCTCAATCCTGATCAGAATCTTGTAACATTGTTCTCTGAGAATTATGTACCAGTAAGTATCTGAATGGATTTATTTTTCCAAATCCTATCAGCATTATTCAGTTTTCACATACATAAGTGCTAGGTATTATTTTATTGCCTAACTGTGAGTAGTGATAAAGGAATATGTGTTAATGCTTTGTAAGAAATATAAGAAGGCAGACAGATAAGATATCCAGCCTCCGTGGCGTGGCGGTATTGAAAGCGGCCGCTACGCAGGAGGCGCGGGTTCGATCCCCGCTCAGTGCAAATATTTGTATGCATGAATATGAGTATTTGCATAGGTCTGGTCGTGCCTCGGAGAGCACGTTAAGATGTCGGTCCCGGTTGCCATACGAATATGTATGACAGTCGTTATAGGGGAAATGGGTGAAATGGCCCCACATAGAAGGGCTGATCACCCGTCTGGTCAAACGGCATCCCCACTGGCAGTATATATAAGATATCCATGTGTGGTTCACATAGGTTATCAATCTAGTTTTGATGATAAATTGATCACATACCCCTCCACAAAACTTCTTTTGTTAAAGAAAATTTTGTATATTTGTCAACTTCTGAATGAAACTCGGACATGATCATCATATTCATAGCATTAATCTTGGTTACATCCAAAGCATGCGCTTCGGAGCCCAGAGCACTTATTGCAGAACAGGAGTGTCTACTTTTTGACCCAACCCCAAAAAAAGCGTTGCCTAAGAGCATTGTTCATTATCGCATCATGAGCATAATCTTAAGATTCAGTTAATTTTAACACTATTTTATTACAGGTCAATTGCCGTTCATCACTGGAAGGTGTATGGCAGTTTGCATACCAAAATCGTTTCAGGTTTACCGGTGAATGTAACCACCCGGATGCACAAATCAAGTCATGTCAAACAGCCGGTACACAGTTCTTAATTACAAATCAGAAGTTCAACATTACTTATCGGAAGTGTGCGGGCATGTCTAATACTTTTAATGGGGTTGTGGAATACAGCTGTTTAGGTAAGTGAATAAATAAAATATATATTCTAGGACATATTATACAGCCGCATCTAACCCCAAACTAAGCAGAGCTTGTCATTGTGGGTACTAAAATAAGGGTAAACATATTTAGATTAGCCAGAAGCTGGACGGACAATCCACCTACAGCCACTTCATCTATTTCCCAAGCCGCCTCATTGAAGAGGGTGCTTAATACAGCTTTCATAGCACCCCTTTAAACCTTTTTGTTTCCTTGCAGAATCGTGTAATCTTCCGTTCCCATCGTTCCATCTTTCAACTCCTCCGGTTCCAGTGTGTCCGATCTCGGAAGTTCCCGATGGTCATTAGATTCCTACAATACTGCGTAATGTATTGGTCTTTTTCGACATCCTCCTCCTTCTTCTTGCTAACACCGTATGTGTTGTTCCTGCAATATCTGCTTTCATCAGCTGATGTCTTGGTATAGCTTTTACCCATGTTGATGTCTTTGTCTAATCCGTCACAGTCTAGTGCGGCCTCAATCTGACATCTATGGAAGCACTGTCAAGAGCGCCCTCCACGCGGTCGGCGTATTCTGTGTTGTCTATTGATAATGAGAGCATAAGAGCCGGACATATTATCAAGAGCAGAGGCTCTTGATAATATGTCCGGCTCTTATGCTGCTATTGTAGAGAGCCAGGATATCTTTACTTATATACTTGTTGGCTGCTTTGTAACATTTTAGGGAAAATTTTAATTCAGTCCAGCCGCCTTGTATGGCAGGATATACATATTTAAATACATTTTAATATAATAAATATCCAGACCAATTCATCAATACAACTATTTGCACTGAGTGAGAATCGAACTCGCCACCTCTGATTTAGCAGTCAAACGGCCTCCTGCTACGCCACAGAAGTCGTGAACACCCCAAAGACTTGAAAAATTTATAATAATATTTTTCCGTTCCAATATTGAAATCTTTTTCAGGGCATTGGTTTGTCAATAAAAATCACTTCTTTGCTGTTGCAAACACAAAAGAATCTCGTAAAGATGAAAAATATCGCTGTTTTCTCAAAAACAGAGATGATGACCTTTACATTGGGGCTTCTATCACACCAGAGTGTAATACATTAAAGACTGTCGAAAAGTCACCAGAGAGATACAGAGTCACACCAGTCAAGGTAAAAAAAAACATAGTATAAACATTATTTACTTTTATTTTAACTGCCTGAGCTAAACATAAATATTTTGCCGTAGCAGACTTAGCAAAGTTAGTGAATTTTTCATTTAATATATAACTATGACCCAGTATTAGCCATTCCGCAAACATACATTTTGTATATTTGTTATTAAATCAATTTTCTAGGCAGAGGTAGTAGAACCAGGGTGTCGTCTACCTCAAAACTTCTCTGGAGAATGGATCAACACAGCTAACATAGATGCTGACGTATTTATCAATGAAACTCATATCATTGAAACATATTACCCAGATGAGGGTAGATATCGAAGAACAATTTATGTTTGCAGGTAATACTTTTCATCCTCTTCAGTTATAAGCTGAATAGTCCTGGAGGTAGTGTTGCAAATACAAAAATCATAGTCTGATATTAACAGCGATAGTTGATCTTATATGACTAATAGATGAATCAACCGTCAGCTGGTTAAGACGCGGTAGGTGCGGGGGTGGGAGGCTGCGAAAGAGATAAATATTAAATAACAGTAATAGTACCGCGCCGGCTGAAACTTTTTTCATAAATAGTTGACATCATACTGAGCTGAAAAAACATCTTCGGCTGCATCGTGGAGGGGGAATTATGCGGTTATAAACCTGACACTTTTTTTTAGCTCAGTATGATAACAACAATTTATAGAAATTTTCAGCCTGCATACTATTACTTAATTATTTTTTTTACCACTTCCGCAACCTCCCATTTCCACACCCACCAGCGGCAGCTGACACCTGGTTCAGTTATAAGTCATTCAACATCTATTGAAAAAGATGGCAAGCAATCGGCGTGAAATCACTGCCTAAAATGTAACATTCCCTCCTGGACTAGAAGCTAAGCATTACAATGCTATTTTTATGTATGGCTAACTCAGAAAGCTTCGAGGTGGTTTACTTATCTTATCTATATATATAAAAATGAAACCCGTTTTCCGTTGTCACGACATTGCATGAAAACGGCTTGACCGATTTGGCTGATTTTTTTTTTGTAGTTTTCTAATACTCTGTACAAGGTTCTTACGGAAAGAAAATATTAAGAAAATCTCTCAGAAAGATTGAAAAATATACATTTAATTTTGCATATTTTAAAAAAAGCGCGTTACGAATGTCAACGTCATTCAATTTAAAACAAAAAACTCTGTGGTGATCAGGTATGACGAGACCAGGGAAATAGGTATTCATTTTTATATGGAGGATATTATAGATTCCAGTTCAAATTGAATAGGTACGCATACATAAGATAGGTCAGCTATACAAAATAAAGTAGTGCATCAAATTTACGCTAAGGCGGTACGAAGTTCGCCGGGTCAGCTAGTAACTTATATAACGTATCATCATCGTAATCGGGTGCGGGTGTTAATTTTTTGCCCCTTATGCTCCCATGCCATATGAAAAGACCCCTCCGGCCACATTGGCAACTGAGATTCGCAACCAGTTGTTAAAAAATAATATTGCTACGCAACTAGTTGCTCATAAGGGGCAAAAAATTAACATTTATTTTGTTGATTTCAATATGTTTTTTTTTCAATACAGCATAAGTGCCATAACTATGCTTCCACTAAGTCTTTCTCAACTTTCATACTAAGTTTTCTTATGTATCAACAGAGAGCAACGAGACAGCAGAGTGATGATGGCGCGTTTAACAGTCGACGGTTGTCAGAAAGATTATGTGTGCTTCAATTTTGTGCCACAACATCATAATGTTATAAGGTAAGTGAATAATTAAAAAGGTCCTTACAATAATATTATAAAAATAATATAATAAGTTTATTTATTAAGATAACAAAGATCCAATATTTGTTAAAGATCCAATATTTGTTAGTAGGTATGTACAATTGCGGGGTGTGTGTTGGGTAACCTCCTCGAGTGTCGCTCCGATTCCGATCCCGCTGCAGTCCGGGGGGAACGGAATCGGAGCGGCCGGTACACCCTGGGCGGCGGTCAATGGCTTCCCCTTCACCCCTTCATAGGGTTGGCATTGATCGTCCGCCAATACCCAACGTGGCGGGAACACATCGCTCTCCGTACTCCTCTGCTTTCAGAGGAGACAGGATGAGCGATGATGTTAGTGGTGAGATGGCTCAGGGTCAGCCGGGGTGCGAGGGATATGCTCTATGGGTAACCTTACACCCCGGCGTCTGAAGACCCGAGACGGCGTGCGGTTTTAGTCGGTGCAAGCCCGACATAACCGCCCCCGCTGGCCGGCGGGGGGGTATCCGAAGGGATTTCCGCACGATAAAAAAAAAAAAAAGGTATGTACAATTGCAGGCTTAAATTATGTTAGTGTTTATTATAAAATACTATAATTCCCTATATTCACATTAAATAAAAATAACAATAAAACTAAATCCAGTATCCGAAGGGATTTCCGCACGATAAAAAAAAAAAAAAAAAGGTATGTACAATTGCAGGCTTAAATTATGTTAGTGTTTATTATAAAATACTATAATTCCCTATATTCACATTAAATAAAAATAACAATAAAACTAAATCCAATGAATAAATTATTATCATAATAAATTGAATTGTAGACTGATGGATGATACTTATAAAATTATAAATTATTCAATTATGTCCGATATCAAATTAGCTATTAATTATTAAATTGTATATATTAATATTAAAAATTAATTAATTAAAAGTAATACATAAATTAAATTTTATATAACAAATTCTGGTGATCTGTAGCACAGGTTTCATTAACCTAAATCGGACACCAGCTCCTTACAAAAGAAAAATGCACCAAGAATTAGGAGCATTACTTTCGCTTTCAATATTGTATTTTCCCTGGCTGTATTGTTTGTCTTCTTGTATTTTGTAAGGAGAAATAAAATATTTATGTTTATTATTAAAAAAATATTCATTTAATAATAATGATAATAAATAGCTCAATAAATAATACTACACCACAACCCCCCACGAGACATCACCCGCTACCCTATTCCACTCCATGAGAGACCCGGCAGCAGCGGCCTATATAACTGCAGTCCAATCTGCTTGCTATGATAGCAGGGTAGATACTGTTAGAGCTACCCCGTACTCTGTTCACTAGGGATGTGCATCTTTTACGCATTGTTGTGCGTGTGTCTAAATGTGCGTCCGCGAACATCCCAGACAGACGCGCTACAGAAACGGGGCAGCCCCACCAGCATCCTGAACGCATTGTTGAACTGAACACGAAGGGCACTGTACGACTTCTGAGTATATTTAGCCCACAGGCTGCATGTGTAAAATGTTGTGCAGTATGCTCTAAAAATCGTTACATTTACATAAAGTGAACAGCATGCAAACCTGCGAACCAATATGTTCGCTCTAATCGACATCGCCCTTCGCTCCCGTTCAATGTCGTCATCATCATGAAGGTTTGGAGTGAGGATATGCCCAAGATACTTAAATTTATTAACTCTCCGCAACGGTATACCCTTGAGTAAAACGGGTGGCACTGCATCAGGCCTTCTACCCCTAGTCCCAAACACACTGACTTCCGACTTCTTACAATTATATATTAGCCCATGTGTGTTGGCATACCTTTCACATTTCGCCACCAATTTCCTAAGGCCACAGATCGACGCACTTAACAGCACCATGTCGTCCGCGTAACTAATATTATTGACGCATATCCCATCTATGTGACAATCGATCCTAGTGCTGCTGAGCTCGCCTATCAGTTCATCCACATACAGGTTTAATAGCGTAGGTGAGCTTAACCCCCCCTGTCTTACCCCGCAATCCGGGTTGGATTGCGGGGTAAGACAGGGGGGGTTAAGCTACGATTGAGATAATGCCCCTGACCATCGCAGATTATTAGCTTGGCTTCCATAACAAGTTGATCAACTCTGTAGGTAAATTGATCTTTTCTAAGTTCCTCCAAAGTATATCATAGGAAACTAAATCAAAAGCTCGCGACAGGTCCAGGAAGCACGCATAGAGCACGCATAGAGCACGCGTCCCTCGCTGTGAATAATAAGTGACACCATGCTTCAGAGACAACACTGCAGTTTCGGTTGACAACCCTGTCCTAAACCCAAATTGATTATCACAGAGTGTTACATGACTAGTTAGGTATGCATTAAGCAGGCTATCAAAAACTTTAACAGGTATTACCGACTTGCTTTACGTTTTACTGGTTTTTTCCAAAACCCGCGAAAATCATGTTTAGAGTGGCATGCGGCTAGAATGTCCATTTTAATTTCATTTTCATGGTCTTGACACCATTTCAGACGCGATTTAAAGATTTTTCTAGTCCCACACATTTCGTTATACACATCCGGAGGTAGATTGGCCACATGATACCCAAAGTATAAACTTCTACCGTGCCTACCTACCATACCCTATGGGGCCTATGAGCCTCGGCGACGTGTTTGTTCCAACCTACAACCACTTTTTTAGAATGCCCAGTGCTGCCTCCTCTCCCCACCATGGCCGCCTCACTAAGGGCCTGTACTATGTCTGAATACAACTTGTCAATTGTCTTTTTATTTTATTTTATTTTACAGTATTTGGAGTTACAGGTGATAAACGTTTATTTTATGGGCAATTACAAGTTTTCACGAATAGTAAACTTAAAAATAATAAATTATGGTACACGACATGATTAAACACACAAAAATAAGTGAAGTACTAAATACTAAGTAAAGTAATCGTCACATAACATCTTCCTTAACTTAGTTACACTCGTGCTAAATAAATCTATATCGATGCTACGGCACACAGCATTGTACGTATGACATGCTCTGATCATATACGCATTCTGCCTGTAGTTAGTATGACAGATAGGGACGTGCAGCGGGCTATACTTTCTCAAGAATGCCGATGGGACTCGAAGACCTATCCGGCCCACCAACTCGGCTACGTCAGTCGATCCGTTCGCTATGTTAAATAAGAGAGAAAGATCTGCAGTTTTCCTTCGTTCTTGTAGAGGAAGAAGGTGAAATTTTCTGCAGCGACTATAATAATCGGGGTACGATGGAAAACATCCACAACATAAACACCCGACACAAAAAGCGACTACAGTCCATCAAATCTAAGAGGTACCGTTTGACGTTTCATATTTTTCAAACCGAAACAACTTTGTTCATACGTACATTATTCAGTTTCGATAACCTTTTTCATAAAACCATGAATTTAGAAAGATTTCATTATTGTATCTGTACTGTACAATTCTTAATATCTAAATGTAATTGAAAACTTTCAAACAAAGCAAAATAACACATATTTACACAGTAAATAATTTCTAATAGTTATATTCTTGACCTCATTACAAAGTTACGTAGTTAGGTCACTGCACGTAGTGTTGCGACTCTTCGGATACACTTGTATGCAAAAAAATCGTTTACATATACGAAAAATCGAATGTATTATTTACAAATTACACTTGACAACCAAACAAATATTTTTTCATGTGAATGGGATTTATCTCACATATTACGATTACATAACTAAATAGTTATGTAATCGTAAAATATGAGATAAAACCCATTCACCAAAAATACGTATTTATAAATCAAATATATTTGCTTCTTTAAAAAGTTGTCGAAAGCGATTTGTCGATTTTTGATTTTCGCGCCCAAATAAGTCGGGGTTTCTCGCGCTAACGCTGTCGAAATAGTAAATGGAGTCAGGGATAGTGTTTTTTACATTTATTTTTGTGTATGATAGTATGGGTTTGCATATTACAGAGAAATAAACAAATTTTTAACAAGCACATCCATTGATTTTACAATTACAATTTTTTCTTCTAAGTCTTATTTCTACGTCTAAAACTAATAAAAATAAGGTATGTAGAACCCATTCACAAAAATGTTGTTGCCTGATGTTATAAATTAACGACGTTACTGCGCGACCGCATAATGCACTGAATACACAGATACCCTAAAATAAATTAATTTAATTATTTTTAGGTCAATAGGCAAAATCGCAGGTGTCCAAGTCTCTACAATTTTTTTTTTCTGGCAACACTGCCAACTACAAGCGCACGCGGTCCGCTCGGTCGGTTCGGCGTCAGGCGCGTCAGCAGTCTCTCGCCATCTTGGAAGCTGACTGTGCGCGTACTTGCTTTCTCGTTTGTGTTTTACAATTTGTGACTTGGCTATTACTTTTCTGGACTGATCATTCTTTATCCGTTTACCTTGGCAATATTTATACTGGACTCCGAACTAAGCAAGTGTTTATTAATAATGTCGAAAAGAGGACGTACTTTGAACAGCCAGGCTCGTGAATTGGTGGTGAAATTACACGAGTATTTTGAGCGTGAATCTCAAAATGGTGGACTTCTACTGCCAGTTACACAAGTTCGGGATCGCGTCGGTGAAGCTCTCGGTATTGGTAGCCGCACCGTTGGCAAAATATTAAGTGAAAAATATGGGCCTTCGGGGAGTGACAGTAACGTACTTCACACACCGAAAAAACGAAAAAGAAATAAACCTGTGACAGGCATCGATGAATTCGATAGTCATGCTATTAGAAACCATATATACGGGTATTTTACAAGAGGCGAATTTCCAACATTGGCAAAGTTATGTGCAACTTTAAAAGATGCCGGGCTGTATAAGGGAAGCATAGAGTCGTTGAGAACGGTAATAACAGGAATTGGCTTCAGATACAAAAAAGTTGACAAACGAAAAATTGTTATGGAGCGACATGACATAATTATGCAGCGACTAACATTCCTGCGCGAAGTTAAACAAATTATAAACTGGGATAATGTAATATTTTTGGACGAAACTTGGCTAAATTCCAACCATTCTGTGCCGAAAACATGGACTGATGATTCTGAAGCTTCGTGCTCGAAGGTGCCGATAGGAAAAGGTGGACGCCTCATAATATGCCATGCTGGGTCAGCGTCTACAGGCTTCGTGGAAAACTCTTTATTAGCTTTCCAATCCAAAAGCACTAAAGAGTATCATGAAGAAATGGACGCAGTAAGGTTCCGAGAGTGGTTCTTAAATTTATTACAGAATATCCCTCCTAACAGCACAATTATAATGGATAATGCCCCATACCACTCTGTGCAAATTGATAAAGCACCTACGTCAGCCAATAAGAAAGCAGATTTGGTGGCATGGCTGCAAAGAAAAGGAGTGGATGCCGACATGTCACTATTAAAAGCTGAATTATTACAGTTAGTGAAATTGCATAAACCACCAAAACCGACATATGTAATTGACCAATTGGCCGAAGAGCACGGGCACAAAGTCATACGACTTCCTCCGTACCATTGCCAATATAATGCCATTGAACTGATTTGGGCCCAAGTTAAAGGTAATATTTTATAATATTATAATAATAACACGAGTACTTCTAACATTTATAATTTAAACAATGGTTTTCGTCTGCTATGAAATAGTTACATTATTGTTTTACAGGTTATGCAGCAAGACACAACACAAAACCACCCTTCAGTGTCAAGAAAATGGAAGGTTTATTAAAGGAAGCATGTGCCCAAGTTACACAGGAAGATTGGAGTAAAGTAGTACAAAAAACAAAGAAAATAATAATGGACGACTTCGAAAGAGACGTACACTTTGATAATGTAATGGACAATCAACTGGTCATTAATTTAAATGACGATGATGACGAAGACGACGATACTAGTACTAGTAGTGAATAAAAAAATATCCTAAACATTTCTTTTATTTAATTATAACAATTGATTTCTTAAAATTCGGATATTATAGTAATCGATCTCTTAAAGTTCGGATATTATAGTAATCGATTTTTTCATCCCATCCCTATCATTCAATTGTCAGAACTGTCAAACGGTACTTCTTAGATTTGACGGACTGTACACCTACCGCCATCAAGAATAAAAATGTTAAATGAAAGTCCCTACTATATGGCAGTTAGAATATTTAATAAACTCCCTAACATTATCAAACACCAAGAAAGTATTACACTCTTTCATAGAAAGCTAAAAATGTATTTAATTGAAAAATGTTACTACTCAACAGGGGATTATTTGGGGGATAAGTTGATTCAATAATCAAATAATTGACATCTGACATATTAGTATTAGTTATAAGCAATTCAGAATTTGACATATTGTTATTGTTATTCCAACCAATTATTATCTTTGTTGAATCTATGAGTCACCTGTGAAGTGTGACCTCAATATTGCAATGCCTGAAAAGGGCACTAAGTCCTAAGTACTAAAATATATATGTAAACATCTATGTACACTTAGTAGGCAATGAATAAATGAATAAATAAATGAATAGATATGTCTGACATTTGTACTGTGTATATCTTAAGAATCTTTTTTGAACTTGTTCCAGTCTATCGATGTATATGTTATAGATTGGGTTCCATGCCTGGGAGGCGTATTCGGACATATTTACAGTACAGGATTTTTATTGTTTTAATATTTTTAAAATCTGCTGAAATTCTAATAATGAAGCCTAAGGCTTTAGAAGCTCGTTTGGAGATATTATCAATGTGCGCATCAAATAATAGTTTGGAGTCGAATGTCACCCCCAAATCTCTGACAGTCGACACTCTGGCTACCACGGTACCTGATAGCGTGTATGACGTCAGCAGTGGGTCAAGTTTGCGTGTAAACGAACAACCATAGCACTTGGACACGTTCAGTTACAACTTGTTGCTAATACAATACGACTGGAAGCGATCCAGGTCGTTTTGCAAACACTTTGCATCTTCACCAGAAGCTATTTTATGTAGTATCTTCATGTCATCTGCGTATAAAATTATTTTTGACGTATGAAAACAAGCCGCGATGTCATTAATGAAGATGTTAAACAAAAGGGGTCCCAATAGGGAGCCCTGTGGGACACCAGAAGGTATGCTCACTGACCTCGAAGAATATCCGTTCAGTACAACCACCTGGCTCCTGTTCTCGACATAAGACGAGAACCACCTGTACAGGTTACCTCTTATGCCTATCCGAAGTAGCTTCTGTTTGAGAAGCGAGTGATCGATTCGGTCAAAACACTTGCTATAATCGGTGTATATAACATCTACCTGGAGCCCCTGCGACATATGTTCGGATATATAATAGCTGCAAACTATTAGATTAGACGTGGTGGAACGACCCTGTATGAATCCATGCTGGTATTCACTAAGGCTGAGCTTAATGGCTGAGTATAACTGCTTATGAACTATTTTTTCCATGATTTTAGCAAAGATACACAGCTTGGAGATTGGTCTATAATTTTCCACTACGTCCTTAGGCCCTTTTTTGTGTATTGGAGTTACATAAGCCAACTTCCAGACCGCTGGAACCTCACCTTCAACAAGTGACCGCCTAAACAGAATTGAGAGAGGGACGACAAGGCTTTTGGCAATGTTGACAATGAGCACTGGAGGGACACCATCTGGGCCCGCGGATTTATTAAGATCGACTTGTTTAAGTAGTCTAAGTACTTCACTACATTGTATCTCTACCGAATTTATGTCTGATAAAGCCTCCCGGTCACCAGGGTCCCGAGTGTCAACTGTACGTCCATGCCCATGGTCAACATTTTGCAGAAAATTAGAGAGAAAATAATCTCCAAACATATTTGAGATATCTTCCCCATCACCAGAAGAATGTTCCCTATACTTCAGCACCGAGGGATAAGTATGAGATTGAAGTTTGGATTTAACGTATTTCCAAAACGCGCGGGGGTTTTCAGAGATATCAGACTCTATTTGTGCCATATATGTGTCGAACATGTTCCTCTCCAAGTCCAAGTGAAAGATTGATAATCTGACAGATTGCCATATTTTTTGAATTTACTGTGAGATTTAGACTTTTCCTTAATCATCTTAATAAGTGGCCTTCTATACCACGGTGGGTATCTCACCATTGCGGCCGTAGTTCTGGTCGGTAGGTATATATGTATTTTTGAGTCTATTAAGATGGCCATAGAAGACTGCGACCGCATCTTCAACCGATCCGTGGGACAACTCAGAATACCAGTCAATATTGTCCACTATTAGATAGTACCCAATCCAATATCCTGTCATCACTGTTGCAATGGGGGTTATACTGAGACAGATTACAGGTGACCAAATCATCCATTAAACTCGTTTGAAATTGGCCATGTACGTTACTAGGCGACAAACAGTTGTTTTCTGCAGGTAGCCAGATTATGTTAGGTTGATTAAAATCACCTACAATCAGGAATTTATCCGTAGGGTGTTTCAAAATAATATTGGTCATACTTTCAGAAAAGTTAGCAAGTTGCTCATTTAACGAATTGCCTAGGTTTTCATTGAAAATATATACCACGCCTATATGCATTTTGTACGAGACTCGAGGTTTCTTTTGATGTAACGTTAAACTCACCCACATATCGTCTGCTGATGAGCACCAATCACTACGGTCATTCGCGACAAGCTCCCTTCGCACCGCGATCAAGACACCACCACCGAGAGTTTGATCCGTTTTAGCATAGTCACGATTCCGTCTCAATACCATATACCGGTCATCGAACAACTCACTATCACCAATACTGTCAATGAGCCAAGTCTCCGTCAAACAGATAACATCGAAACTATTGATGCACACATTTCTGTAGAAAATCGATGTTTTAGTCCGTAATCCTCGCACATTCTGATAATAAAAACTAAGGGACGCCATCATGAATTATTTCGTAATTATTAATACGTATTAAGATATGTAAAATACAAGTTCCGATTATATAAAAATTGAGAGGTATATTTATAGTGAAACAGTACAAGAAACCGTCGACAGAGGGCAGGTACAAATGTAGAAAATAGTCGAATAAGACTTTATTACGTTGATATTTATGTCCAAAGTAGCAAAATGATAACCGAGTTACTTCAAATGCAGTAGATTTTTTTAATAACAGGCAAATGAGTGCATTAATTAGGTGAATATAGCATACAAAATAGAATTTATTAGCTAAAACAGATCGGCTGACGCCAAGAGATAAGCGAACAATAGGCCGGTCAGTATCGCATAAGTAGAAAAAACACGTACCTTTTTTTTTTTTTTTTATCGTGCGGAAATCCCTTCGGATACCCCCCCGCCGGCCAGCGGGGGCGGTTATTGTGGGCTTGAACCGACTAAAACCGCACGCCGTCTCGGTTCTACAGACGACGGGGTGTAAGGTTGCCCATAGAGCATATCCCTTGCACCCCGACTGACCCTGGGCCATCTCCAGCAGTGCTATTCTCTAAGGACACAGCCTTGCGCGCAGCGTTGCGCTCGTCGACGAGCTCGCAAAATGCTGCTTTGGATTTATATTTTATTTTAATTTTGATTTTAATTTATGATTTAGATTTAGATTTAGATTTAGATTTAGATTTAGATTTAGATTTAGATTTAGATTTAGATTTAGATTTAGATTTAGATTTAGATTTAAGATTAGATTTAATTTAAATTAAAATCAAAATTAAAATAAAATATAAATCCAAAGCAGCATTTTGCGAGCTCGTCGACGAGCGCAACGCTGCGCGCAAGGCTGTGTCCTTAGAGAATAGCACTGCAGTTTCGAGATGGCCCCCTCGGGTTTGGGAACCACGGTGTCCCCGTCTTGCCCCGGTTTGGGGGAGGGCCGCTAGTCGCCCCACCGTCCCAGCCTGCTTCTGCTGGGGTGACAGCAGAAGCAGGCATACAAAATAGAATTTATTAGCTAAAACAGATCGGCTGACGCCAAGAGATAAGCGAACAATAGGCCGGTGAGTATCGCATAAGTAGAAAAAACACGTACCTGTGGTTCTCAACATTTTTAAAATGTAATGTTTAAATGCATTACCAGAGCATCGATATGATTCGTGAACTAAAAAAACTTCTTTAAATCTTGCTCCCCTTTTATATGGGGCTTACGTGAAGTATTATTCTGTCGTAGGAATATTCTGCATCCTTTCACCCATACATAGTCGAAGCCTCGTTCTGTCGCGATTAATTTAGTTTTATTCAGCAAGGTTTTGTTCTCGAGCGTCAAATGGTCGTTGATTTAGATTTTGTCCTTGCCGGTAAGTCCTAGGGCACTTTCATTAATCCCACCTTTGTGTTTCTTGGGGGCGGCCACAAAATCATTTTTAATGTAAATATTATGAATAGAGCATATAATATTTTTTTGTTGACTTGCCTCGCGTAGGTATTCTTGCAATGTAATTAATTTGTTCCTTCGGGATAGGGCACTTGATAATATCTCCCAACTTATCGACGATTCTAAAGAGGTTCTCACCATTAGTCAGAGGGACCCCCTTGATCTCGATGTTACACATACGAGACCTTTGCTCATTTTTTTGCTGTAGTATCTCGAGCTTGTTACAACGGTTGTGTAGAATAGTGATATCGTCTTTATGTTTCTATGGAATGGTGTAATAATTCTACGGAGGATTTCATCTCCGATATCTCGACTTTGACGGTCTTAAGCTCAGCAAGCTCGGTTTGGATAGCTTCCACCTTTTCTAGCAGCGCCGGAAGGGCGTCCATTTGAGAGGACAGTCTCTTCAGTTCTGATATTATGCTATCTGTCTCTGTCTTTGTAGAAATAGCAGCGGGACGTGGACTGCTAGTTGCATGGTTTCGGCAGGTACTGCATTTCCAAGTGCTTCTTCTATCCTCACCCAGTTTTCTCCACCCTGCCTCAGATATCCTCGAGCAGGGGAAATCGAAGTGTCCATTACACGTCGAACAACTCACACCATCCCTCACTTCCACACCACAGCGTTTGCAGTTGACCATATTGAGTAATGAATAAGTTAATTAAATCCTTGCAAAACTTTGAGAAACGTTGCGTATTATATTGCAGGCGTAATGTAAGTGGGTGAATTAAATGTGTACGTGTAGTCGGTTTGTCGTCTACCGCCGTACTGTACTGTACTGTTTTCACTTGTACTTGTTTTATGACTTATATTATTACACTGTGTGTTACAATATTTACCTAGTTCATGTGGGAAGTCAATTAGTTTTAGCCTATCATGACATTCTCTTTGGTATATTTCTATTTGCTGTTCACTTCTTTCTCCCCACATGACCTTATTTGTAGTTATACTAGTCACATATTTCTTTGGCACAATCCAATTTAAACTACATTCCACAAACAAAGGAAAGTGGTCAGACCATGACACATCATATAAAACATTTAATAGAGATAACAGCTGCTTCTGTTACTAAACAGCGATAAAGCCATCGCTTCCACCCGTTGCTCTCGCTCACATATCACATCACGTGTCCGATAGTATTCCTAACATTAGTGTATCGATATTGGTCAAAATTGTAAAAGTCGATAATTACTACCCACCACATTTGTTTCCTGTTTGTTTATTTCAGATATAGAAAGGGACTGGCCATGATACAAAGTAACTTCCACACAGTGTGCTCTTGGGTGCAGTTTCCAAACAAACAAGAATGGCGTTACGATATATTTTTAAAAAAGGACCCAACCCCCATTCGCTGTCCTGTTGCTGGCAAATTTAACTTTACGCAGAGAGGAGATGTCAGATTTGAAACAAGAATATTGGGAGGTGTTACTTTAAGTCCTCGCCCAAATCTTCACTGCAAACTGAATATTAGTGATTTTTCAGTCTGCGATATAGATCAAAAAACCATACAAATAAAGGAAAACTATTGCCTAACTGTGGATTATTTGGGCAGGCCAGTAGATATCTACAGTGACCCTGATTATAGAATGAAATGCATAGGTTACTGGAAGGAAAATTTGAAGTCGTATCTGATTACTTATGATGAACTAGATCCCTTCTCAAAGTACAGATGTTGGGTATATCAACGAGCTGATTTAAACAGGTATGTACAGTAATTCTACTAATATTATAAATGTGAAAATTTGTGAAGATGTTTGTTACTCAATCACGCGTAAACCGTTGAAAATTTATGGATGAAAATTAGGTCATAGATACACCATTTCCTGGATTAACGCATATGATACTTTTCATCACAAGAACAGATCCCGATGGGGAACAGAAACATGAAAATTACACCACGCGGGTGGAGCTGCGTTTACATTTACATTTAGTTTACACTAATTTAAAGGCTAGAAACTATTCTAGCGTTTAAATTCTGAATGCCACCAGAACTTAATTCAGGGATGATGATGATGAAAAAGTGACTGAATTTTACTAAGATTTTACATTCATATTATGTACGAGCTGATGCCTGCGGCTCCTCCCGCGCGGAGGTTGGTTATCGTTTTTGCTCATATCTCCGGTTCTACTCAACCAATTGCATTTTAAATATACGGCAAATTTTAAGGACCAAGAACTGTCTCGTAAAAACCGCATCAAAATCCGTTCAGTAGTTTTTGCGTTCATCGGGAACAAACAGACAAGAATTATAAAAAAAAAAATTTGTGTTCAGGATCGTTCATTTTACATAAGCCTAGTTTTTTTTAATATCTCCAATGTCCTGACAGGACTAATCTACAATTTTTTAATAGTATAGATTACTATATTATATTTTAGTTTCATAATTATATTAATAATAAAAAAAACCCCAGCGCTTCATCTTGATTGTTTCCCAAGATTTCACATTGGAGCCCTAGGTCAGCTTTCTAGTTCTTGTCTTCTTGTTTTTTACTAATTACTCCCATTTCATTTCATCATAACATTGTTCTTTTACAGAGTTCTCATGTCCCAAGCACTAGGTCCCTATTGTGATTTGAAACAAGACGTGACGTCGTGGAACTACACCGAAGGCGCTGCAGTCGCTGTCGAGATGGAGGAATACGAGCGAGAACGAGACCAGTGTCCCATGCATTTTGACGATGGCAGTGATCCATGGTCTACTAAAGAAAATTATATTAAAGTATTCACCTTCTCTTTTTGGAATAATGCAGGCTCTTCAGCATTGACTGTAAATCTGATGACGATACTTTTGATAGCTTTACTTACTTTATTACGTTAAGGATAGACTGATAAAATAAGAATATTAAGTAAATAGGTTCAAGTCTCAGTCATAAAATCCATCCAATTGTATTTGTACACCATGTTCATTTTGAAGGAGGATGCAGTACTTATTAGAATAATAAAGAAACAGCATTCGAGGAATCTCAGAGCGTAATGTAAGTGCCTTAACAGACCTTATTAGAAGTACTGAAACTATTATGATGTATATTATCATAATTTTATTATCTTAATTCTGTATTGTAATGTTTATATAATATGAACAACAGCGATAGCCGGGTCGCCTAACGATTCTCAGATCCGGGGTCACGGACCGCACCTCTGACTTCCAAGTTCATGTGCGAATTATAGACCAGCCAGTATCGCTGTACTGCTCCCTAGGAATGCGCGGCATGGTGGGGGACGGGGTAGGAAAGAGCATGAGTCGATTCGATCGATATTCTCGGACATATCTTACGATATCATTTTATAGTTTTAAGGCCTGAGGGACAGTTCTCATAATGAAGAGATGTTCTAAATTCATTCTCAATCAAGTCACGATCTCCCAAATGTTCTCGTAACAACATTTTCAATACCTACCTTGAAATTTTTATTACGAGCACACCTTTACTTTGAAAAAAAAAAAGGAGTTCTCGTAACAAAATTTCCAATATCTTCAACGAATTTTTTTATGAGAACACCTTTTTTGAAATATGGGAGACATGAGATAGAGATCAGATGGAGACTGAAATTTGAACCTCAGATATATTCAATTAAATTGTTTTTTAAGCATTTTGTATGCTTACTTTTTTCTAAAGATTTAGATCGGAAAAAGAGAACATCTAGGACGGGACTTGAACCCGCGACCAGTCCCTTACAGGGGGAATGCTCTGACCAACTGAGCCACCTAGACACAGATATATGTTAGTAAAATCCCCTATTTAATAATTTTTGGCTATACACGCTGGTCGTATACATGTATGAAATGTTAAATTGGATAAGGAATTAGGCGTGGTACAGCGGTCTCGGTTGGTCCATAGGATTGAATTGTAACTTGCATTAACCATGAACATTTGTGAGAGAACCTGCATATCTGAGATTTGATTAGTTACCTAAGACTTCGAAAGTCTAAGGTAAGAAACATGGCCTTGGGGTCTCGCCTCTCTCGTAATGATAGGAGACTGGTGTCGAATAGTGAATCAGTTTATAAACCAGTACCTTACCCGTTCCAATCCGTAAATATACCGTATGATATATCGTATTCAATATATCGTAAATAAACCTTACAACCGCTAACTAGCAGGTCTACTATATCTGTAACCTTTGACAAAGATTTATCTCAATCAGATGAACAGTACGGTAGCGCATAAAATACGAACAAACATTGATTTTTATATATTCGGTACGGTTGATACATATCCTGAATATATATATATATATATATAACGTAATAAATAACTGGATTGGCATAAAGAACTTAAGTATTTTTTTAAATTTATAGATAACAATTAAACATTATTTATCAATTCACTTGTAGTTACATATTAGTGGATTGGACATCCTAGTAGATACATAGACTCTCTATTAAATTTTCTTTCTATCAGAATTTCATATCGTATTTTTGTATATGTGAGTACAGAGCTATAGTGCATTTAAAATGAGGTTTTATATTCTACTAGCTGATGCTCCGCCCGCGCTGAGGTCGGTTATCCTTTTTTGGTCATATCTCCGGTTCTAATTAACCAATTGCAATCAAACAGATTTTAGTTCTGACCAAGACTTTCTAATAGAAAAAACCGCATCAAAGTCTGTTCAGTAGTTTTTGCGTCCATCGCGAACAAGCAGACTAGAATTCCAAAAAATATATTTTTGTGGTCAGAATCGTTCATTTAACATAACCCAAGTTTTTTTTAAATATCTCCAATGTACAGCCACAACTAAATTACAATTTTATAATAGTATAGATCGATAGATTGTGGGATAGCTATGTGCAGCTGGGTCCGTCATTTACATACAGGGTGAATTTTGATTTATATCATTCCTTCTAACAACAACATCAGCTAGTAAATAAGGAATTAATAGAATTGAATCAACCCCTAATTATTATATATATTTTTATAACATACACAATCAGTGTAATGTATGTACTGTACTATTTTTTTTACTTTATATATCACAGACCCAATGTTTAGTTAAGTTGTGGCGATACCACATGTACCCAGGCGACATCTAGCAACAGTAAACTCAACTACTTCGATGCCACAAGAAATCAGCGCCACCTAGCGACCAACAAGCGGAACCAGAACCGTCTACTATGTCAACTACCACGTGATTCCTACGTCACAATCCTGCATCGCGAAAATGAAGTTCACGCGCTGAGTAGCATATATACAGAATCCTAACTTCAACAGTAAGGGCCGCGGCCCGCCAGGCGCGATCACCTTGCCTGGTCGGAGGATCCTCCCTTTGCTTCCGCATAAGCGATACCAAGTCTCCGCAATCCCGCATCTTCGGCCTCAACCGGGACACCACGCCATGCAGCGACCGCTGCAGTCTGGTAACCCTACGGCCACACCAGCATCTAAGTCACAGCACGCTGCACTTACGGTCAGAAGAGCGCATCTCTCCGGTCTACGGAGCATCACACCTCGTTCCTCCACAAAGTATTAGTTTTTTAAGAATAAGTTTGTACCAAGCGCATCCAGTTTTATGTACATATTATATTCTAGAGACTTTTTCTAATGTTCATAAGTTTACTCTTTTTTAATATCTCTCATTTTGCATTTTTGTACACTATTTTACTTTAATATAATTGATATTATGTGGTAGCTATAACTTGACTATGTATCTGAATAGTTCTATGTATAATGTTGTGAGACTACAAAGTAGGCATCTAACATATTTTTCATGTTCCAACTTTATCCGTCCAACTTTTATACTTATATTTTTTAATGTCTACATTATGTTTACGTTTAGATGTCTTAATAAAAAACTTATTACTAAAACCGGGTCTTTTTTTATTTATGTTTATGATGGTAGGTTTGGGTGAATTATAATGCCATCATTTAAAATACTAGAATTCCGAATACAGAATGAAACATCAATATGACACAACACTTAATGTAAAAATATCTGGGTGACCGAGCTTTGCTTGGTTTTTTTTTCAATATTTTCTAAAAATGAAACCTAACTAGATCGATTTATTGCCCCCGAAACCCCCTGTATACTAAAATTCATGAAAATCGTAGGAGCCATTTCCGAGTTTAGGATTATATACAGGATGTCCCGAAACTAAACGTTGGTACCGGGCGAGAGGCCAAGGTATACCCGTTATGAAAAAAAAAAAAAAACCATGTCGCATGTCATGTGTTTTGAAAAAGTTGAAAATTGTACACCTTGGTCGCAAATTTTACACCAATTTTCAACTTTTTCAAAAAATGTCTTGGCGCTTGACTAAGTGACATGGATTTTTTTTTTCATAACAGGTGTACCTTGGCCTCTCGCCCGGTACCGGGTTATCGCTGAGTTTCGGGACACCCTGTATATATACATAAATATAACAAGGATTGCTTGTTTAAAGTTATTAGATTGATATCGTTCATACAAAAATACCAGAATTGCGATTAAAAAAGAGGGGTGGGGGAAGGGTGAAGACTATGGTCTATTCTTATACCTACCAAAAAAAAACTTAAAATCGCTTGAGGAGTGCAACAACAACCCTGTGATATGAGATTTTGATATAATAGATATAGTTATGAAGTAGAAAGTTATTATATACTGTATATTATCTACTGTTATATATCTACTAGGGGAATTCAGAATTATTAATTAAAACAGGTCAGAAAGATAAAACATTTTTATTATTATTTACACATTTATTTTGTCCATGATACTTTAGGTATATCAAAGTGCTCTGTCAAACTGTCAAGATGTTGATTAAATTTCTCCACCCGTTGTTTATGGGTCATCTCGGCTTTTTGTTGTATCCTTTGTTTTTGCTGAAACAAGTAAGATGTTCATTAGCACCAAATTGACATATAATAGAGGATACTATGTCAAGCCACAGCAGAACAGTTTGGTAGGGCACAAAGGCTATAAAAAGAGCTTCAAGCCTCATTCATCATATATTATTCATTGAGGTCTCGATATAACTTGCAGTAAATCCCTGTTCAATTCTATAATTTTTTTTTAAATAAAGAATATTAATAACCGAAATTACTAATATTCCCCCTAACCCCTCCAGCTAAGCTTAATTGCTTGTGTTAGGAGTGGGTTCACCTCGGTAATGTAATGGCCAGGATTGGAACCCGGGACTTCTCGATCATAGGGTCAACTCCTTAACCACTAAGCTACCGACACTTCTATTAATTAATAATATTACTTTATTTTACCCTAATCATTTATGGTAATTTTTCTTAACAATGAATGCTTACGATTCCAAATATAGTTATACTTCTACAGTAGGTAGGGAGACACTGGCTGTAGTTTCATTTCTAACTATCAACCTGCCCTGGCCTTACTTTTCTGCTTATAATATTTACACGATATATGTATAGCCTATGTCCATCTGGATGTACATTTCAAATGATGAAAGATTTTTTCTAAAGTGGTGTAGTGGTTTTGAAGATTAAATTCCACATATTCATTTGCACTTCAAATTCACACTTTTTCTATATTATATTAGTATGTAATTAGATGAAATTGTCCTAATCTTATTTGTGTTCTAGTAGAAATTATATAAGAAATCGCCTGAAACTTCGCATGTGCCTCTCATATTTTAAAGAATGACAAGAGTGCTTTCATTACTTACCATTTTTTCTTGCATCTTTTGAAAAGCGATTTCAGCTTTAGTCTTATCGCTCTTTGTGTGAATCACATGTTTCACCTGTTCTTTTACTTGCTGCTGTACTTCGTTTTCAATCATTTTTTCTTTTTCTTTGTTGGCCTTCTTCTTCTTTCGCTTTTTGATACCAGAGCTATCCTTGATTTTTAGCTGCGATCTATTTACGCAGGAATATTCGTCTTCTTCTCCCATTTTAATGGTTTGGTAGCAAAAGATCTAGTTATTATTATTGTTATATTAAAGTCACTGTTTACCAACAGCCAGATCTGCAGATCCCGACATCACACAGTGGACAGATAAGATAACACCACAGAACACAGATGATTATCTGTCATCTGTCATTTCTTTTGCTGTCAACTTAATGGCCATGGATACAGGTCCTTTAAGCAAGTCCGCGCGCGCTTCTCTATAGGGGAGGGGGGTTTAGATCCCTTACATCACGTCGGGGCCTGTCGGGATCTCTGGGATATCCTTTCTAGGGCACACCAGTGGGCCTACCGCCCAAGTGTCGTCGATATCACAGCCGTCGAAATGTTGCGCTGGTCAAGGTCGACGGCCATTTTGTACCGCCCCATTGATAATCGATGCCGGCGCGGCGTAAGAATGAATGAAACGCTGTTTTTGACAGTTAAATAGCTGCCGCCTAAAAAAATTCAAATCGACCGCGTCTCATGAGCTGTCGTTTTGAATATTATTTTCTTTTCCAACGGTTGATTACGATGCCGATTGCACCTAACACTAGGCTACTAGGACTTTTATGGGGGCGACTGCCGACGAGTGGGTTCTGCCGTCCTATTGTACCTAACACTGGGCTACTATGGCTTTTATGGGGGTGACTGGGTTCGGCTCTCCTATTGCACCTAACACTGGGCTACTATGGCATTTATGGGTGCGACTGGGTTCTGCTCTCCTATTGCACCTAACACTGGGCTACTATGGCTTTTATGGGGGCGACTGGGTTCTGCCCTCCTATTGCACCTAACACTGCTGGGCTACTATGGCTTTTATGGGGGCGACTGGGTTCTGCCCTCCTATTGTACCTAACACTGGGCTACTATGGCTTTTATGGGGGCGACTGCCGACGAGTGGGTTCTGCCCTCCTATTGTACCTAACACCACAGGTTCCCCGGCCATACAGGGCGCCTACCGCCCAAGTGTCGTCGATATCACAGCCGTCGAAAGGTTGCGTTGGTCAAGGTCGACGGCCATTTTGTACCGCCCCATTGATAATCGATGCCGGCGCGTCGTAAGAATAAATGAAACGCTGTTTTTGACAAGCTGCCGCCTAAAAAAATTCAAATCGACGGCGTCGCTTTGAAGTGTCATTTCATTACGGCACCTCATGAGCTGTCGTTTTGAATATTATTTTCTTTTCCGACGGTTGATTACGATGCCGATTGCACCTAACACTGGGCTACTATGGCTTTTATGGGGGCGACTGGGTTCTGCACTCCTATTGTACCTAACACTGGGCTACTATGGCTTTTATGGGGGCGACTGCCGACGAGTGGGTTCTGCCCTCCTAATGTACCTAACACTGGGCTACTATGGCTTTTATGGGGGCGACTGGGTTCTGCCCTCCTATTGCACCTAACACTGGGCTACTATAGCTTTTATGGGGGCGACTGCCGACGAGTGGGTTCTGCCCTCCTATTGCACCTAACACTGGGCTACTATGGCTTTTATGGGGGCGACTGGGTTCTGCTTTCCTATTGCATCTAACACTGGGCTACTATGGCTTTTATGGGGGCGACTGGGTTCTGCCATCCTATTGCACCTAACACTGGTCTACTATGGCTTTTATGGGGGCTACTGCCGACGATGGAATTTCGTCCTCCAACTCCTTCGCTTATTCCTTCCTTCTGAAACATACGAAAACAACAAACAACACAGCATAAACGTTTAAGTAGGTAAGGTAAAGATTAAAGAGTGTTTTAATTAGTCGCAGGTACAATAGGAGGGCAGAACCCAGTCGCCCCCAAAAAAGCCATAGTAGCCCAGTGTTAGGTACAATAGGAGGGCAGAACCCAGTCGCCCCCATAAAAGCCATAGTAGCCCAGTGATAGGTGCAATAGGAGGGCAGAACCCAGTCGCCCCCATAAAAGCTATAGTAGCCCAGTGTTAGGTGCAATAGAAGGGCAGAACCCAGTCGCCCCCGTAAAAGCCATAGTAATCCAGTGTTAGGTGCAATAGGAGGGCAGAACCCAGTCGCCCCCATAAAAGCCATAGTAGCCCAGTGTTAGGTACAATAGCAGGGCAGAACCCACTCGTCGGCAGTCGCCCCCATAAAAGCCATAGTAGCCCAGTGTTAGGTACAATAGGAGGGCAGAACAAAGTCGCCCCCATAAAAGCCATAATAGCCCAGTGTTAGGTGCATTAGGAGGGCAGAACCCAGTCGCCCCTATAAAAGCCATAGTAGCCCAGTGTTAGGTACAATTGGAGGGCAGAACCCACTCGTCGGCAGTCGCCCCCATAAAAGCCATAGTAGCTGGTAGTAGTAGCTGAGGCTATAAGCCGTAGTGTTAGGTACTGTAGTACCGGGGGTTTGGGTACCACGTGTGTATAAGGCGACGAAATTATACAACTTCTTTGAAGGGAAAAATATTATTTATTTATCACCACACGCACTTCCTACTTATATTATTAGGGATTTACGCGGTTGTTTTAACTTTATATAGCGGACTGGGACGTATAACGCGGACTCGGCCCAAGGATAGGGCTTAAAGCGAGATTCTTCTCAGGATACTTTGCTCAGCTTCAGTCGGAACGGCTCCTCCAGACCCGTTCAGACTCCAACCGTCCAGGCCGCGATTGTTTTATTTATTATATTATATATATATTTATTTATTATATTATATATATTTATAAGTTTTAAAATGGTACAATAGTTTTATTTAAACTCTGATACATGATGGCCAGGTCAATGAACTGTAGTGATCGAACGAGGTCGGACACTACAACCAGCTACGCCCAATGCCATGACATGTGACAGCTACATTGAAGCCCTAGGCTATGTAGTATGCTACATCTGGGACACAAAAAAAAATTTAAGCGAATTGTCCCTTACAATGGGAATAACGAAGCAATCTTTGTAATACTTAATAATCGTTATTAAAATCTCAAATTATAGCAATTAAACTGTAATCACTACTGAAAAACACGAACAAAGAAAAATTGCTTCATTCTTGGCCAGGCAAAAACCCAGGTTAAAAGAAGCCCGGCCACAGTCAGCCTCTTCAAAGAAAAGTTATTGGTATCACTTGTCGATACATTTTACTGTTTGCCCGAAAGGGGCCTAAAGTAACAGAGTACTTTTAAGACCTACCTAACTAAACCCTAAGGATGACATAAAGTGATCTATCCTTACACATTATGCATATGTAATTATAAATCTTTTATATCGCCTACGAATTACTAAATTATTTTTAAATCAACATTAAAGAGAAAGAGAACTCTACTTCATAAAGAAGAGTCTGATCGAAAACTAACTTTCAATCATCGTCGGCGGTCATGTCCAAAACGATTTGACTCTCTTACACAGCTTAGATCACTACTCCCAACATTAGACGAAAAAATAATTGCCTAACACCTACGCTATAACATCTCGAATACAACAAAAGAAAGTTTATTCATCTTCAACAGCGCCCCAATACGGAATGAACAGAGAACATATACAATTAATACACATTTCATACAATACATTATTTACTAGTAAACAACATATCTTTAATAAGAGTTATGGTCACGCAGATAGGCATCTGTAAAAGAAAACAATCATAGGATCCAACTTGCACATATATCTGTTTGAAATTGAACTTTAAAACGTCAATAAAGTTATATGAAACCATCGACAATTACCTTTGAACTATCACTGCACATAACATAATTAATAAAATATTCAACCTTTATTTATCTAGCCTCTTTATTAGTATCACACATAAAATACAAAAAAACTAATCATGTCCGCACAACACTCAACGTCAAATAAATATAATGACATTTACACACATTTTACATAAATAACGCATCTTCTGGTGACAAATGGTTTTAGAAAATTGGTATGTATAATATCTTGCCACGTTGGATTATTGATTTTCCCCACGACAAAGTTGGTGTTTGAAATTCTCCTGACAATTTTTTTTTTTTTTTTTTTATATTTAGGACACGTCAATTTGACTTCACCTCGCCTGATGGTAAGCTGAAGGTAAAGTCCAAGAAAGAGGGTCACCATTACATACACATACCATGTTAACAATGGTGGCACTCAGCGGGACGGCCTCATCAGAAGAGGATTGTCGTTGCAGCACCGCATGACACCCACCGGTCCCACTAGTGCTGCGACCACAATCCCCCTGCCCGGCTATGCACTTGCTGACCCCTGAACGCAATTAAACCGAAATTTGATTACTATGGAGGGTTTTTCACAATCGTGCACGGTGGTACCAACCCTAACAATAATAAATGGCCCTTTGTACGGCTTACAAAGTTTCTTACTTCTTCCCGAAATACGTCTTGGACTGTATATCAGAACCAGCTGACCTGGTTGGTACACTACGAATTTCACCTTCTTGTCGTAGTAAGCTTTCTGCGTCCTTTGTGCGTTTCTTATATTCACCTTTGCTCGTTGCTCGAGATAATTTGCACGTGCATGTCTGGACGCGTGTGACTCGTTCGTAGACTCTTGATTTACTTCAAAGTTTGATTGCAGAATCGGCTCTCGTGCGAATAACAACATGTGTGGAGACATACCTGTAGATGTATGCTTCGTGGCATTATATGCAAATGTCACCATGTTTACAAAACTGCACCAATTTCTCTGGTCCGTCGACACGTACATGGATAGCATCTGTGTAAGTGTAGCATTGAAATTCTCACAAAGGCCATTTGATGACGCCTTGAATGCTGTGGTGTGATGTAACTTGAACCCGAAGAAGTCTGCTGTTTCTTTGAGTAAGTTTGATATAAACACCGACCCTCTGTCAGTAATAATATTCTTTACACCTCCTAACCTGCATATAATCGCATCTGTAACGAATTCACATACCTCTTGGGTTGTAACCCTGGGTAAAGGTTTACAAATAACATATTTGGACATATGTTCAACAGCTACTAAAATATATTTATTTCCTTTATTAGACTTCGTAAATGGTCCAAGAATGTCCATCCCCACTCTTTCTAATAAACCTTCCGTGGTCATCGGATGTAAAGGAGCTCGCTGTCTAAATTTCTTTCTTTGTTGACACACTAGGCAACTTCTAATATACTTCTCAATTTCTTTTTCAGCTTTGGGCAAGAAAAACCTATTGCGGAACTTCGACAACGTCTTCGCGATTCCGAAGTGACCTCCGGACCATGGATGATCATGCAGTTGTTGTCTTCAGTAGTTCTCTCGGCAGCACAACAACATTTTTCCTTAATAAAAATCCTTTGTAGTTTGTTACGTCATTATTTGTTAAGCCATTCCTTAGTGGTCTACAGAAAAGATCTGCGCACTGTTTTACTACCATTGTATCGGTGCTGATGTTATACATCTCTATATCATCCGATACTAGTGTGTTCGTATCGTCATCCTCTGTCTTTAAAGGATAACGACTTGGGTAATCAGCAACAATATTGCTCTTGCCGGAACGATGTACGACGTCGAAATCCACATCTTGTATTGGATCCTTCACCAAGACTGATTGTTCCGTAGCTGACCTGTACGGAGCTGTATGTACAGGAATATCATCTGACAATCCGCATCCGCCCGTGCTTCCGTTATCGAACATGACTCCATCCTCGCAGTCTTGTACTGCTTGCACCAAACAACTCCTTTTGTTCGCTGGGATGCCCCCATCGATTAATTTCTTGGATTCTTCAGACTTAAATATTTCATTATTAAAACTACGATTAGGGTAATAATCAATGGTTTCATTTATTGTTTATAATTAAATAACATATTATTTGTGTTTATAATATTTAACGATGTGCACTTTGAAGCCTTACTCACGGTTTTATCGTCATATCTGCGTGTCCAATTCACTTTGAAGCCCTTAATCCATAAACAGTTCTTTCTGAAATCAATTGATACAGCATTAGCAAACATGAATGATTGACCTAAGACTAAATCTAATTCAATGTTACTTAATACAATGAAATTCACTCTAACTAAAATGTTCGCTAAAATCACGTTCACGTTGACTTCACCGCAGATAGTTGCCGAAGAACCAGTTATGCTCTTGATGTGCGTCAACGAAGTTGACGGTTTTATTTGTAGGTTCAAGCTTCTAGCTAAAGCTTTGCTCATAGCATTTACTGTAGGTCCAGTATCCAGTAATGCTTCGATGTCAGAATTATTAATTGTAACTTTAATAAATGGCGTAAACTGACCAGAAAAAATCCTTTCGTTGTGACGCTGATCTGCAGTCGCAGACTCTGTATGCTCCATGCTCATTACATTTCTCTCTCGAGGCCGGAAAAACTGCCGGCTCGAAGTTGGAGTATCTCTTCTGTTAGATCCCGAAGAATTCGGGTTACTGGGGAAAACATTAGTGTTAGCAACATTCCGAGGTCTTAGGTTGTATCTCGGAGTGCGGAAATTGTCCCCTTCATCCCGTGGACTCGATGACGGAGCTTGACGTGCATCGTAAGATGTCGTGTCTCCTCTATTCCCGTAGCGGTTATGGAATCCGACTCGACGTTTATATCCTTGTGGAGGGTTCGTAGGTAAATTCTGTGTTCTATCCCCCTGCACGTCGGGTTGTACTTCCGATAACTGCAACAGCGCGTCGCGGAGTTCTTTTTTATCGCTGTACACCCTTGCCGCTAATATATTTCGAAATTTTGGCGACATTGACTTCAGAAATCTATACTTATTATCTTTTTATCATCGGTAACCTTAGCTTTACTCGCCAAGTTGCACAATCTGTACCAATAGGTGACCGAATTCTCCTCTTTGGCTTGATACGCTGAATAGAACAACTCTAAATCATCGCCATGGGAAGGAAATTCTTCTTCTAACAGTGAGCACACTTGTTCGAAAGTTAACTCTTCGTTAAAAATCGACTTGTAGAAGTGTAACGCTGCGCCCTCGAGGTAGGCAGCTAATATTGTGGCTTTGTCAGCCAACATAAATTTATTTATGGCGAATACGACATTGAAGTCTCTCAAAAAACTTTGGAATGAGACACCGTCAGTGCCACCAAATTTCTTTGACTCAGCCATCTCAATGGTAGTAATACAATATATATATAATAAATGGTAATTTGTTATCTGTTTAAGGCGTCGAGCCAATATTGCACGACGTCTTCCTTCTCAAGGTACGGGGTCGATCAATCCACTGCCAACTGCGTTCCTCCACCAAATTTTATGGAAACCGGCGCCTCCTCCAAAGTTGTAGTACCGGGGGTTTGGGTACAACGTGTGTATAAGGCGACGAAATTATACAACTTCTTTGAAGGGAAAAATATTATTTATTTATCACCACACGCACTTCCTACTTATATTATTAGGGATTTACGCGGTTGGGGTGTGTGTTGGGTGGGGTGTGTGTTGGGTAACCTCCTCGAGTGTCGCTCCGATTCCGATCCCACTGCAGTCCGGGGGGAACGGAATCGGAGCGGCCGGTACACCCTGGGCGGCGGTCAATGGCTTCCCCTTCACCCCTTCATAGGGTTGGCATTGATCGTCGGCCAATACCCAACGTGGCGGGAACACATCACTCTCCGTACTCCTCTGCTTTCAGAGGAGACAGGATGAGCGATGCTGTTAGTGGTGAGATGGCCCAGGGTCAGCCGGGGTGCGAGGGATATGCTCTATGGGTAACCTTACACCCCGGCGTCTGAAGACCCGAGACGGCGTGCGGTTTTAGTCGGTGCAAGCCCGACATAACCGCCCCCGCTGGCCGGTGGGGGGGTATCCGAAGGGATTTCCGCACGATAAAAAAAAAAAAAAAAAAAGGGATTTACGCGGTTGTTTTAACTTTATATAGCGGACTGGGACGTATAACGCGGGCTCGGCCCAAAGATAGGGCTTAAAGCGAGATTCTTCTCAGGATACTTTGCTCAGCTTCAGTCGGAACGGCTCCTCCAGACCCGTTCAGACTCCAACCGTCCAGGCCGCGATTGTTTTATTACCTTCCTAATTCAAAGTTTTAAAATGGTACAATAGTTTTATTTAAACTCTGACACATGATGGCCAGGTCAATGAACTGTAGTGATCGAACCAGGTCGGACACTACAGTACAATAGGAGGGCAGAACCCAGTCGCCCCCATGAAAACCATAGTAGCCCAGTGTTAGGTGCAATAGGAGGGCAGAACCCACTCCTCGGCAGTCGCCCCCATAAAAGCCATAGTAGCCCAGTGTTAGGTGCAATAGGACGGCAGAACCCACTCGTCGGCAGTCGCACCAAAAAGCCATAGTAGCCCAGTGTTAGGTGCAATCGGCATCGTAATCAACCGTCGGAAAAGAAAATAATATTCAAAACGACAGCTCATGAGGTGCCGTAATGAAATGACACTTCAAAGCGACGCCGCCGATTTGAATTTTTCTAGGCGGCAGCTATTTAACTGTCAAAAAGCGTTTCATTCATTCTTACACCGCGCCGGCAACGATTATTAATGGGGCGGTACAAAATGGCCGTCGACCTTGACCAACGCAACATTTCGACGGCTGTGGTATCGACGACACTTGGGCACTCTGCGGTGTTAGTGGGTTCAACTCCGACACGCCCACCTCACCATTCGGTGAGGTGAAGCCCGAGGGGTATGCCGCACGAAAAAAAAGGACCTTTAAGCAAATGATGCAGTTTATGACCGACTGACGCAGGTGATCTCCGGGAAGGGGTGCTTCGGGGACCACCTGCATCGGATCAGGAAGGAGCCAACGCCTGAGTGTCATCACTGCGACGCGAGCGAGGACTCAGGGCTGCACACGCTGGCGTACTGCCCGGCGTGGGAGGCGCCGAGGCGTGACCTCGTGGCAGCCATCGGGGTGGGAGTCCTCTCGCTCGGCAGCATGATTGCGGAAATGGTGCGGAGCGCGAGCGCGTGGGCCGCCGCCACCTCCTTCTGCGAGCATGTAATGCTCGCAAAGGAGATGGCGGAGTGTGCCCAGGAGAGATTTAGAACTCTTCCGGCCCGCTGAGCCCGCAACTTGCTCGCCGCGCGTCGCAGGCGACTCAGGTGCCGCAGGCCTGGGGGTGGTAGGTAAGGCCGTCTGTCTCCCCAGCAGAAGCAGGCCGGGACGGTGGTGCGACTAGCGCCCCTCCCCCAAACCGGGGCAAGACGGGGACACCTTGGTTCCCAAACCCGAGGGGGCCATCTCGAAACTGGAGATGGCCCAGGGTCAGTCGGGGTGCGAGGGATATGCTCTATGGGCAACCTTACACCCAGGCGTATTAAGACCCGAGACGGCGTGCAGTTTTAGTCGCTTCAAGCCCGACATAACCGCCATCGCTGGCCGGCGGGGGGGGGGGGGGGGTATCCGAAGGGATTTCCGCACGAAAAAAAAAAGGTACCTAGGCAATATCTTTAAGTAACACAATGGTGCTAAGGCAATACGCAAAAATGTTAATAATAATTAATTTTACTCAAACGACAACAATTTCAAAATCAACTGATTTCAATATTCCGGTTTTCTATTTGCGCTACAAGCTTGTGAAAAAGAAGGTTTTCTAATAATGTTTATTACCGCAAAATGCCCTCATTTGTGAGCAGAGTTTGAAAATTATTTAGTATTCGAAAGGACAACATTTTAGTATGTAACTGACTTTAAAAAGGAAGGTTTTTTTCAGTAGCAAGTCAAGCATTTACATTCAGAAATGTGTCATTTAGTGAAATGGAACTGATGATAAAGATCACATATTGTAGATTTCTGTTGATTTATTTTTTAATTGTATATCCTCGTTCATTTGATTCTATATAATATTTGTGTTCTTATAAGATGAGCCCTGATTACTGCAGAGGGTTCTGATGAGTGATGGTTAACACTTTCAGGGATCTATCTAAACCCAAACCTAAGTTTCCTAAAATCAACGATAAATAGGTATAATACTCACATAATACGAGTATAACAGCCCCTTTTAAGACACCCTCTCTGAACGACGCGGAGCTTTAGCCAAGTTAAGTACACATTAACTCACGAGGGTGGCAGGTTGACTAGTCGCAAATATCATAAATAAATAAGTGATTGTACGCGACAAAAGAGCGGGAATGAATGGAGTTTCTTAACGTTATCGGGGCAGCGCACGCGCTCAGGCCGCCGACGCGTACGGCCTAGAGATTAGTTCGATTTCGCGGCACGTGGCGCCACGTGCGACCCGACTACCCACCAAATAAGATTAACGGATTTGCACACTACAGATTGCACATGAATAAGCAGGAAGTGTAAAGTGAAACCCCGGTAATGAGAACGCATTGTGGGAGGACCAATGTAATGAGATAGGAAATAAGTGTTATTGTATTACGTAGTAGTCTTTAGAGTCAGTCCTCGAAAAGTAACTTAGGTACTAAAAATTAAGGGCACGCCGCATAAGGGTAAGGGTAAGGGCGGTAAGGCCCGTCATGGAGGATTTGCTAGAGAGGCAACTCGGAAGCCTCTCGTACTGACTGACGCAGGTGATCTCCGGTAAGGGGAGCTTCGGGGACCACCTGCATCGGATCAGGAATGACCGAACGCCTGAGTGCCATCACTGCGACGCGAGCGAGGACTCGGGGCTGCCCACGCTAGTAAACTGCCCGGTGTGGGAGGTGGTTGTTTACGGAACGGAATAGGTAATATTATTAGGATAATGGCTTCCGATATTTTTGATGTTAGAAGTAGCACAAACAATGAAATTGTATTTCACTTAGGTTTTTGGATAATAACTAACAATAATCCAAAGTTTATTCTAAATTTTGTAGGTAAATGTTCCATTTGGTATTAAAAAAAATCCGTTCCCGCAGGGGGAACGCACAGGTAGATTTCGTGAAGCAATTATTTGTACTACGGACTTTAAACAGTTGAATTTTTTTTTCTCGAAAATGGTAACTTTTAGCGAAAAACTTTCCAGACATTTATTTTATCCTTAAAAATGGCCTATCGATTAAAAATATTTCCGACTGCAAGAATGTTCACCGGTTAGAAGTTATGATTTTTTTCCCGAAAAATTTTGGTTTCCCCCCCCTCCACTTTTAGTTAAAGTTTTAATCTTATAGGTTTATAGTTAAAAGTTGTTGGTATTCATGTATACCTACTATGGGATAAAATTAGAACGGTTCGAATATCTTTCATGGAACGTGAAATTTTGAGGAAAAACTGATTTCACAAAAAGTGAGGCCCTACCGTCCCCTTAGGCCGGATTCCACCCGTTCACGAACTTAAACTAAGTTTACACCCAAGCAATTTTTGACCACAGTTTGAAAGCGATCGGTGCAAAAATGCGACCGTGAGAGTGCCGCAAATTTTGGGAAGTGGTGGTGGTATATACATATATATATATATATATATATATATATAAAGTTTTTGACTAGTGGTCATTTCGGACTCAGGGGGTCATAACTAGAAGAATTTTTTTTTAAAATTCGACAGTAGTCAAGAAACCATTAGGTAGATCGATTTCATCGAAATCTACCTAAATAAATAAAAAATAAATGAATGGTCCCAAAATTAAAAGTGAAAGTCCCAAATTGATAGAGGTTTGATCAAATTTTCATGTATTTTGAAGAATTTTTCATGTAGGCAAGATGTACTTGGACAGGTTATAGGGTACTTTCCTATCATTTAAGATTAATTGTTTAAGTGAACTAATTTAGTAAATAAAGAATGGTAGAAGAGCAGTAAAGTTAAGTCCGTTCTTATTTTATCGCTCTTATTCATTTGTAATCTTCCACTCAACCACTGATACTTATTAAACAATTTGACAATAACGAGATGTGACGTCACGGAACTCTTAATTTTATACTAGCTGACCCAACCCCCCCACCCCAGCCTGTAAATTTGAGATATAAGAAAAAAATACCAATCGACGTATCTTAAATAGCACTTTCCAAAATTATTTATTATTAAAACAGCACCCTCTTAGTTTACCAGTAAAAAATAAATAAAGATACTACATGCTACACCGTCTATATCACTTGAAATACTTCGAATTTCGACAGGTGGGGCAGTTTTACATAACATAACACTTAACATAACTTCACGCCTGTATCCTCGAAGGGGTAGGCAGAGGTGTATTACACACCCACGATTCGCCAGTTATGTTTTAACCGTACCTAAATCAATAACTATAAGACCGATTCGGTTCTGGCAACTTCTGGTTGTGGTCACAGTTCTAACTTAACCTAAACCAATGACTAGGGTGGGGTAGCTCTATCCCATCGGTGTCAACGATGGAGCGGGCGCGTCGGAATCGGACCGTTTAAATGTGGAAATGCCCTCGGATACCCTTCCGCTGGCCAGCTGGGGTGATTATGTCGGGCTTGAACTTACTAAAACCGCACTCTATCTCGGTTCTTGGGTGTAAAGTGGTCCCATAAGGCATTTCGCTGGCACCCCGACTGACAGCCAGCTCTGGTTTCGAGATGGCTATCTTTAGGCCCTGAATACCATTTAACATCAGAGAGTTTACTAAGATAAAACAAATGAGCCCAAACTCGATAAGTTTATCTTGTTCACTTTAGAAGTTCCTGTGGCCCTCGACCTTCTGACTTCATATTTGAACAATAGAATTCAGAGAGTCGATAAAAACAGTACACTGTTTAGTAAGATCTTTGGTTACGATGGACGTTCCATATGGTTAGATCATTTTTATTTTAACTTTATTTAAATGACCACCCTTACTACTGTGGATGAACGGAGTGTGACCGTCCCGGCCTGCTTCTGCTGGGGTGACAGGCGGCCTTACCTGCCACCCCCAGGCCTGCGCTCATGGAGGACGGAGGTCGTTAAGCGACCTCCGGCGCCTGAGTCGCCTGCGACGCGCGGCGAGCAAGTTGCAGGCTCGGCGGGCCGGGAGAGTTCTAAATCTCTCCCGGGCGCGCTCCGCCATCTCCTTCGCGAGCATTACATGCTCGCAGAAGGAGGTGGCAGCGGCCCACGCGCTCGCGCTCCGCACCATTGCCGCAATCATGCTGCCGAGCGAGAGGACTCCCACCCCGATGGCTGCCACGAGGTCACGACTCGGCGCCTCCCACGCCGGGCAGTCCGCCAGCGTGTTCAGCCCTGAGTCCTCGCTCGCGTAGCAGTGATGACACTCAGGCGTTGGCTCCTTCCTGATCCGATGCAGGTGGTCCCCGAAGCACCCCTTCCCGGAGATCACCTGCGTCAGTCGGTACGAGAGGCTTCCGTGTCGCCTCTCTAGCCAATCCTCCATGATGGGCCTCTTCCGTGTCGCCTCTCTAGCCAATCCTCCATGATGGGCCTTGTGGCTTCGTACCTCCCGAACGGATGAACCGATAGTGATGCAGATTTTTTTGTAGGAAAGCCTAGATAGAGAAGATGAAGAAAAACCTAGATAGAGAGGTTCTAGATATGATCACGATGGTAATTAACTATAAATAAATTTGGGTCGGGGGTTTTTTAATTTCTAAATTAGGGCATTAAGATTAAGATTGCGTTTTTACCTACTTCGTCATAATTATTTAACTGTTTTTTCATTTTAAATATTAAGGATGTATCATCAGCAAACAAAACGTTACTATTTTTCTCCCTTATGTAATGTGGCGATACCACATATACCTAGCGCCATCTAGCAACGACAAGTTAAACTAATTCGATACCACTACGTCACTACGAATCCTGAATCGCGAAAGTGAAGTTCGCGCGCCTATATAACATACAACATCCCAACGACAACCGTTGGGCCGCGGCCCGCCAGAGGTGATCACCTTGCCTGGTCAGAGGATCCCCCCCTTGGTGTTGGAGGAACATCACACTCCGTTCATCCAAGTAGTAAGTGTGGTCATTTAAATAAAGTTAAAATAAAAATGATCTAACCATATGGAACGTCCATCGTAACCAAAGATCTCACTAAACAGTGTACTGTTTTTATCGACTCTCTGAATTCTATTGTTCAAATATGAAGTCAGAAGGTCGAGGGCCACAGGAACTTCTAAAGTGAACAAGATAAACTTATCGAGTTTGGGCTCATTTGTTTTATCTTAGTAAACTCTCTGATGTTAAATGGTATTCAGGGCCTAAAGATAGCCATCTCGAAACCAGAGCTGGCTGGCCCTAGGTCAGTCGGGGTGCGAGCGAAATGCCTTATGGGACCACTTTACACCCAAGAACCGATATAGAGTGCGGTTTTAGTAAGTTCAAGCCCGACATAATCACCCCAGCTGGCCAGCGGGAGGGTATCCGAGGGCATTTCCACATTTAAACGGTCCGATTCCGACGCGCCCGCTCCATCGTTGACACCGATGAGATAGAGCTACCCCACCCTAGTCATTGGTTTAGGTTAGGTTTGAACTGTGACCACAACCAGAAGTTGCCAGAACCGAATCGATCTTATAGTTATTGGTTTAGGTACGGTTAAAACATAATTGGCGAATCGTGGGTGTGTAATACACCTCTGCCTACCCCTTCGGGGATACAGGCGTGAAGTTATGTTGTGTTGTAAAAAAAAAGGTACGAAGCCACAGACAGACAAACACACAGATACCTTTTTTTTTTTTTTTTCGTGCGGAAATCCCTTCGGATACCCCCCCGCCGGCCAGCGGGGGCGGTTATGTCGGGCTCGCACCGACTAAAACCGCACGCCGTCTCGGGTCTTAAGACGCCGGGGTGTAAGGTTACCCATAGAGCATATCCCTCGCACCCCGACTGACCCTGGGCCATCTCCGGTTTCGAGATGGCCCCGTTACTTGCTTTCCACTGTGCCATCTGCTAATCAGAGGGACACGTGGAAAGCTTCCGAACAGCCCTCAACAGGGCCGTCCTCGCCTCGGTCGGAGTTGGCCGTAGGCGGCAGCGTCTCTCCCATCCTAGGAGAGAGGCGCTGCCGTCTCCGTTGCCCAGAGTGCACCGCGTGGAGGTCCCCAACCAAGCACCCCAAACACACAGATACCTTTTTTTTTTTTTTTTTTTTTATCGTGCGGAAATCCCTTCGGATACCCCCCCGCCGGCCAGCGGGGGCGGTTATGTCGGGCTTGCACCGACTAAAACCGCACGCCGTCTCGGGTCTTCAGACGCCGGGGTGTAAGGTTACCCATAGAGCATATCCCTCGCACCCCGGCTGACCCTGGGCCATCTCACCACTAACAGCATCGCTCATCCTGTCTCCTCTGAAAGCAGAGGAGTACGGAGAGCGATGTGTTCCCGCCACGTTGGGTATTGGCCGACGATCAATGCCAACCCTATGAAGGGGTGAAGGGGAAGCCATTGACCGCCGCCCAGGGTGTACTGGCCGCTCCGATTCCGTTCCCCCCGGACTGCAGCGGGATCGGAATCGGAGCGACACTCGAGGAGGTTACCCAACACACACCCCAAACACACAGATACCTCAAAGTTTAAGAACCCGTGACTTTTGCGTCGTCGGTTAAAAAAAACGAAATGTACTAAATTCACCTTACCTAATGTCCCACCTGTCTAAGGTGGGCCCAATGTAAAACAGTTCAATTACAGTGGGGATTACATATTGAAAAAGTGCTATGTAGTAGGTTAAGTTCTGCTTCCCACGCTGTAAAAAAGATTAGGACTTTAACAGATGTAAATACGGCTAGAACAGTTTATCCATTTTTTTTCATAGTATTATGAGCTACGGATTTTCCTTTGGAGTAATGCCGCGAATTTAAATCTTTGTATTACAAAAGCGGGCTATGCGGGCAATTTATAATTTGGGCCCAAGGTTAACCGTCCGAAACATTTTTAAAGCAATAAACAATCTAACTGTAGAGTTGCAATATATTTTCGAAAAACTTTTGTATATTCGAAGAAACATTAACTTTTTTTTTATTTGTGATATAAATAACATAAATACTAGACATAAAAACAATATTGTAGTTTATGATTGTTTGTGATAGTCGAGTGCACAAAAACAGTAATTTCTTCCAGGGTAACTGTATACGCTTCTACAACAAGCTCCCTAATGAAATAATGGATCTACTTCTTCATAATGCGTCGGTAGCTTAGCGGTTAAGGAGTCGACCCTACGAGCGAGAGGTCCCGGGTTTGAATTCTGGCCATTATACTTCCGACGTGAACCCACTCCTAACACAAGCAGTTTAGCTTAGCTGGAGGGGGTAGGGGGAATATAAGTAATTTCGGTTAATTCTTAAAAAAATAAGAAAATGTCAAAAATCCCCATCGATCGACCATTTTTGTAGAGAATTGTATGATCTATAACTTTGTCTGACCTATTTTCACGATAAAACTTACCATTTTCGAGAAAAATGGAAAAAAACTTTAATTTGTACGTTTGAACTTGAATAAATTTTTTTTCAGAAGTAGGATCGATGGGGATTTTTGACATTTTATTTATAATCATGTATTTAACGTCTCTGCCAATTTTCAGCTTAGTCAAATGTCTATTTTGACTGGACTACTATGCAGAATAAACGAATATCGACTTTGACGGATAACCTTAACACAACTTACTTAAATAAGAACATTGCAAGTAAAATAAATGGTTGTAAAAAGACTGGAGAGAGGAATGCGGTGGCGAAGTGATGAAAATAGGTAAATAGAAAAATACCTCAAAAAAGCTAGTTGCTTATGGTAACAAAAGCAAACTCATAATAAGTGCGACACAATTTTAAACACAATGTTGTCAAACGCTTTGCACAAATTACGAATAAGTTATATAATAGTAGATTATCGTACAAGTGTGTAAAGTTGGTGATTACCGCTGAGGCGCTATTGAGACCCGATCCGTAAGGCGAGGGTCTAAAGAGAGCCGAAGACGGTAATCAACAATACTCACGTGTATCATACGACGTTTTCAATACACTTACGAAGAATATAATATTAAATGAAACAACAATAATTTTATATAATATTTAAAAAAAAAAAATATGCGCGCGCATTGACCACAGAGTAAAGAATGAGGTTACTTTTTTTTTTTTTTGTTAAATTTGTTGTTTAAAGTTTTAAACAGAGAGAAAACAAAAGTTATATTTGAGTGAAAGTTTTGTTTATTATACACGAACAAGATGAAATTTTCTATTTAAATACGAAGTTGCATGAAATGAACAAGCAATAGGTAGGTATATTAATTTATTTGTTGTATTGAACGCGATCTTTTTTGTATCGATTTTTTTTAAGAATAATGCAGCATGTCCCACTCGTGATTTAATAACAATCAAATAACCACAGTTTGATAATAGGTATCATGATGTGCCTAATTGCGGTGAGATTAGAGCCATATTATGAGTAAGTGTATTGAAAAATAAATTAATAGCTTTCGTGCCTTGACAAATGACAGCTACATTGAGTGACCATCAAATAAGTGACCGAATTTTTCGTTCCGCACTGCCAGTCTGCATAGTTTTTTTTAAATAGTAGGTACCATATTTTATTTTTATTTTAATATTTGGGATAAAAAACAGTAGTACAATTCATTGTTTTACATAATGAGCATCTAGAATACAATTTACTAATAATACTACTAACAACATTATCCACTTTTTACTAATATTATGTATATTTATACACATCAGAAAAGCCTCATTTTGTAAATTCTGCAAATTGTAATGGTCAATTGTTCTACTTTTTTTTACCATAGGTGGGCAGGTATGTAACCTGTTTGATAAGAAAAAAAAACTCTATCACGCACAAAAGAAAACAAGGCACCTAAGAAAATAAACTTTTTAACAAAATTAAATCGTTAACCAAAATTTATTTATTCTTAAAGAATTCTTTAACTTAATACAAAGTGTGTCCTCCTCTGTTGTTTAAAACTTGTTGGCACCGATTATTCATGCTATCGATGAGTTTGTTAATGGTATCCTGCGGCAATCGGTCCCAAGGAAATTTTAGCAAATTCTGCAACTGTTGGGTTGTTGTCACGCCGTCCAGGTCCTCTAATACACACCTCTGGAGCGTATCCCATACATGCTCGATGGGGTTGAGGTCTGGCGATTGTGCAGGCCAGGGTAATACTCTGATATTTTCTGTTGGCAAGTACTCCCTAGTCCGCATCGCTGTATGAGAACGTGCATTGTCATGCATTAACTTAAAATCAGAGCCAAGGGTTTGTGCAAATGGATGAACATAAGGCCTAAGAACATCCTCAACGTAATTTTGAGCGTTCATGTTTCCATTTACAAAAACGAGCTCAGTTCGTCTGTTCTTCATAATATCCGCCCATACCATAACTGTTGATCCGTTGTATGGATGAACTTCCTGAACGCAACTCAGTCTTTCAGTATTGCCGGCACGAAGGTACACTCTTACCCTTCTTGTATCAGGCCTAAACCCGAATCGAGACTCATCGCAAAATAAAATGTTGTCCCATTGTTCCTGGGTCTACGTTATGTGTTCCCTACACCATTCATTTCGACGAGCGCGATTTCCGTGACGTATAGGCACGTATGGGCACCTGATTGGACGTCACGCTCGTAGATCGTACTCATGCAGTCGATTTCGGTTTGGGGGCTAACAACAACACCAATTGAGTTTTGTAATCTTGAACCTATGTCTCTGGTGGTTAACATTGGTTGACGTCTTGCGGTTAGTTGTATGTATCGGTCTTGCCGAGTAGTTGTACTCCTTCCACGGCCCGGGTGCTGCTCAGCGGGAGTTCCTGTCGTAGTGTAATGCTGCCACAGACGGCAGATAATGCTCCTGTTCACATCAAAATGGCGAGATACCTCAGATTGGTTTCTTCCCGCTTGTATCATTCCCACAGCTCTTTGCATTTCATTAGCGTTCAAATGACGTCGTTCCATAACGTGAAGAATATGTCACAATTCAATTTTATAAAAAACTCTGTTAATACTTGGTTAAAACTATAACATTCAAATGATACCAAATTTCTTAATTATCAAAAGAAAACACACAAACATTTAAATTGGAACTAATGTATCAGCGTTTAATTTTATGAAAAAAAACACAACACAATCGAGTTTTTTTTTTCTAACCAGCCAGTAGGTAATCTGGAACCAAAAAGGTTACATACCTGCCCGCCTATGGTAAAAAAAAGTAGAATAATTGTCCAATATAATTTGCAGAATTATATAACATTAAGCATGTTGCTTAGACTTTTTTGATGTGTGTAGATTAAGCTACGGGGTACAAAAACTATTGAATAAAGGAAAACTGGAAATCTCGACGGGTTTCCTCATTAAGAGTTGAACAAGGAAAAAAAAATGATATTTGCACAAAAATATAGACACATGCAAGTGCAAACTAAATACAGGTATTTAAAGAATCGACAACACACTTTCTAAACTTGTCATCGGGTAGATCAAAGATGTCTATGTTTTGAAATCTCGAATTGTATGCATCCACAAGCTGGCGCAGAGGAGCACGCAAACCAGCATTGGTTTTACTAACATGGCTAGTTTTAACAGATAGCAAGCGGTACGGACGCACTTGTCTGCGCACTACCGTTCTTGGTACAATATAACATAGTTGCTTAGTTACTTCTGGACAATCATACTTGTTATGACTATCATGCAAAAACATCGCGCTAAGAAGCAATGACAAATACTCTTTTCCAATGACAATAAATTATAATTCGTAAGCAAATAATCATAAGGGCGGTAACTGTGGCAACATCTGTAATGTAGGGCACGAAGAAATTTTCATTGAACACTTTCAATCATGTCACTATATTTGTCATAAAAGGGTACCTGTAAGTTGACGGACGCTTAAAATCTCTGTTGTTACGCATTACGAAACCGTCGATAAGCTTTATTAATAACATTGTCCACGTGGATGTCAAAATGAAGCTTGGAGTCGAACACAATGCCGAGGTCACGCATCGAAAATACTCGCTTCAACACAATGTTATTTAAACTGTAGTTGTAGCTATAAACTCTTAAGTTCTTAGTGAAGGTGATTGAGTTACATTTTGGCAAGCTAAGTGGCAGTTTATTGGTGGTGCAGTAATTAGAAAGTCGACTTAAGTCAGTTTAAAGTAGAACACAGTCATTAATATTGTATATAGCCTTGTAAATTTTTAAGTCGTCAGCGTATAGTAAAAAGTTAGAGTGTAAGAAACAAGTGCCAATATCATTAATAAATATCGTGAATAATAATGGGCCCATAATAGAGCCTTGTGGAACTCCAGAAGTTACAGTGATTTTGTCAGACTGATAACCATTAATTACCACTTTTTGAGTTTGGTTAGTTATATATGCAATAAACCAACGTAAGAGATTACCACGTATACCATTAAATGCAATTTTGTTAAGAAGTATTTCATGATCCACCTTATCAAAAGCCTTCTGAAAGTCCGTATATACTGCGTCTGTTTGAACACGGTTATCTAAATTATCAAATACTTGATTTAGGAAAATAAATAAATTTGTGTAAGTGGACCTTTGTCGTACAAATCCGTGTTGCTGGTTAATGATGATTCTATGTAAGCTATATATATAGTAGTATAATAACTGAAATTACTAGTATTCCCGTTAACCCCTCCAGCTAAGCTAAATTACTTGTATTAGGAGTGGGTTCACGTTGGTAGTCTAATGTCCAGCATTTGAATCCTCTTGATCGTAAAGCCGACTCCACCACACTATACTAAGCTTCTTACATAGGAGTCTATACCCCATTACGATATTCTAACATAATAAATATGTCTTCCCGATGTCTTGTACCCGAAATGTAATCCTAAAACTCCACTGCTCATGCAATACCATGTCACAAAGATATCAGAATTAACGACCGACGGACGGATTTCAAAAAATCAGATGACGTTTCATGACTATTTTTTTACAACTTGGGATGGTTTAGTAGGGATTTCTAAGGATCTCTAATTTTTTACAGTAATAAATAAGTCTATCAACAAGTGAGCAAAGTTCTTTTTGCTGCGAGTTCGAGAGCTTTAAGTCACGAACTAGGTTATACAGGGTCGGCAGCGTGAGTGTAAAGCCCCTGGTGTTGCACACGTCCATAGGCAGCGATAACCACTTCCCATCAGGTGGGCCGTGTGCTTGTCTGCTACCTGAGTGGTATAAAAAAATCCGTTCCCGCAGGGGGAACGCACAGGTAGATTTCGTGAAGCAATTAATATTATTTTATATAGAGAACTACGGACTTTAAACAATATTTCGTGAAGTTCCCCCTGCCAAGCGCATTTTTAACATGTTTAATTATTTTTTCTCGAAAACGGTAACTTTTAGCGAAAAACTTTTCAGACATTTATTTTAGACTTAAAAATGGCCTATCGATTAAAAATGTTTCCGACTGCAAGAATGTTCACCGGTTAGAAGTTATGATTTTTTTCCCGAAAAATTTTGGTTTTTCCCCCCTCCACTTTTAGTTAAAGTTTTAATCTTATAGGTTTATAATTAAAAGTTGTTGGTATTCATGTATACTATGGGATAAAATTAGAACGGTTCGAATATCTTTCATGGAACGTGAAATTTTGAGGAAAAACTGATTTCACAAAAAGTGAGGCCCTACCGTCCCCTTAGGCCGGATTCCACCCGTTCACGAACTTAAACTAAGTTTACACCCAAGCAATTTTTGACCGCAATTTGAAAGCGATCGGGGCAAAAATGCGACCGTGAGAGTGCCGCAAATTTTGGAAAGTGGTAACTTTTTGACCAGTGGTCATTTCGGACTCAGGGGGTCATAACTAGACCTCCTATGAAGAATTTTTTTTAAAATTCGACAGTAGTCAAGAAACCAATAGGTAGATCGATTTCATCGAAATCTACCTAATAAAAACTAGCGTAGTAGTCTAGAATTGAATGACGAGCCTAGCACGAGACATCTAAAAAATTTGCTCACGTATGAAACATACAACTTTTCACCAGTGAGAAAAATGTTGTACGTTATAGGCGAGGAAAACAACACGATAATTTTAATATAATAGTTCCCAAACAACGCGGTGAGCGGGCGTGCTGCACCGTGCGCGCGTTTCCGCCGCGTACCCCTTCACTTTTCCTCATTTGGTGCGAGATTTTACACCTTTTCGTGCTGGAGAAGTGAAAGTAATATTTATTGTGCGGGGGTGAGCGACACGAGCTTTTGGACATCGCGCATCCCAGACACAGATAGATTACGAGTATGTAAGAAGAGTAGGTACACATTATAATTTACGAAGAAACACATAAGTTCTTAACCTAACTCTTCGTGTTAGGGTTAGTTGTTATAATGCACGAAGAAATTACCCATGAATGCACGAAGAAATGGCTTGGGCCCCGAAGATCTTGGTGAAGCTCCCATAGCTAAGATAGGTTAATATGGATTGCTCCCGCAAAAGTCAAGATAAGTCAAAACAAAAGAAATAAGAGTAGAAGAGAATCCTTGCCCAAAATACAAGCTTTGAATTTTTGAGTTAGATATATGGTGATGGGGGTGTGTGTTGGGTAACCTCCTCGAGTGTCGCTCCGATTCCGATCCCGCTGCAGTCCGGGGGGAACGGAATCGGAGCGGCCGGTACACCCTGGGCGGCGGTCAATGGCTTCCCCTTCACCCCTTCAACGTGGCGGGAACACATCGCTCTCCGTACTCCTCTGCTTTCAGAGGAGACAGGATGAGCGATGCTGTTAGTGGTGAGATGGCCCAGGGTCAGCCGGGGTGCGAGGGATATGCTCTATGGGTAACCTTACACCCCGGCGTCTGAAGACCCGAGACGGAGTGCGGTTTTATAAAAAAAAAAAAAAAGGTATATGGTGATGAAGAGATTTTTATAGACAGTATTTTCAAAAAGGTAAGTCTGGGGTGTGACTTCACAGCTTTTCGTGATAATTAAATTATAACACATGTAATTTTATATTCACTATTATTTATTTTCACATATAACTCCTATCAACGTATTTTAGGGGACTTTACGCGAGATTAAGTATTTAGTTTTACTCAACGAACTATAGAGGATTCTGCTCAGTGATTGACCCTAAGATTCGCTTGAACTTTTGGCTATTTTCCACTGCTCGATCAAGGACGGACCCTCTGGTGCTCCATCCGAATTGATCTGTCCTCGTACGGCGGGTCGAGGCCGGAGCCCCTGGTCTCCCGCTAACTCGAACTGTCCACCAACCAATTGTTTATTTTTCACGTTCCGCTTTAAAATTATCTTAAACCGTTTTATTTTTACATCGCTGACGCATGAAGGCCAGGGAATTAACTATAGTGCTCGAAGGAGTCCGAACACTAAAGTACGTACCTATAGCAGGTACCTACCGGTACCCAAATCACAAAAGTAGGAATATTTAGTAGAGACAAGTCAATCCATAAAAAGAATTAAGAGTCTATCCGTGACAAATAAAGTAGATGGCCAACAAAGTTGACCTAAATGGGGTATCTTTGACATTCAAGCAAAGCTATGTCGATTTCTAATGCCACGTGCCACCTCCCCTGATAAGAGTTTCCCCTCTCACTTTACGCTTATCTCGTCATCAATCATCGATCTTTGCCATTGGCCTTGTGAAGTTGCTGCTCGAAGTTTGTCTTGGCATAGCGAAGTGAAGTAAACTAAAGTAGGGATAGTATTCGGTTTTTCATACACCACATTCGCACATCGCGTCGGAAAGAAGAATGAGAGTCCGGTTATGATCACCTTTCACCTTGCTACGGTTTTATAGAGCGTTATCTCTATAGAACAGCTACAGCGTAAGTCTACCTACCTGCCTTTTTTTTTTTTTTTTTACGTGCGGTAATCCCTTCGGATACCCCCCCGCTGGCCAGCGGGGGTGGTTATGTCGTGTCTCGACTAAAACCGCACGGTGTCCTCCCCAAGTGTCCGTTGGCGGGCACCCCGGGTAAGCCCTCGAAAGGATAACCCCAAGGTTGCCGGCGGACTTTGGCCGCCACCGTGGCCTCGCCTGGTGGGGTCGGGTTTTATCCCGCTTCGGTGAGTTGGCAGGCGTGTGTAGGGCACACACGACACGCCTCCGTCACGGCCTGCTTCTGTAAGGACGGCGAGTCGGCCTACTGCCGTCCTCAGGCCCCGATCATGGAGGTCGGTAGTCCCGGGCGTAGATGAGTCTTCGGCGTCCCCGCCAAAGACTGCGAAACTCTGATATCTTTTTAGAATAGTTAAAATTGAAGCTATAGTCTAGAAATCAGCCTGTGTCAGAGCCTCCTCCGTCAATTAGCAGGCGTACCTATCTACAGGCTTGTAGATGAGGTTGACTTGGACTTCGAAGATCTTGGTGGGGCCCATACACCCAGGTAGCAGTAAATCGCATATCATATGAACCATGAGAGTGCCTGAGACTTTCGGCTCTTACATTTTTCTTATTCCCTTCTTCCTCTCCCCTTGCCTCTATATCTCTGATAGGTACTACAAGCAATAATAAGACACAGTAACCGCAAATCGCTCTATTAGCGTGCGGTGGCCTTCAAGATAAGGATTTACCATTACATATTGAAGTCAAGGCAATGTGTTGGTTAGGTGGAAAACATATACATGGCTCCCTTAATTATGAGGGTTATAGATTTAAACTAGTTTGAAAAAACAAGCTACGTGAGAGGCGTCACTTCGTTTATTGACGATCTAACGTCCTTCCTACGGAGCTTTAGTAAGGTTACACACTGAGAGAAGTACAAGACTATACAAAATTCTAACTAGTGTTGTACTTACATAAGTTAACATTCAGTCCTCCATACGATAGAGGTACTTCTGCCACCGAATTCAATTTGGAAATCCTGTTATAACCTAGCTCCTTTGGAATCAAAGCTTTTATTTATTTTGTCTTTACAAATGTTGGGTCCGAATATCAGTAGGTGCAGTACGTGCTATATATATTCTGTGTCAGTAGTCTGTAGTTGGTCAGGCACAGGGATTTCTTTCGGTGTTGGGAGGTCAAACGGCAGTAGCTCTCAGAAAAGTTATCGAAGCATTCAAAAATAATAAGCGGACCCCGGAGGCAACAGGTAAATTCCCCGGAGGATTTTGATGACATACTATTGTTTAAGACAAACATTTTATATCACTGTAAAAATGCAAAACATCAATTCAGTACATATAACCATTACTAGCTTATAGAAATCACAACAAAACATACTTGACTTTACAATCGTCACATTAACGGATATCGTGCGAAATTCATCGGCTTACGTCACATAGGCACCCAATACACGGATCCAAACAAATAGTGAAGTGAAGGCTAAAGAGAACAATGCTGGTAGCTAATAGACATTAATACAGCATTAGCTAAGGGCTGTGACACACGCTGGTGACGCCTTGTTTGCCAAACTGCCCTAATCCGCTATTTGTAGAACTGGGTTGCCACGAATTAGTTTCAATGTGGGATAAGTCTTTTTATTTTTGATTTACATTACTTATAGATAGAGCATGACTGCACTCAGACTGAATACAAAAAGCAGAGGATATCTTCCATTGGTGCCATTTGGGCAAGGTTATGACCAACCGTGAACTGCAATAGTGAACTGATTTAGGTACTCGCTCTAACTAATTTAGGCTATTAAGAATATAATAATATTGTTACAAATTTATAAAGGTCAACACGCTTTGACCCGACGCAGTCGCGGTTGGTTTTTTCCTCATTATATATAAACTTTGCCGCATATATATTTCCGAAACTTTTCTTTGAATTAAACAAATCATATTTCATTTCAATTATTTAGAACGGCCTTGAATAAACTCACTCTATAAGATAATCTTGAATGTATTTGTTAGTAAGTGAAACTTTACCAGTTTTGGTTAAGTGTAATAAAATACCTATTATATTTGTATAATATTAGATGTAATAATATGTTTCGTGCATATCCAGCAATACAGTCCCCCGTTTAGTCACCCTATTTCGTCACAAAATGCCGCTTTGACTTCTGAGAGGAAATCCTTTTCCCACGAGCTTTATTCAAACATATGTAAAGCGTATGATGGATGACGCGCGGTCCGCCCTTAAGCGAGGGTTAGCCGTTTAAATCACAATCGTGGCGCCCCTAATACAATTTTTCCTTGGTCACTGAATGTTTAAATAAAAATTTATAGTGTAATTCATACTAGGCGGAGTTCAGTGAAAGAGTTTGAACGGCACACGTCAAAATGATTGCGCTTTTTATTATAACGAACCCAGGAATATACTGTTACATTTTTACAGCTTCCCAAACATTGTTTGTAGAAAATTAGCGGATAAAGTAATCAAACAATCGGGCCGCTCCTAATGTGAGTTGGTAAACTCGCATCGCTGTTTTGTCATGAGTTTGGTAAATATGTCTTGAAAACAATAGAATATGTGATGTAAAAATGTCGAGCTTGCTCGCGCTAGGGGCGAACGAGTCGAAGTTTTCCCATTACGCGACTCGCAGACATTAGCAGCCCTCTTGGGTTCATTAAAATTTGTCAGCTTGTCGTATACGAGTAACTTCTAAATGGATGTAGAAACTTCTCTAAGTGAAACTTGGCTGACGTAAAAAGTTTGGCGGATTTTGAGCTGGCATTTTTTCGACGCCATCAATTTCTCAGCCCGTCAAGAAGATTATTCGCACTCACATTGCGGAAAAAAGAGTAATTTAAGTTTTTCAGAAGAGTCGTTGCGTTGGAGTTATGATCTTTGTTTGAAACTTAGATTGATTTATGAAATCCTCATTGTCTGTTTGCGATTACAGGATGAGCGAGAATTGTTTAAAAATTTCCTAAGTTAAGTTTGATGTCATGAACGGTTTTATAAAATGGTTATATGAACAGAAGATCGTCCAATAATTATCCTAATAAGTAGGTCCTTATAAATATTTTTACTTGATATATTTGTGAGAGACACTCAGGTAGTTATTGCCACTTTATATGGAGAAATAGAATTGTAAATATATTTTGGCACAAACTACACATGACCATCTAGACCCCAGTTAAGTATAGCGCGTACATACTTAATTTTTTTCTTTGTAAATATATGCATATAAACACTTAGACCATTGTAAATAGATATATTATATTCATTCATACAAATATTAGCACTGAGCGAGAATCGAAGCCGCGACCTCTAATGTAGCTATCAAATACCCTATTGACATGTCGTGAAACGAAAAAAGAAAATATATCTAGATGGATACGGGATACCTAGAGATACATCTACCTACTTTCTAATTTCTGGTTTTAAGCGTATTACAATAGTTACGTAGTAATTATTACGTAATCTACGGTATTAGTCTCATTGTGCAATATCTAGATTTAATTGTATATCCACATCGTCGACAATGCCGTACTTTCAGGCAGTGTGGAAACTCTCAGCGGTAGGAGAGATTTTGCCTCTCTGTACGTGTTCTACTGTCTATATAATGGTATGTGTTGCAACTGTGCGCACAGTGAGGTCGGTGGTTTGCCCAAGCTGCTACAACTTCAAGAAGGGCATTAGATGGTTGTTATTTATTTCATGTGTGACGCCCCTGGTGTTGCACACGTACATAGACCTAGTAGCCGCTTCCCATCAGATGGGCCGTGTGCTTGTCTACCATCTAATTGGTGAAAAAAATTTCAAAATAATAAATTAGCTATATCATAATTACAGTATTAAAATATAAACGCCTGGTGGTTGATACTGCGCAATCACAGCGTCGCGCGGCGCGGCGTGCGAGCCGACCAGCTATTGTTCCCTGTATGTTCGAGGGGCTAAATGACCCCCAGAGCACTGAGGGTGTCGTTGATAGTTAAATTTAACAGATGTAATTGGGAATGGATGCACGGTATCGAACAAGTGGAAGGAATGCTATTTTAATTAACGCTGTTGGAGTCCACTATTAAAAGACAGTTTACTTTTTAACTGACTTCAAAAAGGAGGAGGTTCTATATTCGTCTGTATATATATACAGAGCGTCCCACGGCGATGCCACAATGAGGGGAAGTTTCTTAAATAATTTAGGTAAAGGAGACATTTTAAAAACAGTTTAAACTGCATTCAAATATTTTCGAAAACTCGATTGCCACACTTAGTATTCGAACCGGTTAAAATCGGAAAAATAACACCCTTACTTTTATGGCACCAACCGATACGATCATAAGGATTAAATCTCTCTAACAAACATGGTAAATTAAATAAAAGGAAATCTAAAGGGACAGTTACCTTTGAATTTAAATTGGGCAAAGACATTTAAAACGGGACTTAAACTAACTTGATTGATCGTGATCCTCTAGTAATAGGACATGTTTGCCTTTTCCTTTTTGCAGAACACAATTATTGTTGACCTAGGGAACAATCGCTGAACAGAAATAATCAACATAAGTATTAGAAAGTTATTGAAAGTACTAAAAATCAGTTGCTGTTGTACCTACTGATGGTAGTAAATTATTTTAGTTTTAATCTTAGTTCTTCTTCTTCTTCTTCGAGTCAATGGCCAGATACAAGACTTGAAGGCTTGATTTTTATATTTTGTCGGCCCAAAACTTGGCCACAGCCACAGCGCTATTCGTTGCCCTACACAGGTCCTCGGTAGTACAGGTGGAGGGGCACAGTGGGCAAGAGAGCAAATGTTACATGGACTGAGATAAGGCCCCACACTCGCAGTCCACTTGCGATCGGTCGATGTAGCCCCATTTTGCCATATTTTCCTTGCAGCGGCCAACCTGGGTCCGCAGGCGATTTAATGACTTCCAAGTTGGCCACTGGAGATGATGTCCAGGCGGCAGTTCTTCTTTTGGTCTGATAAAACCTGCCGGAACCGGATGTTTTTCTACCCACATTTGCTCTCTTGCCCGCTGTGGGGCACAGTCTGTAGCCTGAGTGGTTCTCATGAAGCTCCGACGGCTTTTAAAATGGACTGGAGGCATTTCATAGCTATGCAGAGGGTGTCGGGAATCTGTTTCCTGTCTCCATTTCTCCACCGCACAAGCTACGTCTCGCCGAACATCTGGTGGAGCTATGCCTCCAAGAGGGTATAGCATGTTCAATGGGGTAGGTTTAAGGCAGCCTGTAATGATCCAATATGTTTCATTTAACGCCACATCGAAGACCTTGGCGTGGGCCTGCAGACCCAACACTGGGCACGCGTATTCTCCCACGGAGAAAGACAGTGATAGTCCGGTTGTGCGGAGAACATGAGGAGCTGCTCCCCAAGATGACGAAGCAAGACGCCTCAGAAGATTATTTCTGGTCCCTATTTTTTGCTTGGTGTTATAGCAGTGACGTCGGAAAGTTAGCGCTCTGTCCAGGGTTACACCAAGGTAGCGTGGGGTTGGGCAATGCTCAATGTTGACGCCTTGCCACGATAGCCTGAGAGCTCTGGTCGCTTCGTGATTGCGGAGGTGAAACGCACACGATTGTGTTTTGGACGGGTTTGGTCGAAGGGCATTCGCGTCGTAGTATTCACCAAGTGCGTTCAGCGCGGTTGTGAGCAATGCCTCAGCGTCTTCGAAACTAGGTGCCTGAGTAGAAAGTGCGATTTCGTCCGCGTAGATGAACCGCTGAGTGCCAGGTGTTTTTGGTTGGTCGTTTGTGTAGAGGTTAAATAAGGCAGGAGCCAGTACACTTCCTCGAGGGAGTCCGTTTTTTTGAACACGCCATCTGCTTTTAGAGGAGTTCAAGTGCATTTGAAACCGCCGGTTATTTAAAATTTCCCTTAATATGTTGACGAAACCCAGATCCTTAGTCACTTCTTGGACCTTCGTCAGTAGTCTTCTTATATTTACCGTGTCGTACGCAGCTGTGTGTCCACAAATACAACTCCGGTAACATTTTTGGTTTCGAAGCCATCTTCAATGTGTTGAACGAGGTTTAGAGTTTGACCAGTACACGACTTTCCGGGCCGAAATCCAGCTTGTTCAGGTATAATCAGCGTCTCCAAGACCGGAGTGAAGCGGTTCAGTAGCATCCTCTCAAACAGCTTGAATGAATGACATAACAATGAAATCGGACGGTAACTCTTTGGGTCCAATGGGTCCTTACCGGGCTTTGGGATTGCCACGTCTTTAGCACAACAAAACATTTTTGGTATCTTTAGATCTCTAAGGCATGAGTTAAATATAGTTAAAAGCCATGACACAGCCCCAAATCTTAGTAGAAATAAACAACTGTACGCGTTTCTATTGGTGTACAATAAATAGATTCTATCTATCTATCGGTACGGTCCGATACCGCAGGGTGTAGCAAGGGGGTAACGGGAGAAAGCAGTAAATCATACTCACTTTACGGGGCAACCTACTCCATGATTTGTATTGCTTTGGATTTGGTACAGGATGAATATTAGCACTAGGTTACAGATTTCTTAATGCTTATGTTATGCATAGAAACACCTCATGAAACAGTAAAATCAATAGGTATCCTTACAATCACGAAATAAAGTGAAATTTTAGTTGCAATGCTTGCCTACAAATACTTCAGCTACAGAGCCACAGTTAGCATGTACAGTCTCCCTCATAACTTGCTTAACACATTTCAAGACTGGTAACTTGAGGTCTTAACCTTTCTTAAATAAATAAATAAAACATGAAATACTGAACTATAGATTAGAAAAATATTTAAGAACGCTTTACAAAACCGAAACCTGCCGATCTTAGCTGGTCTCCCGCTCTTATTCTGACGTTCCAAACCGATAGCGGGGTACTACATTTTCTTTATCGGAGTAATCCAACTTTAAAATGGAAATCCCTACAGCCTTGCAGGGGAATATGATTGCAGAATGCGGTTGACGAATGTGTTTAGTTGACGAATTAACTGAACTTACAGCAGTTCAATGATAAAAGAGCATATTATCTTATCTACATTAAAACCCCATCCAACGCTAACACTTAACATACCGTGCTCTATCTACCACACTTCAGTGTGCCAGGAAGTGTAAATTAGCGGTGACTGCGCCGGCGCTGCGGCGCGTGCGTCCCTTTTGTTTAACGAACATACGCGGGAGACAAGCTGTCCCCCGGCTGTCAAATGTACTCGTAACTGGAAACAACAATTGTTTTTTATGTGGTTGGATGTGTATAGTAGTTTAATTGATTTGTAACTAGAAAGTTGACGTCAATGCTTTAGTTCTTGTGTTAGGATGGATCCAAACAATGATAATGATAACTGTGATTTTTTCTTTTAAAGGGTATAATTTCCGTTAATCCCTCCAGATAAGCTAAACTGCTTGTGTTAGGAGTGGGTTTAGGTCTGAAGTCGGTAGTGTAATGGCTAGTATTCGAACCCGGGACTTCTGGATCGTAAGGCCGACTCCCTAACCACTAAGCTATGAATAATGCTACTCAAGTCCCAATCCCCTTTCCTCTCGGGGTTGGGAGAGCGGCAGTCGATTATTCCTGACCAAACCTGACCCGGTCGCGGGTTAGGTTAGAAATTTGAAAAAAATATGTAATATTTATTCCGAACGTAACCCTCTTCCTAACCTAACCCGACGTCTCGTTCCTATCAGGTCAGGTTTTCGGGTCAGTCGCTCCTATATAAGCCCTAAGTATAAGACCAACTAAAAGGCAGAGAAGGAGTAAGTCTATGATGATAAAGTCCCAATCGCAATGCTTAGTTGCTGCAGGAGAGTAATCCGTATCTATATTCACATAACTATTAAAATTCGATACTACGCCTTTTCTCTATACCCCTTAATTTGTATTCTTGTCTATGTGTTATAGTTTTTGTGTAAAGTCTACTAAAAGTAGTTTGTTGACAACTATGATACGATGCAATGATTTTCACTGGTGCATGAATTATAAAATTTATTAAGAGAAACTTCTTTTTGGTTCCTATTCAACATCCAGGACAGGACTTGAACCCATCATATTATTGCGCTACCCTACTGTGTCAATTGAGTTATGTAGAGCTTATGGTTGAAACTCTCGTGTTAATACTCGTACGTCTTACTTGACATTGGAGCTTTTTTTGTAAACAGGATTTTAACTATCAAGGATTAGTCCAGCTTGCTCAGCTGGCTGTCTGTTTGACTTGGCTAATCCCAAAACGGCTGAACCGATTTTGACGGGATTTTCACTGAAAGACAGCATATGTTTTAAGGCGTAACTTAGGTAACTTTTATTTTAGAAATAGGATTAGGGTTCCGCGCAAGAAAAATAAAACTCGGATCTAAGTCTACGTGGACGAAGTCGCGAGCACTGCTGGTATTATATACAATGTGTTATTTTATATCCAAATAAATTATTTCAATAGTACCTAATTATGTCCAAGCAATAAATTAATTTGAAGCCCATTTTAGATACAGTTAATTATTTTAGTACTTGTAATTAATTGAACATATAAATAGAAGACCGATTATCATGGCTATTCATAATTCATTCATGTGACAGATGCTTCGTTAATAGTTTTAAAAAAATGCAAGCTACTCAAATATTATCCTTTAATTAACTTCAGATGCAATGATAAACGTTTTTCAAATTAAGTTCGGTTTTAGTTACCTAGAGACGTCACATACATTTTAGTGTTAGAATACCCTTTTTTTCTTTTTTTTTTACGTGTGGAAACCCCCACGGGCTTCACCCCATTAGTGCCGACGATGGGGTGGGTGTGTCGGAATCGGACCGACTAAAACCACACGGTGTCCTTCCCAAGTGTCCATTGCCGGGCACCCCGGGTAAGCCCTCGAAAGGATAACCCCAGGGTTACCGGCGGACAGAATACCCTTTATCTAATAAATGTATGGATGTAAAACAGTTCTAAATTAACGATAAAGTAGCCCGGATATATTGTTCAAGTTTTTTAAATTGTTAAGATTCAGTCAGACCCCAAAGTTGCTGATGTGGGTGTACAGAGTCTTTCGGGGCGGGAGTTTGCTAGTCGGAGTACCTTCTATACAACGGGCGAGGCTCTGATGCAGGTTGTCCTATCGAGGTTAGGAAATCAGACGGTAGTCGCTCTCGCAAAGCTCAACTAATTAATTGTAAATAATAAGCGGATCCCGTGTTCCAAAGTGTAAACTTGGACGCAACCAGGAAATGGCTAGGCGGATGATGATGATGACAAAAGTTGCTGAATACTAACAGATTTATAAAGGATACCATCAATAAATAATTTTTTATATGTGTAGGTAGTTCAAAGTTCAAATTATGTTTATGTAAGATTTTAGACCTAATCGATAAGCGTGATTTGTAAATTGTACTGATTTACATATTGTGAAGCTACTTTTGTCGCTGACTATTCCTGTAAGCACTTGCGAAATCCAAGGCGTCACTTGCAAATTGGCATTTGTAGAAGAAACAGACCGAAAAAGAGAAGAATGGGGCAAAGGAGAGGAAAGGATTTCGGACTCTTAATCATTACCAGTGTTGTGTCCTGGTTGCATCCGAAACTTCCATCTCGGAGCTTGGAGTCCGCTTTCGCATTTTTTCTCCTCCACTTCGCACGCATGTCATCTCTTACGACGTCAAGCAAGCATTTCTTGGGTCTTCCTCTCCTACTAGGGCCCGGCAGAACCATGTTACTCACAGTCCACTGTCTGCTATTGACGTCAAAAAAGTCAAGATCCAAGATAGGACTAGAGCCCGCGACCAGTCCCTTTCTAAGGGGAATACTCTGACCACTGCTGTGTTAATTTTACATACTGAAATGGGATTCACCTATACATATATCAGTATGATTTTGGACCCATCTACTGGATGTTGACTTTCCGATTTAAAATAGGATAAGTTGGCATACTATTTGCTTCAAATTTCATTAATGTAACGTCGATAGTGAGAAAGCATGACACCGCCACCTACATTTTCATTTTTACGTTTTAAAGTTAATAGAATTATAGAAAGAAATATGGACACAAAAGGCAATCAAGGCATGTTAGTGATGGGAGTTTTTTTTGTGTGCGTTAGGACAGCGCACAAAAAAACCGATATTACTTTTACAAAAAGAAACTACCAGGAAGTCGCACACTTTCGTTTAACTTTTTCTTATTAACTTAACAGTCAACTTAACAACTTAACAGTCGTATTTCTTATGCTGAACTAAAATTACTATGTGCTTCTTAATTTTTATTTCATTACCTACTCTTTTTTGGGGTTCCGTAACTCAACGAACCCTTATGGGCTCACTTTGTTGTAAAGCTTGTCAAGATCCATTTTCAGGCACGCATAGATTTATCAATTTGAAATAAAATTAATATCAAATCCTCAGATCGGCAATCCTTTCGAGCTGTAAACAATTAAACTTCTAATTGAATGAAATCATTTGCTGTGAATCCAATTGAAGAGAATCATAACAGAAAGCAATGTCACTCCCCGTCAACAGAAACGTCATTAACGCATAATACGCAGGTACGTTTCGATATTTTTGTACCATTGCATTGTAAATAGTCCATAAGACCGGCTGAAAAATCGTCCTTATTATAGTGCACTTAGTTGTCGAAAAATAGAATGTCGATGTATTGGGATGAGACAACATTCTTCCAGCGGCAAAGCTAAGTTTGTCCCTTAATCCATTTAATCTTGTTCCATTTAAACTACTTAATACGGAACCCTCACGGTCTTGGTGACTCGATTCGCACTTGACTGGTGTTTTTACATTAAAAGATAGATTTGAATTATTAATTAGTAATGGGTTTTCTAGCCAACTTAAATTAGCCGATCACATAAAGACCATAGTGAAATATGACCGGCCATTGATGTCTATATTACTAAAAACTCGCGTTGAACTTGAATATCTTATTTTTATTGTTCGACAATACTGTGATGTCATTAAAACTTCCAAACATTGTGTTCTCTCTATGACGTCATGTAGTCAGGTCATTATTTTATGAACACATGGAGGTCGTATTGCTATGAATAGTCAGTATGTTGACATCCATTACAGAAGGTGCTGGTTTAATTGTCACGCGGTTAGTTAGGGAGCGTCCCTTTAGTTAGGGGTGCTTTACACTCAGCTAGTAAGACATTTGTTTGGCGTGTTAACACTTGCACTTATCTATTGGGTAACATGTTTGACGTTATTTTGAATGTATTTTGACTACATAATATATAACAAAGTTAGATCATAACAATAAGTACAGGTATAATTTACAGATACAAAAGAAAACTATTGTTAGGCTACAGACGCAGTTACAGACGTCTGTGCAGAAATGTTTGCCTCTTGAACTAGGGTAGCCTGTATCGCAGGAGGCGAAATCAATTGTCCCTCATTGTTATCTTGCTGTAAGTTTGCTTTTCTGTTTGTGTGAGTTATTCGATTCCCAGATCCAGCAAAGTAGATTTCCAGTTCTGGAGTAAAAAACTTGCCATATAGACGAGAATAAGCTCACAAGAATATCATTGATCTAAAATGTATAAGTCCAAATAACTAAATGTGAATGTCTATCCATTTGGGCATAAATATAGGCGTGAATATTAAACATTTTTGATATTCCCACTAGTTCTAGTATTGTAAATATGACTGTAGATACATTCTATAACACCATCCCAATATAGTATGTATAGTAGTAATTAGGCGACGCACGAGCCGCTGGGAGGTGGGCGCCGGAACCGGAACCGCACCGGAGATGAAGGCGCGATACAATATCCGGTTAGAAGCCATTTCCGCCGCGAGACGACGAGCGTGTGTGGATGCCTTTAGTCACCTCGGTTAGTGATAGATACTCCGATTTTGTATTGGTGATGCGAGAATTCACGTAAATTTCTCGTAATGATGTTATTTAAAGTGTGCGGTGTTTAAGTTTAAGTACCTATAGGTAATGGAGGTGTTGGAAAAAAATGAAGCCTTCGGGGAGCTTTCAACGAAAACGCAACCTAAACCCTTTGAGATATAAAAAAAATGATGTATGGTGTAATTGTGTATCTTATATAGGTTGTGATTGTGGAATCCCATGAGTAGCGGCATCGGGATTAGAATTCCTTGTAAGATACTATACAACTAGTTGTATTATATTATATTATGTATTATACTTATTTATTTATTTTATTTATATAGATTATTTTATGATAAACACTTTGGGTTTACTAAAAGACGATCAACGACGGATGTTGGTATAGAGTTATTGAAATGTATTTACGACGCCTGGGAGGATAAGCAGGATGCATTAGGTGACGTCAATCAGCAGGCGAACTAGCTTGCAGGTGAGGTTGGCTTAGCACCGAATGTCTTGTCGGTGCCCTATGTATCCAATATCACAAGGTAATTGGTCGATTATCACTTTGGTAGGTACATTCAATTTGTCACCCCAGCAGAAGCAGGCCGGGACGGTGGGGCGACTAGCGCCCCTCCCCCAAACCGCGGCAAGACGGGGAACCCGTGCTTCCCAAACCCGAGGGGGCCATCTCGAAACCGGAGATGGCCCAGGGTCAGTCAGGGTGCGAGGGATATACTCTATGGGTAACCTTACACCCCGGCGTCTATAGACCCGAGACGGCGTGTGGTTTTTGTCGGTGTAAACCCGACATAACCGCCCCCGCTGGCCGGTGGGGGGGCATCCGAAGGGATATCCGCACGAAAAAAATAGCTACATTTAATTGCTATCTATAGTAAGTATATTGCTCTGTGAGTGCTACATTTAGACTTTTTTAATCTTAAATCAACATCTAAACTCACTTACTTTAAACGCGCCACGAAGCTGTCAATCAAACTCATTAATATACGGAATGGAAATCGATGTTTAAGTACATACTCCGATGACATCGATAAAGCAGACATGGCTCGTCACGTCGATCCGTGGTCCCTACTTTGTTCCTCTTTATTCAACTTTTGTGCCTCTTTGTTCCTCGAGAGGGAAACAGGATTGTTCTCCAGAGGATTAAGCTTTTATGTGATTTTTCAGTCTAAGTACGGACTGAGACGTGTTTTGAGGTGTCTGAGAGTAAGAGCGCTTACGTGGATGGTTTGATTATGAGCAGTAAGTATATAATGTGTTTGTAATGCAAGAGATTTATGATTAAAGGCGAAGATATTTCTGCATGAATTATTACATAGTAGGTAGTTGCATTTTTGTCTAGTCTTATCATATACTATTACCTACCTGTTACTTTGTTTTGTTAGCCTAAGTTAGGCCTTATAACATCAGCTAACTTCAGCTGGCCCAGCCACTTGCTAGGCGGCTCCACCTGTCACCACCAGGCTTCCGCTCATGGAGGACGGAGGTCGTTGAGTGACCTCCGACGTCTGAGTCGCCTCCGCGCCTCGCGGGCTCTGCGGATCTTGAGAGACGCGCCAGTCCAGTATCGGAAAAAATATTTTATTGTTTGTTTACCACGGTCGTTAAAACAATATTTTGTATTGAAATCATTCGACAGCACTGGGCTCACCCTCTACCTACATAGGCTAACGTGGGACAAAATGACAAAAATGTGTCATAATTGATGTTATACTCGTTAAGAATTTATTGACAGAAAAACTCAAATGTCACTTTGCTCAACCCGGGAATCGAAGTCCGTATTTCACGGTCGCAAGCAAATTTTAACTTGTACCACGAGACAACGTGGCAGGCATTCTGCTACTTTACAAAATGGTAAAACAATACTGTTAATGAATCCTTCTAAGAATAAATAAAAAAACAAAGATAACCATATTGCTAAGTAGCGCAGTGGTAGCAAGCGTAACTACTGTCTAAAAGCTTCCGGGTTCGATAGGAAAAACTATTGTATTATGAAACTTTTAGCAACAGTAAGGAGTCAAAAAAAACCACACACAGTTGGTGAACCGAAGTGTTCATATATCTCTGCCTAATTCGTCAGACAAGAGCACACAAAAAAAACAACTCATTAAAAAACATCAGCATTAGCGAGGGGCGAAGGTCAGGGCTTCAGGACCTTTCATCAATGTTGAAAGACAAATATTCTATGGAGGTTCATCGGCTAATGTGTTCTACAGATATACTTGTTGTACATGTAGTTAGTGATAATTATTCGGCGGCGTGTTGCGATAATACAGATTTAGATAGAGCGCCGGCTGCAGAGATAACCCGTTACATAGCTCAGAGCACATAGCGCCTGCCGACCCCCTGTACGGTCAGAATATCAAGCTGCGGAACCGTGCTGCTTGCCTGGTTGGTATATTTATTCGTACTATAGAATATAAATGAATATAAATAATTTAGGACATTCTACACAACGCTAATTAGACCCAAAGTAAGTATGGCTTAACTAGCTTGTGTTACGGATTCTAGAATGCGGATAAGCATACTTAGATACATTTTTTTTTCGTAAATACATACTAGCTTAATCGTATTGGTTTTTTACCTAAAAAGTCCAGGATCAAATCTTATAACCGGCTTGATTTACCACCACACCGGGTGCAATAAATGCAATATGGCTAAAGCTTAGCGCAAGTTCAAGCAATAATTTGACTAAATTTCATGGCAATCGAAGAACCTTGGTAGCGCGAGGGATTTTACACCCCGGCGGCGGCGTACCGAAGAAGAAGAACCGAGACTGCATTGGGTTTAAGTTGGTTCAAGAACGAGATAACTTCCCCCGCTGGCCGGAGGGGGTATATCCGAGGGAACTTACGCACGAAAAAATGAAAGGTACTTAAGGTAGCGCATAAAATGCGAACAAACAAACAATAGAAACTTTAAATTTATTTAGATTGTGGCAGTACCATTGTCAATTTCTTATTCGGTTTTAAGAGCCAATTTTATTTTCTGTTTATTATTTACTAGCTGACCCGGCAAACTTCATTTCGCCTTAGAAGCAAGTTATGTTGCTACCTCATCAGCTGATATTCGTGAATGTCCCATATTTTTATTTATTCTAATTGCTAGTATAGGCACAGTATATCTCGAGGGGCGATCTCAAAACCATAGATGCCCCAGGGTCAGCCGGGTTGCGAGGGAATTGCTTTACTTTTCCACCTTACGCCCATATACACATTAGAGACCTGAGATGACGTGCGGTTTTGGTCGGTTCAAATCCGTTATAACTACCCCCAGTCTGGTGGGGGGTATCATACGCAAATTCAGCTATGCCCATGCCCAAATCTAATTCATCTAACACCTTTAAACGAGTAATTTTTGTATATGGGTATTTGTGTTTACCAAATTACTAATTTATGCTCTGAATCTCGGAAACGGCTCCAAAGATTTTCACGTAATTTAGCATACACGGGATTTCGGGGGCGATAAATCGATCTAGCTAGGTTTCATGTTTAGAAAATGTCGAAAAAGAAAAACCGAGCCAAGGTCACCCAGATATGATTTATATAAGTAAATCTGGTTAAATTCTGATCTAACTAGAACTATTGAAGACAGACTCTAATCTCGCTAGTAAGAAGACTGTAGTAACCTAAATCAAGTTTATTAATTAATTAGTGTCGTAGTAACCACAATGAAATCAAAAGTTTTATTCAAATAGAAATGATTAAATAAGCTTGTTATGAATACAACCTGTTTGGTTATCCTTTATCTTGAATATTTAAATTAAGAATTTGCTCTTAAAATCATGCTCTTATATGGCATCATGCCATAATATAACAGCAAATTTGCGAATGATGTTGATCTATTGAGCGATACCGTGAAAAATTACTCGTATTAGCAATTTAAATGTGAAACCCAAACATATCAATAAAGAAAGTGAATTATTAAAATATATTATACAAGATGTTGTAAATTTAATTCGCTTTTCATAGAAATAAGCTAATATTAATAATCAATGAGTTCTCAGTTTAATTTTATAGCACTTTCTTGTCCTCTTCGTGTCTTGTTGTTACCGATCGTGGTTACTATGTGACTGAGAATCACATATGACGTAAAGCGTCTTGTGACGTAGAGAGCGCTTCAAAATCAAATTTTATGCATCTTCTTTACTATTTATAAATCTATGCTATTATAGAATTGTACATTAGTTGTATCTGTACATTGGAGATATAAAAAAAAATTGGGTTCAGTTTTAAATGAACGATCCAGAAAACAATTTAATTTTGTAATTCTTCTCTGTTTGTCTGTTTTTTCGCGATGGATGCGAAACTACTGAACGGATTTTAATGTAGTTTTTACAATCAGAAAGGTCTTGTTCAGAATTAAAATCTGCCGTATGTTTGATTGCAATTGGTTGAGTAGAACAGGACATACGACCAAAAAATGATAACTAACCTCCGCACAGGCGGAGCCGCGGGCATCAGCTAGTAATATATATAATTCCTCCGTACGGTGTTGGTGGTTGTCACCTAACTCCTTCTAAACGGCTAGATTTGGATGAAATATTTCAATGGGTTCCTGGATGGTTTGAAAATACTATTGCAACCGGTTGGTGGCAAAGCTTACGGTATGTCACCGAATTATTTTCCATCCGCTTGTATTCTATAAAGACTCTATACTAATAATAAAGGTGAAGAGTTTAAATAATTACTAACGCGCTAATTTCAAATTCTCCCACTCTGCATTTGATAGCTCAGTTCTTGGAGAAGGTTATGGACTATAAAAGATTTTGCTACGAACCTTAGGAACCGAGCAATAAGAAAAAAAGATGAGAAAACGAGGGACCGCGATGCGACTTGGAGGAACATAATCGAGTATGGCAGGTGAAACCACGGGGCACAGCAGTGGCAGTACAGTATATATTATATATGGTAACTCTGTGTTTCCCGTGAGTATAGTAGTGTTTTTTAAGGGTAAATGATATGAAGTAGCTTATTATAATTTCTATCTCTGATTCAATCAGATCCACCATAGGAAGTACTTAGTTTTTTAATTGTCAGAGCAAGGTAGCATAAAAGAAATATTGAAAATTAATGGAAAAAACTCGGTAGGTACTCGGATGATGCTGGGCATGACCAACTAATGGGTGCGTTAATAGTGCAACGTGCAATAGTACACTTGCTCGTCGCCCTATTCGTTGAAAAATCAACTGAAGATTTTTTTATTTGTATGCTGACGGTACTCAGCGGATTTCTGAAAGGATCTAAGGAGGGTGGCAAGAGGCTTCGAGGATGCGCCGAGGGCGGCCGTCGCGCGGGGGTGAACGCGGGCTGCGCTGTGACGTCACGTCCTATCTCGGCGGCCATCTTGGATTATCTCGTCGCACCTGCGGGACGCGGGGGTTTCAATATCGACCCGGTGCCGTCCTTGCACATTTTTCAGGGTAAATTTGAAAATGTTATGTTTTGTTTTTATTTTATTTTTCGATAAGCTTTTATTATTTTTTTGAATTACCCACATTGTCTATAATACATAGAAATAAACAGCACTTGACTCCTGAACAACGTAGAGCAGCTGGATGGGTTAATTTCTCTGTTGGTTCTCATTAGATAGCTACACCGCAATTCGTGCAAGAGTGTAATACATGTTCTGACCAAGATAGCGAAATTGATGCTAAGACGATTTGGACTAGTAGAGACTGGATGAGAGAAGGTTGTCGAAACATATAATTATGAGGCAAAATTGACTGGTCCAGCCAGCGAGATTATTTGATTGAGACACGAATGCCAGGACAATCTGGCATTCGTATCTCAATCAAATAGAAGATGTTTTAAAGAATCATCAGGTCAAGAGTTAAGCAACCAGCGAGCATGTACCTCTGCCAGAATCGTAGCAACTGAAAAGATCTTGTCTTATCCTAGTGGGTAAAAGGCGTGGCTGTTGGTATGTGTGTAGTTACACTCCACTCCTAACTCCAGCAATATAACTTTTCGGTTACTATAATATTCTTAACAATAAATCTATCTGCAAAGTAGGTTCATTCCCCGAAGACTTGGTTTTTTTATACAGCAACTTTTTCATGTTGATGAAATGTAGTTTGCACTTACCCTGAATTGTCTAGGTGGGCTTACCTCTAGAGAGTACTCAACACACTGACTTCCATGCCATATAATGTTTAAAGAGATCCTTTTAAAGACCTCCATTGCTAGATGTTATAACTCAAGAAGAGTTTATCGGTTGAACAGACACACCACATTTAACTGGACACAGGACGTCAACAGTGACTAACCCTGTAGACATCCTGTTTCTGTCTGAGTTTACCCGTATTACACAGCGCCATTTAGACAAACTAAGATAACATGGTATATGGGTTGATATTAAGAAGGGGATCAATGTAGGTATTTATAATAGTTTTTGTAAATAAATACATCAAAATCACTTAAGTATTAATGCAAATCAAATCGAACCCATGACCTCGAAGACGTAGGCACACAAGTCTTCTTACGGTGTTGTAGGTATAGAAATATGACTATTTAATTCAACTAACAAAATCCTAATAACCACAAACAACGGCTATGAAAAAGTTAGTTCTCTCAATCGTGGACCCTTAACCGTCCTCCTATAGTACTCATAACATAAAATAACTTTCAATTAAGCATTTGTACCGCAACTGATATAAGGTGTATTAAAATTCAACCCTCACATGCGCAGTTATCTGTCTGTGGCAGTTTGGACACGCCGATAGGATCTGAACCACCCCCGGTCCCTTTTGTGCGCGCTTCAAACGGTCCGCCCTAGCTTATTTACAAAGACATAACGGGCCAAATTTTATTTTAACTTTTCAACATGTTAAACTGGCACTAGCAGTTTTGGGTTTGCATTGTTACGCGTAAGATTACATTTTTAAATCTTACGATTAAGATTCTAGTTGGAAAATATATTAAGTATTTTAAGGATTATAGACAACATAACCACGCCGGCCGCCGCGCGCCGCCGGTACATTTAGCGGCATATGAATAAAAAGTTAAAAAACCTCAAAATAAATTAAGCATCTTGATTTATTGAAATAAAACTATTTTTAACGGATTCTATCGCGGTTTATTTGATGTTATTTTATATTTTACATTTAAATGTCAATGTAAAATATAAAATAACATCAAATAAACTGCGATAGAATCCGTTATAAATAGTTTTATTTCAATGTGTAACATTCGCGTAAACTTCCGACAATATCATCTTGATTTATTCAAACCTATTTTTCTTTCCTGAATTATTGCGGTTTTTTTTTGTGTACCTCTAAATGTATGTATGGATTTACAGTCGTAAACTAACCCTTTTACTCATGTGTGAAAAATATCAACGGCGAAAGTATGGCTTGTAGTATGAGTTCTAGAATACAAGTACTTAGATTCCGCTTTCCATCCGTGAACAGGTGGGTTCCAGTGCAAACCTGCGCCAAGTTCTGTCCGCCTGGCACCTGCTGTACTGGGCGCCCATTTGGTTCAATCACGAGGCGTAAAATTTTATATTAGGTACCTATGCAAGGGGTGTGTGTTGGGTGACCTCCTCGAGTGTCGCTCCGATTCCGATCCCGCTGCAGTCCGGGGGGAACGGAATCGGAGCGGCCGGTACACCCTGGGCGGCGGTCAATGGCTTCCCCTTCACCCCTTCATAGGGTTGGCATTGATCGTCGGCCAATACCCAACGTGGCGGGAACACATCGCTCTCCGTAGTCGACTCCGTACGAGACAGGATGAGCGATGCTGTTAGTGGTGAGATGGCCCAGGGTCAGCCGGGGTGAGAGGGATATGCTCTATGGGTAACCTTACACCCCGGTGTCTGAAGACCCGAGACGGCGTGCGGTTTTAGTCGGTGCAAGCCCGACATAACCGCCCCCGCTGGCCGGCGGGGGGGTATCCGAAGGGTTTTCCGCACGATAAAAAAAAAAAGGTACCTATGCAAAGCAATTTATGTATATAATCTATTTGCTCCGAATAAATATTTCGTTTTTAGGGTTCCGTTCCCAAATGGCAAAAAACGGAACCCTTATAGATTCGTCATGTCAGTCTGTCTGTCCGTCCGTATGTCACAACCACTTTTTTCCGAAACTATAAGAACTATGCTGTTGAAACTTGGTAAGTACCTTTTTTTTTTCGTGCGGAAATCCCTTCGGATACCCCCCCCCGCCGGCCAGCGGGGGCGGTTATGTCGGGCTTGCAACGACTAAAACCGCCGTCTCGGGTCTTAAGACGCCTCTTGGGTGTAAGGTTACCCATAGAGGATATCCCTCGCACCCCGACCCCCTTACTTGCTCTCCACTGTGCCATCTGCTAATCAGAGGGACACGTGGAAAGCTTCCGAACAGCCCTCATCAGGGCCGTCCTCGCCTCGGTCGGAGTTGGCCGTAGGCGGCAGCGTCTCTCCCACCCTAGGAGAGAGGCGCTGCTGTCTCCGTTGCCCAGGGTGCACCGCGTGGAGGTCTCCAACCAAGCACCCCACTTGGTAAGTACCTAGATGTATTCTGTGAACCGCATTAAGATTTTCACATAAACTCATAAACTCACGCCTATATCCCCGAAGGGGTAGGCAGAGGTGCTAGCACCCACATTTCGCCAGTTTATGTTTAGGTCCCAATGTAATAGGTGGCGAGCCTATTGCCATTAACCGGGCACTTATAAACCTGCGATAAATACACACATAACTTCGAAAAGCATCGAAAAGTCATTGGTGTGTGCCATGGTAAAACCTGGGATCGAACCCGAGACCTCGTCTCAGCAGTCCATTACCCATACCACTAGGCTACTTCACACAAAAGTAGAAAAAATAATATTGAGGTTTCTAATATCATTTTTTTCTAAACTGAATAGTTTGCGCGAGAGAAACTTCCGAAGTGGTAAAATATGTGTCCCCCCCCCCTGTAACTTCTAAAATAAGAGAATGATAAAACTAAAAAAAAAATGATGTACATTACCATGTAAACTTCCAACGATAATTGGTTTGAACGAGATCTAGTGAGTAGTTTTTTTTAATACGTCATAAATCGTAAACTGCAATTTACCTTTCATTCAATCAACTCAAATATATAAAAATAAAAAATAAAAACATTATTATGTTACTTGCTGCTACGGAACCCTTAATGGGCGAGTCCGACTCGCACTTGGCCGCTTTTTTCATTCTTTCACCGTTAGTAAGTGATAATTAATTTATTATGCAAATTAAATTCCAAAGTTAAAAGGTGTCTGTAGATCGAACTTGAATCAGTGGCTGGTGAGAGATGTCATACACCATTAGGCTATAATGACTAACAATAATAAAGTAGAGATTATGGGTCTTACTCGCCCAAATCTCAGCTCATCATTTACTGAGACATATTATATGAATGCTAGGTCTTCATTCCCACCAAGGTCTTCGGGATCCAAGTCAACCTCATCTGCTAGCTTGTAGATCAGCTGATTAACGGATGAGGCTCTGGCGCAGGCTTTCACCTCGAGATTGGCGGTTACACTGCAGACGGATCCGTAAAACGTCGGTAGCTTACTGGTTAAGGAGCGTTACGATCGAGAGGTCCCGGGTTCGAATCCTTGCCATTACACTACCGACGTGAACCCACTCCTAAAAAAAACTAAGATCAGGTTGTAAGTTATTGTTACGCCATATTTTAACAAAATTGGTTTAGCAGTCTAAGCTTCAAAAGGTAGGTTATAGCTGTCTAGTAACCACCTTTTGAATTTTAATTTAGATCTTAACATTTACACGTAATACAAATTTTTAGACTTTTCTTATGGCTGTTGGTCCTCCGAATAAATAAATAAATAAAAGCAAAAAAACCATAATAGGAGAATGATTCAATTGCATATTATTACAGGCAAGTCATTAAGTGGCAATCAACATACTAAAACAGACCACCGGTATTGGCAGCAAACACTTGACGATCGGAACAATGATGTCATTGAGAGCGCGTGCGCAGCTGGTAATGGCGGTGTTTAACACTCAGTATTGTTGCGGAAGTTTTGCTCGAGTGGCTTGGAGTGGGTAAACTTAGGCACGTGCTTGGTTGGTGGTCAGGCCACCGGTGACGTAAAATGATTTTAGTTCGAATCAGGGCTCAAAGCTGAGAACTTCCAACGTATCACTTTTTGGTTGGATTTAGATTTCTTACCTGGGATGTAGGTTAAATTCCTTCATCAGATATTCCTTTCGGTAATTATAAAGAGACAGTGATGTCTTGTGTCTACAAGTATGAAGCCCGATTTCACGGTGTGCGATTTGCAAACTCCCAAGTCCAACATGACGCGATGGGGCGATGCCGGGGACTGACGTTAGCATCGTCGACGTCGGTGTCATGAAAATGGTTATATAGTGCGCCATACGTGACGGACGACCAAACTCCCTTGTCGAAACATAAAGACCTATGCAACCGACATATGAATTGAGTTTAGTGTTACTTTTGTTACTAACAATTAGCTTAAGTAGTGTGTAGCAGTCTTAAGCTGACTGACTACACACCAAAGCCGGGGGCACAAGCGGGTGGCATTGCGGCTTGTGCCCCTGGGCTTGTTTTGAGTTTTATCGTACCTGAACCAAACGCAATACGAGCCGACGGGTTCCACCTCTGGGCCGGCGGATTTGGTGTGTAGATAGCTGTAGGCCTTGCCAGGCGGGTTAGGCCGGCGGGACCGCGGCTTTGTGCATAAACAGCCTTACGGCCACGCCATTCATTTTCCCCTCTACTGAAAAAAACTCCGGTCACGATAACATCTTACCATCAGGTGGGCAATGTATTTTTTCACTTGAAAAAATGTACTTAGAACTGTCGCCTCCCAATTATGCCTAGTTAGTGGCATAGATCGATTTCTATGCAATGGAAGCTACCGTAAAACATTTGTCTCTACCCCTTTTAACTATTGTCCGGAAGTTTGGTGAAGTGGGGAAACGGGCACGCGCTGTCGCACGGTGGCCAGACCACACCGGTGGCGAAGGGCACGAAGAGGTTAAAACCATGAGTGCTTATACAACAGATGATAAATTGAAATCATCTTAGTAAATTATTAAAAAGATTGCTTTAGGTTTTTAAACGTCCAAATAAGTAAATGTTGGGTTTCAAGTAATATTATACTTTCGTGTTTTAAAATTGTGATTGATTGTTTTTTGTTGGCATGTCTTTACTTAGGTATACAATTTAAAAACAATTTTATGGCTGTTGAAAAGTCAGTTATACGTCGGGATATATGTAAATTAAAAATTAATATTCTAATTAAATTATAAATAAGAAATCTATAATAAAAATTCGTTTCAATTTCATTTTCTTTTATTTTAATACTTTGTTATTTAAAATGAAAATGTATGTAATTATGTATAATACATTTACCTAAATAGTAGACAAGTTGTATTAAGGAATGTCTTGAATGTGGCTGAATAGTACCTGAGTATTATCGCTAATTACAGTGATAGTACAGTCGCCTTCATAAGTAGTTGAACATTTAACTCTAAGTTACCGATCACCTTTGATCAAAAACCGTTCAAGAAATAATAATAATAAACTATTAAATTTTTCTCTGAAAATTACAAAAATACTTGTACATCTACTTTTAAATAATGTATTTCAATGTAAAAGATCGTTAGTATTCAGCAGTTTTTGACGTGACAGTACCTAGTACTATAAAAACATAGACAAAAGATTTCAATACGTTGATACCAGGAACACTTTTAGTAAATTTAATACTAAATACAGATTCCAATCACTACAATAGCATGATATTTCAGTTAAGCATTAGGGTTGTTGGATATATATTCTCAAAATAAAATGAAACTAATGTTCACTAAAGCACATAACAGTTAAGATAACAACCTTAACTAGACACTAAAATCTTATTGGTAAGCCGGCGTTAATTCCGGTAACGGGCTTTTTATATAATAGATGGCGATCTTGTAAGATTTTTGGCAGAAATTTGTAAAGGCAGTGCTCTTGAAATAAATAATCTTAATAGACTTATTAGGCTGGCACCATGGCTAGTACCGACTTCCAGGAAAATCTTACGCGCATTTATGTTTTTGAGTGAAATATGTAATTCAGTTATTTACACTTTTTAGTACCTTTTTGGTTTTTGAATTCGTATTAATTTTTATGTTATTTTCAGTTATATTACGCTACTAATGAATATCTACTATTATTAATCATTAGCTTTAAATTCTTTTTTTACAATTCATAAAGTGCATTATTATGATAATGTAGTTAGTTCGTATTACATAGAAATATTATATTATTATTCTTGCTGATAGTCAAGAGTCTACTCTTCTAAATATTTTTATCATAAAATATTTTTGTTATTAATTATAAAATGTCTTAAAACTATTAAGAATCACATACAAAGTCGCATTTCATTTGACTGCGAATACTTATTGGAGAGGCTAATGTATTTTAAAACCAATTTAATGTTTAGTATGGGTGATATTAATGATAGTATTGAACAGGCGAGACAGGACAGCTGCCGGTGAATCGCGGGGGTCCTTACAAAGAGTCGATATTAAAACAGAGATGAATGTGTAAATGATTTTGTCTTAAACCTAATTTAACTAGTATGGCTGTTACAATAGGCAATCTTATAAGTATTTTAAAGGATTCACTGGTCAGTAATGCATTTTAGAAATGTCGAAATAAGAATCACGAAATTCTAATAAGTTTTGGAAAAATCCACTGGTTAGTAATGCGTTTCAGAAATTTTAAAATAAGATACACGAAATTTCAAATATCTGCCTATAGTTAGAAATAAATGTACACATTTATCCACCTTTTTTATTGAAATTTTACTCCTTGGGAATGTAGGGTTGAAAGATTCTATGGGAAATTCATTATTTTTGAAACAAGAAGCATGAAATTCAGTATTAAGGTTGATTTAATTTCGTGTATGTATGAGAAGGTAAACTGGATGATTTAGATTCGTAACAGCACTGCACTGATACAGATGTCCTCTCTGTTAATTTCATAATCTTTAATAAGAGACAAGTGCATCGGTGGCAAAGCACGAATTGACCATTTGTTAAGCGCCACGTGATAGTAGCATATTATTTATTAACCTTCGCGTTACGAACAGGGCGCTGTATCATTACGACATCGCCACTCAAGGATACATAAGTTACACTGTCTAGAATTTCTTATGTTCTGACGAACTTATATAACGTGGTGGTGGATGCCAAAGACCGTAAGTTGAGGAGGAGTAAAATCCGGAAGATGGACCCACTTTTTTTTTTCGTGCGGAAGTCCCTTCGGGTACCCCCCCGCCGGCCAGCGGGGGCGGTTATGTCGGGCATGAACCCCGGCGGGCCGGGAGAGTTCTAAACCTCTCCCGGGCCATCTCGAAACCGGAGATGGCCCCCTCGGGTTTGGAAACCACGGTGTCCCCGTCTTGCCCAGGTTTGGGGGAGGGCCGCTAGTCGCCCCACGTAGAGCCCCAGTTGAGGACGGAGCGTAGAGCCCCAGTTGAGGACGGAGCTCGTTAAGTGACCTCCGTCGCCTGAGTAGCCTGCGACGCGCGGCGAGCTTGTTGCGGGCTCGGCGGGCCGGGAGAGTTGGACTTCGAGATGAAAGCTTAGGGACTAACGAGAAAATGGTGATGACATAGTTACAAGTGGAGTTAATAAATATTCTATAAATATTCTACGACATTCTACACAGCGCTTTCTAGACCCAAAGTAAGAATAGTTTAACTAGCTTGCGTTATGGGTTCCAGAATGCGGATAAACCTACTTATATACTTTTTTTTGTAAATACATACATATAATACGTAGAAACACCCAGACCAATGCAAATAGACATACTCATGCATGTAAATATTTGCACTGAGCGGGAATGGAACCCGCGCCCCCTGCCATAGGAGTCGCATGCACTACCGCTACGTCACAGAGTTCGTCTATTGTAACTAAGGACAATGACTAATATACGAAACGACAGTCTGGCAGACAAATGGCAACGTTTAATACTAGATCTTTGCCCTTAAGATCAAAAGAAGTCATTATCCTCTGAACCTTCTCCCAACTCAGTTGAGGTCGGCTTTTCAGTCTAACTACGATGCGGCTGGACTTCGATATTTTCCGTGAAGCGACTTCCATCTGACCTCCACAACACGTTGGCGATATCGAAATTCTGTAGTTAGACCATTTGTTGGACTTTTTTAGGCTCTAACTACCCATAAAGACTGCTATAGATGTTTGTATTACAACCGGGACCGACGGCTTAACGTGCTCTCTGATCAAAGGAGTATGATACAAAATATATTTTTTATCTACCTATCTACATACATTTGCATTTCAAAGTATTCTAATGTTATTCTGTACAATACACTGCAGGTGTTAAACGCGCCATAAAAACAAATTTGATCTTATTACACGTAGGTGGGGCAAAAAATAAAATTGTGGTCACAAACTCCCATACCTGTTCTAAAGATCTCGTCTATAGAAACAGATAAACAGAATCAACTCAATAAACATTATTTTATAAAGCATCGAAGGCATGAACGTACTCGAAGGAGGTAAGAGTCATATTTCAAAACAACGCATTTGATTTGACAATTTTTTGCAAAATTTATTTTGTCAACAGCGTGGGAATCGTTTTTGAAGTGAAACTTTTATTACATCGTCTCAAACATTTTTTCGTCTGTGTGTTGCATGTCGCGTGACGGTCGGTCGCGGAGTAGGGATAAAGTGAAAGGCGCTCGTCATAGCAGCCAAGGCCAATATGACGGCGCCTATAGTTCGCAGCAGTTGACCGTGTAGTGTATAGACTATTATACACTATCATTTGTGCCAGTGCTCCACGCTATTTTGTTTGTTTTTGTCAGTGTTTAATGTAAATGTTGTTTGTCATTGTTTAATGTAAATGATGTTATTTTTTAGTTAAATGTCTATAATGTGAAAAAAAGTTTCACTTTTACCGTGGTTTCATAAAACCACACAATCCTTTTTTTGTGATTATAACGCAGTGAATGTTTGTGTCTTTATTGGTATGCGGCATGTTTAAGTATTACGTATATGGATACAAATATTTGCATTGAGTACGAATTCCCGCGACTCCTAAAGTAGCACTTGAACGCTCTACGCCACACAGGGCAATAAAAAGATGATAAGAAATGTCATGATATTCATTGTTTAACAAAAGAGTAGTCATCTAATATCGCCTCTTGAGTGGCTCATACCCTGCAAATTATTGTGACGATCGATGTACCGTACAAACAGCACCGATGCGTGTGCGCTTGAAAAAATCCAAAAACTGTAATGATTTTTCGTAGCATCTATTGAAAGAGCGCGAAAGATTATACATTTTTATCACATTTCAATATCACTTCAATCCGCCTGGTGGTAATCTGTGAGTTTATTCTAAAGAATGAAGACCATTTACTTTCTTATTAAAAAGATAATACATGTCTTCTACTAGTATATAGTGAAGGTACCTCCTATCATTAATCAGAAGTTGCCCTTGCTTAGCAGAGGGCTAGTTTAAAAACAGGCTTGTAACTATCATATCATCATGTCACTTAAATAAGGCTTTTGTATTACCAAAAAGAGCAATTCGCACCATCGCATCGTCTGTATACGTCAGCAAGAATCTTGTAGGAAATATTTCAAAAACCTAAATATCTTCACTGTGCCATCGTGGTATGTCCTTGTGCTTTTGAAAAACTTTGTTAAATATCTATATGAATACGAAACAGAAGAGGAAAGAAAAGTTAGGGAAAGTACTAGAAGGAAAGACATCCAAACTAAATGTATTCCAAATCTTGACATTGTTAAACATGGCACTCGTCACATGACAGTAAATTGTTTTAATAAGCTTCCCGATAACTTGAAAATTTTATTATATAAACGGGAATTCATACCCAAATTAAAGCAGTTTTTGTTGGAAGGCTGCTATTATTCATTAGATGACTTGTTTTAAATTGAACACATATGACTTAAATTGAATTGGAACTTTTCTATTTTAGTCTTTTATTGACATGCTAAATAATTTGTGAATCAGGTGCATGGTGAATAATATATTTTATTGTTATTTGACATTTTTTATTGTGACATTTAGCTAGGTATTATTTTCTGACATTTGCTATTATTGTTTTTTTCCCTTGTTTGCATAATTATTGCATGACATTGTTGTAATTCTGTTATAATTTAATTTTATGGTTCATTCTCTGCCAGATGAATTTCTGCATCCTTGTAACATTCAACACAATGTAAAAATTGTTATGAATAATTGAAATGAAATGTTTTAAGGCACGTCGCACCTTTCTTTGTTTTTTTTTTCGTGCGGAAATCCCTTGCGGATACCCCCCGCCGGCCAGCGGGGGCGGTTATGTTGGGCTTGAACCGACTAAAACCGCACGCCGTCTCGAGTCTTCAGACGCCGGGCTGTAAGGTTGCCCATAGAGCATATCCCTCCCACCCCGACTGACCCTGGGCCATCTCCGGTTTCGAGATGGCCCCCTCGGGATTGGGAACCACGGTGTCTTCGTCTTGCCCCGGTTTGGGGGAGGGGCGCTAGTCGCCCCACCGTCCCGGCTTGCTTCTGCTGGGGTGACAGGCAGCCTCACCTGCCACCCCCAAGCCTGCGCTCATGGAGGACGGAGGTCATTAAGCGACCTCCGGCGCCTGAGTCGCCTGCGACGCGCGGCGAGCATGTTGCGGGCTCGGCGGGCCGGGAGAGTACTAAACCTCTCCCGGGCGCGCTCCGCCATCTCCTTCGCGAGCATCACATGCTCGCAGAAGGAGGTGGTGGCGGTCCACGCGCTCGCGCTCCGCACCATTGCCGCAATCATGCTGCCGAGCGAGAGGACTCCCATCCCGATGGCTGCCACGAGGTCACGCCTCGGCGCCTCCCACGCCGGGCAGTCCGCCAGCGTGTGCAGCCCTGCATCCTCGCTCGCATCGCAATGATGGCACTCAGGCGTTGGCTCCTTCCTGATCCGATGCAGTTGGTCCCCGAAGCTCCTCTTCCCAGAGATCATCGGCCGTCGAGCACGAGCGCCAAATATTTCATTTGGGGGCTTGAAGCCGATGCGATTTCCTCCCACGATGAGACTGGATCACTCGGGTGGCTTGCTCCGAGGCCCATGAAAGAATAGGGCCTCGGTTTTATGCAGAGACACCTCGGGACCCAGCCGCCGGATCCGCTCCACGACTTGGGCAACCGGGGTCGTGGCCCCGCACGCCGTCACGAGCGTGTCGTCCGCGTAGAGCACGTCATACCTACATTTCAAATCTCATCTATGCAAAATGTAAAAAAGAGCTTCAGGAGTATTCATATTTCTACAATTTATTCATATGATTGAAGGATATCAAGCAAACATCGAGCACACGCGTCGAAAAAATAAATCAAACATTCTATTTACGACGCCCACTAATAATAAAACTCTTTAAAATATATTTAATAATGTCCACAAAGCTACGGAGCACAATACTCGACCCATAAAGGGCAGCATTTATTATGGTGACAATATATCGAACACAAAAAGATACTGTGACAAAGACGCGTACTTTTTAATAATATTGTCATTTCTCAGCAGCAGTGGACTCTTTCAAAAAGCCATAACGCAATAATTTATCTCTTTATAAGAGTTTTTTATCTGTGGGAGAACGAACGCGGGTGACGCCAGGTGAGCACGGGTTAAGTCCATACAGCCTTGTACACATCCTTTTATATTTCTATGTTAGAAATATTATTGTTATAGTTCATAATGTATGATGTGCATCTAATGTTTTATATTTCGAGGAAGCTCGAGGAGGCTCGTTTTTGAATATACTTGTCAGTATCTATTTGAATAATGACGGATTAAATTAAAATATTGCGAAAGATAAATGAATCTTCCGCTAATGACTAAACGATTCGCGCGCATGTAAGAGTTTTTGCGTATTAATTATATTATTCTGAGAAAAAATCAGCATTAAGAAAAACAGTCACTTAATCTACTTAGGTGTTAGGAATCAGCTTAAGTGAAAGTCTGTTATCTATTCGTATAAACAAATCCAAGAATCTTATAAATCTAAGACACACAAATCTTGAACAAGATTTGATTAACATAAAATGCGGCGTGAAACATGATTTGCGTTATTGCGCAAAAAATTAACGACAGTCTTTATAGCTATCGTCGAGACGGGGTTGACATTGGAGCCACAATAAAATCGATGAAATATTTAAGGGACAGTCTCAATAACTCATAGCTGATGAGTTTAGGGCCAGCGCCTATTGTGACACTGTTGGCACAGGTAGCCGCGCAGTGGGCAGCCGATAAGACAACTTCTAAGATTCATGAGATCCCCATACTTGTGAAATTTTAATTGTTTGATTAGCATACAAACGTCTGTGATATATGCCGTTTAAATATAGACCGGTTATATACTTGCTTCTAATGTTTCCGATACTATGTGTTTAAAAAAAGCAGTAATACGAAAATTATGATTTTTAGAATCTGTCTAGAATTTAATGGTTCGTGTGATCTGGATTATTTATATGATGAGAATTTCTTTTGAACTGATAACTGTTTAATAAAAGAAATAGTCTTCGATGCAAACATGACAGGTAATATTTATGGTATACAAAGCCGTAAGTATAAGAGCTTTTGAATAGATACCCATATACATACTAATATTATAAATGCGAAAGTAGATACTGATAGAGATCTGTCTGTTACTATTTCACACCTAGACCGCTAAAATAATTTTGTAAGAATTTGGTACAGTGCTGGCTTACAGCCTGAGAGAGAGAATATATGATGCTTTTTATTTAGAAGAACATTTATTTTTCGCGATAAAAGGTCTCTACGTGGAGCCGCGGATAGTAACTAGCAAAGAATATATAAGAAATGATAGTTTCATTTCTTTTATACATATATATTCTTATAACGATCAGTATTTTGGATAAAGGTTAAATAAGTTTTTTTTTTCTTTATACAATATAACAATTAGTAATTAATAGCTGATTTGAAATCTGACATAATTGATTAATTTATAATTTTATTAATATCATCAGTTACTACAATTCAATTTATCATGTTCATAATAATTTATTCGTCTAATTTTATTTTATTGTTATTTATATTTAATGTGAATTAAGGGAATTATAGTATTGTTACTTTTTGTAAACACTAACATAATTTAAGCCTGTAATTGCACGCACAGTCAACGTCAAAAGTAAATGTTGATTGCACTAATTTCAAAGTTGAAAATCTGAATGAAAATGATTAATTATATTTTAATAGATGGTAATAATGCAATAATGAAACCCACTAGTAGCTAATAGCATTTTTATTTAGAAATTAAAATAAATTTGCTCAAAAACTAATTTTTAAGATATGAAAATAATCATGTACTTTGATGCTGGCTTTAAGATATCACCATTCTAAATGCTGTTGATCCTGAAATGGTAGGCCCTTGACGACCTAGACTGATGCTTTTTCGCGCCCTTCCCAAAGAGCTCGGGATTGTAGGGAGAAGGAATCACATGTGTGGGTGTGGGTAGAGCATTTCTGTTCTTTATAACTCGTAAGTATAGAGGCAAAATCTTAACAATGTTCTCTAGATGCGCAGTAGGGCTTTTTTTGGTCTCTTTGGCGGTAAGCGCGGGGCTGGACGGCAGAGGCGCGCCAATTCAATCATAGATATATTAAACTATGCAGGGACTCAACGGGCTCATCATTGGTTGATAAGTCCATCAATTGGTTTTTTGAATGGCCAAATTGTTTTGTGAAAGTAGCAAATTTTGAGTGCATATGCGGAAACTTTTTGACATTTGTTCAAGATTTTTGCATTGAGGTATACGGTGCAACGTTTACGACGTTGGTGAGTGATATAGGTGTACTGTTTTGGAGGTGAGCTTGACTTGGGTGCCGAAGTTCTTGGCGGGGCCCCAAAAACACCCTTTTATTTTTTATTTTTTTAGCGTGTGGAAACTCCCACGGGCATCACCCCATCGGTGCTGACGAAGGTGTGGACGTTTCGGAATCAGACCGACTAAAACCACACGGTGTCCTCCCCAAGTGCCCATTGCTGGGCACCCCGTGTAAGCCCTCGAAAGGATAGCCCCAATATATACTTCCTAACTTTGTGCTTAGTTTATCCTGTATAGTTTGAGTATGACCTAATTCTGATTATGATACTTACATTACATGCGTTTATATCGCACCCAAATGAGACCCAAATAAGACCTCTATAGGTAAAGTCAACGACAAAGGTAGGTTAACAAATTCTCATTTATTAATCGCCTTAGCTATTAAACCTTTCATAAAATAATAAACAAAGCATGAATGGTATAGACTTTGACCTCTGGGAATTATAATATTACTTATACAGCTATTATTGGTACATGTACCAATAATAACTGATTAAAAATAATCCAGATTAAAAAAAAACTTTGTAAATATTTTACTGTCAATCAACTTTAGTCGTTGACTGTACCTATGTTAAAGAACTTTGACCCGCTTACCGATAATCCCTTTGACTTAAATTTTGCATACAATGTTACATTGTTTAGATACGATGTTACCAGCGTAATCATACCATAAATTGTATAACAGTACGGGCAACTCGGCTACAAAAATTAGCGCTGTGGATTTAGTACCAGCTTGTAAAATTGCCCATATAAAACTACAGCGGTTTTATACAACTACTTTTACAAGCTAGCTCGCTATTAAAAAGCAGGATCACAGCTTAAAAAGTTAATTCCTGTTAAAACTCAGTATAAAATTAATATAGACTAGTAACCTATGACGTAACAAGTTTTATTCGTGTCACGTCCAGGTACTAGTTTCACTAAATCCCTTCTTGGAAGCTGCATGAAGTCGTCACGCGGACGCCCCGCCGGGACGGTAGCGCGCGGGCGGTCCGACTCCCCTTAATTAATTTTAATACATTTACCTGCACTGCCTGGGAGTCAGTGGTGTCCTACGGGTATGTGGTCCACGTGGTATGTCAGGGGCGCATAGGTGACGTTGTCTTAAAGCTTACCTTTGGTCTATGGATGCTGGGACCGCAAAAAATCTTCATCAGATTTATTAAAATGAATGAATTACATTAATAAATCTCTCTTTAGTTGCCAAGAAAATTTCATAAAAGTAGTACCTACCTATGGTTATTTTTTATATGGCAAGAATTCTGAGATACCCTTAAAGCCGCTCTGCATACCTAGATATCCTAACTAAATGTGAAAGTGAGTTTGTTTATTTCTTTGTTTGTTCCAGGAAAAAATAGCTAGATGGATTCGGCTCAAATTCAAACCGGAAAAAATACATAGACTTAGACTTTTTCTCTCGGACCTAAGTTCAGGTTGGTCAATAACTAGTATAAATATAAAATTATGCCACGGGAGCAGCAAGGCAATCAACTCTTTTATGTACCATTTTTTTTTTTTTTTTTTCGTGCGGAAATCCCTTCGGATACCCCCCCGCGTGCCAGCGGGGGCGGTTATGTCGGGCTTGAACCGACTAAAACCGCACGCCGTCTCGGGTCTACAGACGCCGGGGTGTAAGGTTGCCCATAGAGCATATCCCTCGCACCCCGACTGACCCTGGGCCATCTCCGGTTTCGAGATGGCCCCCTCGGGTTTGGGAACCACGGTGTCCCCGTCTTGCCCCGGTTTGGGGGAGGGGCGCTAGTCGCCCCACCGTCCCGGCCTGCTTCTGCTGGGGTGACAGGTGGCCTCACCCGCCACCCCCAGGCCTGCGCTCATGGAGGACGGAGGTCGTTAAGCGACCTCCGGCGCCTGAGTTGCCTGCGACGCGCGGCGAGCAAGTTGCGGGCTCGGCGGACCGGGAGAGTTCTAAGTCTCTCCCGGGCGCGCTCCGCCACCTCCTTCGCGAGCATTACATGCTCGCAGAAGGAGGCGGCGGCGGCCCACGCGCTCGCGCCCCGCACCATTGCCGCAATCATGCTGCCGAGCGAGAGGACTCCCACCCCGATGGCTGCCACGAGGACACGCCTCGGCGCCTCCCACGCCGGGCAGTCCGCCAGCGTGTGCAGCCCTGAGTCCTCGCTCGCGTCGCAGTGATGACACTCAGGCGTTGGCTCCTTCCTGATCCGATGCAGGTGGTCCCCGAAGCATCCCTTCCCGGAGATCACCTGCGTCAGTCGGTAGGAGAGGCTTCCGTGTCGCCTCTCCAGCCAATCCTCCATGATGGGCCTTACCGCCGCTATTGCGGCGTGCCCTGCGCTTGGTTGCCCAAGTCGTTCCTTCCACTCCACCACGATGGCCTGGCGGAGCTGGGACTGCACGGCCTCGATTTCTCGAGGCTCGGGGTTCCATCCCTGCTCCCGCGCCTCCTTTCGCCACTGGTACAGTTGCGAAAGGGCTCTCGCTTCCAGGTCCCATGGCGGAGTTCCGGCAAGGAGACTCGCCGCCTCGAAGGAGATCGTGCGGTACCCTCGGATGACCCTGATGGCCAGAACTCGCTGCGGAGCGCGCAGCATCTGCACAGTTCTGGTCCTCAGGGCCTCCGCCCATATTGGGCACCCATACAGGGCCATGGACCGCACGATCCCCGCGTAGAGTCTCCTGCAGGAGTCATCGGGCCCCCTCATGTTGGGCAACAGCCGAGCCAGAGCAAGAGCTGTGCCCTTCAATTTGGGGGCCAGACTTCGGATGTGCTCTCCGAAGTCCCATCGGCCGTCGAGCACGAGCCCCAAATATTTCATTTGGGGCTTGATGCCGATGCGATTTCCTCCCACGATGAGACTGGATCCCTCGGGTGGCTTGCTCCGAGGCCCATGGAAGAACAGGGCCTCGGTTTTATGCAGGGCCACCTCGAGACCCAGCCGCCGGATCCGCCTAACGACTTGGGCAACCGCGGTCGTGGCCTTTCGGGTCGCTTCGCGGTACGTCGCCCCGCACGCCGTCACGAGCGTGTCGTCCGCGTAGCACGTGACGGCGGCACCGCCTACGAGCTCACCGCGAAGCACCCAGTCGTATCCGATGTTCCACAGGAGCGGCCCCAGGACCGATCCCTGTGGAACACCGCACGACATTTCACGCCGACCGAGACCGGTCACGGTTGGGTAGATGACGGCTCTCTCCGTCAAATACGCCCCGACTATGCCGCGGAGGTAGAGAGGCACTTCGTGATACACGAGCGCCTCCCTAATGCAACTCCAGGGCAAGGTGTTGAACGCGTTGGCGATGTCCAGGGACACCGCCAACATCACCTCACCCCGGGCTACTGCATCCTCCGCCAGAGCCCTCACGCGCATGATGGCATCCACGGTGGAGCGCCTCTGGCGGAAGCCATATTGGCCATCCGCCAGGTCCGGTCCCACTCTTGAGAGGTGCTCGACGAGGCGCTTCGCAATTACTCTTTCAAAGAGCTTGCACACCTCGTCGAGCAACACTATGGGCCGGTAGGCGGACGGCGAGTCCGCCGGGCGCCCCTCCTTTCGGATGAGGACCAGTTTCCCCGTCTTCCACAATTTCGGAAACTGGCCCCGCTCCAAACATGCGCTGAGAAGCCCTCTCAGTCGGGGCTCGAGAGCGTCGTCGACTAGAGCTAGGACCCACGCTCGGCCTGGAATGCCGTCGGGTCCCGGGGCGGTGTGTTTGGCTCTTAGCCTTCTCACCGCCAGCTCTAGTTCTACCCAAGTGACCTCGGGCACGTCGTCGTCTTCCACGTCGGGCGCCATGCGCAACCGAGGCGGAGTCATCCGCGGTGGAACATGTTCCACCGCCCGCGCTGGGAACAGGGAGCCAACAACTCCTCCGAGCAGATCCGGCTGGAGACACCGGGTTAACGGCGGGGCCTTGGGGCGCAGCTTGCCCCTCACCATCCGGTAGGGCCGCCCCCAAGGGTCCCGCTCCAGCGTCTCCAGCAGCTCGCGGAAGGCGTCCCGTTTGGAACGCCTTATCTCCGCTCGGAGGGCTCGCCTGGCCTCCCTGTATCCCTCGTACAACTCCGCCTCTCGGGCCTCCGCATCTGCGGGGCGGCGACGCCTCCTACGGAATCGGGCCCACCGGCGGTGCGTGATCACGCAGCCCCGTCTGAGCTGCGCGATCTCCGACGACCACCAGTAGACCTGACCCCTCGGATTATAGGGCGGAGCCCTAGGCATCGCCGCGTCACAGACACGGGTCATGGCCTCCCGGAACCACTCCGCCTCATCGTCTATGCAGACAGGCCTGTCCGGCGCAGGGGCCCAGGCCTGTACGATGGCGGCTTCCAGGAGGAGCTCCCGATCAAGTCGCTTAAGCGCCCAACGTGGCTCGGGTGGAGCCGGTGCAGCCGGCGCGTCGCTCGCAGGGGGGGACACGTCAAACCGAATGTATCGGTGATCCGAACTTGTGTCCTCCCCCAAAACGACGCGCCAGCCCTGAACACGTCGCGCCAACGAGGGGCTCGCGAACGATAGGTCCACGATGGAGCTACCCCTCGAGGTCACGAACGTGTCCACGGCTCCCCGATTTAGGAGGACTAGGCCGAGTCGTGCGGCCCAGTCCACCAGTGCCCTGCCTCTATGCCCCGTCGCGCCCCTCTCGTGTCGGGAACCCCAGGCATACGACCAGGCGTTGAAGTCCCCGAGCACAAGGACCGGACGGGGCTGGCAGGCATTGACGACGACGGCCAGCTGACGGAGCCACTGCTCATATGCAGCTTGGTCTCGGTTCGGCGTGATATAAGCGGCCACGACCGCTATATCCCCAACCGCCGCCGCCACGCAGCCGGGTCCCCTTGCAACGACGGCAAGAGGGGGGCTGCCGGCGGCAGGGTTGTGCACCAGTGCCGCCGACCCATCCAGCGCGGTTTCCCAGGTAGGCCCGAGGAACCGGTGGGTGTATGGGTCGGCGACAGCGGCGACATTTATGGCCCACTGTGCCATGCTCTGGCGCAGAAGATCCTGAGCATGGGCACCGTGGCCAACGTTCACCTGCAGGATGCGGAGTTGAGGATCCATTATGGAACCCCCATCTCCGCATCCCGCTGCGAACTGGAGGCGGAAGGCCGGCCTCCCGGCTTCAGCTCCCCTCCGGCGCAGGCCTTGCTGCCAACCCTGTGGTCGGCCGGCTTGCCTCCCGCTGCACACCTAAAGCAGTGCAGCGGGGCATCGCACGTGCCGGCCTTGTGACCGGGTTGGCCACAGCGGAAGCAACGGTCACCCGCCGTCACTTCCGCCGTGCAGTGCACCCCCACATGGCCCACCGACAGGCACCTGAAGCACCTGGCCGGTCGGGCCTGCAGGAGCCGTGCCTGCGCCCTCAGGAAGCCTCCCACCAGGAGGCTCCGCCCGTCTGCGACCTTTTGGGCCGCCGCGATAGGGCAGCCGACAACTGCTGCCCCCTGTCCACCGCGGCCGAAGCGTATAGCTCCGGCCTTTACTGTGTCCGGGGAGCAGTCCCCGGCCTCCGCCACGGCGAGCCTGAGCTCTTCTGCCGTGACGGAGTCGTCCAGGCCCGTAATGCGCACTTCTGCGCATTTAATGGGCCTGGACACCCGGACGTCGGCTGCGTCCAGCGACTCCCTCAGCCGAGCCGCTAGGGCGTCGGCCTTGGGGCCACTGGCGGCGCCAGGGACCTCGAGAAGTCGGGCTCCTGTCCGTGTGCTCTTGCACCGGACGCCCGGGATCTCGAGGGCCTTGAGGTCGACGTTGGCCTTCACCTTGGCCAACACCTCGGCATACCCCATGCCTCTCCCCGCTGCCTCCGCCGTCAGGGTGACGACGACGGCCGTAGTGCGGGGGGCACGGAGCTTCCCCGGCGCTGCTTTCGCGGCGGCCGCGGCCCTCCTGGCCTTTTTGGCGGCCTTCTTGGCGGCCTTCCGCCTCTTCTTGTTGGCTCCAGCCACCTCCCAGCCCCCTTCCAATGGGGTGGAGGTGGCCGGAACCACGGCTGGGGCTGGGGCTGGGGCCAGGGCTGGGGACGTCTTCCCCTTGCCCTTCCCCTTGCCTTTGCCTTTCCCCTTACCCTGAGCGGGAGGGGGCTGAGGAGCCGGCCCCGGCAGGGTAGCACTCGCTCCCGCAGCCGGGGGGGTGAGGCCCCTCTGGGCTACAGCCGCGTAGCCGGCCGCCGGTGGCGCCAGAGGCGGACGGCGGATGGAGTCCATTAGGGCCTCCATCCGACACATCATCCGCTCTTCCAGCGCCTCCATATAGGGGAGCCAAGACTCCGCCGGCGGTACCCTCGGCTGCGCCGGCCGCACCGACTGTGCCGGCTGCTGCACCGGTCGCACCGGCTGCTCTGGCTGCGTCGACTGCCTCGCCGACGAGCGAGTCACGCGCGCCGGCTCCGCCGGTTGCGCCCGCTGCGCCGGTTGCGCCCGCTGCGCCGGTTGCGCCCGCTGCGCCGGTTGAGCCGGGCTCGCCATGCCCCTCTGGAGCTCCTCGACGGCTGCAGCTAGTCAAGCAGTCTCACGACGAGACTCGGCCAGCTGCGCCGCCAGGCCCTCATTCTCGGAGGCGATGTCGAGCACAATGCGCAACATCGCCTCCTGCTCAGGGTTTGGGGACCCCTGGAATGACGCGGTCACCTTCTGCAGTCTCTCCAAAAGAGACCGCGTCCTCCCGCTCGGTTCCGTCACTGACGAGGTGGAAGGCCTCGGCGGCGATTTTTCCGCGGACCTCCCAGTGGCCGAGGGGGCCCGGCTGGGTTGCCCACCCCTCAAACCTCCTCGCGCCCGGCGGACTGCAGCCACCTTAGGCGCCCACATTGTCGCCTCGTCGCTGGAGGAGGCCGTCCCGGTGAGGGTGTAATCCTCATCCGACACGCCCTCCCCTGGTCGCTGGGCTGGCTTCTTTGGGCGCCGTTTGCGCTTCTGCGCCTTGACGCCCAATCCTAACGGGCTTGCCGCCCTACTTCTTTCGCTGGCGGTGTCGAACCTCTCCGACACCGCCGAGGTATTTGGCGCCACCTCCGCGCTTGATTGCTGCGCGATCTCCGCGCAGACTACGTCATTTTCTAAGTCCTTTGTCCTTGCCATTGTCGTTGTCATTAATCGATCCGTATTATTATTTTGTGAATTTATGTAAGCCATAGTATATCCCACGAGTATGGGGGAAAGGTGGTCCATCCAGGCGGTGCCCCCTGCACCTGGATAAGCCTATATACTATGGAGGTCGGCTGGTATCCATAGGTTTTTACGACTTGGCTGTCGGGTGTTATAGACTTTTCCTTGTCGTGGGCCGGCCAATAAAGGCAAGCCCTCCGGTCAGCAAGTTCACAGCGTACCCTTCTGGAGCCACCAGTCAGGTCGTTGCTGATCACCTGCCGATTACGGAACGCGAGAGGATGGCTAGTCCTCTCTCACCGGCGGCGGCACAAGTGCCCGTCGGCCCCTGCGTTAGCAGTGGGCCAACCCGCCCCTGGATCCCCCAGGACCCTATGGTGGCCTCAGCCACAAACACCATCGCTCATCCTGTCTCCTCTGAAAGCAGAGGAGTACGGAGAGCGATGTGTTCCCGCCACGTTGGGTATTCGCCGACGATCAATGCCAACCCCTTGAGGGGAAGCCATTGACCGCCGCCCAGGGTGTACCGGCCGCTCCGGTTCCATTCCCCCCGGACTGCAGCGGGATCGGAATCGAAACGACACTCGAGGAGGTTACCCAACACACACCCCTACTCTTTTATGTACCTATAATTAAAAAGTAATAAGCAAGGATACCGTCACTAAGTACTGGATTTACAGTTGTTCCTTACCGGTTTAGAAAATTCACATAAGAGCACTATGGTAAAACTTTTAAGAGCTTTTCATGCATTGTAATTTGTTATTGCTATCTATTGATATTAGGTAGATTTCGATGAGGGGTGTGTGTTGGGTAACCTCCTCGAGTGTCGCTCCGATTCCGATCCCGCTGCAGTCCGGGGGGAACGGAATCGGAGCGGCCGGTACACCCTGGGCGGCGGTCAATGGCTTCCCCTTCACCCCTTCATAGGGTTGGCATTGATCGTCGGCCAATACCCAACGTGGCGGGAACACATCGCTCTCCGTACTCCTCTGCTTTCAGAGGAGACAGGATGAGCGATGCTGTTAGTGGTGAGATGGCCCAGGGTCAGTCGAGGTGCGAGGGATATGCTCTATGGGTAACCTTACACCCCGGCGTCTGAAGACCCGAAACGGCGTGCGGTTTTAGTCGGTGCAAGCCCGACATAACCACCCCCGCTGGCCGGCGGGGGGGTATCCGAAGGGATTTCCGCACGATAAAAAAAAAAAAAAAAAAAAAGGTAGATTTCGATGAAATCGATCTGCCTTTTGGTTTCTTGACTACTGTCGAATTTAAAAAAAAAATCTTCATAGGAGGTCTAGTTATGACCCCCTGAGTCCGAAATGACCACTGGTCAAAAAGTTTATATATATATATATATATATATGTATGTATGGTTCCACTTCCCAAAATTTGCGGCACTCTCACGGTCGCATTTTTGCCCCGATCGCTTTCAAACTGCGGTCAAAAATTGCTTGGGTGTAAACTTAGTTTAAGTTCGTGAACGGGTGGAATCCGGCCTAAGGGGACGGTAGGGCCTCACTTTATGTGAAATCAGTTTTTCCTCAAAATTTCACGTTCCATGAAAGACATTCGAACCGTTCTAATTTTATCGCATAGTATACCTGAATACCAACAACTTTTAATTACAAACCTATAAGATTAAAACTTTAACTAAAAGTGGAGGGGGGAAAAACCAAAATTTTTCGGGAAAAAAATCATAACTTTTAACCGGTGAACATTCTTGGCGTCGGAAACATTTTTAATCGATAGGCCATTTTTAAGTCTAAAATAAATGTCGGAAAAGTTTTTCGCTAAAAGTTACCGTTTTCGAGAAAAAAAAATTAAACTGTTTAAAGTCCGTAGTTCTCTATATAAAATGATATTAATTGCTTCACGAAATCTACCTGTGCGTTCCCCCTGCGGGAACTTTAGAGTATACATAAGCTAGTGTGGATGAAGCTATTTAAATCACTTTTTTGCAATGTAAGTATAATATAAATATAATAATTTAAATTAAATATTAAAATTTTAGTTCAAGCGTCATTATATATTTAATAATTATTACTATTCTACTAATAGCAAGTCTGTGTTACTTTACACTTTCAGTATCTAGTCTTCCCGCGTTCATAGCACATGAATAAATTAGACAATATTTATTCTGTGTTTATAGTGCATCCCCAGATTCACGTATATTTCCGAAACTGGACAGGCGTATCTTATCTATCTATATCTATATCTATATCTATATATATATCTATATCTATATATATATATATATATATATATATATAAATGAATCGCAAAATGTGTTGGTAAGCGCATAACTCAACAACGCCTGGACCAATTTGACCAATTCTTTTTTTTAAATGTTCGTTGAAGTCCAAGGATGGTTTTTACGGAGTATTTTATCGGGTAGAAGAGTGAGAGTCTGGCAAAGATCGGCTAGCTTCGGTTTTGTAAAACATTCTCTGTCGTCATGCACATAAACAAATATTACATTCTAATACAGAACACGGTGACCATAACAGTTGCTACCCTTTTTTTTTAAATCAAGATCAGTTCAATTCGGCCCAATAAAAATAAACTTGATTATATGAGATAGAATGAAGGCAGAAACCTCCTAATTTATCTGCATACTAGCTGCGCTCTAGCTTTGCCCCGCTGCAATAGTCGTACTTTTCCCGTAGACCCCTTCCCAAATTTTTCTTTAATACAAACCTTATCCGGACAACAATACAAAAATAAAAGATTTATCCAATTTGATGCAGTCGTCCGGAAGTTATGCGCGTAGGCACATGTAATGCCGAAATGTATGCGCACGCATACATTTCGGCGATTCATTTTTATTTATATAGAAGATGCGCTTAAGTAAACTGTGTAATGGGAGCATTCATCTAAAAGGAAGAAAAGATTAAGTACTAAGTAATATAAGTATTATTATTGTTAATCTTTCGAGATATTTTATATTTGTCCACAGTTGGTTTTGATATTTTTAAACAAATTAAAAGTACCAAAGTCCACGAAACGGCGTACACATTTTGTTGATATGTGGGAAAATTTGGTAGCGATGAGATGGCCGACCAGTCATTTTCACATCCGGAATGTACACACTCGACCTAACCTTGTCATAACGACTTCGAAATATGAATTTTATATTATATTATACACCCATTAGAGCAATTCATGAGCGACAAGTAGGTACGCTACCGGCCTTCTTAGAGAAAAATATAATACGATTAATTAGATATAATGAAAGAAATCGAGATGCATTCGGAAGTTGATCCTTATCTCAATTGCTTCGGACCAAGGATTACGTAGTAATAAAAAATGAATATTAATAATTCACTAATAACTAATTAAAAATATTATGGTAATTAAATAGTAGATATCTAATTGACGGGTAAACCTGTTTCATTTAATCTCAGCGACGGAATTAGGAATTGAGATAGCGATTGCATTAGCTACTATATTTATACAAAAATAAGTGTCATGTATACAGCTATGGTCGTAAGAACATTATATTATTTGTAGTGTATCCCATTAGATAGTAACTTACAGCCTTGTTAACAATCCTAGTTAGTTTTTAATAATTACTTAGCTTGACTTAGGTTGTACTTGGTTTAGTCGAAATAATGTTTTAAATATTTCCTTTCTGTGGGATTATAAGGTTATAAGTGTTCTTCTTGTAAACTAATATTAAAAAGCAGTGTTATGTTGCAATTTAGTAGAGCCGGTAGGTAGGTCTTAGCTGATTTTAAGTCTTGGTCAGACTTAAAATCTGCCGTATGTTTGATTGCAATTGGTTAATAGGACCGGAGATTTAACCAAAAAACGATCACCGAACTCCGCGCTGGCGGAGCCGCGGGCTTCAGCTAGTAAATAAATAAAAATCACTATACCTAGCTATACCTACATTTTCAGTTAGGGTTATGTTAAACGGAACTATACTATAACTATATTAACGGAAATATGATTTAATGCTGTTAGTATGTAATGATAAAATAAAATTTGTGGCAATTTTTTCAAATAGTAATTTGGCTTTCAGACGTCCATAATTTATTCATTGAAGAAAAGATTTCTGGTTTCTGGTGCATTTGCGCCGGGTAGACATAAAATAATGTTTTATTTTTCATTCAGAACATGAAAATATTTGCTTTATACAAATCTTTAAGATGGTTGTTTGGGAAAACGGCACAAATTTGTTAGAAGGAACACCGAGAAAACGGGACGTATGGACACATTATTTACACCCCTTCTGTAACTTTATAGGTTATATATTTCTAATGGAAACGTGCGATAGTGCGACTACAATTACCGCTTAACATTAAGCGAACTATATTATATACTTGTTTGCAACAAACAATACTTCTATCGGCATCATTTTCGTTTCTATGCGATTTTTTACCGCCGAAGATGAGACAGTTGCTTCTCTTGCTCAGTCGGAACCTAATTATGGAATTTAATAATCCGATTTCTTCTGATCGTGAATTCAATATTTTATAAGATTATATTCGCAATATGAGACGCAGGAAGTATTTTATATCAATTTGCGTGTTCATCATTATCTTTATATGTGTTCATTTCCTCAGAGACCAGTTAACATACAAACTTGGTATTAACAAGCTAATTAATTTGTCCCAGCCGATATTTATAATTAAAATAGCTGTCTAATAATGTTATCGTATTAAATAAATGTCAATTTGTAATGTATCTGGTTGAAATTGCACCTAATTTGATCTCCCGTTCGCGTATACAAAATATTATAATTTGCTTATACGGACCACCCCTGCGTTTTTCCCCACCATGCCAAATCACTGATGGACCGTACCTAATCACGGACCCTAAACATAGTCGTAATTTGCGTTTTATTGCCATTACGTATTTTACAACCAGAAATATAGGGTATTATGCAAAATTAAGTTAAGCAAACCGATTTTAAACTGTACAGGTAGTTTGTTCACGACCTTGTTGTGTATGCTAAATTGAGCCATATTTTTATGTGTGGTCGTCTGTGGTAATTAAATAAAAGATCAATACCGTTACCATGTTTTATTCCTTCCGTTGTACAAGCTGTTAATGATATGTCAAGAACGGAAATCTTAGCAAAACCTCTCTGATGGGATGTTAAGTTCCCAGAGTTATGCAACAGTCGTTGGATTGGATTGACTTTTATAGTTGTGAAAAAATGTAATATAAATACTATACCGAATACAACTTTTTTTTTAAATATTCTCCGACTTACAGGTTTAACGGTCTTCGGCATCGACAAACCTACATATACTTACTCGGGTTTCTACCTTAACAACCTGCTATTCATTTCTATTCTGAATGGTGTTTACAACCTTTTTTCGTTCAAGTACATATGTTTTTTTTAATAATAAACCATAAAAATAAAGGTACTTAAAAAAATAATTAACTATTCACTATTCCTTAGCACCTCTACACCCATATCCGGTACTATGACCCAATTTTTATTTTAAACTACGTATGTACTAGTTTAATACACTACACTGATTTAAGTTTCAAGTGAAATACTAATCATCATCATCATCTTAGCGTTGTGTCTGAAATTGCTTCCGAGGCTTCCTCGAAGCTCTCGAAGCCCAGCGTCCACTTTCCTGCATTTTCTTCTTCACTTCGTACGGTCTTGGACAACCATTGTAGTAAGACCATTGGCATGCATGTCATCCCTTACGACGTCAAACCAGTACTTGCTGGTTGGCCCAGCTAAAGTGGCATGGCCTGACATTTGTTACCCACGTAACCTAGCGGTTGCCGCAAGACGTGGCGGCACCAGTGAAGGCGACACTGCTTTTTATCTGCAATGTCTCTTCTCTCTTCCCTCGCGCAACGTTGCGAAGCGGAGTTTCCGGGTTACACGCTTTGGGCGTGCCCGCCTGAACATGGTGGCCCTAACCCACTTAGCACAAGAGTCGAGCGAGGCTCTTGCGCTTCGTTTTGCGGTTGGTCCCCTATCCCCTATCTATATTGCGAACCTTCTTTTTACTTTTCATCTCATTTTAATGGGTGTTTTTAGGGTTCCGTTGCCAAATGGCAAAAACGGAACCCTTATAGATTCGTCATGTCTGTCTGTCTGTCCGTCTGTATGTCACAGCCACTTTTTTCCGAAACTATAAGAACTATGCTATTGAAACTTGGTAAGTAGATTTATTATGTGAACCGCAATAAGATTTTCACACAAAAATAGAAAAAAATCAAAAAATTTTGGGGGTTGCCTACTTAGAACTGAAACTCAAAAAGCCCATACGTGTGGGGTCTATGGATAGGTCTTCAAAAATGATATTGAGATTTCTAATATCATTTTTTTCTAAACTGAAAAGTTTGCTCCAGAGACACTTCCAAAGTGGTAAAATGTGTCCCCCCCCTGTAACTTCTAAAATAAGAGAATGATAAAACTCTAAAAAATATGATGTACATTACCATGTAAACTGCCACCGAAAATTGGTTTGAACGAGCTCTAGTACGTAGTTTTTTTTTAGACTTCATAAATCGTAAACCGCAATTTACCTTTCATTCAATCAACTCAAATATAAAAATTTTACTTGCTGTTACGGAACCCTTCATGGGCGAGTCCGACTCGCACTTGGCCGGTTTTTAGGCTTTTCTGGGGGCGACTGCTATGAGACGCTCCCAACGTCGAAAGGAAAGCCAGCACCGGAGCCTCGTCCGTCAATCAGCAGGTGCATCGGCTTGGAGGTGAGGTTGACTTGGACCTCGAAGGTGCTGATAGGGCTCTGTACACCGTGTACAGTAAAATACTAATATATCTACCATGTACCAAAATTCGGACGTAAATTAGATGCAGATTATGTAAAGATAAGATGTAAACATAACATAACATAACTTCACGCCTAACGAGATAAGATGTGATATGACATTATTTATGTTTAAAATATAGGTATGTCAAAACTTATTAGAGCCGAAGTAGAAATAGACCCACGCTAAACCTTTCAGTCTAATGAAAACGGAAAGTTAAATTAGCCAGTTACTTTCCCTCGGCTGGAGTGGGGCTACCACAGAAGTTTGTATCTTACTTACTGCATTTTGCGGACGTCTTTAAGTAAGTAGTAAGTAAGTTGAATTGTTTCAAGTCCTACAGTGAGATTTCAGTAGAATTGGTCAAGGATATACAGATAGATAGCCTCTTTATTGTTTACTAAACAAAAAAAAATTTGCCGACCTTATCGCAATGTGTGATCTCTTCTTCTACTGGATGGAAAAGCTTTATGAGAGATATACCGGGCTGGAGAGTATTTACATATACCTACATGTTTCTATTAATCTTATATCAAAGCTGATGTTCGTGAGATTGATGTTGTATAAGATAGTTTGTTTTAAGTTATGACTTATTGGTAGGAACTATTATATATATATATATATATTATTAATTTTGCTCCCTTTTTGCGTGTACTCCTTCCGGGTTTCTTCAGAACTCTCGCCTCTCGCTGAGGGCATGTTGCATTGGTTATGACGAATACCTTTTTTTTTTTTATCGTGCGGAAATCCCTTCGGATACCCCCCCGCCGGCCAGCGGGGGCGGTTATGTCGGGCTTGCACCGACTAAAACCGCACGCCGTCTCGGGTCTTCAGACGCCGGGGTGTAAGGTTACCCATAGAGCATATCCCTCGCACCCCGGCTGACCCTAGGCCATCTCACCACTAACAGCATCGCTCATCCTGTCTCCTCTGAAAGCAGAGGAGTACGGAGAGCGATGTGTTCCTGCCACGTTGGGTATTGGCCGACGATCAGTGCCAACCCTATGAAGGGGTGAAGGGGAAGCCATTGACCGCTGCCCAGGGTGTACCGGCCGCTCCGATTCCGTTCCCCCCGGACTGCAGCGGGATCGGAATCGGAGCGACACTCGAGGAGGTTACCCAACACACACCCCGGTTATGACGAATACCTACTCCGTCGGCCAGCGGGGGCGGTTATGTCGGACTCGAACCGACTAAAACAGTAGGCCATCTTGGGTCTTCAGTGTAAGATGGCCCCATAAGGCATTTTCCTCGCACACCGGCAGATAGATGGCCATCACCGATTTTGAGATGACCCCCACGGTGTCCTCGTCTTGCCCTTGGAAATAGGGGGGGGGGGTGTGACGTTGGCTCCTTCCTGATTCGACAGGTGGTTCCCGAAGCACCCCTTCCCAGAGATCACCTGGGAAGGGGTGCTACGCCTCTCTAGTCAGTCCTACATGATGGATCTTACTGCTACTACGGTGTGCCCTGCGCTGGGTCGCCCAAGTCGTTCCTTCCACTCTACCACGATGGCCTGGCGGAGCTGTGACTGTACGGCCTTGATTTCTTGAGGCTCACGGTCCAATCCCCACTCCCGTTCCCGCTCCTTTGAAGAAGAGTAAAAGACTTCTTGATATAGATGCATCTAATACGAATATACCATCTTCTCTGACTCACTTATTGGCTGACAATTTGCTTTACAAAATTAGTCCCAAGTCAATTCCAAGTAAAGAAGAAACCCTGTTTGAAAAGTCACTCAGATGACCTGTCAGAAGGCTTATACCTTGCAGTTCATTAGAAGAAGTCAGTCAGATTACAGGTACATTGAGCGAAGGTTTATAGCCCAGAACAAAAAAAAACATTGTCTTTTCCTGTGGTCAGTTTTATACTATATTTACCGTCTACGATCGTTTTCAGGAAGTGAATTCATCCACTTCTGCAAAAAATCTACAAACGTTTTCTTGTCCGCGGCCGGGGAGGGTCCCTGTTCTTAAATAAACAGTTTTTTTCCGTTATTCTTCTAGTACTATAGTAACTGATTTATGTTATTACTGACAGCTATTTTTATTACATTTAAAACAGATATTTTTATTTCGACACATTAGTGATTATATAAAAACGTCAAATTAAAAGAATTTTATTGCAAATTTCAAGGTGAACGATAGGATATCGATACAAAATTAACATAGAAAATATGTTACAGGTTTATTAATAGGTATATGAATGATCTAGAAGACAAATTTACTAGGAAGTATAAATGTTGAGTTTCTGACAATAACATCAAATGTAATATCATAAATGGAAATGGTCTGCACTTTACACCCATCAGAAAAGAACAATATTTAGATCACAAAATTTAAAACGGATAAAGTAAACATCCAGGACGGGACTTGGACCCACGACACAGTCTCTTTTGAGGGGTCCTGGATATTCGAAGTAGGTAAGCTATATAGACGTCTTGGGGCGACGCTGGAGCCGCCTACCGAAATTTTTACGAACTAAAGTCTGATGAACATCGCATCTGATAATAGGTCTGAGTCGTAGATACCGTGGTAGTTTAGTCAGGTTGACTCTTACATCGTATCCCTTTCTTATCATAAACTAGCTGTGCCCGCGACTTCGTCTGCGTGGACTTAGAACTGGGTTTAATTATACTTAAGCAAAATCCTAATCACTTTGTAATTTTTTTAACAAATTTGATTACCATAAACAAGATTATGGTAACTTAACCTTAACAATTCCGTCATACACAATTTTTGAGTAACTTTAACTGTTTACGCAGCAAAAGCAACGGAATCTCTCAAAAGTAATATTTTTTCCTGTTTCTGCCACATTTTTCATTGATGCTCAGCTCCCATTGTTCGTAGCGTAATGTTATATAGCCTATAACCTTCCCCAATAAATGGACTATTCAAAACAAAAAATTTTTTTAGCTGGAATCAGTAGTTCCAGAGATTAGCGCGTTGCACCAAAAAACCAAACAAACAAACTCTTCAGCTTTATAATATTAGTATAGATGTATATTTGTGAAGGGTGAAGCTTAAGGGTTTGTACGGTTGAATACATAAATCTCTTGACCTAGCTTAATAGGTCCCGACGATATAGTCGTCTTTACAGTATGGACCTATTAAAAATCTAGACAAGCTCAATAAAATTATGCGCAATAATGATCCCGATTAGGTATGCTCGCTGTGTTCCGCATTAGAACTTATTATTCATTGTATGAGCATCAGTGAAGAAACTAATTCATATACTTATTGTATGAGAACCCAATGTTCAGTCGTTTCTTAGTTACACTGAGAGTCGACCCCAACTGAAGGGAAAACGCTCAGAGGATGATTACAGAACTGAAAATTAAAATATAATTAAAGCATTTACAAGGGTTTTCAAAGAACCATTTTCAGAACTATCAGCAATGTCCAGATCAGTTAAATCCTGTATCGTTGGTGGTGGGTATAGGTTAAGATTTTGAAGAACGTGGCCAAAACCAACGAGGCTAAGTTTGCACGACACTTATCGAATGAACAATAAACGTGTGTGCCAGTGACATGTAAATACATAAGTGTGATTATAGAATGAATAATTAAAGACTTTTAGTATAAGTAAGTCAGAACGTAATTTATGTGATGATTTCTACTATTAGGCTAGGATAATTAGCATATGATTGTTACTGTATGACTGTTCGTACTGTACTGACTTAAAATTAATAAAGACACCACTCCCTTATTCTAAGTAGTAATGTAAGATTGATATTATGAATGTTTCGGATTTATGAAGGCATTATAAACGTAAAAATAAAGGTGAGGTTAGGTCTTTATCCGCTCCCCACAAGGTTACGCCCGAAAATGCGTCCGCCCGGCTGATGCATTTTTATTGGGTACATAGTAGCTCGCGGACGACAGGGTATCGTATAAAGGCCTGAGGGGGTAAATCCGCACGCTATTTAAAAGAAATGACGTCTCGCAAAGAGGATACCTATGTGTACCAAATATTGTGCCATTACGACCAGTAAATGTATATAAGTTAAGATATATATATAAATAGGTAAAGGTTTATTAATAAATGAAAATACAGGGGTGAGGAAAATAGGATCACTGAACAGTATCAAATTGATATAAATATAGACTCGATTTATTCGATAACGATAATGCGTTTTATTTTTCGAATCTTCTATACCTATCAGTCGCAGTCCAATAAAGAAATGATAACTAGTGGATAGGCTGTTACGAACACTGAGATTTAAATGGGGTAGTCAGGAAAGGCATTTTTTTGATGTGTGAGTACGAAAAAATTACTTTTATTTCTTCCGTTAGCTAGGTAGTCTGAGAATGCATCGCTAGCGCCGCCTATACTTAAATCTATTGAACTAACTAATCTACTTAACTACATAAGATCAACGTGATAGAAGAATTATATCTAAACACCCAATTACAATTATTGATTTTATAATTGGCAAGTTAAGTCGTTTGTCAAATTTTGTCAGACCCCAAACTAGGTGTATTCTTTCTGGATATGTTTTCATCTTTCAAGTTTTATTTTATGTTGTCGGGTTTTTGATTTCTTCATTATTCGTTGTTCGTGTTTAAGCAGATTTCATAATAAAATACGTATTTTGCATCTTTGATGCACTTTTTGAATGTAAAGAGTTCAGAACAAAAAGTGTGTTACACTTCAGAATGAGCCGGGAATATGGGAGGAGTACGGGACGCCTCACCAATACTCACCATAGATTTATAAATTATAATTTTGGCGCCCTTAAACTACTATACAGATGACAGGTGATGATTTCAAATAAAACTGTATAAAATAAATCTAATATACTCTGTGGCTATGTCAGCAACAAAAAGTGGTGCCAAATTTGTGTTCTGTAACATCAAAAAATCTATACCAATTTTTTTGGTGTGAACAGCCAGTGTAGTACTTATATGACATGCAATCATGCTAGAATGACTGAATAGAGCGGGATGACATTTGGCGCAGAGATTGATTATAGTCTTTTTTATTTCCAGAATGAGCTCCTGTGGGCAGCGAGAACGGTACCTACTAATATTTCACGAGGGCGGATATTTGTGGAAATCAAGATTTTCTTAGTGTTACATACTACTCAAAAATATGAAATTGTTGAAACACACTCTCACACGAAAAAATTGCTGTCAATTATTGGAACACGACAAATGTGCCGATGTAATTGGCTACATTGGTAGTATGTAACAATGACGTAACTTTGAATGTCATCAAGAATTAGATGCTGACTGCACCTATTACTGTAACGATCGATGCTGATAATCTAGTTGAACAGATGTTTTAGTACAGTAGTAAGCAGATGAATACTTTACCCCATATTATGATTTTCATATCAGTTATTTGCATCTCGTGTAATTTTGACCTACTAGTCCCTGGGGTATATATAGGGGTGGTCTACCTCTGCCATGTACCCAATTGATGGGTGTCATTCGGCAATTTTTTTTATCTCGTAATCTTGCAGGGTCGTGCAGGTGCTAAAAAGAGTACGGCCCACTGGCGCCTGATAGTTAATTGCTACCCGCCGTTTGACCTACCAACCCCTAGAGGATCACCTGCACTACACCCTCGTCCTTTTGTCAGCAGGTGTACCAGCTTGAAGGTGTGGTTGGCCTAAGATCTTGGTTGGGCCCCCATACACCCTATAGAGGTACCTAATCTCTGTCAAAAGAACAAACAAGAAAAAGGTGGCCGTGTCGGAATCATTCCGACTAAAACCACACGGTGTTCTCCCCAAATGTCCATTATCGGGCACCCCGGGTAGCTCTCGAAAGGATAGCCCCAACCTAACCTAACCAAGTTAAATTATGGAAAGGAGGAGCAGGAGAGCGGAGTTTAAGTGTAAGTTTTGGATACAACTAGGACTGGCGCTCGGATCAAGGATAAGTGATAAAAATATTGAATTTAAACCCGCAAGTCTAAAAATTTTGTCATTCTAGTTAAAGAACGTAAAATTATTGCGTTATTTGTTTCATTTATGAGAATTCGACACAAATTTCATTATTTTACGCATGGCAAGGAATTTGAAGGCAGTTTATATTCTGAACACGTATGTGTCGGAGCATAAATATTAATATAAAGGGTGTCCCTGTATTTGGAGAGGTACGACTATAACAATAATGTTATATCATTTATAAGAAAATATGTGTTCTACGCCGAGAGATTTGACTTCATTATCCTAAGAAACGTATGAAAAATTAAGTCTCAGACCCACTGGGCGCTTGAATCTTGCCCCGCGTATGCATTAGACCCGTAACTTATATTTAAGGTACACTCTCTTCATTTTTAAGGGGTAATTACAGCATTTTATTTAATTTTAATTTTGAGTATTATTCATGATTTCAATGTTTTTATAATTAAGTATATCTTAATTACTAAGATACTGGCCAAGTGCGAGTCGGACTCGTGCCTGAAGGGTTCCTTACCATTATCTATAAAAACTTGTAAGTACCAAAATATACCTTAATTTTCAATTTTTTTATTGGTTGGAATTTTTCCTTTATTTCTGCTGTAAGACCTTGCTTTTGCCGAATTTCGTGATTATAAGTCAACGGGCAATAACATATTTTTTCGACCCAAAACCTATAGGGTACTTAAGGTTGTGCTAGATTTTTTCTACGTATGGAAACCTACTCGGGCTTCACCTCACTGGAGCTAACGGTCACGGACTTGACCGACTAAAACCGCAAGATGTTTCGTCATTTCTGCCTGTGTTACCGGGGAACCAGGGTATACCTTTCGTAGGATATCCCTGAAACCCTGACTGCACAGAATACTAAATACTAACTGTGTTGTTAGAGAGCACCTCCTCTCTCCCCTATAGAGAGGCACCACCACTGTGGGCCTGCTTCGGTTAGGGCGAAGGCTGGCTGATTCGAACCACGGCTGGTTGCCCTCAGACCCACGCTCATGAAGGCCGGAGGTCGTTCTGGGATGAACCACTCGAAATAGGGATTACCCATTTGGTTTCTTTTAACTTGTAACATACAATGACATAGGTACTGTGTACTCGGCAGCATGATTGCGGCAATGGTGCGGAGCGCGAGCGCGTGGGCCGCCGCCACCTCCTTCTGCGAGCATGTGATGCTCGCGAAGGAGATGGCGGAGCGCGCCCGGGAGAGGTTCAGAACTCTCCCGGCCCGCCGAGCCCGCAACATGCTCGCCGCGCGTCGCAGGCGACTCAGGCGCCGGAGGTCGCTTAACGACCTCCGTCCTCCATGAGCGCAGGCCTGGGGGTGGCAGGTGAGGCCGCCTGTCACCCCAGCAGAAGCAGGCCGGGACGGTGGGGCGACTAGCGCCCCTCCCCCAAACCGGGGCAAGACGGGGACACCGTGGTTCCCAAACCCGAGGGGGCCATCTGGAAACCGGAGATGGCCCAGGGTCAGTCGGTGTGCGAGGGATATGCTCTATGGGCAACCTTATACCCCGGCGTCTGCAGACCCGAGACGGCGTGCGGTTTTAGTCGGTTCATGCTCGACATAACCGCCCCCGCTGGCAGGCGGGGGGGTATCCGAGGGGATTTCCGCACGAAAAAAAAAAAAAAAAAGATGATTAGAGCATGTTCAGATTCATTTGAGCTTCGATTGAGGCCGTTTTTTAAGTGCCAGTATCGTATTCACCTCTTTTATAAGTTTATTAGTTACATACATTTGATAACAAACGTGTTTTTGTTATTTTATTACTTTATTATTAAGGGACGAATAATTATTACCTATCTTTAATTATAATTTAAGCTAGATAATCATTTTTACAAGCTTTTTTTTGTGCATAAGGTAAATTCTTCAACAGCCTGTTTAAATATTGAATAGGCACATACCTATAAATAGCGATAAATATTAAAACTAATACGTAGTTCCAAAATTAAGATTTTGAAACACGAAGTTTGTAGCCAACCTTTAATTGGATAAATCAAAACCTACCCATGTTTTCTCTTTCATTAACTTTATTGCAAAATAATCGTACGTCGTCGACAACTTTCTCACAATTAAACGACACATAAAATTGTTACCGCGGCTTTGACAACACGCCTCAACGATTACGAACTTGTACGATCTTTGTCAACGAATTAAAGTCTGACCGAATTAGCTTCTTATTTAGGGGGTTATATTGTATTCACATCGTTAATTCTAATATTGCAATAAATATGTCTGGAATGTTTGGTAACAAGGCGGGCCGTACCAAATTGTATCAGATGTAATAGACCGTGGAATCGTGGGGTTTGGACCGGAGCGGACTAGCACGGTGGTCGACTTTTTTTGCGTAAATTGTTTTAGTCAGTCTTTCTTGTTTTTGATTGATTTGTTGTTAGGTTTGAGTGTAAGTTGTGCGTGCAAATATTTAATGATGCGAAATTGTGTTGTCAGTTCAAGATTGAGTTATCTTGTACTGTTTTTTTTACTCAATAAGTTGCTTCTGAAATTAAACTAATTTTTACGAAATTAAACGGTTTAAATTGCATTTATTGTACTTTTAGGGTTTCTTACTGCAAAAAGACAAACGTAACCCTAGGATCACTTCGTTGTCCGTCCGTCTGTCCGTCAAGACCTTTTTCTCAGGAACTGAAGGAAATATATATCCATTGCCCTGAGCATTTGTAACGCCTTAAAGCTGTGAAAAAATCAAAGTCAATCAATCAAGTGCAATCAAAAGGTGAAGTCGTTTAGGTATGTAGCAAATTTCATCATTGAAGCTCACAGTTAGCTTGATTTAATTTGTCATTTGAACAATTATCGTCATATTTCAGCTAATTATGACATTATAGTTTCAAACTATTAATATTAATCCTCCGCTTGAATCACTTTATCTATTGATACAAGCCGCATCAATATCCGTTGAGTATTTTAGAAGTTATTAGCGAACAGACACCGGGAAGCGACTTAGTTTTACACTTTGTTTTTTTTTTTACACTTTTTTTACACAAAGATATTTAGACAATTGCAAGGGAGTACAAACCTATAGGTTTACTCTCAGTTGAGCTAGAATCATGATATTTTGCAGAAAGTAGTCTTATGGCACAAATAAAAAGAATGTTCAAAAACCGTAAATTATAATACTAATAATACCCACATCACAAACAAAAAGCAGTGGCACTCCGGGAGTGCCGACAGAAGTGAGAACTTGAACAAGTACGTGTGTATTTTTTGAAGCAATGTATACAGAGCCATCTATGTCATTCAATATGAATCAGTTCGAAATTTCATCAAGGTCAGAACAAAATAATTTTTCCAAGGTAACATAAGCCACAACAAAGATAGATAGAGGCTTTGTTATAAGTAAAGAAGTATTCACTTCATAGGTTTGAATTTCGATGACGGTGACGATGACAGTGACGACGACGGTGACAATGACGATGACAGTGACAATGACGGTGATAACGACGCGAGTTCCGTGATTTTTGTTCACCGAAAATGTGCTGAACACGCCTAAAGAAGTGTTCACTTCATAAATGTTAAAAGTTTTGGTTCGAAAACCTGTATGGTAGTTCCCATTGACCTAAAATCACGAAATTTGGCAATGTTTTGTGTTTGGCAAATTTTGGAATCACTGCACTTCTTAGAAAAAAAGATTTCACTATTTGAAAGGTACATTATCCCAGATGGACATAGGCTATATGTGTAAATTACGATGGCTTGCTTAAAAAACTCAAATAAACCGAAGCGAAGCGAGGGCTAGTTGTTAGTATTTCATATTTTGTTTATTATATTATGAAAGGCTTCATAATTACGGCATGCTAAGCTTGAATTAAGACATGGAAAGACTTCAGGTAAGATAAGCTATCGGTAACTTGGAATGTCTGAAGTTACTTTTCAGAGCAACTGTACAATTAGCGATCTCTTCCAGGCGACCATTGCATGGGTAGAAGGAAGATTAATCACTGATCAAACGAATTATTTTGAATCGAGAATCTAGTTTATGACATCACAATTTATCAAAGCGTAATTGATAGTAAATTCGAAATACGCATAAAAATACGTGCAAACCTTTTTCAAAGTAAACCCCGGTGCTAGGCTTACGTACATAAAAACAGTAGTATAATCTGAGGATGCTTTGTTATATTGGTGTTTAACAGAGCATTTAACTGAGTCTCTGAAGTAGCGAGACAAAGGCATCACACCACGAGACAGATAAACTATGGCTGTTTGTTTTTTCTTCTTTGTATAAGTACTTCGTGTGTCAGAGAAAAAAAATGGATGCGCGCCCACGCAGTATCCACTTTTTGTATCAATAGTATTTTGTCCAAAGTAAAGAAGTAGGTTATTTAAAACTAGTAGTTCAGTGACATTTTTTGACGAGTTGTTTGGTTTAGTGATCGAGCGTTTGCATGTCAAGGGGTCTCGGGTTAGACTCTTATAAATATTTATACGCAGGAATTTTTATCCGTTTACATTACTCTAGGTGATTTATGTACTTATAGTAATTATATAAAGTTCCGCCTCTTTCTATACTATACAACTGTTTCCTATGGAAGGCGTACGTGAGGACTTAGGCCTAACAGGGGAAGGCTCACATCTTTTCAGTTTCATCGGCAAATGAAGTTACAGAAAAATCTGTAACATGATTAAAACTACTTATGTTATTGGTCAAACTACCTTACTTACCCCGAGTTATGAATAAATAACATGTGAATATATTAATAACAAGCTGATGATCACGGCTCCATCCGCATGAAGTTCTGATTCCGGTTCCGTAGCCCATGGAATCTTATTCCAGGGATAAAAAGTGTTAGCCAATGTGTTATTCCTATAATCTATTCAGGTGCCAAATTTCAGCCAGATCCATTCAGCTGTTTGAGCATGATTGAGTTACAAACATCATAACAACTTCACAAACTTCAAATTTATAATTTTAGAATAGTAGGAGTAGGATACCTAAACACTTTTAGTTAGGTATACCTACTACTAGACCTACGATCCAACTACAGAACTTCTATATTGTCAGTGGGTTATAGAGGTCAGATGGCAGTCGCTTCACGGAAAATGTCGAAGTTCGGCCGTTTCGTAGTTAGACTGAAAAGTCGACACCAACTGAGTTGGAAAAAGTCTCAGAGAGTACCCTCCTTTTTTTTTGTGCGGAAATCCCTTCGGATACCCCCCCGCCGGCCAGCGGGGGCGGTTATGTCGGGCTTGAACCGACTAAAACCGCACGCCGTCTCGGGTCTACAGACGCCGGGGTGTAAGGTTACCCATAGAGCATATCCCTCGCACTCCGACTGACCCTGGGCCATTCGCAGTGTCCCCTCTGATAACAGCAGAGGGGTACCTGGAGCGACCGCCTCCGCTGGCCTTGTAGGCCCGCCATACCGTCAGCTGGCCCTGAAAAGGGCGGGTTGGTCAGACTCTTGGCCGTTGACGTTGACGCCAGCTACTCCAGAGGAGCAATCAATGATGCGTCATCGCCCACGTTGCCCAGGGTGCACCAAACTTGGAGGTGATCCAACCAGTCGCACCCCAGGAGTACCCTCCTAAGTCCTACTATTAAGCCAATTGTACAGAACAAAAAAATGACACGTTTTGTTAATTCATCTCACTTTGTTGAAGTGGCATCTGTAAAGACGCGAAAATGATTAAGCACAGATTGGGCACACACGTATTATATGAAATTTACCCGTAATTTGTGGATCACATGATTTATAAGGGTATTAAAGCTAATTAAGCTTTCTTACCCGAAGTATGATACAATTTTTATTGTAAAAGTCTGATCATAATATATCGCTGAAATGTAGTAAATGGAAACTAGAATTTTGTACGATCAAAAAAAAAGGATTAAATCATGTAACTAAATACCTACTTAACCAATAGAACTCATTTTTTATTGACATTGCTTACCTACCCATATTCGTTTCTTTACGTATTACAAGGTAATCAAGTATGTATCTACTAAATCATTCAATAATGTTTCTTCATAAATAAATTAAAACATTTGAAATTAATTTGCAAATTATAATCTGAATTTTCACATTCCAAAATTCCTTTTTTTTACAAATACTACAAAACGTTGTCGTTAATCGACAACGTTTTGTAGAATAACGTAAAAAAAGTATTTGTTACATATTTATTCAGTACAGAGGCAATGGAAACCATTTACAGCGCCACTGGAGCGACAACAAAACATCAACAATGTACGAACAAAATAAATAAATAATCTACTCTACACAAATAAATATCGCCATTATCGGTCTGTGTTGCCAACCGCGACCCAGTGGGCTTGGTGTTACTAACAAAAGAAAATAATAAATTCTAATACAATGCTGTGTCACCGCATTTGTTATGCAATTATTGAGAATTGGGTATATGTATGTGATTATTGTGAATAGGCGTCATGAGTGCGTGATTGAATATCGTTTAAAATCTAACAAAATTATGTTTATTATCGAGCATTGTCTCCTCTCTATTTTAACCTCCAACTTTTGAAAAAAATTAAATATCAATCGATAATTTGAACGATAATGTACCCTTTTTTTCTATTCCTGTGTCCCCTCGGAACCAAAAATCACCCTGGACCAACCACTCCCGCCGGCTAGCGGGGGTGGTTATGTTGGATTCGAACCGACTAAAACCACCGTCTTGTCTATTACACTGCTGGGCTTATGCCCCTCCTAATGTCCGCCTTACGCAACCAGTCTATTCCAGTGACCTTTTTAGGTCATCAGTCTTTCTGGCTCCCACTTTATGTTTGCCGATATGCGGTCTCCAAGACTTAAACTTTATTATGGCGTGGCGATTTTATTATTTCCGCCAATGACGAGGTTAATGGGGTAGTTAGCTGTCAAATCAATACAGTTTATTTCTTTTGGACGTCTAAATAATAACAGTTGTAGAAACTTGTAAGTATGAAATAACAAGGTATGACGTCACACTACATACTTTCATGTGTACAGGTCAAACACTAACCTTATTTTGGCGTCGCCGCAGTCGGATAAAATGAAAGAGAGTAAGCATAATTACGTTATGCACATTTTAAAGTTATATTGCGTATCAGTGGTAATGGTGTCAAGATAACGCCTGCTTGAATGTGCATATTATTTTAGGGAACACTTCAGGTTAGATTTTAGTTCTTTACTCAGCTTGATTACATTCAAAATATAGCTATTAATGACTGCCAAAAAGGATATATGAATAAAGAAATATGTCTACTCAATAATATGTTCTTAGTGAAAGTCATTAATACGTTCTGAGAAATAATTTATTAAGAAACTTAGATTAAAATAAATTACTTACGTTTTATTTCAATTAAATTTTTAAGCATTTTGTATTTGTAACGTCGCCTTAAGACGTAATAATGTATCGGAGAATTTCGAATATCTGGGACGTGTCTAGGTGGCTCAGTTGGTCAGAGCATTCCCCCTGTAAGGGACTGGTTGCGGGTTCAAGTCCCGTCCTAGATGTTCTCTTTTTCCGATCTAAATCTTTACTTACGTTTTAGTTTCTAGGCTATATTATTGGTAATGTAGATAAAAAACTTGTGTGATATTTTTTTGTATTATAAAATTGTGGAATTTGTTATCTATGAAAAACATTGACCTTATGAAAGGCGCAATGGTATGAAATAGAAATTCGGGGATTACATCAGTTTCACTCACAGTGCTGGGTTTCGACTGATTAATTAAATATTTAATCAGTCATTAGTCTTTTATTTGTCTTTCAACTTCCTATCGGTTAAAAAGATATCATACGGAGTTTGTAATAGATTTTATTTACATAACTTCACGCCTGTATCCCCGAAGGGGTAGGCAGAGGTACACCCACGATCCGCCAGTTATGCGACTGGGGATCGAACTCGAGACCTCGCCGCTTATTTTATTTACACTTGAATTATATCTATAAATGGGAAAGTTTGGATGGATGTTCGTTACTCAATCAATAACAGAACGATTGAATGCGTCTGGATGAAATCTGGACATAGGTTTTTCATCCCCAGAATAGGTCCTCCTGGGTCATGTTACGTATTCTGATTAACTAGGCCTTTTATCCTGCTTCGGAGTGCGAGGGAAATGCCTACCTTACACCCCGGCGTCTGTAGACCCGAGACGGCGGGCGGTTTTAGTCGGTTCAAGCCAGACATAACTGGCCGGCGGGGGGGGGGGGGTATCCGAGGTGATTGCCACATGAAAAAAAAGGTACCTCTACCTGCTTATAAGTTTTGAGTAGTTAAGGCCTTGTACGATTGTTGACTGCACTCACTCATGGACTTTAAATGTAATTACTTAGTGCAATGACTTCCATGTATACTAGACTTGCTGTTCAAAACAAAAAAAATGGTATACATTTTTGGATGCTACAGGACACAATTTTGGCGCCACATTTTATTGCTGCCATAGAGTATTTTAATTTTATTTTATATGAGATCATCATCTATAATCTGTGAAGTACATAGTGTAATTATTGTTAATTTTTATTTATTATATCTTTTTATTAAATTATTAATCTATAGTGAGGCGTCCATTATCCCTCCCCTGTTCCCGCCTCACCACCGAAGTGTGACACACTTTTATTCTGAACTGCTTGTCTAGTATACATAGACGTCATTAGTGTCAAATCTATTGTAGGGGAACAGCCAGTGAGTAATGGAATCTAGTCTTATTTATTTCATTGTAGAATGCGTCTTACGGCTGCGAAAGGTAAGGTCGCGAGAAGGATACACCCGAATGGCTACATCGTTTCTCAGTACATTTCATACCTTCGGGTGCGAGGGATATGCTCTATGGGCAACCTTACACCCCGGCGTCTGTAGACCCGAGACGGCGTGCGGTTTTAGTCAGTTCAAGCCCGACATAACCGCCCCCGCTGGCACGTGGGGGGGTATCCGAAGGGATTTCCGCACGATAAAAAAAAAAAAAAAAAAAAGTACATTTCATACCCACAACTCGAACGCAAGTCGGTTTTGACCAGATTTCTTGTAATTTGTATCGGTCTTCGAGGACGAAATATTAGTACTTGTGTCATTGTCTTTTAAATTTTATCTTGCAAGTCCGGGTAGGATAGGTTTTATAGGATCAAGAACGAATTTTGCCCGAACACCTAATCAAAATATGTAATCTTTTTTACGGTTAAGACCCAATGAAATTTCCCAATATAGCGTTTGAATTATATTTCGTGGATAAATGGCATTAGGTCTATATGCCTCATATTATGTTATGTTTTAAAGTTTATGTTTTTATGTTTTAGTTATGTATTTGTAGTCTGGCTACTATTGTCCCAATGGTTATCATTGCCACATTCCCAGTGAATGTCCTATTACCTCAACCCTCAATGGAAGCCAAAGCTACTTTTTCTTTTTAAATTACGATTATGTAAAAATTTATGTTTAGATTGGTTTCTAGCTGATGAGAACTTAAGGCTGCTTAGTTATGGTGTTCAAAATACCAAAAATTATAATAATATCTTCATTCAGACAAAAGTAATTGGACTTATTCTTTAAGTGGTTTCCATTCCCTCCTACTCCCCTACATTATCACTATACTAAAATCTGTAAATTTAAATTCTGATTTTATCTCGATACGGCTTGTACCTGATAGTTTGGAACTGAAGTGAACAACTGATTTGGCTGATAGTTAACATAAAATTGAGAGATTTTAGGTCAGTTTAGTGAAAATGTACAACAGAATCGATATGAATGTCTTATTAAGTACCTTTTTTTTTCCGTGCGGAAATCCCTTCGGATACCCCCCCGCCGGCCAGCGGGGGCGGTTATGTCGGGCTTGAACCGACTAAAACCGCACGCCGTCTCGGTTCTTCAGACGCCGGGGTGTAAGGTTGCCCATATAGCATATCCCTCGCACCCCGACTGACCCCGGGCCATCTCCGGTTTAATGTTATTAAGTACCTACAACATAAATCATGGTCTCCGATTTTGCCGACTAGATGTATGTACATAACTTCGTATTTCCGTAAGTAATATTATTATAGAAATAAGCATCTCAATTAATCCATTCATAATATATTACCCATAGCATTTCCATTTAGGTAGGTAGGTTTAATGTTCCTGTTTACATTAATCTTACCAATATTATATATTACTTATTAATATTTAAATAAATCAAAGTCGTGTTAGTGATGACCGCGATGAACTCGAGAATGGGAGGACCGATTTTCATAATGTTTGATTTTTTAGATAATCTCCGCCTATACTGTGCCTTTTTCTTTTTTTTTTGCGGAAATCGCCACGGCCCCCTTCCACCCAGCCAGCGAGGGTTAACCACGCCGGTCTCGAACCGAAGAAAACCTCACGGTAAACTTGGTTTTGTCTTAGAATCGTCACGTCTCATTCACGAAATAAATTCAGCTCACAAAGTAACCAACATAACTTCATTCTAAGACAGAACCAAGTTTACTAGGTCAGCTAATGTTATATAAAAACAGTATTTGTTTGTTTGTGTTTTAGTACCTTTTTTTTTTTTTTTTTTTTTTTTATCGTGCGGAAATCACCGTTGATTAAATTGCGATAAAACTTTATCTACTTATAGCTTGCACTTGCGCGAAGCTTACAGTTTGGACTCGGCGGGTGGCGCTGCAATCGTGTTGTGGAAATTCACCGTACGAAGCTGGGACAAATCAGCTAGTTATTATATAAATAAGAATCAAATAAAATTCCATTGAAAATATGTAATACTAGCTTTTGCCCGCGACTCCGCCCGCGTAGATGTCGGTTATCGCGACAAAACATAGCCTATGTCCTTTCCCAAGGTCTAATCTACCTCTGTACCAAATTTCAGCAAAATCGGTTCAGTGGTTTAGGCGTGAAAGCGTAACAGACAGACAGACAGACAGAGTTACTTTCACATTTATATTATTAAATATTATATTATATTATTATATTTATATATTATTATTATATTAGTAAGGATGGACTATGAAAAGGCCTTTGACTCCGTCGAAACTTGGGCTGTTCTGAAATCCTTACAGCGATGCCAAGTAGACTATCGTTATGTCGAGGTGCTGAGATGCCTTTACGAAGCCGCCACTATGAGTGTCCAAGTACAGTGTCAGCAGTCTAAACCCATCCAATTGCGCAGAGGTGTGAGACAGGGGGAAGTCATATCCCCGAAACTGTTCACGATCGCATTGGAAGATATGTTTAAGACGCTGGACCGGAAATGTAAGGGTATAAACATAAACGGCGACTATATCTCACACCTGCCGTTCGTTGATGAAATAGTCTTAATGGCGGAGTCGCTAGAGGAGCAAACCCGGATGCTGGACGGCCTAGCTTCAGCCTCGTGACGCATTGGTCTCGGCATGGATTTGGATAAAAATAAAGTCATGATCAATGAGACCATTTATGATGACTTCCTGGCCGTGTCCATTGATACCAATGTGACCATTGATCCAGGACCGGTCGTCGTGGATGGCCACCTTCTTGAAATTGTTTCTGAGTGCACTTACCTCGGGCAGATTGTGCAGTTACGTAAAAATAATTTTGAGAAGGAGGTCAAGAGGAGGATCCAGCTGGGCTGGGTAGCGTTTGGGAAACTACGTCGAGTTTTCTCGTCATCCATACCGCACTGTTTGAAAACGAAAGTTTTCAATCAGTGCGTCCTACCCCTAATGACCGTAGGTGAGACGTGGACACTCACGGTAAGGCTGGTCCACCGGTTCAAAGTCGCTCAGCGAGCTATGGAAAGAGCTATGCTCGGAGTTTATCTGAAGGATAGGATTCGTAACGAATACATCTGACAGAGAACCAAGGTTATCGACATAGCTCAAAGAATTAGCAAGCTGAAGTGGCAGTGAGCCGGCCATATCTCGCGAAGAACCGACAACCGCTGGGGTAAACGTGTTCTTGAGTGGAGACCGCGACTCGGCAAACGTAGTGCAGGACGCCCTACGGCCAGGTGGGATGACGATCTGCGGAAGACTGCGGGCAGATGCTGGATGCGGCAAGCTGAGGACAGAGTGCTATGGCGCTCATTAGGATATACCTATGTCCAGCAGTGGACTAGCACAGGCTAATGATGATAATATAATATCCATAGTATTATTATTTATATGTTCCTGTTTACATTAAATAATAATAATATAAAATAGAAATGTAAAAGCAATTTATGTATAACGCAATACATGTGTAGTAAGAACACAGTTTGAGATTAAAATGCGTGATTTTAAAGATCGAACGAGATGATAAGGAAAGAATCTCCTAACGAATGTTCTCTTGCTGTTATGCATATGTAATACCTATATGAAATAATTAGGCTGCAACTCGGTGAAATTGTTTGAATTTGTACTGAACAATGTTGTTTTCTTATTAAATTAATTGTGAGTAGTGATCGTGAAAGATGGATTACGTTACTCGTGGTAGTCCCCTTTATTATGTTGGGTTTAGTTATGCTATGATGATTAAGTACTTTAATGAACTTAGTTTTTGTTTGGTTATCAAGATATTAAGCTTTATAATGTTAGACCCCCCTCCCTTCGTGGTAGGCCCTTCGCTTCTGTCCTTACACACTTCGTAAGTAATACATATATTATTAGTAAACACAGTAGGTATGCACTAGGTATACACACTTTACGAACATTTCAGCTGTGTAGGTAACTATTGCAATTTATGAGATACAGTCAAACGGACATACAGCGGAGCCTTAGTGAAGGAGTTCAGTTGGTTACCCTTTATATACGGAACCCTAAAAAATAGCTTCAGCTGCTGCTTTTTTTTTTTTTTTTATCGTGCGGAAATCCCTTCGGATACCCCCCCGCCGGCCAGCGGGGGCGGTTATGTCGGGCTTGCACCGACTAAAACCGCACGCCGTCTCGGGTCTTCAGACGCCGGGGTGTAAGGTTACCCATAGAGCATATCCCTCGCACCCCGGCTGACCCTGGGCCATCTCACCACTAACAGCATCGCTCATCCTGTCTCCTCTGAAAGCAGAGGAGTACGGAGAGCGATGTGTTCCCGCCACGTTGGGTATTGGCCGACGATCAATGCCAACCCTATGAAGGGGTGAAGGGGAAGCCATTGACCGCCGCCCAGGGTGTACCGGCCGCTCCGATTCCGTTCCCCCCGGACTGCGGCGGGATCGGAATCGGAGCGACACTCGAGGAGGTTACCCAACACACACCCCAGCTTCAGCTGTACCTATACGTAGACTGTTTTGTCTTTTTCAGTCTTATATGAAGAACTAACATTAATTAGTATGACACTTATTAGTTTATATTTTTAGAGTGAGAAATTCCCAATTAAAACATGGTGAGATTCACTAAAACGTAATTGTATGTTTAACTTTTTTTTGTTACTGGGAAATGTGTGGGTAATGTCTTGGCAGTAAAACTAACTCGCATGCCGTGACGGCAAACCGCACTTTCATGCCCCACCCGATTTTTTCCAAACATAATCCCATGGGGACTCCGGCCTGCTGATTGACGAACGAGACGCTGGCACAGGCTTTCCTCTCCGGGTTGAGAGGTCAGACAGCAGCCGTTCCAATAAAAGCTGTAATAGTCAAATCAAAAGTTGAACACTAATATGATGATAAGGTTTTTTAAAATATTGTATTTATCTTTTTTTCTATCAATTCTACGATCAATTTTGATGTTTCTTATATGGCAGGCGTTCTGATGATGGCCTAATTCGTTGTTTGAACAACATAAAAGAAGATTTAAAAAATTGAAACATGTATACAAGTATAGAACCTCGCAATTGAAAATATAAAGCCAATGGTGGAGTCCACGGATTATTCTTTAAGAAATAACAAGCAGAGATTCTAAGTGTGAAATACTCCGAACTAGCAAAAATTAAATTCACGAATTTCGCCCACATTTAGATCGCTATTAAAAAATCATTAGCTTGTCATGTCCCCCGTAGGTACCTGGCCATACATTATCTTGTCAAAATATTTCGTTGAAATTTAGAAGCTTTTTTTTCTGTATATTTCGTGAATTCGGCCGTTCGTTGACTCACAATGGTTCCATCGTGACATCTCAATTCTTCACAAAGGGAATCATTTGTCATTGTCCATTAAAATATATTGTTGGCTAACATTATATAAAATATTAGCTCAAGTATTGTTGTACTTACTTAACTATACTGGTGGGTTTATTTTGATGCCTGTTGCGTGAATATGTTCGCACTTTCAAAACAAATTTTTGAGTCGAATTACTTTCTTTGTGGATAATTGTAGGATTGTTATTGGTTCAAGGGGTGTTTATTTAATTATTTATTTATTACTAGCTGTTGTCCATGGCCCCACCCACATGGAATGGGACCGTTTCCGCGACCCACAGGATCCCGGTCGCGATCAACTCATTTACAAAGTTTAAGTTAATTCCTGCCGTTTTATCGTGAAATATAATCATGACAATAATTAGCAAACGATTTACGCATTTATATTAGTTCCTAGTGATAGGTCTTACCATTAGTATCCAATGTTTGTGAAAAAGTGTAAGTCTATGATTGTGTTACGAGAGCTTGTAGTGCTATTTCATAATGTACGAATTCGATGTCGAGTTTCCCTTAGACTTTCGTTTCGAGAATATAAAGGTAGCTAGTCATTGGCGCTATCAGCCACTATTGCAACATCACGACAGATTAGCTTGATAGCTCCCCCTCCCCTCCAAAAAATATCCACAGCTCACTGCCTCAAATAAACACTAAGAATTAAGTCCCTAGTAACGGCGCTAGACCTCAGCTACCTGTTGTACATTAGGTAGCCCCGCGGTAGAGTGCGGGGGGCCTCACTCCCTTTAGTTCATAGAGGCACGTGGAACACGTAATGGAATGTATAGATACCGTTTCGTCTGATAAAATCGAGTAAAACCACAGGGCGCCGCTAATTGTTTCATAAGGTCTAAGTTTATTATACTGACAATGTACTGAAAAGGCAAATGTAATTGGGCAGACGAGGCAGAGCGTACAGAAATCGAATTTGAGATGTCTTGAAAAAAGGGCAGGGCCTAACCACGATGCGCTGCCCAAAACTGAAAGTTGTTTTAAGAGCGTCGTGGTTAGCCCGCAGGTCAGAAGTACCAGAAACCAGCAGGCTTGCATGAGAGTGCAAGTTCGCGAAGTGAGTAAGGACAGAAGCAAATGGCGAGGTACAGGGTAAGCATTATGTCTAACACCGAGGGCGTGATTATATGTGTATAGACACTGGTATACTTATGGGTACTGGACACTAAGTAGCATGCCGAAGAGTAAACCTAGAAAAATCAGATTTTTGTTATTAACCTTTGACTTTCGGGCATTTTAGCAATTTTTTCATAATAGTAAAAGAAGATTGCAGAATTACTAGTTAGGATGTAATATAAAATGGAATCTAGTTAGTTAGCTAGCAAGAAGTAATACTTCAAATTTTAATGGTTTCCTTTTATTGGATAAAGAAGAATACAATGTGCGCCGCGCCAACTTCGTGTAGTAGTTATCGAATCTTGTATTACATTGGCATTGCGATATAAAATTTCCTGATGGCGTGGCGGACGGAACATGAATATCAACAGTACTATAAAAACATAATTCGCCAGATGTATATATATTTTTTTAAGTATTATTTGAGTTTGCATATATCGTAAGTGAGCCTTCTATTATGAAAATGAAGAATTTATTGAACACAATCAAATTGTGATTCATAAGCGGTTATAATTGAAGTTTTAAATTACTGAAAGATCCAACCAACGCCGGTTACGTCAAAAAAAAGTAGGATAGACAGGTAGATAGATAGGCTCCGAACTGAAAGTTTCGATAGCAACCAAGATCACCGCTAAGATGATTTTTTTGAACTAACAATAGGCTCGCGTTTAACTACTATCTCACCTGTGGGTAAGTGATGATGTGGTCGATGGTGAAGCACGCTTGCCTTGAAGTAACCTGTTCACTTTACATAGACTTGAAGACTTCCACCCAGGTTATAGTTTTTCGCAAACACAGACTCAGTCAGGCCATTTCACTCCATAGCAGTACGCATTTCTAATGACCGTATGTATGAACGATGGTAATGGGTAAAGTCCTTAAAAACTAGTAAATAATATTGTTTGAACAAGTTTATGTAAAGAAAGCATAAAGTCATAAAGTAAGTTGAGAGTAACAAGGAATATAGCATAAAGTAAAAATCGCATTGTAATCCGGTATTGGCTATAGATAAGGAAAGCTTGTGACAAGGCAAGAATTATGTGCTCCAGAGGGCAATTTTTCTTCCTCGGGATTTATTCCCGTAATTTATAGAGGATCGGCCTGTATCTGGGCTAACCCACCGCCCCGGCCAACGGGTCGTAATTAAGACTTACCTCCTTTTCTAATTAAGACGTTATAATATAATATTTAACACTTGTACCTACCTTGTTGTATTTTGACGTATCAATTTTTTATTATTGATCAAATATAATCTGCAGAGTGCAAGTGCAAAACGAAATCGAGTTAAATATTAAATGAAAAGTTAGTTCAGTTGTTTGTATGAACGCATTCGTAATCTAAGCATTACATCGATCTATGCAGAACAATAAAATTACTTAGGCAAACGTCTATTTATCCGCGACAAAAGAATCTTTTATTTTAACATTTACATAAGTAATAATCGTAAACACAGAAGTACGTTCCACAACGACACTCGTATTGCCTAATCTCATCATCAATCGGCTGTTGGCTCGGTGTAATTTGACACGCAAAATTTTTGCCGAACGTGCTTCGGCCATGAATTGCTGGTGACAAAAGTGTCTGTCGCAGCGAGCGTCGAGAGTCGGCTTAATACAGCCCCCACCCTTCGCCGCAGTCGTAAATTTAGGGTTTCATAAAACCAGATCCGAGATAAGACACAGTGTGGAGTGAGCGTCGAGGATCAAATGCGAGCCTCCGATCCCGCAGCCCGCAACCACTCGCGGAGACAATAAAAATAACACGGACGCATCTGCGGTTGCTATTTTACATCACGAAATTTGTCGTGTTTACATAAAATACTCCCCCCGATAGTGATCGATTCGCTAGAAATCGTGAACGTTACTTTCGCGACGCACTGGCCGGCAACACGAAACCACCGATTGAAAAAAAATATCAAGCTGTCAAAAGAGCAACAAAAGCGCATTATGATTTTAACAGTTTTTGAATTGCTCCACTATTATGAGGCGTGTATTATGCTTTTCATCCAGTGTAAGGGTATTTGGACGCCTTTGTGGCTCGGTATTGACAAATAAGTAAGATTTACTTTTAAAGCAAGAATGAAGGATTAGGACGGCGTACAATTTTTTTATTTGGCATTCTCTCGGAAAACATGGCGCCATTGGCTAGCCCAATATTGCATTATTCTACTGTCGGATCGTTGCTTATGCAGTGTTAGCGGCAATATTCCAAACAAATCAAGTGGAACTACAGGGCAATCGAGAGCTGAGGAAAGCGAAGTTTGCGTAACTATCCACTAGAATAAATAAGATGGTACAATAGGAAAGAATAGGCTTAATTCAAATGGATTTTATACTTAACGAAACAGTTGCATTGTGGGTATGCATTCTTTGTACAATCGTACGCTTCCTTTATTTTCACTTTTACTGATACTATTTAGATAAATAATGGGGAAAAAGCAATTGTTCATGTGGAACATCTTATAAAATTTACATTGAAGCGTCGTATTAAACGTAGGAACGGGTTGTAGGCATAACTACGTGTCGGGGACATATATTTAAACCTTCAGTAGATAGGGGTGCAATAATTTTGACAATGACTAGCAGCCTTACCCGGGCGAGGCGTAGGCGCGGGGCAGGCGGTGCGCGGGGGGCAATCTGCGCACTAAATCACGCTACGAATAAAATTTATGGCGCCGAGATAAAAACTCGCAGCTTTTCTCTTTTACGTTCCTTCCCCCTGCCCCCGTCACCCTCGTCACCCCGCGCGGAAAATCCATAGGGATTTTTCCAAGTGTTCGGGCGACGGCGTGTGTGGGGTCGAAACGATTTTGTTTTATGCTTATTGCCGGTTGCGATGTTTTGTTTGCTAAGTTGCACAGATAAGGGATAGGTACGGAGATTGTCTGCTCGGCTGGACGGCGCGGCGTGAGCCGCGAGCGTAGTATTTTGTCAACTACCTTCATGACTTATTCTGATTCCTCATTTTTATTACGTGCTAAGGCGATACTTTTGTCGACTGCAAAGTATGAATATGAAATTAATTATTCGTTTATAAACAATCCATCACGGGCTGAGTCAGGCTGGTAAGGCACGTGACGAAAGTCATGAAACTTTTTAAATGACCGCTCATAGAACAGAACCTAACATTACCCTCAGTCATGCCGGTCATGCGGTTATCGCACTTTCAATTAACCTTACTTCATGCAATGTTCTTTTTCTGTTTATTTAAATAGTTAAGATTTATATACGGGTTTGCATAGGAATTTAATAGGTATTACCAGTGTAGTTACCAATTTCTCCAATTCTTTTTTTATAAAGACATGATTATCCTTACAATATTTAAAATACTGTAATTTTCTTAACTTTTACATGGGCCTATCAAACTTTCAAAGTGTATAAAGTTGAGAAAAGTTTATAAAGTGGCAGGTCTTTGCTATCTACATTTATTTATACTAGGTAACTATTTTACAAGAATATATCTGACTGAATATAGCATTATTTTCATGTTATCGGTTACGGGTGCTTCACACGAGTTCTTTTTATAGACATCACCATTTGTCGAGGTGTCCCGACTTGCTTGTGCATATACATACTTGGTATACCATTCACTTGGTACCTAACTCAATAGTTCCATAATATCTGTACACCTTTACGAATTCTTGTTAGTAAAATATCTTTCAAGTATCAATCGTATACTGATTAATTAGAACTGGTTTTCGTTTTAATTGTTTTAAATATACAAAATTTTGGGCCAAGGTGACAAAGTACTGCCACAATTATTTTGTAATGATACATAAAACCTCATTTAATTTTCGTAATAAAAAATATTTTTCGTCCACAGAGGAGATTTTTTAAATCTGAATTCGCATAGCGTATCCTATTTATCAATATCTTGACTATCGTGAGATCATAATCATATGAACACCGTAAATGTAGGGAAAATTTCGTATAAAGGACACACTGACATTCAATTCAAATATTTCAAACTTTTAAACACACTAGGTAAATACAAACTGAGCGATAAAGAAAAGCAACTTTGTAAATATGAAATATGTTAGAATCGGTTCCAACTACATATTATTATGAAACGAGTAATTTAAAACAAATACTAAATGTTTACCTTGGAGCATTTCACCGAGCTTACGAACTTTGACGTGCAAATTAAAACAGATAAACAATATATTTTTCGTTATTTATACGTACGTATTATGGTTTTACGTCACTAGACGCGTGAAGCAATAAACTGCTACGTCAGTGGTTGAGGGTTGGCTTCCCGCTCGTTGCAAAAAAAATAAAAAACTGGTGGTAGAAATTTGATGGCACAAATTTGTCACAAAATTCGGCCGGGTAGGTACTACCGTGCACAGGGGTGTGTGTTGGGTAACCTCCTCGAGTGTCGCTCCGATTCCGATCCCGCTGCAGTCCGGGGGGAACGGAATCGGAGCGGCCGGTACACCCTGGGCGGCGGTCAATGGTTTCCCCTTCACCCCTTCATAGGGTTGGCATTGATCGTCGGCCAATACCCAACGTGGCGGGAACACATCGCTCTCCGTACTCCTCTGCTTTCAGAGGAGACAGGATGAGCGATGCTGTTAGTGGTGAGATGGCCCAGGGTCAGCCGGGGTGCGAGGGATATGCTCTATGGGTAACCTTACACCCCGGCGTCTGAAGACCCGAGACGGCGTGCGGTTTTAGTCGGTGCAAGCCCGACATAACCGCCCCCGCTGGCCGGCGGGGGGGTATCCGAAGGGATTTCCGCACGATAAAAAAAAAAAAAAAAAAAAAAAAAAAAAAAAAAAAAAAAGGTACTACCGTGCACGATTGCGAAAAACCCTCCATAGTAATCCAATTTCGGTTTGATTGCGTTCAGGGGTCAGCAAGTGCATAGCCAGGCAGGGGGATTGTGGTCGCAGCACTAGTGGGACCGGTGGGTGTCACGCGGTACTGCGACGACAATCCTCTTCTGATGAGGCCGTCAAGCTGAGTGCCACCATTGTTAACATGATAAGTTTATGTAATGGTGGCCCTCTTTCCTGAGACTTTACCTTCAGCTTACCATCAGGCGAGGTGAAGTCAAATTGACGTGTCCTAAATATAAAAAAAAAATGACATCATCTTAGCGGTTACCCTGGGTGCTTCCGAGGCTTTCACCTCAGATCCCGGGTCCATGTTCCTCCTCCATCCTGTTTGATTTGGCTTATTTTGGCTATTATGAGAGCGACTGCCGTCTGATTTCCCAATCCTGATAGTAAAGTCTGCGCCAGAGCCTCGTATCAGCTGACAGTTGAGGTTAGCTTGAGTCCCAAAAATGTTAATTGGGAGTACATTTGGATGGAAAAGGTTAGTAAAGTAAAAGTAAGGCTATAGGTATAGTACTTTATTCTGGAAGTAAGAAGTATGAAATTCAATTTTAAAGCTGTAGATGGTGCTACAATCGTTTCACTAGAAGTTTTTTCACGGACTCGGGCCATAGTATATCATATAGCAAGCGTTATAAAAATTCAGACGTGTTAAATAAAGAAAAGAAAAACGTCAAAGTCATGTTATACATATAACTCAAAAAGTATTATTATGATGGCCACTTTAAATTTAGTGCAGCCTACTTTTTATAGCTCCGTAATAGTTAGGGATAGGAAGGAATGTGATCGTGACACTTATCTGCCGTTCGTGCTCTCACAGTAACTTCTAGCTCGGGTACTACGGTTTATAGCTTAATTCAACAAAACTAAACAGTATTTAAGTGGTGTGTTTTGTTATAGGATCGACCCACACTGTAGCATTGATATTAGAAACTATGTGAATAAAAAGATTTTATTATCTTAAAAATTTCTTCATAGCAGCACGGAGTGACTGATAGAAATTGTCTTGCCTCCTTTTGCATGAGACGTAAAATAGTTGATGAAATGTGGGTTTGTATCTGTATCGAATTTTAATGTTAGTTGGTGGGAGTTTCAGTAAATGGCGCCAGCTCCGCTCCTAGACGTATTGTATAGGAGAATTTCGGCTTTCCAGGACGTGTCAATATATAAGGTGTCACAAAATTAGGTCTCTGAATTTGGTGAGATGACTTGGTATCGACAAAATATGTATTTGAAACAAAAAAGAAATATCGGGTAAAGTAAAAAAAAAATTAAAAAAAAACACCACCATCGACCAGCGGCACATACATCCCCGCTGGCGGGCGGGGGGTATCCGAAGGGATTTTCGCACGAAAAAAAAAAAAGGTATTTCCCACACATCCGCTTGGAGAATACTGCGAGGAGAAGGACTGCACGCCTACCACGTGCGTCACGGGCTCGTAAAGTAAAAAAAATATAAGTAAGATAAGTAAAAAAAAATTTTTTTTTTTTAATAAAACAAAAAATGAAAAAAAAAACACCACCAGCGACCAGCGTTACGTGACGCGACGAGCCCGTGACGCACGTGGTAGGCGTGCAGTCCTCCTCGCAGTATTCTCCAAGCAGATGTGTGGGAAATACCTTTTTTTTTTTTCGGGTCTTAAGACGCCGGGGTGTAAGGTTACCCATAGAGCATATTCCTCGCACCCCGACTGACCCCGGGCCTTCAACTTACCATCAGGCGAGGTGAATTCAAATTGACGTGTCCTAAATATTAAAATAAAAAATATATCGTTGCTGTTATATATCAACTACTCATATGAATATAAATAACTTAATATTCCTGGAATAGATTCCCATGGGTTTTGATACAGTCTACAGATATACCTACGAGATATCTACAGATATACGAGACAGTCAAGTCAGTAATCGCTATAGTGTGTCTTTGGGTTTAGTGAAGGCCGATCTTCTCAGCGTACATTTTAATAAACAACATACTATATACCGCTATTGAATGACAGTGACTGTCACTGCGTTTTTTGATGTTAACAAACGTATTTTATTTACAGCAAGTCTTCGGGTACTTAAGTTGTGTTAAAACTTGAAATACTTTATTAGTAGGTAAAATATGTGTGTTTCGTGTAGTTAGGACAAAAGAATGTAATGAATCGTTGTGATGTGGTATAAGATAAGATTAGTTAGTAATCTTATGTTATCTTACTAATAACATAAATTCGGAAGTTTGAATGAATGAATGGATATTTGTTATATATAGGGTATAGAAGGTCGAACGGATCTAGATGAAATTCGGTACATACATGGGTTATTGTTTGGAATAGGTAATAAATAGGCTTTTATCTCGATAATAGGTTACTGTGTTATTCAGCAGATGACTTTGGCTTACAACTGAGTTTAGCTTGGGCCCCGAAGATTTTGGTATATCTACCCCGTACTACACCCTCATTTTCTTATCAACAAAATATATATATAGAGACCGTCAGCAATAATGTGAAGGAACCGGCTGTTTCTCTGTTGGCATGTTTCTAGGATACAAAGAAAGGATCCTCCGACCACGCTAAATGTTCAGTTGACAGACGATTTCCCCTAAAAAGGGAAACATAGAAAGACAGAAGAGAGAAGAAGACAAAATATTTTAATTTCGAGGGACCGTTGCGGGTTCAAGGCCTGTTTTGAATATTGACCGTTTAAATATTCTGCTTTGAATTTACAAGAGAAAGTTAGCATAATAATTGCTTCAAAAATTCATTTATAATAGGAGTAGTGAATAAAGGAATAATTTTAAATGATTGTTGTATCATAACTCAATATAACTCATAATTCCATAGTTAGAGAGATATCCGGGAGGTGGCTCTTACGTCGCTCTAAGACGTCCCTATGTAGACCAGAATTGGTTGGTAGAGGCAGTTGATAGAGTTTCCCTTCAAGAAAGACTTCAAGCTCTGGATGTTGATATTTTCCAATTAAATTGATAAAATGGCTCACCGGGGATTTTAGGATGTTGGAATATTACGCTTCTATATTCACAGCCAGATTAAAGCCTGTAAGAAAAGAATCTAGTAATTTCATTCACGGCCCCTGTAATGAAATCTACACATGAATCAGTACATTTGTTTATAAATCAATCAACGCTCGCTCAAAAGTGTGACTACAAATCGGCTGACCAATATCAAAACCTAGTAGGGACACCTGCCCGAAAAACGGCTCTTTGTATTTTGCAAGTTGCTATACCATAAAATAAACCACTCACACTGCCCAACTATCAAAAAGGCCTAGAAATAAGGCTTTTTTGAATAACCTACTCCCAAGAAAAGTCATTTTATTATATTATTAGCTTATGATAACTCAAATTCCAGGTAACCTATTTATTTATATTACCTATTGCTAGTGCCTATACATTCGCTACATTTAGCTAGTGGACAGCTGTTTAACATTTCTCGGTAACACCAAACCACCGCTCAATCTAAGACTTAAATTTGCGCCACAAAAAACCGAATAACCGAGGACAAAACTCAGATTGTCTTACTTATCTGTACTCAATCAGTGTTTACAATATTACAGCGGCGTGCTCCACGTCAAAATAATGTCCCTATTAGAGTACAAAGCGAGATTTTTCAAAGAATCAACAGCAAAAAATGACAAAAATATCCACATTGAGAGCAAAGATTACACGAGAGTAAGGCCATCTGTGGATATTGAGACCATCTCACACCAGATAGCTTATCAGCCGATCTCGACTCAGATTCTGTGAAGAAAAAGCGAGAGAAAAGGCTCCTATTTATAGGTGAAGAGCAATAGACTCGCTCACGCCACAATCGCATTAGCCCGGCCGCGTACCGGGCTCGATGCAACGATGATTTGAATTTCCATTGTTTATGGTGGCAGACATGTGTCAAAGTTCGATTGGAATTTAAATTCGGCTCCTTTGTTATTATTATTTTTTTGTCGAGTTGTAAACACGGTACGGTGATGTTCCAATTTGGTTACTAGACTTTACTGATGGGTGGTAGGATCTATGACTTCTCGTGTATCTCACATGATATTTTTGACGTCGGTATGCGGTTTGAATAATTACGAATCATGTTTAGAGTCATTCCGAACATACCCCGACTTATGTGATTTCTCAGAAACTGATAAGTAACATTTATCTTCAAATAAACCATTTCATTTTCTTTAGCAAGGAACAAGCTGTTTTTGACTTCAAAGGTAGTAGTCGAGGCACTAAACATCTGCTAAATTACCAAACTCGAGCCAGAAGCGGGGGCATTACACAAAGCGACTACCATTTTGTTCCGACACTTTTCAAAATTGGAACGTGACGGTTGCAAGCGCTCTCCGACCAGAGACAATGACATGAAAAGGAAAAATGTAAACGGACCTATTTAAAATAGTCGTATTGCGACGACTAATATTTTATATCGTACTTTCTGTGCATTCGATTATCATTTTTACTGTTTGTATGTCGTTATCAATAAGTGTGAGTATGGCGTGTGGTTTGAGATTGACTTACGTCATTTTCGAATTCGTAGTGGTTAATTTAAAAGTGCGTTCTTGAACCCTTTCAGAGGCATTGTATCTTTGTACTCTTTGTACGGGAGATGGTTTATCTGAGTCGCGGGGTACATAAGTGCTGTTTTTTCATTCCGTAATGCTTTTACATTTCAAAGGGGTTAAATGTTATTCAGACTGGTTGCCGCTTAGAAAATGTATGGGTGTCGTGGGGCCTTGAACGGCGCAGTACTGTTTTCGCCGTAGCTAAGTACGTATTTGTTTTATTGTATTGCTTGTATTCTCGTACATAAACATTTGGAGAGTTTTTATCTTGGATTGTAAATAATATGTACCAAAACTTGATTTTCTTTATTTTTCTAGACGAATATACAAACCATAGAGCTAGAATAACTTAAATGATAGTACTAGTACTTATTACCTTCCATTTGACGCCTGGACATCGCCAAAGGGTTAGACAGACGTATATTAACATTCATACTTCACAAACGATTTTTTCGGATCAACGCGAGGTTTCGCAAATCCTATACCGATAAATGTTTATCAGTCAGTACATACCATCATAGTGCTTAGGAAACCTAAGTGATATAAAAGATCAGGGCGTGGCTTGTTTTACGGGTAGGTAAATAACAGCGTCCTCAGTTAACGTTACCAATTCTGTTAAGTTCTGATTTTCAGGTAGAGTTGTACATGAAGAATTTTACTGTTACAGAATTTTTATATGGGGCTGCACCAAGATCTCTGGGGCAAAGCCAACCTTGCTTGTGTGCGCTGATTAACGAACGAAGCTCTGGCGCAGGCTTTCCTCTCAAGAAAGCTGCTTCAGTGAAACAGTGACCGTGAGTACCAATAATCGGTGTGTATGAATTCAATCTAAGTTCCGTTTCTCGAGTAGAGTTGTAATTATAAAAATCCGTTCCCGCAGGGGGAACGCACAGGTAGATTTCGTGAAGCAAAAATATTTTTTTGCCCCTCTATGACCTATGCTTCTTCTATCACCCACGCCGAGCGCATTTTTAACATGTTTAATTTTTTTTTCTCTAAAACGGTAACTTTTAGCGAAAAACTTTTCCGACATTTATTTTAGACTTAAAAATGGCCTATCGATTAAAAATGTTTCCGACGGCAAGAATGTTCACCGGTTAGAAGTTATGATTTTTTTCCCGAAAAATTTTGGTTTTTCCCCCCTCCACTTTTAGTTAAAGTTTTAATCTTATAGGTTTATAATTAAAAGTTGTTGGTATTCATGTATACTATGGGTTATAATTAGAACTGTTCGAATATCTTTCATGGAACGTGGAATTTTGAGGAAAAACTGATTTCACAAAAAGTGAGGCCCTACCGTCCTCTTAGGCCGGATTCCACCCGTTCACGAACTTAAACTAAGTTTACACCCAAGCAATTTTTGACCGCAGTTTGAAAGCGATCGGGGCAAAAATGCGACCGTGAGAGTGCCGCAAATTTTGGGAAGTGGAACCATACTTACATATATATATATATATAAACTATATATATATATATATATATATATATATATATATATATATATATATATATATATATATATATATATACTTTTTGACCAGTGGTCATTTCGGACTCAGGGGGTCATAACTAGACCTCCTATGAAGAATTTTTTTTTAATTTCGACAGTAGTCAAGAAACCAGTAGGTAGATCGATTTCATCGAAATTATATTTTTCTGTTGCGGAACCTTTGTTTTTTTTTATGAATGATAGGCTCACGTTTGATCTCTATCTCACCTGGTCGTAAGTAACGATGTGGTCTACGATGGAACACATTGTTTCGTTTGCCTAGAAGGAACCTATTCACTCGAGACTTGAAGATTCCGAGGTTATAGCTTCCTGGAAACACAGACTCAGGCAGGCAATTCCACTCCTTAGCTGTACGCATAATAAATGTGTCGCCGAAACGTTTCGTGCGTATGATTGGAATATCCACCATGTAGCGGTGGCGTGTCGCTGTGCGTCTGGTCGTTCGTTGGTGGATAACTTGGAGGTATCAAGTTGTGCAATTCCAGCGCACACTCTCCTAAATGCATCTCGTAAAAAACCGATAGGCCTGTTAGAAGTATTAGGTAAATAAGGCCGGATGAAGGCAATAGACTCGCTACTACGAATACCGACTACCTTTAGCGTTTATACCAGAATATTAAGGGGCAAACTTAACGTTGCTTTTGGAAAACTATTGTACCCATACATCGACATAGGGGTGGTTAATTTAACAACTGACAGAAAGAAAAACGGACAACGAAGTGATCCTATAAGTTCTGCTTTTTCCTATTGAGGTGGCACCCTTAAAAGTAGGTAGTTGGCGAAATGTAGGCGGTGAAAAACATCGGCGTATTCCTTAGGGGACCTAACTTTTTTACAATTTTCTGTAACGTTACAGTTCTATAAAAATATACCAATAGCATAAGCTATTGGTATATTTATGTTATATTAGACTCAACCAATCAAATCAGAATAAATTTTAAAATAGTTCCTACTGGATTCATGTCTCGAACTTCTTAGCGCGTAACAAGAGGAAAGCTGTCGGCCAGCGAATGAACTTTGCGAGAATAGAACAAGAATTTTCAGACGATCGTCAAGAGCGCTCGTCGCTCGTCGCTCTGCAAACGTCTCACAGCTCGATTAAGAAGATATTTTTGCTGTGAACTTTGGCATCTTGCAACGGGTGTTATGTCATTAGCCATTAACGCGCAACACTAGCGAGATAGTGTTGTGCCCGACAGATTTATAGCGCGCGGGTATATAGAATAAATCACTCTCGGGGGCTGTGGGGTGAGCGGGGAGGGTGGGGGTCGTAGTCTTAGACGCTCCAGTTTGGTGTCTATTGTTTTCTTTTTCTTGTGTTGGATATACTTGTTTGTGGTTCTGTGTTTTCGCAATTTGAAAAGTAAATTTTGCAGCCAGGACCTACTTGTATTCTTCAGAACTTCAGATTAAGATTATGGAATATATATATAAATATTGGGACGAGATAAATGAAAATAGAATTTCAAGGTCAAATACGGGGAATTGTGTCAAGGACAAAAAAAATACTTCTTAACTACTTCATGAGCGCGGGCCTGGGGGTGCCGGTAGGGACTATCCGTCGCCCTAACAGAAGTCTAAAGTGAAGGTCTACGGTGGCAGCGCATTGTGTTGCCACGTTGCGCTCCTGTCTTTAGGGGAGGGGGGATTTGGATCCCCAACAACTCGTCGGATTCGCCTATATTGGCGACCAAGAGCAATTTTCTTTGGGATATCCTCTTTAGGGCCGACTACACTCCCCGGCCACACATACCGAAGTGATGAAACGTGGTTTTAGCCGGTTCGAGTCCGGATTCCCGTGGGCTATAACTCACCGGAGCCAACGATGAGGTTATCGTTGGATTCGATGAGTTGAACCCCTGGGGGGTTGCTGCATGCAAAAAAAAGGAGCGCCTTCAGAGCTTTATTTAAAGGTGGATAGGGTTTCATTTCATTTCATTACACAGACATGCGCGCGCGTTGTTCATAATTCCTTTCTATTTCTTTAAACTGCGCTATATGTATATAATCCGCAATTATAGATATGATAGACACAGTAAAGCAAAGTAGGTTTAAGCTTTTATTAATGACAACTTTGTTTTTACAAAGTAGATCTTTATAAAATTTTGTAATTCGCCATAACATAGACATCCGGACTTTCATCACAGCATACCTGAAAGGTGATGAGCAGTAAAATGTAAAATCTCGAAACTCCACAGAGTTACCCGCGTTTTCAATGTAACACGAGCGCACCACATCATCTTATCCGGCCCTTTAACAAAGTGATAGAAGGAACTTATTGTCCCAATTTCGTTGTTCTAGCTTTGGTAGTTTAGCCATACGTTGATGAAAACCCAAAAAAGGCTTTATTCTTCATAATAAATAATAACAAATTATAACCATTAAACTTAGCTTTGATGGCTGTTGGGATTGGGACTGCAGAAGTAAACCAACTTTGATCTATTCCGAACTTATGCAGACGTAGTCGCGGGCAACAGCTTGTAGTTATACAATTTCCATAAGAAGTTTTTTGTATACAATAAATAATAAAGGTTTTTAAGGATATAGGTATATCACTTACTTTAAACGTTTAACATAATTATACTTTTAATTAACGCTATTCTTTCATTTTAATGTACCTTTTTTTTTTTTTTTTTTCGTGCGGAAATCCCTTCGGATACCCCCCCGCCGGCCAGCGGGGGCGGTTATGTCTGGCTTGCACCGACTAAAACCGCACGCCGTCTCGGTTCTTAAGACGCCGGGGTGTAAGGTTACCCATAGAGCATATCCCTCGCACCCCGACTGACCCTGGGCCATCTCCGGTTTCGAGATGGCCCCCTTAGTTGCTCTCCACTGTGCCATCTGCTACACAGAGGGACACGTGGAAAGCTTCCGAACAGCCCTCAACAGGGCCGTCCTCGCCTCGGTCGGAGTTGGCCGTAGGCGGCAGCGTCTCTCCCACCCTAGGAGAGAGGCGCTGCCGTCTCCGTTGCCCAGGGTGCACCGCGTGGAGGTCCCCAACCAAGCACCCCCAAGATTTTAATCACGATCTAAAGTATACGTTGGGTTGGGGGATCTCGACCCTTTTTTTTTTTTTTTTTTTACGTGCGGTAATCCCTTCGGATGCACCCCCGCTGCCCAGCGGGGGTGGTTATGTCGTGTCTCGGCTAAAACTGCACGGTGTCCTTCCCAAGTGTCCGTTGCCGGGCACCCCGGGTAAGCCCTCGAAAGGATAACCCCAGGGTTGCCGGCGGACTTTGGCCGCCAACGCGGCCTCGCCTGGTGGGGTCGGGTTTTATCCCGCTTCGGTGAGTTGGCAGGCGTGTGTAGGGCACACACGACACGCCTCCGCCACGGCCTGCTTCTGTAAGGACGGCGAGTCGGCCAACTGCCGTCCTCAGGCCCCGACCATGGAGGTCGGTAGTCCCGGGCGTAGATGAGTCTGCGGCGTCCTCGCCGCAGACTGCGAAACTCGGGGGGCAGGGTTCTTTCCCGCTCCCTCTCCGCCGTCTCTTTCGCGCGCATTACCTGCTCGCAGAAAGAGGCGGCGGCGTGCCACTTGCTCCCGTCGGAGACCACGGCCCTCACCATGGTCTCCAACGAGAGAACGTCCACGCCCAGGACCACAACGAGATCCCGGCGTTGACTCGCCCACGCAGGGCACCCTATATCCTCGATTTCTTGCACTCACTAGTGCCTATTTGAATTCAAGTGGGTTAGGTCTGACTAGATTCCCTAGGATTTCCTTCCTGGTGTAAACCCAGACACCTGTACCGTTAGGCTCGGTCAGGTGGTACCCGGAAGCGTGTTGACATGTGCGCTGTCAACAAAAGGTGCGCTCTAATTTACGGCAAATGTATATGCTTAAAAGCAATTATTTGATTGTTAGATATAATTCAAACAGTAATAAATAATGCCTATATTTGAAGTCAAATAATTTCAAAATACACATAATATAAAAAAAGTTTATGACTTTAACATAATTTTTGGTACTTAACAATTTCAGTAGCAGTTAATTAGAGCACGCCCTAATAGCGGCGGTAAGGCCCATTATGGAGGATTGGCTAGAGAGGCGACACGGAAGCATCTCGTACCGACTGACGCAGGTGATCTCTGGGAAGGGGAGCTTCGGGGACCACCTGCATCGAATCAGGAAGGAGCCAACGCCTGAATGTCATCACTGCGGCGCGAGCGAGGACTCAGGGCTGAACACGCTGGCGGAACTGCCCGGCGTGGGAGGCGCCGAGGTGTGACCTCGTGGCAGCAATCGGGGTGGGAGTCCTCTAGCTCGGCAGCATGATTGCGGCAATGGTGCGGAGCGCGAGCGAGCAACATGCTCGCCGCGCGTCTCAGGCGACTCAGGCGCCGGAGGTGGCTTAACGACCTCCGTCCTCCATGAGCGCAGGCCGGGGGGTGGCAGGTGAGGCCGCCTGTCACCCCAGCAGAAGCAGGCCGGGACGGTTGGGCGACTAGTGCCCCTCCCCCAAACCGGGGCAAGACGGGAACACCGTGGTTCCCAAACCCGAGGGGGGCATCTCGAAACCGGAGATGGCCCAGGGTCAGTCGGTAGATATGCTCTATTTGCAACCTTTCACCCCGGCTTCTTAAGACCCGAGAAGGCGTGCGGTTTAAGTCGGTTCAAGCCCGACATAACCGCCTCCGCTGGCCGGCGGGGGGGTATCCGAAGGCATTTACGCACGATAAAAAAAAAGCGCCTTATTTTGTTTTTGGTGGTGGCCCATAAGGTGGCCCATAAGGCATTCCCCTCGTACTCCAACAGTTAATATGTTTGAAAATTCTCTTCTTACACAATAGTTTTTATATGACAGTTATTACATGTTATACATAGAGACACCTAGACCAATGCAATGGAGTGGAACCCACGACCTCTGACGTCGCTTTCGGAGGCTCTACCGTCATGCCACACCACACAGGTAGCCGAATAAGTAAGTTTGAAACACCAATTCCAGTTGGTGTATTGCAGTAGTTTCACCAATGGATAGAGTGGTTCTTGAGAAAGGTTTTGGTATATCAAGTTTTTGTATACATTGGCTAAAATATAATGATATTCGTTGGAGATATTTGCTGAAAAAATAACTTCGCCTGGGAGCTGTCAACGAAAACGCTCCTTCAATCAATCAATCAATTAGCCTATTGCAGTCCACTGCTGGACCTATGTCCAGCCTATGCCTGTCCAGTGGCCTATGCCTCTCCCATTTTACGCCATAGCACCCGATCCTTTGAAATATAACAAAATTATGTATGGTGGAATTGTGTATCTTATATATGTTGTGGTGGTGGAATAGGCTCCCATGAGTAGCGGGAATGGGATAAGAATTCGACGTGGGGGTAGCCGCGGGCAACAGCTAGTGTAAATATAAGCATAACAGTCATGTTTGTCCACTATCTGACCGTCAATCTGTCCAGAATCTGACGTGTAGGTACACGTCCTACAAGCACAACTTTGATAATTTTGTATAATTACTGGTACTTGACTCCAAATATAGGCATTATTGACTAGTATTTGAAGTTTATCTAACAACTAGCTGTTGCCCGCGATGTTATATTTTGAATCATTTATCATGAAGAAATTGATGTTTACATGTAAAATCGAAATAAATTCTAGTTTAGAGAGTCAAAAGCCATAGCTCCAATCCTTTACGTATATCCCGTGTTTTTTTCCGTGCTGACTGCGTACTTGTTGTTTATAATTTAAAAAAAACTACTCGCAGGCAACCATCTAAATCACAGCGCCAGTTGTGCAGTTTTTATATTGAGTAATAAAATTACAATTAAATTAAATGACTGGAACTGTCTGAGTCTAACGGTTCGGGCGTCCGTGACGCTCTTGCAAATGAAACATCGTCCGTCAACTCGCCTCCAAAACCAGTAGATACCTATTTAGTTTACATTACGTCTTGTTTCAAGTAATTCGTGGGTACAGTAGCGTAGCAGTGTTTTCTTACTATCATTGTGTTACCTACCTTTACATTTTTAAATATTATTCTACATAGAGCTAGCTGGACCCAATTTAAGGAAAGCTTGTCCTAATGTGAGTTCTGGAATGCGGAAAGATACTTTTTATTTTCTGTTTGAATCATCCGAACTAAAGTACCTAAATATGTACTTATTCATGCATATCGATATTTGCACTGAGCGGCAATCGCATCCGGAACCTCTCAGTTAGTAATCGAAAGCTACTGGTATGACCTGCTACCTGCGGGAACAGCTGAAAAACTGGTCATGAATGAGGCCCCACAATTTTTACCACATTTTAGTTGTTTTCTTTTTAGTTTAGTTTCGTTTGTTTCATATGTATTCACGCTTGTATGATAGAGAGATATTAAACTATTTGTTTGCTCCTGTCAACAGTTCACCGCAGGATTGTTTCACTGAGCTTGTTTCAATAGTTTATAATGATCATCATAAATTATTAGTCCATTGCAGTCCACTACTAGAAGACGTCTCCCAATGTGCGTGTGAGCACCCGGTCCACCGTCTTGCGCATCTAGTTTATTCCAGCTGCCTTTTTCAAGTCATTTGACCTACATCTTTCAATAGTTTGTAAAAAGAAGTAATTTTTAATCATTGGTGGCAGATTTACACCTTTGTATTTGGTTGACATGTATGTTTAGTCAATAAAAACGGTTTTTTAATTTTAATTCTAGGGTACACCCGATTACCCGGCTACACACGCCGGTGTGACGAAACACCGTCCAGTTTTAGTCAGTTCGAGTCCGACATACCGACCTTCTCATTAGCTCTGGTGAGGTGACGCCCGAGGGGGCTTCCGTACGCAAACTAAAAACCACAAATTGGTACCTAATTTACTAACTTTTTTTTATTTATAACTAGATGCTCTCACTGCATCTGGTACTGTATTGGTTGTAGCTCCTCACTTTACCTATCTGATTTGTAAAATTTTACAGTGTAATTTCGCGTCTGATTTGTAAAAACTTACAATTTAATTTACCGTCTGATTTGTAAAACCTTAGAATGTAATTTGGCGTCTGATTTGTAAAACCTTACAATGTAATTTCGCGTCTGATTTGTAAACACTTACAATGTAATTTACCGTCTGATTTGTAAAACCTTACAATGTAATTTGGCGTCTGATTTGTAAAATTTGGCGTCTGATTTGTAAAACCTTACAATGTAATTTGGCGTCTGATTTGTAAAACCTTACAATGTAATTTGGCGATTGTGAAAGAGTGGCGGGAGTCTTATTACCCGGCTCTTTTACTCACACCTCTACTTTTGCATTGTGAACCAGACATTTAAGGTAAACTCTGACCATCATAAATGTCATATGGCCTACATGATTGAATAATTTCATTTCATTGTATATTTGATATATACTTAAATAGTACTCAGACGTAGGTTATATTGCATTCATATTTAATAAATTAAGTACCTGTATTATATCCAAGTATCTCTTTTGAGTATTTTCTTAACTCAGTTGCGGTCGGTTTACGGTCTAACTATGAAACGGTCGAACTTCAATTTTTTACGTGCAGCGACTTCCACCTCACATCCACAACCGCCGGAGATTTTAGCAACCGGGTCAGAAAGTATTAAGAATGGTCACCCATCGTAAGACTGAACTTCCTGGCTAGTATTGCTCAACCTTGCAATGTGCCAACCCACTCGGTTACCAATTACCAACGAGCCACTCTTTAGCTACGATCCTCACAAAAAAAAGTATTTAAGTATGTTTATCCGTATTCTAGAACCCATATTATTACAACCTAATTAAGCCTTAGTTACTTTGGGTAACGCAAATAGAAATCAATTTTCCGATAATAACGTTAGAATTTTCACACAAAACGGAATTGGTTATTGTGGAATTGGTATTGGTGGTGTTATATTAAAACCAATTTTGAAGATAAAAGTAGCCATCTAAGAAGTATCTCTCTGTGTTAAATTTCATCCAGATCCGTTCAGCGGCTGTGGTGTGATTGAGTTACAAACATACATCTACCTTATCAAATTTTTGCATTGATAATACCTATTAGGCATTCTCCATTTGTTCGTTTCTCACAAATTCGTTTGTTTAAACTAATGCCACGGAACCAAAGACGCAGACATAGATAATAAAAACTATACCAATTACTTGTCGGTTTCAAAAACATATTAAAATTCACTTTTCGCCACTGCAATTAAATATAATACCTACGAGTACATAATTATAATTGCAGTTACACGTCCGTCTGAGATAATCTTAACTGAGACAAGCATTATAAGCGTTTCATATTGTGTTTTGGCAACATATATTATAAAATATATTAAAGTTAAGTTGTTGTTGCTTTATTTATTTTTAATTAGTAACTTTATAATTAATTTTTGCATCCCACGTGCAGTCGGTGATAATGCGGAGAAATTTTACGACACGTGTATGTAAATATTTGTTTTTTTATTTAGTCATTATTTAGTTTAATTTTAAATACTATTTGTTTATCATTTCACTTATTAGATTTATTTATAGTAGGTTAGACACCAGAAAAAAAAACGATAACCTGAAATCTTCAGGGCATGTCATTGAGCGCACCAATTCAATACTTACCAAAATTTTTCCATAGCTGAGTTGAATAATTTTGGTGTACCACAAAATTCGTTTGATAGACTCTTCAGTGACGAAGTGTTTAAACACAACTTCCTTAATGAAGAGTTCAATGAATTAAGACAGAAACAGAGGTTATTTTGGAATTAAGGATATGATAGGATGAAACGGTGGATGAAGTAACACACCCAACCTAATGACACTCATACTGTAATACATAGATTATTATCTGTAATATTTAGTTTGTGTTACGTGGTGTCACGGCGGATTGTCTACCATAGATAAAAAGACCTCTTCAAAAAAAAACTTGATAAACCTATCCGCAAACCTACTTAAGGGTGATTTGCTACGCGCGCTAAAATATTGTATTAAAATGACCATAGATAAAATACCTATGTTTTACAAGACACAAGCTTTTATAGTTATGTTTGAAGTCGGTTGCAAAATTAGATAAGTAACCTTTCTGTTTATTTTTTATTACACTGAGAATCGTTCAGATTCGGAACACAAAATTATTTATTGGGAATTCTTGTCTGCTCGTCTGTTTGTTTGCGATGAACGCAAAGTCGTGTTTTCTATTATAAAGATCTTGGGCAGACTTAAAATCTGTCGTATGTTTGATTGCAATTGGTTAAGTAGAACCGGTATGACCAAAAACCGATAACTGACCTCCGCGCGGGCGTAGCCTCGGGCATCAGCTAGTGTTTTATAACTATATGAGCCAGTTTTATCGTAAACTGCTGTTGAATATACTAATCCTAAATTTCCATCATCATAGAGTCCTAAAACGATCGTAGTCCTAAATTGTATCATCCATAATAATATTATATTCCAGGACATTCCTTACAGTGCGATCTAGACCCAAAAAAAGCATAGCTTAACTAGCTTATAATACGGGTAAACTAACTGCGAATAAAAATACTTAGATGCTAATTTTTTGTAACTTCATACATGTTGTACCTACATAGAAACACCCAGACTATTGCAAATATACATTTTGACACACATTCATATTTACGTTGAGCGAGAGTTGAACCCGCAACCTCTGACTTAGTAGAGATCGCTCTACCACTACTTCACAGAGGGGTAATGGGTTACTGTTTTAGTAGGAATATTAACTTGGCAACATTAATAGCTACTGTTTAAAATTGTTCAGAGCTTAATTGAGCAGTTCTATTCAATGGAAAACTTTCGATTAGGACGCGTTACTCACTAGCTCTATCTAAAAATGATGGATTCGAGACAACAAACACAGCTTCCATAAACATTAAGCTATTTAAATAGTACACTTTGTTAAACTACAACTTCCCATCTATACAGCTGTGTGCTATCAAATAGAAGTTGGAAAAACTACCCCGATATCGGGAATGATGTGAAATATTTTGAACCGTTTAGTATAAGACCTCCCGTGTGGTAGTTTTTCCAATATTAAGTTGTATAAAAATAACTTATAACAGAGATTACTGTGGTATGTTATCTGCATAAACAATAGACTAGAGATACTTCAAGCAGTCCCGTACAGAACAAAGTGACTTGTTTTATGTTGTGCCATTTTGATGGTGGAAATACCACTAATTTCGGGCAATTAATCTTGTTAGGAGGCCATCATACAGCCCAACATCGTCGAGCAAGCGTAGGGCATCCATCACGAAAGGCGCGCGCGCCTCAACTGACGCACACCACTGCACTGCCCGCCCAAAAAGAGAAAAAGAAAATATGAAAAGGGAACACACCCATCGAGTACGGCAGCTGTCAGACTCCGCCTTTGCCCACCGCCTGGAGAGAGCGTCCGCCAATCACGGAGCAGAGTGTATCGGCCGCCGCCGAGTGCAGCCGAGGGCGGCCGATTCCGCGCGTTCACAACAAAAAATCACACGACTGGTTTAGTGTCGGGTTGCGTCCCATCGACGCCGCATCACGTGCTGTGCGACTCGACGCACTACTTGCGCTTGCGCTCAGCACATAAACTGTTTTTATAATTCTAATAATACAAAACGCGGTTTAATCTCAAACTGTACGTATATAGTAGCCACGTTTGTTTACATTAGGACCTGTGACCTGTGATATTGTATAGAATTTTCTCAATTTTCAATGAAAATGAACACGAAAACGGAATGGAGCTAATGATTTCAGTGTGTTTCTGCATCACCACAGTATTAACAGTGATACATAGTGATAGTGAACGGCTTTGTGATAAGCATCAGATAAGGACAATCAAGGTATTTAATCTTATTATTTTATTTTTTAAATTACAAAAACTTAGCGGCACGCTTTTATCACAACGATAATAAGAATTGATAGTGTTTATGGAATATTAATTTATGACAATATTTTATCAGATATTTATAGACACTTTAAAATCTGAGAACTGTTTCTACTAGCATTATTTAGATAACAAATTATGACTTGTCATTCTGATTACATTACTGCATTGCACTACTAAAATATGATATAATTAGACAATGAATCACTGAAGTAAGTATGCGATATTATTGTTATATAATAATATTGTAATATTTAACAAATATAATAAAACTAATGAGTTTTAATAACGTCATATATCACGTCGCAAATGAACAAGCGACTCTACTCCCGTCGGGCTCGAGCCGCAATCAAATAAATGTATTTATCAGTTTCATACCATGGCTATAAAATATGAAACATGGCATAATTTTTATTTTATTTATATAAATTACATATATTTGAAAACGATGTCATTATTGAGTGCTTTTAAGTCATTAGTTTTATCATAATATGTAAATAAGACGCTTCATTAAAATGATGAAGTTGATAAAAATGTATCTGTTTGACAAAATGTAAAACACCATATAATGATATAAGAATAATTGAATTTTTATTAAACGAATTGTAGATATACAGGGTGTGTAAAATAGTGTGTTAGTATAAAAGACATAAACGGGTTGGGTGATTGGAATTAATTAAATTACTTTTAAGAACATTAGGGATATGGAATTAGCATATTCATTGAGTAGTGTGACCGTTTAGTATTAAGTTTTATTGCGCGAATTTTTGTTTTATTGTATATAGAGTACCGTAATAAAAATATTTGCTTAGATTTTGCTGCAATACGGTTTCATTTTCATATTCAAATATTTAGATTTAATATTATTATTATTGAAAAAGATAGTTGATCTTTTCTGATAATAATTAAGGGTTCATAAAAAAACACTACACAACTACTGTTATGAAAATAATTCTTTATTTAGCTACTTAGGTACCTATCTTTATTTTTAAACATTTGTACCTCATGTTTAAATGCATAATTTATAAGTATAACAATACCTAAATGTATTATCTATACTCAAGTAATCTATTTTACATATTTCGTTACACAATACACATACCCATTTAACGAACTGTATTATGCTTTCGCGTACACACAAAGAGTAGGTAATTTGTTGGTGTGCGTGCACAATAATGTGTTAGTGTGCTTCTACATAGTTATTTGAAGTTATTTATATGTGACGGTTAAGTCTGCGTATCCGGATAGAAGCAACACTACCTTTGTTTCAAGTTTCTCAACGACCAATCAATGTCAATGGTACTTCGTTTTAATATCAACTCTTTGACTGTTTTCGGCCAATCGGACCGCCGCCATGACAGTTCGCGATCAAAATTTGAATGCGTTCCAAGATGCGCAAACGCAAATCGATTACCCACCGATAAGCCTTCAAATGTATCAATATGTGTGTGTTTGTTCAAAGTAAACGTTTCCGCCGGAGGCTTGTACGTAGTCGTACTCAGCCATATCCTGTCACATAATTTATAAAATAATTATAATCAAATAATATTTAATATTAGCATAAAATTGTCATAATTCTGCGTTTTCTCACAGTGTGTCTGACATTTGAAAACTGATATAATAACGTGATAACTGATTTAGCTACCTTTTTGCTGTCCAATATGTCACATGTGAATTAGCATACTTACAGATAATAAATAATAAACTTCTATGTTAAACAGTTCATTGATTGTTTTTTCGAATTTCGAATACAAAACGTTTTGTTTCTAATGGCGTGTATCTTTATTTATTTATTAATTGATTTGCATCGTTAAGTTTTAAATATCGAATTTTAATTATTAATTGATTAACCTTCATAATCATACACACATGTAATGTAATCAAAGCCATTCCCCAAAATATCTTTAATTACTAAAGGATTGTTAATAATTCAGGTCACGGGTTCGGTACCCGCTCAGTGCGAATATTTATATGCATGAATATGTCTATATCTATGTATTTGCAAAAGAAAATGTATTTAAGTATATTTATCTGCATTCTAGAACCCATAACACAAGCTAGTAAGCTTTGCTCACTTTGGCGTCTAGATAGCGCTGTGTAGAATGTCGTAGAATATTTATAGATAAATAGCGATTCATATTAGTTTAGGCGGGAAAAGTAGCTGGATATATCGATGTAACTAGCTGTATTGTAGGTAGTCGTTGGTGCGATAGATGTAGCCAGCACGAAAAAACCGCCTCAATCAGGGAAGTATAGGTAGGTTGTTGAGACTACTGAAAGTTTCTTCTTCCTTCCTTTATTTCTCTGCATTCTCTACCTACACCCTCACTCTCTTACAAACAGGACTCTCTCAAACACTTCCACCATAAACGATTTCGTGCTTCTAGCAAACGTATGCATAGAATACATAAATCAACCAGAAAACAATTAATAGTAGGCACTTAATTTGAATTAATACATACATATTTATATTTTTTATTCAAAAAATATTCGTATCTTTATATTAAAATAACGGCTTTTATTTCATTTGCATGTTTCTTTTTTGGTATCTATACTTTATATTGTAGAAACTCGGTTAATATTGTGCAATAATGTAACCATCATAGTGGGGTCTTTTTTTCAATAAATAGCTGTGCTCAGCCGTTTCATTGACAGTGTAAACCAGGGTGTAGGTTATCTGCATTCCAAATGAGAATCCAATCAGTGGAGTCGTTACAGCGTTGAGAAGTAAGTTACAACCACACGTTCACATTCAAACTTTCGGACTTATAATTTTCCGGTTTTAGTCGGTTCAAGCCCGACATAACCGCCCCCACTGACCGGCGGGGTGGGGGGGGGGGGTATCCGAAGGGATTTACGCACGAAAAAAAAAGGTACACAATAGGATTTTGTAGTAAAATGCCTAAAACTTGAATAATATTTCTTCGTACTCATTAGAGTACGAAAAAATATCATCATGCGAAGTGAAGTCATATTCACGAGATCATTATAAAAAAAAGTGTAGGTATTAATAAAGTTGAACGTATTAAAAATGCAAGGTATTAGTATGGAAAATAGAATCTACAGAAATTGCCCCCCTGCTATCGCTTGTGTTACACAATGTTGTAAAGGTGTTCAACATTAGCCAGTAATTGTATGGGCCCCACAGATCTTTGGGGCCCAAGCCAAGCATTAACGGACGAGGCTCTGGTGTAGGCTTTTCCCTCGGGGTTGGATGGTCAGACGCAGTCGCTCCCATGGAAGCCAATACAAACCAATAAAAGGAGGAGCAGGATAGCGAGCACTAGGCTACAAAGTGCATCCTTTGAATGCGACTGGGATTGACGCTCGGGTGACAAAGATGGGCTACTAACTGATATTTGCTGTTAGGCTACGTTAAGCTTCTTCTCTATTAAAAATTGTGACTAATCACGTCACTGTGTATGACGTAATGTTAATACGAGTATGTGATAGTTTATTGACAGTAGTCCATGTTAACGAGGTTTAAGGACTCATGTCTTTATATTCTGTGGTTTTGGGTGATTGTGAAGGGCTTACTATTTGTGTACCTTATCAATTCATAATTTATTTATTTTTAATTTAATTATTGTCATAATCCAGAATTTTCCCACAGTTCGTGTGTTTGACATTCGTATACTGATAAAACAATGTAATAACTGCTATCTTTTTGCGGCCACGTATGATGTCACATACTTAAATGTACAGGTACTTATTAATATTAGCATAATAACTGATAATAAAAAATACTACTTTAATAATCAGTTCGGTAATTGACTTTTTTTTTATTTCAACTCATTTTTATAATTTTATTATTTATTAATGAGGAAACACATTGTTATATAGTAGATACCTACAAAAAAATACATTCAAAAAAGTTTGATAATCTGCATCGTCACATGCTATCTATACAAATAAATAAAAAGTATCTGTTTTTAATATTAAAATAACTAGTTTTAAATAAATGCATATGAGTATATGTATACATTTAATAAAAACGCAATTTTAAAACTTTTTCACCGTCTGTCTGTCGTCTTTCTGTCTGAATCTAATTAATCTAAGTAATCTCTGGAAAAGTTGGGCCAATTTTGGCGGGACTTTCACTAGTGGATAGGTATTATTTTAAGGCGTAACATAGGCTACTTTAATTTAAGAAAAACAATTAGGTTTCCGTGCAAAACAATTAAAACCCTAAAAATCTAAATTCACGCGGAGGAAGTCGCGGGCAATGCTAGTAGGAGTAGTAGGTATACAATTGGACTGGGTAGTCAAACTTTGAATCTATCTATGTCTAAACCTCTTCAAACACGAAATTGCATTAAAATAGATTCACTATTTATGAATGCGTTCAGTGACATACATACTGCACACATACAGATGAATTTTAGGTATATGATATAGGCTAATAAAATAAGAGTCATTGATTTCCTACATACGTAATTATGTTAATAAAATAAGTGTTTCACCAACTGTCAGTATGTTAAATGGTGGTTTCGAATCTCAATTGGGACATTTTTTTTCGTCATTCACAGATAGTTCTGAACTAGGGTGCATTTTGTGTTCCTTAATTATATGTTTATACCCACGAGACAGGAGTCCCTAGTGCGAGGGATGTCTGAAATAAAAATTAATATAATATGTACAGTCAGCGACGAAAGTTGTTGAACAGAACATCTTTACATTAAAATACATCACAGTACAGTATTTTTGTAATCTAGACAATTTCAAGATTTGTTTATTTTTTTAAGAGTTTTAAAGCTTATGTGGTCTATAAAGTGGTGTGTCAATCTATGTACAACAAGCATGTCTTTAATGCATACTGAAAGCATACTGATATGTATCATTACATAAATACCAAACTTTGTGAATGAGTAACAGTGTCATATTTGTAACTTCTTCACGCTGTTACAGTTTTATCAATTTTAGTGTCATGGTTCCTGGGTGAGGCGGGAATGAATTTGGAATTTGGAACTGGACGCAGAAATTAGATAAGTTAATGAGTCAATGAATTTTGACACCTTACTGTATAGGCATAGCGCACCCTTTTGAAATATCATCTGTCTGGCAGCCTCAAAAACTTGCGCATTGATAGTGGTCTTTCGCGGTATAAAAATTTTTTGTTCCGTACAGCCAGTGTAGTAGTAATTTTTTAAAGAATATTAGTAACAGAAATGACTTAATAATATTCCCCTAACCTTTCTAGCTAAGCTCAATTGCTTGTGTTAGGAATGGGCTAGCGTCCGTAGTGTAATGGCCAGGACTCGGGACCTTTCGATCGTTAGGTTGACACTTTAACTTGAAAAAAAAAACACGAAAAAAACAAACCAGCTTTAAGTCTCTTCGTTTAAGAAAACTACAGAGTTGTTAAAATTTTTGTTGTTTTAAACCGTGACCGTAATTTATTTTGAAAAACGATACTTTTTCTACAAGCTGTGATTTTTTTTACAAGGTGCTATTATAATTTTCACAGCGAACTACAAATTAATTGGAAGATACAGTCTTGATCATCCCATTATATACAAATAGATTATGATGATTTGATGTGTGTATACACGGCAGTCAAAGAAATTAAAAGGTTATCATTAAACTAAACTACATTTTACATAATATCACGCCTGTTTTCCATTGCGGTAGGCAGATACTACATCATTCCATTTTCTACGATTCTGGCACACCTATACAAAATCAGTACTGGGGCGATTAAAAAAAAATACATTTTTTAAACATGTGATTTCAAAACTTACGAAAACTTATAAAATCAAAATTGCAAAATCTAATTGAAAACGAATCGAAGCGGTTGTATATAACCTCATGAAACGTAGGTAGGTTTTGTTTTCACAGAAAGTTTTTTCTTAGTTTTTGTTTCTAATCGAATTGAAATTACGCGTTTTGAGAACGCGGCGTTATTTAATCGGGCCCAGCAGTCTTAGTGCGACTCTTATGATGACAAAATCTTATGATTAGGTTGAAATACTGACTATTTATTCTTTCTCTGTAATTAAGGAAACATTTGAAAGTTCATACACAAACCTACTTACTATTAATGCCATTTCATTCATACCATTATGTAGATTGGTTATTTGCGTATTAATATCATCTTAGCTCTAAAACTTTACCAAAAATTATAAATAAAATATGAAAATTTGTCGTTTAAAAAAAAATATTAAACATCAATTTATTTATTAATTTATTTCAATGTAAAAATCGTTTGTATATTGTTAGTGTTCAACAACTTCTGAGGACGACTGTACCTACTTAAGTAAGGAATTAACGTTTCATACTCAGGTATATTCATAGGTATAACTACGAGTATGTATTAGCTTTACATATAGTATTATTTATTTAGGTAAGTGATTGTATTATTATAATGTAATTCAAATTATTATAATTTTGCAGTACTTACGTATCCGACTACCCTTTTGACTAATTTTCCTCTATTGTTGTCTGTAAGAGATCGCCTTGAACGTTAAGAGCACCATTTGTACTGTACCCATAGCTATTTTAGTACACAATGTTTAATTCTTTGGTATTCAGTAAAGAATACATTACATTATCAGTGATTATCACCATTGTAATACATAGAAGTGTACGATAGCTCTCAAGTACAAACATGGGCTTTTAAAAGAATTGAAAGGCAAAGAATGAATTATTTATTAGTCAGCTTCTAAGATACACGTACAAAACATATTATATTAACTACCTTCTTACAGTTCTTCCTGGCTCTTAATTTTGTAGAGCGTTTTTTCTCTATATAGAGTTCAAACAAACAAAGAAACATTCAATCATACATATTTACATGTAATCACGCTTGTTTGCCTCCGGGGTAGGTAGAGATAACAGCCCTCCACCTATTTCTATCCATACACACTTCACGAGTTTCCATTCTTCATATAACTATAATATATTTAAATATACCAGGGAACCGAACAGATAATACCCGAATGTTGTCTTGTTTCATAATTTTAGTATGAAAATAATCGTAAAATTGCTAAAACTGTATTGCATCTTCACCTACCATGTAATAGTGAATTCAATAGGGAATATGAACCATAGGTACATGAAGTCGTACAAACACACGTAAAAGAACAGGCAAAAATAAAGTACATTCTAGACCTCGATTGCAGTGTTTAAATCTAAACTATTTAGCGCTCTCTCTTATTATAACAAAAATCTCATTCAAACCGGTTGAGCCATTTTTGAGCGACATACTCGTACACATAAGAATTTGACATATTAAGAGAATAGTATATAGATCAGAGAGTAACAAAGGAAGAAGATCGCTCTATCTTTTGTTATTTCATCGTTATTTAATAAGTAAAATATATTATGCATACATATACTAGTTTTTAAGTGTCTACTAGCTAATGTTGTGTCAATGACTTTTCGAATCTACATATTATTAATAAATCTGTATGATAATTAGCTGTTGATGAGCTCTTTTAATAGTACTTTACATGGCAGATTATCTTATTGGGTTCGAGACATAAGTTCTATTTTTTTTGTATTGAGGTACGACTTCCCTGGGGTGAACGGGTAAGCTGGTAATGTCGGAATAGAAGGGTCTTGAATTTGACCCGTCACGGGTCAGATCTACCTCTAATGCCGAGAACCCGGGTGTAACCTAGAAAGTAAATCCCCAGGATCCCCAGCCCATCCTGAACGCAGAGTCGGTGGGTTTTGAGCTTGTGTCCATGATGCAACTGTTGTATTTGTGGTTTCAAGTTATATGCCATGAGAGGTGAATGTCATATGAAAAGATTCTCGTTTAAGCCAATTTGTGCTAGGGAAAACATGACTCTCCACCACCACAAGCAAAAATATTAGGCTTTTTATACGTATTATTTTATGGTTTATCATTATTTCACTTGAACTTTAATTATATAGAGATAATGGTACTAGAATATATTCTCAAAAACATTATCTAAAACCTACATGGCTAAACGTGTGGGAAGCCTGCACACGTCCTAATCTAAGATCATAATAACAATATTAAAATATTAATAAGAGGCTAACATTACAAATATTTTCATAGTAAAATTCCCGCCGATCAATTTTATATCGCATTGAACCGATAAAGGTTTAAGATAGCTTGGAGAGGCGCGTTCTTTTTTTGAAGATTTAGGCCTCGTATACGCCGGAGGTCCGTAAAATCAATTATCTTAATTGGGACTTGGCCTAATCTTAATAGGAGCAGATAGGTGAGTGTAAGGTTGTGTGTACATGCATTGTGATGAGTGTTACATTAATTTGTTTATCTTTTTTTATTATGATCTGTTTTAGGAGTGATAATGAAATTAAACAGATGAAAAAGATTTCGATTTTTTCATCTGTTTAATTTCCTTGACCAACATTCACTTTTTTAAAATATTTAATGATAAAAGCTTTGTTTTTGTTTTTCTATTTTTTATTTATTTGTTTCTCTTAGCCAATGAGGGAAGGAGTCTTGTGTTTTGTTCTCTATGTAAACTTAAAAAAAATGGAACAAATCTTTGCATATAATGAAGTACCTACTAACTATGGCAGACTAAATGTTTTAGGAATTTTCTACCAGTAATTACTATGTCGTCTAGTTTTAGATTTCTTTTTTGAGATTTATAATAGTTTCGTAGCTCTAATTTAAATTAGTAGCACAATGTGTCTATGATGTTAATATTATATTCAAATTCGAGGAAGCAATTTCATAACCAAAATTAAACATTTAAATAATCAAATCTTTTCTGAGAAATCTGCATGCATTATATACATTTTATATGTAACGTTAATTTGAATTGTATCTTTGGGAGTTTTAAAATTAGATATTACTTTACTATCATAAATGTAGGTTTGAATTTATTTCATGCTGATTAGATGGCAAAAGGGTAAACGACCGACGACGCATATACCAAACTCAAGAAAAAATTGGTTTATTGTTCAGCTTGTTCACCTGGATTAATGGCGAATAATTTCACCTGGGTAATATCACTTTGGTGAAACAATTCCAACGTGTAATAAAAAGATATTTAATTTTCACTTTAGGTGACTAAATGATATTCCACAGGTGAATAAAATGGAACAAATCAATTAGTCATCACAATCTTTATCTTAATATGTTAACCATAAAAGATATCTTAATTTACAAATTTGGGACCACAAAACGCCAGTTTCAATATAAATAACAAAGGATAAACGGCCAAAAAGACCCTAATAATATTCATAAACTTATAATTTAAGCATCTGAAAGGGTGTTAAGTCATACAGTTTATCATTGGTACCGATTTATAGGCAATCAGGATGATTTATTACTCGAATGTGCTACTGCTCGCGATTGCGTGGATACTGGGCCCGATAGGCCTACAGTCTCAGGTCTATAGATAAGTAATATGCTCAAGCGCATCGATCACTCGTGCCTGCTAAGGATCAATAGTAAGACCTGTTTGAACAACACATCAGAAAATAAAAGCAAGTGGATGACAGACCATATATTTAATTAATGTTTTCATATTTTACTTTCGAGTTATTATAATGACTACTTATTTATATATTTGAGAAGTAGTTTGAGATGGCAAGAAACTCATGTGATTCTAAAAAGAACTTCCTAGGAAAGTAACGTTATAACAGATAACATGAGTGGTGTAGAAAAGTAATATGAAACGAAAGAAAGAGATAAACAGAAAGCTTATTCGCAGGTCTTCTAGATACACATATGAAATCATTTTAGTTAAATAATGAAATAAAAAGGATTAACTATAATGGATTTTATAGCTATTTATTTTTCTATCTATACTTTAATAATATGATGTATCTACACAATTGTGATGATCTTGAAATAAAAAATAAATCGGGATACATTCCGTTACACATGATTTTGATTTTAGTTAGTAAATTCGCGTAAACTTTCGATTATACCTAATTAAATGCCGATATTTTATCATGTTACCGCATGTATAAGATTAGCGTGTTTAGCGCTGATTTTCTATCGGTCCCTTAGAGAATTATCTAACACGAATGACTCTCATTTGAAATACTACCTACTAATATTTAACTTAATATCGAAGTTACATAGCAGTATACTGCATTCCGTACGGTTTGCGAGGTTGTCAGGGCATTACCTTCCAAAGATACAATCCATTATCCTTCTTATTTACTCCTATGGGTGTCCCCCCTACCTCCTATTATATTCATATCCGTTAGCAAATTGTTTTAATATGCATTTAAAGTTTTAAATTATCAAATTAGTGAAAAACAGTGATTACAAGCCAATGGTACCGCTCCTTATCGTTTCTTATCGCGAGATATTACGAAGAAATCACACAAAATCGAAGTAAATTGCGATAAACACGTGAGATTTCTTTTTTTTTATCGCCAAATCCATTTTTCAGTCGATGGCCAGATAGCTGTCTCGTCGGTTGTGATAGATCATAAATTGTATCTTATATCCGTATATGCACTTGGAATTATCACTTGCATTGAAGATTTCATCTTATCTGTGGTAAGAATTTTCATATCTATCGACAATTTTTATGTATTTTTCAAGTTAATGTTTGATAATGGGTGTTGGACATAAAGACTTTGCGGGAAAACGAAGTATATTACAAGTGCTTAACGATAAGCTTGACGGCATAGGATATAATTTTTAGATTTATAATTTTTAACGTTCTCAAATCAAAATCCAGGGTTTTTTACAAATGTTACTAACATACAGAACTAGAATTAATGAATATTAGTTCAAATTTGCATACTAATTTCCTTCCTTCCTATACTAGTCTATATTTATGCTTGAATTTCATATTTGGTTTTGGACGTACATTCATGATTGGATAAGATAGTAGATTCAGTATTAAATGACTTAGACTTTGTTGATTTAGACTTGAATAGATACTACATTTACAAGAGGAGTGATACACTCAATACGACGAATAACATAGCATCCCAAATAGAGAAATCTTACATTTTCACTCCTGGGGAAGTTCCTCGAGAAAATGTCATCTATTATCCATTTAATTTCACCAGGTGGACCTACGTCCTAAAAAGCTGGTATTAGTTTAGGAATTAAGGATTAAGCTAGAGTGATGAAAGTGTTTTACCTGTTATTATTTTTAAAGGAGAAAGGAAGGGAAAATAAATTAATGAAAAAAAAGGGAGCACTAAAATCGTCAAGTGTGAGTTTCCTACTCTCTGGCTAGTGTGCTGGAAAAACTAAGACTCTTACCACCTCGAAAAACGAATTCCATAAACCAGATTAAATAGTATATAACATTGAAATATCGTTCATTTTATTATAAGATACATAATATCTTACACGCCATTAGTTCATAAGTATAGATTAGATATATTATTGTTTATGAAATATTTTCATTAGTCACGTCAATATACAGGATGTATGTGGCGGTTACCCTTGGGTTATCCTTCCGAGGGCTTACCCGGGGTGCCCGGCAATGGACACTTGGGGAGGACACCGTGTGGTTTTAGTCGGTCCGATTCCGACACGCCCACCCCATCGTCGGCACCGATGGAGTGAAGCCCGTGGGGGACTCCACACGCTAAAAAAAAAGGCCCCACAAAGTCTTTGGAGCGCAAGCCATCCTTAACTGCAAGGCGATATACCTGCTGACTGACGGACGAGACTCTGGCGAAGGCTTCCCTTTGGGGATGGGGATCACATGGTACTCACTCCCGTAAAAGCGAAGATAAACTAATCATAGATATATAGAAGGAGTAGGAAAGCGGACCATGGGCTCCGAAGCACAAGTTTTTATTCCAAGTTTTAGTTTAATAATGAGACTAGGTGTAAGCTTTTGCTTTTAAATAAGCAGTTCAATCATGACGATAATCACGTGAATAATCGATTAATCGATACTATCGTCATTCGATTATCTGACATTTCTAATCTGAGCGATAGGTAATTGAATATAGTAATTTTTGAATTTTGAATACATAAAAGTCCTACAGGGATGAAATCAAGCGGGGTAAAGGGTCTGTTGGAGTCATCACTAAAACTGTTTAATTTTTTTACACGACTAGGTGGTAAACTTGCATATCGTTTACCAAAGCCAATGGACGCTTGTAACTTGCCTGTAACATTACGCGTAGCTGTATTATATTGCCATTTTTAAAGGCCTCCCACCTTTTGGCTGTATCGGCTACACTAAGATCTTCGGGGCAACCCAACTTCACCCACAAATCGGTACACCTAATGATTGGTGGATGAGGCTCTGGTGTAGGCTTTCATCTCTTGATTGGGAGGTCAGTAGGCAGCTGCTTCCATAAAAGCCGTATAAGTCATACCAAAGGGAGGTGTAAGCGGGCTTCAAGGTGAAAGCCTAGGATGATGCTGATGCCTATGGGCATTTAATTTAACAAGGCTTAATGAACCAGATGCAGGAAAACTAGATATTTTTGCATACTTGCTGAACATTCATTAATTAAAAAATGAGAGCTTTAAAAATATAACATGAGTTTAAAACGAGTTTCTAATAGATGACGTACTCAATGGTAAATGTAGTTGTGTATCACCCCTATATATATACTCGCTGTTGCCGGCGGCTTCGCCCGTGTAGAATTATGTTACCGTTCTCGCTTCCCATGGGAACTTATTCCAGTGATAAAAATTTGCCTATGTATTATTCCAGACTGTAATCTATTACTGCTCCAAATTTCAGCCAGATTTGTTCAAACGTTAGAGCGTGATCGATTAAAAACATCCAAACATATTCACAAACTTTCTCATTTATAAAGTAGGATAACTAAGGCTAGTCACAATTGACACTAGAGAAGAAAAAATATGTATATAAAACATCAAATCTATAAAAACAATGTGTCATCTCGTGCGTGTCTATTATCTTTTCCCTATAGCAAAGAAACGTATCTTGTTATCAAATATTTGAATAGCATAATATATTATAGTATAGTATCCTAGTATACCTACCTATGCCATTGGGGCCCATATAAAAGCGGGGTAACATATTAATTTTCTGGCGTTTGTCAACTAAAACTCAACATCGGCCAACTCATACATACCTCTATTCTATGAAACCATAGAAAAGAATTATGTATGCTTGTAATGCACTAATATTCATTTTAATATTTAGGCATACCAACTTACTTTTACTGACAAACTTTGTTTCACATTAGTTCAAATCACAGTTGGCGCCCACAATATAATAAATATTCTACGACATTCTACACAGCGCTTTCTAGACCCAAAGTTAGCATAGTTTAACTAGCTTGTGCTATGGGTTCTGGAATGCAGATAAACATACTTATATACTTTTTTAAATTGTAAATACATACATATTATACATAGAAACACCCAGACCAATTCAAATAGACATATTCATGCATAAAAATATTTGCACTAAGCGGGAATCGAACCCGCGCCCCTGTCGAAGTAGTCGAATGCACTACCGCTACGCAACAGAGGCCGTCGTAGGCCGGATAGTCTCTATTAATATTATCATACAGAAAAATTGTATATTTTTCAACTATTATGTTACTAATTCAGTAGTTTTAATAAATGTTATTTCAAAGTCACTTTTGATTTTCCTGTACAAAAACTAGTAACTACACAAACATTAGCATAATATAGGTACAAGATATTATTGTTATTTCTATTATTTCACAATGATTAGGTATTATTATACAAACAACCTAATTTTGTAATATTTAGAAATAATTAATTGCGTTCAGCTTTTTGGGAACATATGTTGATGTCAATAAAATTAACTCTTTGGAGGAGCTATGTGGACTTTTGAGTTTCCTAGGATCCATTATTTTGAATTCCTCGGCATGATGGACTCAGGTGGAGGCAAAGTATGCTAGGATCCATCAATGGAGCCATTGCAATGGATCCAAGTGTACGCAGCGGTGTTAAGATAGAAGCTCATGGTCATAATATTGCTGGAAAATTGTACAGTCAATTATATTGCTCTTAGGCAATAGCTATTTTGAGTTATAGGCGACCCTCTCTTGCTTGAGCTATAGGTACGTGGTTCCCAAATCCGAGGGGGCCATCTCGAAACCGGAGATGGCCCAGGGTCAGTCGGGGTGCGAGGGATATGCTCTATGGGCAACCTTACACCCCGGCGTCTGTAGACCCGAGACGGCGTGCGGTTTTAGTCCGTTCAAGCCCGACATAACCGCCCCCGCTGGCCGGCGGGGGGGTATCCGAAGGGACTTCCGCACAAAAAAAAAAAAAACAAGATACAGTCTTACTGGACGGTGGGGCGACTAGCGCCCCTCCCCCAAACCGGGGCAAGACGGGGACACCGTGGTTCCCAAACCCGAGGGGAATTTCCGCACGAAAAAAAAAGGTATAGTCGTACTCAGAAGTGGTTGAAACCTAATAAATTAACAAAAATTTAAATAATGTTTTTTTTTTTCAACTTTTATAATGATCACGTCAATATGAACTCACCTCACCTGATAGTGGGCTAAAGGTAAAGTCTCCAGAATGGGGGTTACCATTACAGACACCGATAATAATGCTACAATGGTGGCCCTCAGATTCATAGCCTCATCAGATACCTTTTCACGCCTTACTTAAAGGACCCGGCTCTGAAAGGAAGAAAGGATATTTAGAGAACAAATTTAACATTTTTCAATTTTTTTTATTATTTACTTACATTACCAAATCTTTTTGTGAAAGCGATATCTCTCTATATGCTTTTGTTTAATGCAAAAGCGCTCGGTTGACAGCAATAGGTTAAACCGAATGGGCCTATATATAGACCAATATGGACCTATAATACACTTCTGTCTATCCTTTCGGATTGTAAGCAACGGGTATGTATTCTATATGTATAAACATCTGTACACTATACACGATGAGATCCGACCGAAATTTCCCTCCACCCACCAGTGGGTTCAGCCAGTGATTGCACGGTATCGTGCGCCAATGTACCTGTGATACCATGTATCTGCGTGCTTGGAATAGAAAGTCAGCACGACAGTGTAGATAATTGCAAAAACATATCTGTGTTATATACAAGAACTGTCAATCACATTTAAAATACTGATTCCAGCGGTATTCCTAATTTAAACAATACCTTTTTTTTTTTTTTTTTTTTTATCGTGCGGAAATCCCTTCGGATACCCCCCCGCCGGCCAGCGGGGGCGGTTATGTCGGGCTTGCACCGACTAAAACCGCACGCCGTCTCGGGTCTTCAGACGCCGGGGTGTAAGGTTACCCATAGAGCATATCCCTCGCACCCCGGCTGACCCTGGGCCATCTCACCACTAACAGCATCGCTCATCCTGTCTCCTTTGAAAGCAGAGGAGTACGGAGAGCGATGTGTTCCCGCAACGTTGGGTATTGGCCGACGATCAATGCCAACCCTATGAAGGGGTGAAGGGGAAGCCATTGACCGCCGCCCAGGGTGTACCGGCCGCTCCGATTCCGTTCCCCCCGGAATGCAGCGGGATCGGAATCGGAGCGATACTCGAGGAGGTTACCCAACACACACCCCAATTTAAACAATACCTACAGATTTCTAGAATGGCATGCAAAATGATGTAGGTATCAAATAGATGTAACCAAAAGATATATTGCAACTTTACTAGTAATAAAAATCACAGCTCGGTTGGCTAACAACGCTTAATGCGTGGTTATCGTTTATCGCAGCGGTATCGAGTGTTGTTCGCACTTATCAGTTAATCAAATTGGGAGCGTATCGATATCGCGGACGTATTCGATAGCACACCACTATTATCTTAATTGATTGTCTATTTTTTTGACAAAACACCGGCACGGATTTATCGTACGTATTGCTTTGATGTCAACTAAAAACGACCTTCATAGTTTGATAATACAGTACGTTGGCACGTAGATATTTTCATTGTTTTTAATCCTGATAGATATGTTTTTTTTTCATTTGACAGTTATGGAAATTTCGTAAACTTGATTGAGACATTTTTTATTTTTTTTTATAAATTATTGGAAGAAATGTTTATGATTCTATGTTTAAATACTTATCCAATTAAAGAAGAAGAGGGATACAGAATTTCAAACTACACTTATCTAAGCTCACTTTACCCCACATAATCATAGTTATCTATACCTACCCATTACTTCGATGTTGTAAATGAATCAATCTGTATCCTTAATGCAATTTTCTTTTTCAGATACGTGCAATATGAACTGGTCCTCAAACCCCAATTCGACCAGTTGAGAGCAACCTGTAGTTTGTATAAACAATGCTAAGACTGAGCCGAAATACACTCTTCTAGTGTACGGGCGATTAACAAGTAACTGACTCTTGGAAATGCGGATAGGGGAGTGAACTTATAGTGCGTGTGTATAAAAGCGATGCATGGTGTGTGAGGTCAGTTCGGCTGTCATGGACATGAGCGGAGAGGGCGGTGGCGCAGGCGCGGGGGCCAGCGCGCTGCAGCAGCGGTGGTACGAGAGCCGCGTCAACGGCAGCCCGGCCGCCGGTGACGTCAACACGGAGACCAATGGCGACGGGTTCTTCCATTCTCCGTTGGAAGGCGGCCACCACAGCAGGGCTCGCTACTACCATCAACAGATGCACGCCCCCTACTCCGCCGCGGTCTCCTCTCACGGTAAGTTTACAACACTAATTGATAACACTACCCTAATCTCTACATTTGATTTTATTTACGGACTAAGGCCCCAGAAGCGAAAGCCGTAATAATTAAGCGGGTTAAGCGGACATCTAATTCCACGGAATTGTCAGAATTAAGCAAATTGCTCCCATGAACGGTAGGCAGTTCGTCCGCTGGACGTTATCGCACATCAGACGAAACCTCTCCGAAACTCAACAATTAATTCAACAGACCCGACCAGTCAAAATCGCCATTCTATAAAGTGACAGCTTAGGTAAACACGATCTAAAATGAGCCTCGCTCGTAAAAGAAAAAACAACTGATGCCATACTTTTTATTTTTACTTTTTGAGGTTTAAATTTTATGGCAGCTATAAAGATTTTCGTGGGGACAGGTGGCTGTTCTTTATATTGTAACTACTCGGCTGAACGGATACAAGAATCACCTATACTGAGGCGTTAAGGACTAGATTGGCATGCAGGCGGTATGAGAACGATTAGAATTTATTCAGCGGTCCGTCGGTAGTGATGCGACACTTAAGAAACTGTGTCACTTCTCGGAATCGGAACTGGGAATTGATTTCGTCGGGTTCACAGCAGTTATGTAAGTTAGTTTATGTGCGTCCCGAGTGGAGCTGAGTGGCCCATGACCGACCGGTGGTTTAGTTTGGTTTGTAAGCCCACTTTTATCGTGTTAGTATTGAGCCCGATGCGGCTTCTTGTAGCTCTGATTATATCTGATTCTGGTAAATTCATCCGTCGACACACGGCGGCATCTCGATTAGCTTACTTACCTACATAAAAAATTATGTGAAACACTGATTTTCTGATAACTAAATTAAATAATATTAACTAAATGTTGCGATTGTTTTTATCTACCATATTTGAATAACACTGGTTATTCACTCGTTAATATTTAAAACGTTCGCACAAACAGTTTTTAAAATGTTTTATTCTTTGAATCCTTGTTTCTTCGTGGAGAATCGAAATGTAAAACAATATATTTAATCGCAGTGAGGCCCACATAAACTTGCTATGATGACAATTTGGATCGTTTCTACTTCATTCACTAACTTTATTATTACCTATATGCGAGTGTCAGTGTACCAGTACATTACCTATATACTTAAGGTAGCTACATTGGCAGGTACTTATAGCAGTATTTAGTCTAATGGCTATTTTATTTACGAATTTCCCGCGTAAAAATAACTTGTAATCATATTAAGTCTCAAACAGCAGCAGGCAGCAGCTAAGACATCGGATTTTTGATTGCGATGTTGTCTATGTGCTTACTCCTAACACAACAATTAAGCTTACTTAGAAGGGTTAACGAGATAGTAGTCATGTGCGACCCACGTTACTAGCAGTCTTTTTTAATTTGAAGAAAACAATTTATGTAAATTCCAGTGGAATTCGTCGGATTGTAGCGAGTTAATGAAACACTTTTTTAATGACAGCTCGGTTGGTATGGTGACGGCTGCGTCCCTGTAACACGATATAGCCGCATACGTTTGACGCGCACTCCCAATTTATGGTTTACCGAAACGATTGATGACATAGTGGAAATTATTTATTCTACTGGGATTTTTCACTTGTATTTTATATTTTATTTGGTTTAACTTCTGGAATGTTATACTATCTAATTAAGTGGTTTAAGTTTCATTTCATTTGTGATCTAATAGTTTGAGCATTAAAAGTCTATGTTTGATCGTACATATTTTTTGAATTTTATTATTTATTATAATTGAATTAAATGAAACAACAGACTTTTATATGTATTACATAAATTCAAAATACAAATCTAATTGCACCTATTGTATGCTAACATGCTCTGTACACTCTGTACTTCATACATAAGTTTATGTAAAACAGAATTAATTCAAGGCCTCGATACATAAAGACTCGATACTTAAACAACACTGCTTTTGCTGTGTTTTTATTATTTTTCATAGCTATGGTAATCCAGCTCGTTGAAAAGTAAGCATACAAAGAGGCAAGCAAACCGAGCGATCCCATAATTCAATACATCGCTGAGTATCGGGAGCTCATTGCCAATTTCACACCTATTGAGCAATGACAAACATCGGCCACTCGTAATCAATACACAGAGAAATAAAAAACAACCTTAGTATAAGCTGATAACGTTTCAATTTCAGTGTCTCTTGTAGTTATGAAAAAGTAATTGTTTTGATAGGTTGTTTTAAATTATTACCTTACTCCTTTCCACATGGAGAGGAGTGAAATAGAACTAATATTGAACTCAGGGTTTCAGATAACTAGTTTTTTTTTGCTGTTTGAAGCTTAAATATCTGCTGCAGTCTTTCAAAGACATTTAGCATATAGGTATATTTTTTACGGAATAAACAATGATTGTATAGCAAAATGAGGTACCTAGAACCATATGATATCGCGATGCCAAGTGTAATGACAGTTGTTTGACAAAAATTAAACTTTGTTCTCGTTCGCACAACTTAATTAGTGCATGTTCTAATGCACTCGGGATTGCCTACGATCATCTGTCTATACATGTAAAAAAATCGTAACCTGGTAGACTGTACATTGAGTATTTTTCCAAAAAATAATTGATGTGTGTTCTAGGATATATGATTTTTTGAATTTTTCGATGTTCGTGCATCACTTGAAAAACGTTAAACAGATTCAGCTTAAATTTTGCATGAATATTCTATATGATAGGACCAGTAGAGCAAAATCGCTCTAAACTGTTATTGATGACCACTTTATTATTCCAAGGTAGACTTACGAATTTTTATAGTTCATTAGAACTCAGACATGGTCAAAATTCGGACTATAATAAATCACGTTATACCGGAAGGTGATGAGTTTCAAGATTTTACATGTAAGATCACGAAACTCTACAGAGTTACCCACGTATAACAGATAGTTAATTAGAAACACATAAACATTTCATAATTAATATTACGTTTTGTTGTTTGTATATATGTATATATATATATATATATAAGTATAAGCGTCGGTAGCTTAGTGGTTAAGGAGTCGACCCTACGATCGAGAGGTCCCGGGTTCGAGTCCTGGCCATTACACTACCGACGTGAACCCACTCCTAACACAAGCAATTTAGCTTAGCTGGAGGGGTTAGAGGGAATATTAGTAATTTTGGTTACTAATATTCTTTTTAAAAAAAAAAAAATATTTATATATGTATTAAAGAATTTTGCAGAATTGATTTCGATGTTACCTATATAATATAAAGTGAGGGAAGGAATTTATTGTCCTAATTTAGTAGTTCTAGCTTTGATAGTTTAGCTCTACGTTGATAAGCCAGTTACCCGAAAAATACTTTATTTTTCAAAATAAATAGTTGCAAATATAACGATAACATACCTTTTTTTTTCGTGCGGAAATCCCTTCGGATACCCCCCCGCCGGCCAGCGGGGGTGGTTATGTCGGGCTGTGGCACCGCACGCCGTCTCGGGTCTTAAGACGCCGTGGTGTAAGGTTGCCCATAGAGCATATCCCTCGCACCCGACTGACCCAGGGCCATCTCCGGTTGCGAGATGGCCCCCTCGGGTTTGGGAACCACGGTGTCCCCGTCTTGCCCCGGTTTGGGGGAGGGGCGCTAGTCGCACCACCGTCCCGGCCTGCTTCTGCTGGGGTGACAGTCGGCCTCACCTGCCACCCCCAGGCCTGCGCTCATGGAGAACGATAAAATACCTAACTAAATACGTATTGGGATCGAGACTGCAGTAAACATACACTGATCTATTCCACACTTAACACGGACGAAGTCGTGGACAAAGCTAGTAGTGAATAAAACTGTTGGCTGGTACAATTGTATGTTTGTATTAAAATAGCCAACAAGTACTTATGTAGTCCGGTCGGATGGGAGCCAGGCGTTCTTTTGTTTTTTATTATCTCCTCAACACAAGTTTTCATCACCAGACGGGAGAAAATTAGATTTTTTCAATTACAGCATTCTGTTTGTGATATACCTAAACGAATGTTTGTAACGAGTACAGACGTATATACTTTCAATTGAATAAATGATTCCCCTTCCCCTGATGACCCTTCAGTAGGCGTCTTTACCTCTATATTAGATTAGGTAGATATACTTACCGTAAGGCACTCAGTATTTAAAAATAATTGTACGACGCCAGACTAATTAAATATAACTCCATGTTTCTTCAAGGAAAAAGGTGAAAAAAGAAACAAGTCAAGACCAATTCTCATAAAAATGATGGGTAAATCTTTGTGTACGTACGGCGCGGCGCTCCCCTATAATGAGCATTCTCGTTTTCTCGACCACCTCAGTAGATTTTCATTCACATACACAAGTACTGTAGGCACTTTGTACATACATTTGGCAGTGCAATGCAGTGTTTGTCACCGCATCACGCGTGTGTGCATGCGTGACTCCTCATGTGTGCGTGCGTGTCACCCTGCAGATTGGCGCAATTAGCGGAGATGGGGCGGGGCCTGCGCCCGCGCAATGTGGCGACATCTCCTCCCAGACGCACACTGTTGCGATGCCCGTAATCATGCTACGAAATAACGCTGGCATCAGCCTTTAATTATTTATTTTCCTCCGTAGTTCGCAACCAAAGCCATGGCCACGCGACATGCATAGTTAAACAGCATGAATTAAATATTCGATTGAAAAAACAGAGACATGAACTTGCAAGTTGCACTGGTGGCGTCTAAATTAACACATCTATGCATTTCTTGCCATTCCGCCTTACCATACAAATAGTCTTTAGCTACACATTAGGTTAATCGACTCTGGAGTATGCTTGTAGGTGTTTTTTATCTAGATCTAATTAATTTGGCTGTTCTGGCATCTATTTACTGGTGTGTGATAAGAATACTGGTGCTTTAAACAGAAACGTTGGGATAAGGATGTAGTAAAAATGTTATTCCTGTTCAATAATAAATAATAAGTTATTACGAAGTACTATATATAACTACCTACTTTTTTAATAACCATCTCAGTGTTGGCACTAATTACTTCAGAAGCCTTTTATTACTCCTCTTCTTCACACGGTTTCCTTGTGGATACTAGTGACGTACCACGTAGATACGTGGACATAAGGCATAATATGCGTGCCATATATGATATGTCACGCATATTATCCTTTAATGTCGTCAAGCCCGCATTTCTTGGGTCTTCCCCTCCTAGCAGGGCTCGGCACTGTGGCATGGCCAGATATTTGTAGCAAGGCGATTGCTGCAAAATGTGGCCAACCACCTACTTTTTGGATAAATCTACATAGTAATAACCGTCCCTATTTGATGGTGATCTGGATTACAAACTAAACCGACTGGGATAGTTGGAGTTTGGCCGAATCTGCCATCTATGAACGAATTCACAGACGCCAAAATAGTGCGCTCTACTTGGGGTGACTTTTTATACTTACCTACCCTGAATTGTCACTACAAATGTCTGTGCCTGGTCAGCATTAGCGCTTGGCCAGGTTTGCCAGACCATATCCACTGCTCTTAAGAATTCAGTTGTTTTCTCTCTGCCAATCAGTGGGTCAAGCAGTCTCATCTCAGCAGAAGCCATTATGTTACAGATTTTGGGAAATTTGAAATTTGATTGTCTACTTAGAACAGCCGCGGTAGCCTAGTGGTATGGGCAATGGACTGCTGAGACGAGGTCTCGGGTTCGATCCCAGGTATTACCATGGCACACACCAATGACTTTTCGATGCTTTTCGAAGTTATGTGTGTATTTATCGCAGGTTTATAAGTGCCCGGTTAATGGCAATAGGCTCACCACCTATTACATTGGGACCTAAAACATAAACTGGCGAAACGTGGGTGCTAGCACCTCTGCCTACCCCTTCGGGGATATAGGCGTGAGTTTATGTTATGTTATGTATGTTAGAACATTATTTTTTAGAAGAGTTGATATTTGCCTTTTGCTTACACAACATACATATAGCTCATATAGGTATATACATATATATACTCACGACTTTGTACGGGGTAGACACAACATCCTTTCATTTGCTTCTGTCCTTGTACACTTCACGAGCTTCCTCTGTTGTCTGGAGTGCTACAGCTGACTAGCCCTGAATGTATGTTCATACGACACAGGTAGCTTCCTAATTTATTTTTTTTCGTGCGGAAATCCCTTTGGATACCCCCGTGCCGGCCAGCGGGGTGGTTATTTCGGGCTTGAACCAACTAAAACCGCACGCCGTCTCGGGTCTTCAGACGTCGGGGTGTAAGGTTGCCCATAGAGCATATTCCTCGCACACCGACTGACCCTGGGCCATCTCCAGTTTTGAGATGGCCCCCTTGGTTTGGGAACCACGGTGTCACGGTGTCTTGCCCCGGTTTGGGGGAGGGGCGCTAGTCGCCCCGCCGTCCCGGCCTATAAATAATCGTGCACTTTATTCATTGTAGTCTGCCAGCTATACGGTGGAACAAGTACGATCGCATCGATCGCTGAAGCTAAAATTATAACCTATGTGATGTGAATGTGATGAAACTTTTCGTTGCATAGTTAGAACACTATAAGTGCATAATACATATATATATACATATAATACAAACCATTAAACTGTATATTCAAAAAAGGTCGATATCGCAATAGCGCGCCGTAACTGTTTGAGACAAATTTAGACATTTGTCGTTATTTTTACACTTCAAGTGCTACTCACTACAGATAGCTATCTATTTCTGTATCATACGTTCTCTAGTATCTAGTGCATTATAGATACATATACAAATGTCACTAATTGAACACCGCGCAGTATGAAAGTACTAACAGTACTCGGTTTTTAATAGACGTCGGGAAAACAATGATAATCTGTCTAAGATCGGCATGCTTCGGTTTTGCGGAGCATTTCTCTCTATCGTACTTTGGATTGATAACTTCAATAGAGTAGTTAAAACCGTTTGTGTTTATGAAATATTTAAATTACATCTTTGGTTTTAACTACTCTAAAAAGTTATTAAGCTACAGACATACGCTGTGCGATAAAGAGACCGCTCTTTAAATTCTAAGCAAGTCGATCTAAGCCGTGCTCTCACTCTTCTGCCCGACGATGACGTGATAAAATCAAAAGCCAACTCATCTTTCTTTAAAATATCATTAGGTATGTAGGTACTCTTATGATTTACATAAATACTGTAATGAATTAAACAAGTAAAATTAGTAGGCACCAGTTTTACTGGTCTGTGAGTATGTTTACATTTGCTATTAGAATTTTAGATGGGAAATTAAATAGTTTTATGGATTTTAAATGGAGTTAAATTTTAGTTTCTTCGACATTAATCACATGGGAATCATACTAATTTCCTGATTTTTTCATTTCAATATTATTCTGAATTAGTTTATTAAACGTTTTGATATATTACGATAGATACGATGAGAATTTAAACCATCCAGAGACATCAAAATTGGTAAAGTAATTTAAGAAGAATTTAGTGACATACACACGTACAGAAGTATATCTAAATGTTTAGTTTAGTGAGAATTTGAATATGGAACTTCATTCTATTTGGCATCAAATTAAAATTAAACTTTAAAAATATTAAAAGTGAATTTTGATGAACTTGTATTTTGTGACTTGGGTACCTACGTCGTTTTGACAGTAAAATTTTAGCGATTCTTAGTCTAGTTTACAGAGTATTGTAACACCAGAATCGGCACTAACAACTGTTTCATCAAAGGCATTAGTAAAAACCGAAAGTAGCAAGCAGAAGCACTTCACGATTAATTAAGTCGAACTGCCCGTTAGACTACTTATTAGTCGTCACAATACATTTAACATCGGCCATCTTAAACGTTACATTTGAATATAAGAACGAGGCGCACGTGCAATCAGTAGTATCTCTGTTGGTACCCATAAACTTTACTATTTGCGTTAAGGTTTTTGTACTTAAGGTTATTATCGAGAGGGAAAATGTTGTATAAAAACTTTGCCAGATTTTCTACAAAAAACTTTGTGGTCGTTTTTTTTTCATAAAAGCATTGCCTGTTCGCCTGGTATCGCAAGCGTTTGTAGGTTACGGTAACCACCTACCATGAGATGAGCCGTGTGCTTGTTTGCTATCTTAGTACTAAGCATGTAAATATTTCGCGTAGTTCCCGGTGAAGTATAAGAATATCGTAAGAGGCGATTAATTGGATTAACTGATGGAGCGGTTTACTATCTGATAGTAAAGCCCATAACGTGCGTAGTATAACTTTGCGAAATTTATATCTCTGCTTACCCCTTTAAAGATATATCGGCATGAAAATCTGTGTAAAAAATGTAGCTCCAGAATTTTTAATACTCTAAACTAACTGCTTGTAAATTAAAACGCAAACTCAAACGTAACGTAACAATTTTATAACAAGAGTGGCTACGATATCGATTCGGTCGAACAACTAGAAACATTGTTTTGTTTTATTGACGCGGGTAGTTAAAAGTTTGGCGTGCCTATCGATCGGGTACGAAGTACCAGTTGACCTGATTACTTAACTTTTTAAGCTAGTCGTGTTTATATTATTTGCCTAGGTTGTTTTAGCCGTTCAGATGGGCTATTGTGGTTTTAACTGTCTTCGAGTTTTTAGTGTGTGGTTAGATTCGTAACACAATATTCTATTCGGTTGTAGTAGTAAAGCTCTTACACAGAATGACTAGGTATATCTATAACAATAATAAGTACAATACTAAGCTTTAATGGAGTAGAAATATTACTCACATTAGGTACTGTTGGGTAACCTCCTCGAGTGTCGCTCCGATTCTGATCCCGCTGCAGTCCGGGGGGAACGGAATCGGAGCGGCCGGTACACCCTGGGCGGCGGTCAATGGCTTCCCCTTCATAGGGTTGGCATTGATCGTCGGCCAATACCCAACGTGGCGGGAACACATCACTCTCCGTACTCCTCTGCTTTCAGAGGAGACAGGATGAGCGATGCTGTTAGTGGTGAGATGGCCCAGGGTTAGTCGTGGTGCGAGGGATATGCTCTATGGGTAACCTTACACCCCGGTGTCTGAAGACCCGAGACGGCGTGCGGTTTTAGTCGGTGCAAGCCCGACATAACCGCCCCCGCTGGCCGGCCTGGGGGTATCCGAAGGGATTTCCGCACGAAAAAAAAAAAAAAGGTACTTCCTTATTGAAAATACTACTTATGGTACCGTCCATTACCGTCTGACAATAGAACAGCTTCCTAACCTGACGTACTCATCAAGCCTCTCACGATAAACGAAGCGAATTAACAGCATTAGACTTTAATTAGTTCAATCCATACAAAGCAAGACAAGACATGTACTTCCATACAAGAATATATACGCTCTGAGAACATCGCCTCCGTTTGATTACCTTCAGTTTACAATTCTGATCCAAGCTAATTAATATTTAAATGTGCTTACGTCATGACAATGTGTTTAATACAATGGACACACGAGTTCCCATCGTATTTTTTTCCTAATCGCTCATTATTAGGCCCTGTATAAAAAATAATACCGGTAGAGTCCGCTCCAATGCACCCGACGCCGTCCACTAAAGAACTTAATGTATTCATTTTGCTTTTATATCTTTCGCGTGATTAACTTTGATTGATTGCATCCAAATATTGATATTTGATATTAAATTCTGGCGACCGACCGCCGACAGAGACGGATAGATACAATCACGTTAGAGTAAAAGGGATAGTTGTTATATTTCCATGTCGTTTGCATGACAATGAATAATAATCGGGAATGGGACACGTTAGGAAGTGCTTTTATACACAGCAAAAAATTTAGTCAGAGGTGAAAATATTATTCGCCGTTTGAAGTAATTAGTTTCTTTTTTGTTAATTGTATGTGGCTATAAAACTTTGTTATTTAATGCTTCGTATTTATTTTTATCGTAATAAATTTATAATGAGTTTTTAGAAGCGAGAGCAGTTAAAATGATGTTAACATGAAATTTATAGACTGGAATCTACATTACATAATCCAAACAATTGTTCTAACGTCAAGTAGATAATAACTATTTTAAATTCTATAGTTTTTGTTGACTGTATTCTTTATTTTATGTACTGGCACAAAATGGGTTTAAAGATAAGTACATCTAATTATGTTCTCTGTAAGAGGCTTGCCAGGAGTATGTTTCCGGTCGATTGCCACGTTGAAGGTGATGCGTGCCGAGCTTGATGGATGAAGGCAGCGCAGGCGCAGGCATGCGGTTCAGCCACATGAATTCGTGTATAGGTATAACCACAAGTTTAAGTTTCTCGCTGCAGAATAAAATCATAGCGCATTACCGTCTTATGACAAGGAAATAAAGTTGAAAGTCGCTTGTGATATATTTAGAAAAAGGTAGAAGAATACTAACTAGTGTAGATGAGTCGGTGGTTTTGTCACGATTTGTCATACATCGATATGCGGTTACGGACGTCCCTAGGAATGGTTACAGCTTAAAACTTAAGCAGAAGTTATGACAAAAATGTCGTGGGAACGGCCAATGAACTGTGGCTTGTACTCTTTTAAATTGATTAGGCTTGAATGTCCGGCTAATAGCGATCGTGCCCCAACGAAATAACTTGTTAACAGAGCAACCACAATAAACCGAGACTTAATTAATAATTCACGATTTATATACATTGTGTTTATAGACAGTAGATCCAACAATAAATGTCTAAGTGTATCAGTAGTTTAAATTATCAGATAAATTTCTTAATCTAAAAATATTAATTCTTGTTGTTTTCCTATCTTAAAACTAACACAGTTTTTGTTTCGGCTGAATATGAATTAAACCGAAAGAACGGTAAATAAAATATATAATACCTATAGAGTAACCGAAATTAGTAGTGTATTACTGTTAAGCTAAGCTACATTGCTTGTGTAAAGAGTGAGTTCCCTAGTGAATTTGTGCAAGACGACATATGTGTGCCAATGGTCACACTGCCAAGGATGCAAAAGAACGTGCGAAGTGGCGCTGTGAAAGCCAGAAAGTGAAAACTGGGCTCCGAGGTGAAAACCTCAGATGTGACCGGGATTCAACGCTGAGATGATGATGATGGGGAGTGAGTTACCTTCTGTAGTTTGATTGCTGAGGTTCGAATTTGTGACTTCTAGATTTGCAAACCCAATACCTTCATCATCATCATCATCATCATATCAGCCGTAGGAAATCCACTACTGAACATAGGCCTCCCCCAACGCCTTCCATTTCGATCGGTCTGTAGCGGCCTGCATCCACCGAGTCCCTGCTCTCTTTGTTAGGTTACCAGGTCGTCTGTCCACCTTGCGGGAGGCCTTCCTACGCTGCGCTTGCCGTTACGTGGTCTCCACTCTAGAACCTTTCTGCCCCACCCAACTTCTTAGCCGTTGTCTTATATTTTCAATACTATTTACCGTTAATAACGTTATTATTTGCATTTAGTTATTACAACAACAGCGCTGACATTTTAACGTTGTTAATAATCTTCCATAATCAAAATTTTCCGTTTAATAACTGAGGCATTCGTGGCGCGGTGTGTACATGTTAAAAAACTGTTTGAGTAAATAGCCAAGTTTTTTAGATTTATATTTTCATTAACGTGTTACGTTTTTACCATATAAAACATTTAGGGCGCGGGGCGTTAGCGTCGCGGCGCCGGCCCAAGTAGAAGCCTATTTTCGCAGCACATTACCGAGGATGAATGATTTCCTGGCCCGCCATGATTTATGCCCCACTGTTCTGTAGTGGCTACCAACCAACGACATAGACTCATTACCGCACACCGTTGAAGAATGGACACTCCTTTGTGCGAGGAAGCTCTGGCATTTGTCTTTCTTTGTTACTTTTGAATGCAGATAGCCATCGCTTCGGATACTCGAGCTTTATTTACAGATTATTATCTACCACTGAAAGTTACGACATTGATTACAGCTATCGTTAAACAAAGAGCGTGACACAATATTTGTAAATTTATATAAGTATAAATATGTAGTAAAAATGGTTATTTTTATCAAAATAATTATGTTATGGCCAGTAAATTAAAATAAACTTCATCTAATCTTGTAAATTTAAAATGAAGTCATAATGACGAGTCTGAATTATTCGGTCGTTAATCTTTGTCGGCAACGTTCGTTCCATGGTCGATGGTCGCTCGCCGCACTTGTTACACAAAGGAGGGTTATATTCACATGGACTTAATATATGCTTTAAATGTGTTTAAGTTTAAAATATATTAATTTAACTCGACAACTAAAAAAAAAGTGTTTCAATGAGATACGAAATGGTTTTCATATTTTTATAAAGTTTATTTATAAGGCTTTAGGAGGTGTATGTAGACCTCGTGGCCGTGGGAAGCAGGGGTAGGAACGCGTGAAAGTGGATATGGCAATGAAAATAGTGATTGAGGAGATGGCATTTAATAGGATGGTATGGAAGAGGATGACAAGTTGCGGTGACCCCAAATAATTGGGACAAGGGCAGGTAGATAGATGATATAAAGTTTATTTATTATTTCTTATTACTTTTTATATCTTAGGTCAATACTAAATGAACAAATTGATGGTACAACTGGCACTGATTTGTTCCACTAGTACTATTGATGGTACAAATGGTATCGATGTATCCCATAAATACCATTATACAGGTCCAATAGAGCCTTTTCCTAACTCAGTTTCAGCTTTCAGTTTGACTACGAAACGGCCGAACTTCAATACTTTTTGCGGCTCGTTTATTTTTAAGCGACTATATTTTCGACCCTCATTATTGTTTTATTTTCCAATTTAAAACATGAATCTAACAGAAAATATACAATATTATCTATAAATAAAGTTTCTGTTTTCACTTAAATAATAATGTTATTTCATACCTATTTTTCTTGATTTGTGATCTTTGGTTCCTCACCATCCGAACGTCAAAATAGGTTGCATTCAAAATTTGCACTGTCCGACTCCTCCTTTCTATAATTTGGTATAATTCTCAATAAGTTCTATTTTCTAAAGATTTAGATCGGAAAAAGAGAACATCTAGAACGGGACTTGAACCCGCGACCAGTCCCTTACAGGGAGAATGCTCTGACCAGCTGAGCTATCTAGACAAGTCCCAGATTTTCGAAATTCTCCGATATATTATATACGCCTTAAGGCGACGCTGGAGCCATCTACCGTAATTCTTGCGAACTACGGAAACAATGAATAACTTTACAGTCATTTTTAAACATTGTTTTTTGATGACTCCGCCTAATTAATTCTATTAAATTTTTAAGCATTTTGTATGCTTACTTTTTTCTAAAGATTTAGATCGGAAAAAGAGAACATCTAGAACGGGACTTGAACCCGCGACCAGTCCCTTACAGGGGGAATGCTCTGACCAGCTGAGCTATCAAGACACGTCCTAGATATTCGAAATTCTTCGATATATTATATACGTCTTAAGGCGACGCTGGAGCCATCTACCGTAATAGAATAGAAAAAAGTAAGCATACAAAATGCTTAAAAATGTAATTGAAATAATTCTATTTTTTGAAAGCGTCGGTAGCTTAGTGGATAAGGGGTCGACCCTACGATCGAGATATCCCGGGTTCGAATCCTGGCCATTACACTACCGACGGGAACCCACTCCTAACACAAGCAATTAAGCTTAGCTGGAGGGGTTAGGGGGAATATTAGTAATTTCGGTTACTAATATCCTTTTAAAAAGAAATCTTGTCTTTGCCGTCTAACCCCACACCCGCGTGCGCCGCGTGCGCCAATCAGCAAGTGTACCGGATTAGGTGACTTGGGCGCCAAACATCTTGGTGGGTACATTAATTGACTAACTCGCTAATTGTTTGGTTGATTGATCCTCTATCATGTAGTATTTAATTGAAAAATTAGTGACACAGTACATCACTATATCAGTACATCAGTACATTTCATATTCTAGAAACTGATTACACTTTTTATGCGAAATTATTTTGTGCAAAATATTTTTCTTTCCGTTTTTATAATAGCTCATTAACATGAGAGATCCAAACGGACATATATTATAACTCGACAACTTCTTGTGAAGTGTCGAGTGTGTCTTGCAGGCTTGCAATAATTACTGAATAAACACTATAAGCAATTATATTATTAACCTTTCGTATTTATTTGTAATTAAACAAAAAATCTTCATGAAACTAAATATTTGCTCTCAGAACCACTTAACCACCAAGGCAAACATAAAACTAGCTGTTGCCCGCGGCCGTCCGTCCGTACCCGCTTCCCATGGGAAGCTATTCTAGGTATAAAAGTAGCCTATGTGTTATTCCAGACTATAATCTATCCCTGTATCGAATTTCAGCCAGATTCGTTCAGCCGTTAGAACGTGATTAAGTAACAAACCACCAAAAAACACAAACATCTTCACAAACTTGTACCTTAAAATATTAAGCAGACAGTAGGATATTAGGATAGGATTTTAAATTTCTTCCTTTACCCAATTGTAAAAAAAGATAAGTACACTTCCAAATATAATTGAATCACCGCTATATTCCAAAACACTTTAAAACAAGTTACTATAAGTATGTAGGTAATACTGCAGGTGCGCAAGCGCAGCTCTGATGACGGTTATTGCGTACCTACAAACTGTGCTCTTATTACCAGTACAAACTGGACGCATTGTTGCCGGACGTCAGGTGCATTATGGTCTGAGGTCAACAGTTTGAGAGCAATGGCTCAGAGGTACTATCTAGACACATATAAATAACTGTTGACTGCTTGTATTTACAGTCTAGACTAGAAGAATTTAGGTTTAAGGCTAGTCTAGGTATATCCTGTAGTTCAAATGAATTTTTTTACTGAGCTTACTAAATAAAGATTTTTTTTTCGTGCGCTTATCTAATAAAAGAGCAGTGAAAATTAAGTCTATGTAAAGCATACTAGTAAATTTTTTGACAGCAGTACGGACGCACGGTATGATGCCATGGTACCTACATATAAAGTACAGAAAATTACTTTTGTAAAATGGCCAAAAAAGTTTCTAAATACCCTACGATGTGTATGTATATAGATTATCTACAACTTGGTACATTTTCAGTGTCGTAGACCATACGCAAGTATTGAAAAAGTTGAATGAAAAATTGGCGGAAAGGACTATTACATCTGGCGGCAAGATGTGTTTTGTAGTTATTTGGAGTCTCAGGAATAGGAATTCGGTCACTGTTGCCGGTCTTAGAATTTTTCAAACACATAACCCTGTAGCGCCTGCTCTATTTCAGTTATTGCATAGACTAGATTTTCTATTCCTAATGGAAATTTTAAATAAAGAATTGTCTAACGCTTACGAGGTTCTGAATTTGAATTTCCAAGCTTGTTAGCTTGTCTTGTTACGTAACATGGATTCTTGGTGCTTAATACCTGTATGAGCGACACGTCATACAATACAAACCTGTACATGTATTGTGACGTCATCACACCCATAACGGATCACGAAATATATAATATTGTTTATGTTACTATGCACCTTTCGTGACTCGGCGAGGCTCTATGTAGATATACCTACTATTCACGGGCCAAACGCAACGATCTGTCATTGTAATAACGTTGATTAAAATGTCCACTAAGTAAGTAATAATGTTGCTGTTGATTTATTATATTTGATTGCAATGTAACGCCGAAGTTGTCTATTCGATCACGTCGCCGATAATAAGTAAATGGATATTATGACAGGATCGAAGATTTTAACGTCTTACTAGCAAGCTGATGTAGAATGTACGAAAAGTTTAGTTGGATAAAATGGCATGTCTTCTAATAGTTATTCATTTGTTCATAATTTTTACAAATATCTGCATCGAATGTGTAATCATCGATGTGAAAATTAACAATCTTGATTTAATTAACTCCCTCAGATGAAATTTGACTGGTGAAATATATAGTGAATATTTTTTTATTCATAAACACGTAGTGGAAAAAAAATCGTTGCTAATTTATTTTATGGGTTTCTAGTCAGTATTTAGCAGAATTGCGGAGACAAAATTTCAAATTCATAAATAGAATAAAGTACGAAAATCGAACGAGTTAGGAAAACTCTTAACTAGTTCTTGCAAGTAATCAACAATAAATTGTTTCAATTTGATTGTAATCCTGATACCATAAAGGATAAAAAACCTAGGTATTTACCTAACTGAGGGATATGCTCTATGGGCAACCTTACACCCCGGCGTCTGTAGACCCGAGACGGCGTGCGGTTTTAGTCGGTTCAAGCCCGACATAACCGCCCCCGCTGGCACGCGGGGGGGTATCCGAAGGGATTTCCGCACGATAAAAAAAAAAAAAAAAGGTATTTACCTAACTTAGCCATAGCTAGCAAAACATGAAAAAAAAGTTGCCTGTTGAATAAAATAAAATAAGGCCATTGTGTTGTGACATTTAGTATAAGTATAAATAATGACTGTATAATATACGAGTGAGCATTTAATCGTTTTAGTGTTGATAGTTAACCATAAAATAGTGTAACACCGTCGTTATGAATCATTCTAAAAGTCGCTTTGAACTTATCTAGTGGGATTAACTTCTACCTTGTTGACGAACGAGCTATGTATACAGAGGCGGACTCTATTACTTATGAAGTGATGATATTGAATTCATATAATAATTTTTAAAGATTAGAGGATTCAGACCGATCGCGTGTTAGCGATCAACTGTTTTAATGATGTATATATTTTTATTGGAATACAGTGTCAGTAATTAAATTATTTATTATTATTGCGTATGTAATTTATTAGTTTTCTGCACTTTGGAACAAACAAAAGAATTGAAAAGAAAATTGAAATAGGAATACAACATTAAAATTGTTACTCGTATAGAAATGGATAAGCAATTTTTCTTTATATTTATCAAGACATTTTAAATGCAATGACTTCTATGTACCTTTTTTTTTTTTTACCGTGTTGAAATCCCTTCGGATACCCCCCCCGCCGGCCAGCGGGGGCGGTTATGTCGGGCTTGCACCGACTAAAACCGCACGCCGTCTCGGGTCTTCAGACGCCGGGGTGTAAGGTTACCCATAGAGCATATCCCTCGCACCCCGGCTGACCCTGGGCCATCTCACCACTAACAGCATCGCTCATCCTGTCTCCTCTGAAAGCAGAGGAGTACGGAGAGCGATGTGTTCCCGCCAAGTTGGGTATTGGCCGACGATCAATGCCAACCCTATGAAGGGGTGAAGGGGAAGCCATTGACCGCCGCCCAGGGTGTACCGGCCGCTCCGATTCCGTTCCCCCCGGACTGCAGCGGGATCGGAATCGGAGCGACACTCGAGGAGGTTACCCAACACACACCCCACTTCTATGTACCTATATTAGACTGGCCGTTCGAAAACAAGAAAATTGGTATAAATTTATGACCACTACTGGACCAACAACATTGCGCCACTTTTTATTGCTATCATAGCCAGAGTATGTTAAATTTGTTTTATATGGGATCATCAACCGTCAGCAGTAAAGTAGTGCATTGGCGCCAAAATTCAAATTAACGTATTTTATAAAATTTCTTAAATATATTAAAATATTTATTTATTATAAATAATTGTTTAAACCGAAAGATAAAAGTGTATTCGAGGTTGATTTAGATAAGTAACTAGCTTTATTTGACATATCTGGGGGCACGGTAGTGTCCCGCCAAGACGAGACAGCGGACCGCAGGGCACTATCTACCTTTACTTGAAGCGTTTCGCCGTATTTTTATACCCTTAGATTCAGTTTGGATAGTGCTAGAAAGCCCAAATTCTCAGGATATGATATCAAAAAAGTACTCATTAAACGTAGCAAGTTTCAAATACATAGCTATTATATTTTAGAAATTTATTAATGTCTAAAATAAAATACGGAGATTTCGTCACTCACTGACTGACTAATCATCAAAACTGTCAGGCTATTTCCTGTAGTCGTAGAAAGCTAAAATTTGGTATGCGAGCTGAGATTAGTACACAGATTACATAAAAATTAAGATATCTGAACATTTTATCCCCCCATCCCTTAATATAGGGGAATTAAAGTTTGTATGGAACTTTCGCATTCTATTGCGGTCTCTCTGCGTAGCGGTAGTGCATTCGACTGCTACGTGAGGGGTTTGACTCCCGCTCAATGCAAATATTTGTATGCATGAATATGTATATTTGCATGTATGTTATATATATATTTACGATAAAAATGTATCTAATTATGTTTAATCCGCATTTTAGAATCCATAACACAAGCTAGTTAAGCTATACTTAAATATTTTGGATCTATATAGCGTTGTTTAGAATGTCGTAGAATATTTATTTCCATTGAGCCGGCGGGGGGGTATCCGAAGGGATTTCCGCACGAAAAAAAAAAAAGGTACGGAACCCTAAAAAGATCAATAAAATAAACATAGTATGACACAGTATGAAACTACTACGACAATTATTTAAGTAATTACAAAAAGAAATGAAATCTCATCAAAAACATGTTTATGTTTAATGATGCCAAGACGAGCCTTTACCTATACTGTGAAAAAGTTATTAGATTCTATGAAGAGCCAAGCCTAACTCTGCAAGCCCTAACCTAACGCTCTAAATCTCATTATAGCATATTAGTGTTCTGCGTGAATTTCTAGTCTAAAGTTCTCTGCAAATTCTTTTTTATTCTTTTTTTTTTATATTTTTATTGTTTTTTTTTACGTGCGGAAATCCCTTCGGATACCCCCGCGCCGGCCAGCGGGGTTGGTTATGTCGTGTATCGACTAAAACCACACGGTGTCCTCCCCAAGTGTCAAGCCCTCGAAAGGATAACCCCAGGAAAATTCTACACCTTAGTCAAAATATATGGCTTGGTAGTTTGGCATCATTTAACATGAACATGTTTTTGCTGGGATCTTGCCGCTTATTCAGATTTACATAAATATACACAATAGGTACACAGATACCATTATCTATTGCGAGGAGGCATGTACACCTCCCCATTTCCTGCTTCAACCCCGAAGTGTGAGACACTGTCTGTTCTGAACAGCTTGTCTAGTATACATAGAAGTCGTTCAAATGTATTGAGTTAATTCTGATGACACATAAATCAAAACTTGACATCATCGGTCATTTAAACGATTTATTAAACTTTCATTATTTTAATAATTACTTAGGTAGGTATATGTGAAGTAAATACGTTCGAAATTTGAAATGAATTTGAAATTTAATTTTCATAACAGAAAACAAGGTTCAATTTCGAAATGTGTATACTTGGAGCAGCTGGTTAAGTCGTTAGATGCGTACCTGTGTAGTGTGGACTTGTATTTTTCTCCTGATACCGTAATGCGCAAGTCACGAGCGGTTATGTAAGCATGCTGCCGGCCGGCGCCGTCATTATAGGCATTATTACTGGAACACTCCGGCTTCGCCATTGTCAAGATTGTGGGCCTTGTGGGGTCAGAGAGACCCGGCAAGACGTAAGCTTGTAATTTTGCAACAATTCCTATAACCCAATAAATCGCTGTTTGTAAAACAATTTCGCGAAAGATTCAGGCTGTTGCTTCTTAGATCACGCTCAGGAGATACATCGTGACTAGTGTACGGTTATTAATTATGGAAATTATTATGACAACTCATGTCGTGTCGATGTTGAACATGTGATTGTCATTATTGTTGCATCCTACGAGCTATATGTGAAAAATCGTGGTGCTAACTATATAATATGTATTTACTTAAATATAGGGATGATCTATACTTGGCTATTAAGTTTTCTTGAGGGTAATGTGATATCAAATAAAGTATATTTTAAACCGAATTGAAAATGAGGTAGTTTTGTGTTTATAAAATAAATAAATACCCTAGAACATATACACAGCACCATCTAGGCCCCAACTAAGCATATGCATAGCTAGAATGGGGATAAAAATAGGTATATGATACATTTTTTTAGAATACATTGAAATACTGAGACCAATGGTGATACCTACATACCATGAGTATACAACTTTAATATTTGCACTGAGCTGGAATTAAACTGACTGATCTGACTAGGCGGTCGAATGCTCTACCGTCGACGTCACACAAGTCGTCGTGGACCGTACACCATGCCCATGGACCATTGGGCATGGGCTGGATCGTAGGACCGATGGGGCCGTGTACATATCTACCACTTTAGCGGGATTACTTAAGTTACCTAGACTCCTGAGATACCTAATTAAAAATTTAAATATTAGTGTGAGTTAATGATGTTTATTGTACTGTACTGACTTTTTTGCTCATTATTAAATTAATCTGAGATGTATATATTATAATTAGATAGGTAGTCTTAGATTCGTCATAAATAGAAATAATCTAATCTATGAAAATATTTAATTACCTGACACAAGTTTATTCACACATTGTAACAAATTTATGTCATTTTAAAAAGGTAAATTAAAATATAATATATAATAACAGTGATTGCGTCTGTTTGAAAATTCTCAGTAGCAGTTCATAGTCTGGAAAAAAATGTCTGGTTGACGGTAGAACGTTCACTAAAACCAGCTGGCGAAATCATCATCCTCCAAGCGTTTTCTCAACTCAATGGGGGTCTAACCACAAAGCGGCCAAACTTCGAAGATTTTCGTAAAGGGACTACCTTCTGATCTCCACAGCCCACTGGTTCTATCGAAGTTTTGTAGTAAGACCCGTGTGTCAGACTTTTTAGGGCTCCAATTACCCGTAACGAACGACAGCTTAACGTGCTCTCCGAGGCACGTAGGCGTCTCAATGTATAAAAAATGGTCACCCATCCTAAGACTGACCTGGCTATTATTGCTTAACCTTGCAATGTGCTAAAGGTAAAATTGGCTCGTGGCTAAGTGGTAACCGAATAGTTACAAGTCGTAACTGGCCACATGGCCTACCACTATAGAAGCAAATTTAAAAACATATTCACGTCAAAAAAAACAACTATAACTAGAGGTTCAAAATATCAAGCTGTCAAGTCAAATGTAGTGGAAAGTAGGCAGTGGTATTGCGCATACGCAGCGGGTCGGCCGCTTTGATCCTCCACAAGTGTACCGTGACATACTCTACTGTGGCCGGTGGCTCTGCGGTCAGTTTCACGGAGCTATGAGCTCTTTCATAAGTACCGATATGTCACGGCAGCCGTATCGATGACTGAAGTATCGATTTTGATTCAGATTCGAGTTTCGTGGTGGCTTTATTATTGAGCTAATTTGGGTGAGTATCATTTTCGTTTATGACAAGTTTTTATTACGTCAATTTAGTTTAAAAAAGTTTTTCACTTGATAAGTCAAGTACGAAACTTTTAAAACTGTGCTAGTAGTTTGTTCGTAAGATACCAACTACAGTGTGTTAGGTTTGATATGTGAATAACGTTTTAAATATCTTAGTAACCATCGGACTCACAAATCTACACAGTCAAAACATTTCCCAAAGACTTCCATAATAAACGGTCCTGTAGTCTTGTTCCACTTGTCTTGTCCGCTTATATCCAACGGCTGCTTGCTGTGACTCTGGCAAACACAGAATGGGACATTCCCCTATTAGATAGACTCACGGCCTGGCAATCGAGTATTCAGTGTATGGGTAATATTTATTTGGTTTAGACGTTTAGTTAGTTGTTAGTGTTAATAATAATTTGGTGTAGGTACAGTAAAGAATTGATACATCTTTCTATCTACGATCCATAGTCAGGAATATTATCAATAAACAATAACAAAAGGTGAGAGTTTCCTTCCTAAATACTCGGAACTATCGAGAGAGCCATTGACAAGTCTCGAAACAATGAAATTTATTAAAATGCAATAACAATAAAATTCGTGTCCGGACATTATTGATGTTAAGTTATTCTTCAAACGCCACTTAATGAGAAGTGATGGGTTCTTAAGAAAATAAAATAAAAATACAATGTGCCCACAAAGGGTTCCAACACGGCGGGTCCATTGCGTATGCAGGGCGCGCACACTTGAAATTACATGTCTTGTATGCAAGGAGTACCTTCTACCATATCAGTGCATCATAGAGAAATAGTGTATCACCTTGTTATCAGTCTATTATATGATACTAACTATTGCTGCGAGAAACACTTATTTTAGTGCATGTTTTTTTTTATAAGAACCTTCTACAGAGTATTGGAAAATTATAAATCGTTCTCAAGTTATGGGCGAGACCAAAGAAAACATGGATTATTTTTTTATAAATATTATATAATATTATAATATATATAATATTATATAATATTTTATACATTTGTTCTAAATAGGTACTGTTTGTAGTTAGGGTGCTAGGTTGGGGACCTCCACGCGGTGCACCCTGGGCAAAGGAGACGGCAGCGCCTCTCTCCTAGGGTGGGAGAGACGCTGCCGCCTACGGTCAACTCCGACCGAGGCGAGGACGGCCCTGTTGAGGGCTGTTCGGAAGCTTTCCACGTGTCTGATTAGCAGATGGCACAGTGGAGAGCAAGTAAGGGGGCCATCTCGAAACCGGAGATGGCCCAGGGTCAGTCGGGGTGCGAGGGATATGCTCTATGGGTAACCTTACACCCCGGCGTCTTAAGACCCGAGACGGCGTGCGGTTTTAGTCGGTGCAAGCCCGATATAACCGCCCCCGCTGGCTGGTGGGGGGGTATCCGAAGGGATTTCCGCACGAAAAAAAAAAAAGTACTGTTTGTAGTTTAGCATAATTTCGGAATCGTTTTAACCAAAATACACCTATCATAAAATGGAAAAAAGATCCCTGGCCCCGGGGAGATAGCCTCAGATGCAACCAGAAGGTCAATTCTCGTAATTAAAAGATATTCAAGATTTACGAGAATTGGTCCTCAGGATCGCTGTTAAGATGATATTGCGTGTTTTTGGCGGGGTCTGCTTTTCTGCTGTTTCTATTTTTATTTGGCTTGCTTTGGCTTTCCCTTGCGGTCTGACCTTTCAACTTAGAGAGGGAAGACTGCGCCAGAGCGTCGTCCGTTAATCAGCAGGTGTACCAGCTGTCAGGTGAAGTTGGGTCCCTATGATGTTTGGAATTGCAACTTAAACAGCCGTTTTAAAGATGTTATTGTTATATCACCATACCATAGCCGTTTTAAATATAGAAGGCTATTCATTAATTAGGTTTTATTATCACTAAAAGAATATTGTAGATCGAATAAAATTTTCGAATTAAGAATTCAAGAATTCATCAGAGTTATGCAAACATTTGGTAGCAATATATTGGCTTATTCAAGTGTTGTGTGTGATGAGTGTCATGATGCTATTATAATAAAATAACAAGTGATGTAGATGCGAATCTTTCCATAATTGGTTACTTTTTTGTGGTATTAACTACAAAAATATTTTATTAACTGCATAGAAACTTAATAACTGTCTATGTGTGGTTCTAAATCATAAGACACCCACGATGACAACGAATAGTTGAGTTATAATCCGGTGGACTTAACCTATCGCATCGCTTTCAATATCGAATTCGATTTGTCGAAAACTTACGTTGAAATGTCGTTGTTAATGTCAATTTTAAAAGTAAAACCTAGCATACGAAGGAAAACCAAAATAGTTTTTTTGAAATATACAAATTTTTGCAACTCTTTAATCAAATTTAATTAAATTTAGTGTTAACTACTAAACGCAAAGATAACTAAGTTGACCCAGATGCCCTAAATTCAAACTAAATTGAAATTCAAACATAGATATTCATTAGCATTAAAAATCCGGATATTAAAATAGGATGACGTATGTTTCGAATCTGTCGAACTTTAGCGCTACGCCATCGACTTCGACGCGACAACCTTTCTGTTCACTCGACACTAGTTGTTATTCCCTACGTCACTTGTCACACGCCACTCGGTAGCACCCATCCGTAATAATAAGAATTGTAATATAAAAGCATTATAATCCAATCAGTAGGTAACGTGAGGTGTGACCGCCCGTGAGCACGCTTACCATTCGGGACGCAACCATGGTGATCATAAAAAAAAAATTAGACGTATTATGTACTACACAGAGGAATTAGAAAGAAATAGCCGGTAGATACACATATAGCTATAATATAGTATATATATATAGAGTAAACGAGACCGTTTTATTCACTTTCGACTACAGCGGATCGCCTTCCCCGAATTCACAAAAACAAGTTCATTGACGTTTCGGAACGTAACACGATCACTATTGCAAAAGTGATTCGACATTCGGAGTGGGTCGTTTGATCGATGAAGTCTGTACTTCGGTATGTAATGTCCTTCGTGAACTCATATTCGGCTAGTGTATTGTCAGATATGAGTATCTACCTGTACCGGAATGAAAGCAAAACCTCAGATACTAGAATATTCAATAATGAAATATTAATTTAGTAAGACTAAACTCAGTTATTTTTCTATTAAATTGTGGTCCTTACATACGTAAAATTATAAAGCGAACTACAAATTTGCTTGTGCATTTTTTTGATCGGGTTATATTTCGTCAAATTAAAGATGTGATTAACTTTTTATGACGCAGTAGTTCTAGTATACATTAAAAAAACTTAAAAAAATAGAAGCATATATTTCTGTTTTTAGTATAATAGTGTTACATATAATAATAATTTATAAATTAAGTATAAATCTGGACCAACTACTTTCAGGTCTTGCGTTTGTTTCGTTACAGGTTGTAAACAAGGAAAGAAAGACCAATTTATTACTGCATATACAAAATATGCAGATATAAAGAACATAACAACGATACTTAGCAAACGGGTTCAAATCATTGTATACTTTATGTTATTGTATATCGTAAAACATTCAAAATTAGATATTATAACGTTCCTTTATTAATTGACCTTACTTACATAATAAGGGAAATCCGGTTAATTAGTGCGAATTTATTCCACTTAACCGTCATCGTTGGTCGCTCGCGATCGTTTCTTCTTCCAGGCAGCGATCAAATGAATGAAGGCGAAAGATGGCTTGCGAACGTATCACACAGAGTAATTAATTTCTTTTTATACAAATTCACAATGAAAAATTCAACAATTTTTTTTGCCAAAACTAAGATGAATGAACTCAAGGGTATATTCGTGATGACTAACACTATAGATTACTGAAATAAAAAGGGAGTGTCATTCTTTCAGTCCCAAAAGAAGGTATATTGTGTGGCATCAAGGCTAAAGCAAGCGAGAGGGATTCGTTGATCTCTTAACTAATTCTTAACGAATAATTCATAATGATGAATGTAAAAATTTCGTGCAGAATGCTAACGTGCGGGATTCATTAATAATAGAGTACATTCGCTTGGTTGATGTCTACCCAACATTACTTGAACGATTAAATTTAACTGGCAGTTATGTGTAAAGTTTGAAATGCATCATAATTTGTTACCTATGTAACTCGCAAGATGAAAATCACGTAGATTGGTTTAGAATCTCATAGATTCCAGTGTTAATGGGCTGCTATTTCTTAATTATGATAACTTAAATAGAAAATTATATAATCTATAGGAAGTATGAAAAAGAAAGTTCGAGTACATCTTCCATTTAACATATCTAATGCGGAACGTTGGTAAAAAATTAAAATATGTTACAATCTAGACTGTAACGAGGTGCGAAAAGAACAAAAGAATCATGAGAAGTAGTTCAATTGTACTGGCAATATTTTTACCAGTAAAACAACGTTGCTGTAAATAAATACTTTAAAAGCAAAGCAGCGTTGTGATGTTAGTAGGCACCTAAAATACTCGTCGTCGATACGACGATCAATAAATTAAAATTAATTCGGCGTGCGAACGGTAAGATCCGATACGCGATACCGACGCCTACATTTATCATTCGCTAACACGTCGGACATTTTACAGGGTATATTGTACGAGGGAATGTGTCCTTTATGACAAGGTGAATAGGGATTATCGACGTCGCGATGATCGGGCACGTAACGATCCGCCGCGGGAACAAAGGATAACACGTCTAAATACAATAAGTGGAAGGGATAAGATAGAATGCGTGTTGGATGTTGTAAAGGCGTCGACACACGCGGGGTGAGAGCACGCAACTCGCATGCGGATGTGGCTGATGTCACGGCTTGCAAATAAACCGCGGCAGACTGGACGACGCTGGCCGCTTGACCTTGGCGCGGTACAGGAAAGTTCTCACGATGGGTCGTATCATTGATTGATTACGAAGTACTTCTTACCTAAGTACAAAAATAGTTTTACACTATTTATTGGCTTTGTAGACAAAACGAGTGTATGGGAATTTCAAGGTAAAAGTTATCAGTAAAGGTTTGAATTTAGGTGTTTTAAAATATATTTTCAAAAAATTATATCCATTCTAAAAGGATTCGCAGATTGTACCACAAGATTTAAGTACTAATTCAGATCACAAGAATTTTTGATCAATATCTACTAAGTATTTCAACGCTATTGAAGTATGCCGTTGTCAATTTATTGAAATGTTATATGCGCTGGATGATAAGTAGGTAGAGTTTTAGTTACAATCATAATTGATTTGCAATCAATTAGCAAAATATCAATATTATAGTATAATAAAATCAAGTGAGTACTATAGAGTAGTACATATAATTATTACAATCTGTAACTGTCACCGGAAGACGTCACGCCGTGTAAAACACATTTTAGTTTATTACATACATATGCACCAGTTATAAGGCAGTTTAAATCGTAAGGGGTAATTTTCGCCGCAAGCAAGGCAGGAGGGAGCTCGGTTTCTATAACCACGCCTTTACGCTTCGTGAATGTAATACCGAGGGGCGGGTTAATGGAGTCAATGAATATTTTGTATGTGAATCTTGAGATATTATTGAAAAAAATGTGCATAAAATGAGCAAAATGCGAACGGAAAGACACACGCAGTGTGGAGAAAAAGCACAACGACTAGGTTAATAAGATGACTACCGACATAGCGGAGGACTAGAAATTGCTAAAGATTGAGTAATTTAAGTAATCTGTTAAGTTAATAGTACAAAGTTCAGAAGAATTTAAATTCTCATTATATGAAATTTTTAATTACACCGTTTACTGTAGCTGAAACTCTATTAGTATAGTAGCGTGGATGTCGGTTATCGCGCGTAGACCATACGAACTGTCACCATCTATTTCATTCTCCCACAGGCTGAAATTTCAAAAACGCTCTATAGCATTTTTATTTATTATCAAGTGCCTGTAACAATAGAAAGTTTTATGGCGATATCTTCGAAAATGACGAACTTTTTTACAAACTCTCATACCCTATGTGAACCTTTTCAAGCCTTTTTTTCTCGACAAAAGGTAGTATATATCCTTTTCCAGGCTCTAGTCCATCTCAGTGCCAAATTTCATCAAAATCGGTTAAGTGGTTTAGGCGTGAAAGCATAACAGACAGAGTTACTTACAGAGAGTTACAGAGAGAGTTACTTTCGCATTTATTATATTAGTACGGATTATTAAGTACACCAAAAGCTATTATCTCTCGTGTAGTCTGTTTAATGCATAACAGGAACTACAACTACATTAGCATAACTGAAAAAAAAATATGGCGCGCTAAAATCAGAAGGGCTATAAAACCGTTACAGTAAATAAGCAAGCGGGTAGTGCATCGTCAATTTGAACAACACAGTGCCCTGTGGCGCCGTGATAAGATCTCTTGCTGCATCTGCTGGGGTAGGACACATGGGGGCAAGGGCCGGGGTTCAATTCCGGTGTTTTGTTTTGGCGCCGGCTGTGGGAACTAACGGCTTAGCTATGATTGGTTTATGATTTGATTTTGTATTTACTTGGCTTTAATTACCGCTGTGTGAAAGTTGGGGTTGTTCAGCTAAAATATATTAGTTTACCCGTATACATTTTATTTTGTCTAATTGTATATTATTGGGCATTATACGGAGTGTATAGTGTCATGTTCAAGGAACCACAATTTGGTGGGGTTAATATCCGGAAATGATAGTACAGGTATCGATCAAGACGGTCAGATTACAGTAGCTCACGTATGACTTAGGAAGTCATCAATCAATATTCAGAATGACCAATAGAAAAAAATCTAATTTCTATTGTTATGCACCAATGTGTGTAAAAATGTATCCTACTAATATTATACACTAGTTGACCCGGCGAACTTCGTTTTCCCTTAGAATCAAGTTATTTTGGTTACCTTATCAGCTGAATTTATTTCATGAATGTCTCCTGGCCAGGGAGGAGGCAAAACATAAAGGCACAGTATAGGATTAGACAAATCTATAAAATCAAAGATCATGAAAATCGGTCCACCCGTTCTTGACTATCACTATCCCGGTCATCACTAACACGACTTTGTTTTATATATATAGATGTGAAAGTTTAGTTGTATGAATTTTTGTTACTTTTTCAAGAAAAATGGCAGAACGGATCTAAAGTAAATTTGGCACAGGGATAGATTATGGACTAGAATAACACATATGCTTTTTATCTCGGGAACAGGAACAGAATTCTACGCGGGCAGAGCCGCGGGCAACAGCTAGTAGGACATATTCGAGTTACTTGTATGAAGATCTAAAGATAAGTAAAGAGGATCAGAACTCAATTTCCGTCTTATTTACTACAAAATGCATAGTTTTTGTTTTCTATTAGCCCCGCGTGCTTGTAAAACACAAAATCCCATAACAATCAAGGCTTAGTGGTATACAAACTGCGTATCTAGTACAATGGTCGAAACTTGCAGCCCTCTAATGAATAAAAAGCGCCGGTGGCCGGCTGGTACCACGATATTGTTGGTAAATCGATGCTGGTGCTTGATTACAAGGGAAAGGATTAAACTGTCGTTTTGAAACGAGTGTTTGGGAGTAGCGTGGTAGCGGGCCAGGTAGGGCATGTGGCGAGATGGTGCGATAACAGGAATTATTCATATGCGCGTTATCGGTCCGCCATCGCAGGGGCTTTTGTGAACGTGGCCTAACGCGCGAGGGGTGGCTCCCGGTAGTCGCGGACGTTGTCAAAACGTTGTTGTGTGTATTCCGCCTAATGTGACGCGCTTCGGAGTGATGATTGTTTTACTTCGTGTGCTTCACCGTAATTAGGTAGGTAGGTGCTCTACAACTCGATATTCGATTAATAAATTCAAGTTCGGATGACTTAACTATTATAATAACGAAATTAAAATAATTATAATTACCACTTTGTTGAAGTATGGTCTGATTGAAATCTGCCTGTTCTCGTTATAAATCTTATGAATATGTCATGAACTCATAAGCCACTTTAGGAATTCATTTAGTATTATGAGATTTACAGTCTATCAGTCATATCTGTTAGGAGAACTAATATCTCAAGTTCATAAAATAAATGCTTTCGATGTGCATTGACTATAAAAGTTCATTCTCCGGCTGGTCTAGCCGTGACTAGGCCGCAATGTACGGGTGTCCTTGTGATAAGAATCGCTGATCTCAAACTGTGATCGACACCTGGATCGACACGATGCGGGCTTTTATGATTTTCAATTACATTGTTAGTGACGACTTTATTGTCGTAATTACTTACCTTTGTTTACATACGTGGCAATATATTACTGTAAAAGTGAAATCGTATCGCAAAAATCAGATAACAAAATATCTGATTTTCGCGATACGATTACCAAACATATGTTTTGTAACTAGCAGTTGAGGCCCCGCAGTGCACCGCAGGGATGCCTCAACTGTAAAGTTCCCTGCCGTATACCGTAGGGAATAGCGTGAAGGGATGCGCCCCTAACGAAAATCAACCAATCGAAGCACGGTTGAACAACACAGATATCATTACCGCTGCCACCCTCCAATAACAAAAGTACTCGTACATATGTTTACTTACACTTTAATAAATAATAATTTAGACGAATGCAGTTTCGGAAATTAAAATAGGGAATGAGCCCATGGAGATATTTAAATTTCTTTTAAAAGCATTTAATAGTTATATTTTTGAAATTTTAAAAAGTATGAAAGATGTTTACTGAAACTGGGATAAGTAAAATCTATTTTTCTGAACATCCAATCAAATCAAAGTCTACTGCTGAACATAGACCTCCCCCAATATGCGCAATAGCACCCGATCCTCCTGAACATAGCGTGTCGTTATGTCATGTAACCATGTACGAGCGGCTCGCTTGTTTCTGCACGAATGATCGATTTGTAACATGTTACATTACATAGTACGCATTGCATTGCGCACGCGCCGGTCAGTACGCATTGTTAGGTTGTATATGCGTAACCCTCTAGACTGGCGAACCTACAGGATCAGACTATGTGATGATATTACTACCTGTTTTTGTGGTGAATATGAATCACGAAAGACAGATAAAAATCCTCCAAAAGCCTTTAAAGCTAAACAATGAAATTAAACAGTATGATCAAAATATTTACGAGGCATGTATGCAAACTAATCTACATAGCGTATAATCAAAACTAACGCTCATGTACATCATTAATGAAATTTCCAGTTGGCCTACAATTTTAATTGTTCAGTGTTGTGATACGCCGCTTTTGAAACATTTCGGAAAAGTAAAGGCTTTTGTTCACGGACGCAGCCATCGAGACCCGTCGTAATACCTACCGCTATTATTTGTTTATCAAATAGCCATTAGAAGCCGGAATATCAAACATTACAATTACGATATTTGAGAATGAAGATGTCGTGTGAAGCACCAATTGTTGGATACAAATGATATTAATTTAAGTCAACACGCCGGGGTAACTAAACGCCTCCAAATTATCCGCTTTAATGACAACAAGTTCTGCTGTCTCGTGTTACAATGACTCTTATATCGGTGGATCTGGCTACGATGATAATGTTTACTTAAACGTTCTTAAACACGAGTGGTTTAGGTATCAAATTGTAGAGGCTTCATCACAATTATTGTTGAGATACGATAGTTTTTTTGGGACATTAAGTGCTTGACTCTAACTGGGCCGATTCCTGTGTATGGGCATCGCATTATTTTTTTATAGGAATATAAAGCAATAAAGCTGCTTAATTGTTAATACATATCTTGAAATAAAACTTAGGCGGTTGTCCCAGACACATTCTATGCCAATCTAGATTTTTAAGTTTTTTAATCTAAGGAAAATTAGTAGGTTATTCTCTCGGGAAATACCGAGCAGTTCCTGAGACCTCTTCATTAATTCAATGGGTTGTTAAGATAACTGAATACAGCCTATCTATCTTGATAACTGCTTCACCCTTTAGGGAGACACAGACGTGATGATATTACATTTTTTGTGCAGGTCGGACGTTAAGCGGCAGTAGTGGGCAAGTGTGTCGACCGCACTTCCACACGCCGCTCCATCCATGGCTGGAGTCCAAGGCGCTAAGCGGAGGAGCGTGGGGAAGCGGCTTCCAGCAAGACGCCGCGCAAGGGGACAAACCTCTTTCTCCCGCCCAGCATCATCATCCCCATCCCTTATTCTCTTTTCCCCCTACGCCGCCAAAGGACTCAACGCCGGATTCCGTAGCAGCTGCGGCGCTGGGCCAACAGGACTATCAAGCAGCAGTTGCGCACGCGACCGCAATGAGCGTCGCCTTCATGCAGCAGCAGCAGGAGCTGCCGCTTTGCGGGGATGTCAAGCCTATGATGGGTGCACCGTCGTCAAAGCAGCGTGAAGGTGCGCAGCCGGACTCGTGCCCCCAGGAGTCGAGCCAGCCCTCCGGGGAATACAACGCGCAATACAGTGCCGCCGGCGGCGACTACTACAACTATCAGGGAAAGGGGTATAGTGGGGCGCAGCAGCAGAGCAAGCCGCGACCGAACAAGACGCGAACTAGCGCCGGTGAGTCCGCGGGGACTTCGCACCGCACTGCACCGCTCGCTGCGTGCACTTAAGACACACCTACGACTACCTACGCTTATCCGATCACAGACTACAGTCATTTGCTCAATTGTCATTCAAAGCTATATTGCAGAAGCAATTTAGATAGCCAACTCGCTTAACTACGATGACTGCTTACTAGAAAAGCTTTCATTTAAATTCATCCTGTCTAATCAGTTGATAAATCAAATAGCGCTAAAACGTTCAAGACTGGTCGAAACCTAAACAAAATGGCGTCGAATATTGCTTGTGTAATTAGAATCTCAATATAGATTGTCCCATCGACAATTGCGATGTATTAATTCGATAAACTGGCGAGAGTAGCTGGTAGTTTCAAATGGCAGTGTAGAATGATATTGGTATCGCGATGTGTTCGGATAAGCGCGGTGTCTTGCAGTCCTGCACCGAGGGTTGTGGCGCCACACGTTTTCTATTTAACACGGTACCAAACAAAGGCTTGGGGGTCATGTCCTTACTAACGCTTCTTTACTAACTGTTTAACGGTGGTGGATGTACTAATCTAATTGATGAAATGGGTTCTTGCAGTCACCGGTGATAAAATTCGATCGATATATTTATTAGAACTGGGGTTTAGGTCTGGGTATATAATGCTATCTAGGTTCAAAATTATAACCTGTCACTCCTAAATTACTAAACATAAACCATAATGACTTAATATGTTAGAAGCTCGATGGCAGTGGTCGGTGCCAGCGCATTATTGTTGTTCCAGAACACGTGAACTTACGCGGCCTCGTCTGATCTTGACCAAACAAATTAGACACTTCTCATTATTTAATTGTGGGCCGCCATTGTTTTCAAGTAGACAATTAAATGAATTCACTTAAGTAGATTTATATTAATTGTCGTGGCAGTCTTCTAAATTAAAAACGAACAGTGGTCGTTAGTTGTTTCCTCACTTTCACAAAACCTTTAAGCTTATTTGTATCCGAGTCCCAAAACTTGCTGAGGTATATAATATATTTCAGAAAAAGATTGAACCTGAAAGGCCGTAGTTTTTATGCACATGGACGCTCGTAACTCCAGATATTAATATTAAACAGTGGGTTGTGGGGGTACATTCAGCAACAGAAGTCGATTAACACATTTAAATAAATAAAACAATTGATTTGGTGAACTTGTGTACATCAAAAACACAATTGAGTTTAGCTTAATGACTTTTCTAGATCTCAAAAGAAGAATAATTTATTTGGCTTATTCAATCAAAGGTGCATTGTTACGATAAGATACTAAAGTATCTGATACAAGGTCTGTTAAGGTGTTCAGAAAATTTGAAGTTGGTAAGTGACTGTCATTGCTGACAATGGAAATATAAATGATCTTTGAGAAATAAGCCCTAAGTGCTTTAAAAATAATGATACAGGCTTATTGTTAGTTGTGACCTTTCTTGCTATTGCAAAATAAGATGCAACAGTTTTCGCAACGAGAGCACATATACTCCATATTCGTAAATTATAACAAAGAATTACACAATACTAATTGTATTAACACGGCGTAATGCAATTAATTTTAGCATTTTAAAATGTAATTATATCTTTGGTACTTGTTAAACTTTGACAATGGACGGGAACTGAAATGGCGGCTTATTGTCTCATATTAGAATAATTATTGTGCAGAAGTATATAGAGTGGCTGTTGATATAGACAGACAATTAAATAGTTCCCGTTACTGTTATGTTTGTTCAATATTTTGTGAAATTTTAAATAGAATTAGCATTTCGAAACTCACGCTTGCTCGGTAGTAACGTCTTATCGAGATTGTTATAATGGATTTCTCATGATGAAGCTAAAAATCTATTGAAAAAACGTACACACGGAATTAATTGTGGCGGATAGAGTCATTAAATAAGTAGATTTACTCATTTCTACTTCCGTGAGCACAATGTTGGGCATATTTTTTATAGTATTATCTAATAACTGCTATTTCATGTACCTATTTAAGGTGTCAGCCATGTTATGTCTATTGTTTTATAACAGGTACCTTTGAAAGCATTAATCCATTGAGCACTCTTAAAATTGAATTCATAATAATCATTATTATACAATCTGCTTTGACTTTAAAGTAATAGTTCGGTATCGTAGGCAAGGCTATACCCGCAGCTACACCCTCATGGGATACTGATCCCGTTCCGGCGGCCCACAGGAACTAGGACAATACAGCCTCTAGGGCGTACTCCTTTGTGCAAAATTTCAGCCTGCACTATCTATCCTATTTACTATGATTGAGTAAGAAACAAACTAACTGACTTCTAACCTTCATAATATTAGTTGCGGTTTGTCGTTTCTAGCAGACTTTTGAAGACCCGGAAAATTGTTCACCCTCTCCTATGGCATCTCTACGCTTACGTTTATTTTTGTTTTGTAATTTTTCTCATATTCCAAATATATCTCTTGTGCATGTCAAGAACACTCCTTCCAACATTTCATTCACAACATGTTCTTACCATGCCACTACACAACTTTTCTGTTACTAGTTCCATATTCAAATCCCCTCTAACATAGGTACTCTTGTCACTCGAGGGGGCCCAGGGTCGGTCGGGGTGCGAGGGATATGTTCTATGGGCAACCTCCCATCCCATAACCTTAAGACCCGAGACGGCGTGCGGGTTTAGTCGGTTCAAGCCCGACATAACGGCCCCCGCTGGCCGGCGGGGGGTATCCGAAGGGATTTCCGCACGAAAAAAAACAGGGTACTCTTGTCACACCAGACATCCATGTCATCCGCTATAAGTGGTCATATACAATTAATATTCCCTTTTCGAATTTTTGATTTCCGCACGATAAAAAAAAAAAAAAAAAAAAAAGGTACACTTATGTACTGTAAAGTAAAGCATAACATAACATAAACTCACGCCTATATCCCCGAAGGGGTAGGCAGAGGTGCTAGCACCCACGTTTCGCCAGTTTATGTTTTAGGTCCCAATGTAATAGGTGGCGAGCCTATTGCCATTAACCGGGCACTTATAAACCTGCGATAAATACACACATAACTTCGAAAAGCATCGAAAAGTCATTGGTGTATGTCATGGTAATACCTGGGATCGAACCCGAGACTTCGTCTCAGCAGTCCTTTACCCATACCCATACTAGGCTACGTAAAGGTCTGTAGCATATCGTTAATTAATTTACTCTTTGAATGTAATATAACTCTCCACAATTTTTTTAGCCATTTTGCAGTCAAAAAAGAATAGTGTCAGATCCCCGTAGCGAAAACGCTGTAATACTTCGGAGTTCCTAAACCATTTCGAGTAGTTTTGAAAAAAAAGGGAAAAGCAAGAAATTGTAAAATAGTCTATATATTTTCCAACTGCGATCAGCTTGTGATCCAATTTACACAATGTTCCGCGTCGTTAACTCTATGTAAGTCCCGACGTGTTCATGATAATTGTCGTAAAAAAGTCAATACACGCTCCTATTTATTCTTTTTAATTGAAAATTATTTATTAATCCACTTATTTAATTAATAGATAGCATCACTTTTCAGAATAATTTGTTTTTAATTATCTTTTCACACAGTCTTCGTAAATCAACGGAAATATAATGCTTTTATGAGGATAAAATATTGCAATCATAAGAAGTAAATAAATTACTTTGTCGGAAAACTTAGGAGTAAGTGATAAGGATTAATTTATTATGAATAAAATAAGTTTATGTGTATAATAAATTATTGCAATTTTCCTAATTCATTTATTCATTTGCGCGTAATGTGGTATAAGTGATGGAATAGAAAATTATAGCATATTAAAGCAACAATGACACCAAAAACATAACAGTGACAATAAGAGGGTCTACTACCTACAATACATTTCTGCAGTGGTAAGAAAGACATGCATATTTCCTTAAAAAGTCTTCCACTATATAAAAACTCTTCTCCACGAACCATTTATGTAATGCAACACAATTTTTTTGTAGGCAGGTCTACAATCGACCTTGGCAATGAGTTGTAGATTAGTGGAGTCATATAAACACAACTACTTTTCAACATTTCTAACCTAGGCACAGGCATTTTAATAGGCATGTGTGTAACTTTCCTTTTTTTTTCTAAAGATTTAGATCGGAAAAAGAGAACATCTAGGACGGGACTTGAACCCGCGACCAGTCCCTTACAAAATAATAAAAAAAAAGTAAGCATACAAAATGCTTAAAAATTTAATTGAACTTTCCTTTTGTTAGTGTTGTTCTCTTTATTGAACAGTGACAGATTATTTTTACGAATATGACACTTTCGTATATATAAATACCTGATATAGTTAAAAGTTTATTAGCCTTGAAACAGGTAAACGGGAATTAGTCCAACCTATAACAAATATGGCTTGAATGCACCTTTTTTTGCTATAAAGACCCGAGTAATATCTGTAGAGTCACTCCAGACAGTTATGCTGCATCTGATAATAGAACACACATAGCCATGGTATACCATTATGGCTGTCGGTTCAGATACTACATCTTTAACCTTTCTCAAAGCAAACACAAATCTATGAATTCTTATGCTTAAAGTGTCAATATGTTCTTCCATGTTAAATGTTCATCCATTGCAAATACCAAGAAACTTAACATTGTCAGTTTATTCAACCTGTTGATCCCTATAGTTGAGTTCTAAAGACTTACTCCAGTGAGTTTTAAAATTAATAATTTTAGACTTTTCGGTGTTCATTTTTAACAGTTTTGATTCAACAAGGTAGCTATGTCGTTCAAAGTATCACCAATATTCGGTTCACATGTTTCCTTATGTTCACAACTCAAAACTATCGTAGTGTCATCAGCAAACAGAATAAAATCATATTTAACCACTTGGGGAAGATCTTTTATGTATAAAAGGAACAATATTGGTCCTAGTATACTTCCTTGTGGGACATCAAAATGATGGCATTTGGGCTCTAAATCAAAATTAACAATACTTTTAGTGTTTTTATCGAACAATTTTTATCGATTCTATCTGACAAGAAGGATTTTATCCATTCAATAGCTAGACCTCTGATAACATATCTTTCCACTTTGGTCATTGGTAGGGTGATGAATTAAATCAAATGCTTTACTGACATCTAGGAACAGCGCTGTAGCGGTGTTTAGCATTAATGTTACAGACTATAGACTTAAAATTATTTGCTGCCATTGCGCACGACTTGTTAAGCTAAACTGTTCACCAGCAAATACTTCAAACCTGTCTAAAAAGTCTCCATTATTTTATACATTACTTTTTCAAAGACCTTGGATAAAGTTGGCATCAATGAAATGGGTCTGTAGTTACCCTTATCCATTTTAGAGATCTTTTTATGTATGAAAATTTGAGTCTAGCCGAAAAATATCCTTGCTCTAGGGACAAATTAATAACATGCGCCAAGGGCGTTGCAATAACTTGTGAGATTTGTTACAGAAGAATAGAACTGATACTACCGTATTCCGACGATTTGGCACCATTTAAAGCTTTCATTATATTAAAAATTTCAATATCATTGGTGGGGTCTAGAAATATACTATTGTCAACAGTCTTAATGTTAGAATTACAATTGTGATTGTGAGGTGTAGTAAAAATGTTTTTAACAATGTCAATGAAATAATGATTCAATATGTTTGCAATGTCATGTTCAGATGCAATCATAGCACTCAATTCATCAATGAATTCATCAATATATCCCCCTGCTGGTTCGTTCCCTATACTATCCTTTACTATGTCCAAAGTGGCCTTACCTTTATTATTTGACGGAGCAATATGCAATCAAAAAGGGAGTGAAGTGGATATTCACTGTACCTATAGGTAATTTTAAATCGAAAATAAAAAAATAAAATAAAGAGGTGATTCGTGACTACTATTTAGGTACTACCTTGCAGTTGATTATATTGTACCCATCATCATATCTACCATTGGTGTAGTCCCTAAGACTCTCCAAACCAACCTAAACACACTACAAATGCCTAAATCTACCCTTACACTTATACAGAAAGCCGCCCTACTCAACACATGTCGTCTCACACGTAAATTTCTTGCTTCACCTACATCATGTTAAAATTCTTTCTTTTTTCTTAAACTGGCACACTTGGTCAAGACCCGTGTGTCTGTTACTGCACCCCCATGAAATAAAAGGGAGACTTACAAATAAAAAATAAATAAATAATAATAACGTCCCAGCCGACTATTGTCCACCTCGCCGGGGCTATCTCGCCACTTCTCCCGACCAAATGGGAATAATAATAATAATGTTGCAAAAAAGTGATTACAAGCGGTAATACAACGTAGGTCTTACAACTATTTCTAGTTACAATAACCGATTGTGGCTACTGGAAACCCATTAGGGTGAAGTTCTGTTTCTCTTGATAGGTTAGGTGTTAACCTGACAAGATACTACCTTTCTTTTTCTACGGACAGTAGCATAGATATTGGTTTTCTAACACCTTGATTTCTTAAATATATAATATACTAATATGGGTAATCTGCATTGGTGTCTGAAATGGTCCTTAGCCCTTATATTATACCTTTAGCTTACCATCAGGCGGGGTAAAGTTATATTGACGTTTCGTCATTCGATTCATCGATTCGTGCCAGATAATCTATAACTTGAAAATATGTAAACTCGATTAAAGTCATACCTTCTTAATTCAAGTTAACCATTACATAATATCAATATAGAATGACATAATAGGGATATTATAGGAACGTTAAGTGTGTTTTTCATATACAGTATCTTGTTATATCGGCTAGTAGGTAGCAGTTCCTTGGTGGAAGCGGTATTATGATAATGTACTGCGGCCGGATGTGGACCATTCCATTGTTGCGATCGCCTGACCTCGAGCCTCCTGTCTATTACACTATACGCAGATTTTAGAACAAATTAATGCTATGCTCGATAACTAAACATGCTTGAAGGTGTTAGATAGAAATTGTGTTTAAAATACACTAGTTTCTAATGTTTTTTTTTCAATGGAAACTTCACATGGTAGGTTTAGTATAAATATTTGCATAACTTCATCTAAGTAAAGCCTATTCTGAATGCCATAAAAATATGTAAAAGTTGGCAACACCAGAGTAAAAGAGTTTCTAGAGTAACAAGAGTCGATGAGGTATGGTAACTGCTTATCGTTTAATTAAAAGCACAGGATGCCACTGATTATGAACAAGATTGGTACCTACCTACTCAAGTGTTCCTATGGGTAAATTATATTATATCAAACAGATTAATAGTATAATGAGTTGTACCATTGGTTTTATTATTGAACGCCCTCACCGCTAACAAAATAGTGGTTATGTGTCCAGTGGCTCACATAACTAAGTATATCATTAGATTACCTAGTACATCGTGGAGATTAGAATACAAAGGATGTACATTTTCTCAAAATAAAAAGGGATTGAATTCACTTCAGTAGCTGTAATCTGATTTATATAAGCTCAAAATTAAAATACCATGATGAAATTCGAACCCCCCAATCACTCAAATTCTTGAGCTTATGTTTACTGCGTTACCGCCGTTTAATTATAGATTCTTTGTATTCACTCAATAATGATACAAGATTAAGTACCCACAACGTAGCATTTAGATCGAACAATCGAAAAATCGTGACGTAAAATGCAGTTTGTATTTGAAGAATGTCATGGAAAGGGTAACAAACGGTCAGTTCTAATAGTAACCTGTTATTATATCGGTTATTTCTTAAACTGTTCCATTCAACACTTTCTAAAACAATGTTACGTTCACTTAGTCCGTATTCAAATTGTTCAATGATTTTATGTGCCAATAACATTCAGTCATAGTGCTTTGTTCAATATATTACAACTTTTGGATTCCTACTCGCTGTTGTTTGAATTTGGAATGTAATTATAATAATAGTGTTACGATACTGGATAATGTGTCTAATGACTACGTAAATTTACAAGTATGATTAAAATATGAACGACATGTAAAGACTTCAATGTTTACCTGCTATTAGATAAGGAGTTTAGAACAAAAATAGGATAGATGACTGTCAAGTCAAATCACCTTCTTTTTAAATAAACCTCAAAGCGGAAACATGTATGAAATAAAACAAATATAACGTTATACCTCGGTGTCGATAAATGATTTACTTATTAGTTTGAATTATCGACCCAACAAGGGTCGATAATTAAAAATGAATAAAACGATCGAATAAGAACGGACGTAATTTTTACCACTCTTTTACTATTCTTTGTTGAATACTAGCTGTTGCCCGCGGCTTCACCCGCGTTGAATTCTGATTCCGTTCCCGCTACCCATGGGACCCTATTCCACCGCTACAACGTATATATGATACAGAATTCCACCATACATCATTTTGTTATATCTCAAAGGGTTTAGGCAGCGTTTTCGTTGCACGCTAATTTTTTTTTCCGTGCGGAAATCCCTTCGGATACCCCCCCGCGTGCCAGCGGGGGCGGTTATGTCGGGCTTGAACCGACTAAAACCGCACGCCGTCTCGGGTCTACAGACGCCGGGGTGTAAGGTTGCCCATAGAGCATATCCCTCGCACCCCGACCGTTGCACGCTACCAGACGGCTTTTTTGGTTATTAACAAATATCAAATATATTTTAGCCAATGTATACAAAAGTTTGACAAATTATACATTGGTGAAAACAGCATGAAAATTGGTGCAGTCGTTTTTGAGTTTATCGCGAACAGACAGACAGACAGACGCGGTCGAGGACTATATTTTAATATACTAAAACCTTCCTTGAGAACCACTCTATAAATTGTTGAAAATGGCATGAAAATCGGTGCAGTAGTTTTTGAGTTTATCGCGAATACATAGATAGACAGACAGAGAGACGTGGCAGAGGACTTTGTTTTATAATATTTAGTGACTCAGTAAAAAAAAAACACGTTTTTATAAGTAAAGGCGGGTATTTTTTGACAGCTAAAGAAACTCAATGTTGTGCAAATTAACAAAATGTAAGTGGCTAAACTTTATATTCCGTACAGCCGGTCGCGGACTAGTGGTAGGTACACTTTTTTTTTTGTTTTTTCGTGCGGAAATCCCTTCGGATACCCCTCCAGCGGCCAGCAGGGGCGGTTATGTCGAGCTTGAACCGACTAAAACCCACAAAACATTTTGCCTACGTTCCTTTATGCTAAGTTTGTATATTATTACCCTATGGACTTTATTAAGGACATAGCACTTAATAAAAATCCATCAATAATTCAATTAAATTTTTAAGCGTTTTGTATGCTTACTTTTTTCTAAAAAGAAAACACACAAACAAAACAAACAAAGAGAAAACTTTCTCTTTTCTCTTCTTTTTTCTTTTTTCTGGTCGCGGGTTCAAGTCCCGTCCTAGATGTTCTCTTTTTCCGATCTAAATCCTTAGAAAAAAGTAGGCATACAAAATTGGAACAATAGCCCAAATCCTTACATTTCTTGCTCTCCTTTGATTTACGCCACCAATCTCGGTCAAAGGATTCGATGTTATTCCACCAATGTTTCCTTATTTGTTAATTTAAATAAATTTTATTTTACCGAAATGCTTTTCGACGTTTTTTCGTAACTGAAAAGATTAAACATAAGTTAATAAAGATTAACTGCTCCTTACTTTATCGAAACATCTAGAAATAATCGCAACGAAGTGTATCTCATGATGTTATAATAATATTATAAGATTAATTTTTCACAACGTTTGTTTATAGAAATGTTTCGTTCCAACAAATAGTTCTGCAGTCTTATTTTGTTAATTTAAATGTGAAACACGCTACAAGTTGCTGCAACGCATGTGCAGCACGGTTGCGCAACCAATTATTTAGCGACGAGCGCCAGCGCTGCGCCACGGGCCGGCGGACAACAGGAATGAGGACGGAGCAACTCTTAATATGTTATTATTTTTACAAGCAATCACTTCTTGCCGACCTCCTACAAACCAAAATGATGAATGTTTCACCGACATACGTTTCTAGTAACATATTTTTTTGTTAATCCGACGTATATATAACCACTAATGAATGTTCTCAAGTTTATTGTACAAAGTGTCGGTAGGTATAGTAAATTCGTCACGGTCTGTCGGCCAGTATTGTTGACTACAATTGCACCAACGAAATTTGCATTTTAAGTTGTACATCCGTAGAACCGGAGCTATTAATTCAATTATAAAATTAGAGGACAAAGATGTTCATTATCTGACTAGCTTGTAATACTGGAACGGTTCATGCAAATCCAACTGTAGTTATAAACGAAGTCCTCTTATGGTAAAAAATCGCAGTGAGGACCGGTCGTTCGGTGTAAAGCGTGTTCAGTAGTCGAGAATCACATGACCGGTATAATAATGATATCATGTTCAGTGCAAGTCGCTACCGTCCGGTATAGTATAGCTCGTCACAAGTAATTATATCTGAGTATGTTAATATCGAATGCAAATATCACGATCCCAACGGACGTAGCGACGCAAGCGATGGGTAAAATACCTTCGTTTCTCATCATCAATTCAAGACCACCGACTACTGTTTACAATCAAACAAAAGTGAAATAGAGTTAGTGTTTCGATGACTTGTAAAATTTAGCTTTCATAATATTTCCTGGCAACACAATGCTCAATAAAAATAAACCTCGAGCGAGACCATCAGCTTCCATTAAATTTATCTATTTGCATACAGGCATATAATTAAAGCGTAATAACAGCCTCTGTGGCGCAACAAAGAATAAGTTTTGAGCAATAATTTAATGGTTTGTATGCAAAATAGCCTCACCGTTACGTGTTGATGGGCCGATGCGCCGAGAGAGTGCGTCACGGTCGACGGGATCGAATTAGTCCTTCATTTAAATTACATTACCCTGGTGAGCATTAACGTTATACGTGACTATGCTGGCGTTTTTACTTCGCGATTTGATCATTTGTAACGGGTCGGGACCGTCTCTCCAACGCATCGATAGCTCGGAGAGGTCAACAGCGCCGAAGTGGAGGCAGTGCGCGAAGTGCACTCTCAGTAGAAGCGCATCGTGTGCAGTGTTTTCCCTACGCGCGGGAGCGTGTGAAAACTTTGCGAGTCCTCGACGGGCACGGAGCGCGCTTGCCTGGAGACTCTCGAAAAATAAAAACCGCCCACTCGCCTACGTAAATATGGCAGATGAAAATCTTTTATCGCGGTCACGTAACGCCGCCGCGTCACGACCGCACGTCACTCCGGGCAATAAAGAGCGAGCCGCATTCTAATTTTGAATAAACACTGGAATTTTTCGCTCAGACTCACACTTTTGCAGAAGTACAGCATAGATATTCTCTCTGAGGCCGTATGGATGTACCATTACATATAAAATAGACCGATATCTTTATTTGGCGTCTAAATCACATGCGGGCGGAGCAGCAGCTCACTGGGCCGTTGCTCTGTCGGGGGAAATTAAGAAATAACTCTCTCGGTGTGAATGTATTAAAACGTTACCATTGAACCGGATCGAACAATTAAATCGTATAGTAATTAATCAGAGCAGTGTTCTCTTTAATAATACGTGTAATGTCGATGTATGAGGGGCTGGCCGCTGTAAATCTTATGAAACGTCGACGCCCGCGGCTACGCTTGCTTTCACAAACGTTTTTACCAATAGAGACGTTACTAATGAACTGAATTCGTCTCTAGCGAGAGACACTACTATAAAACATTGTGGCTCGTATAATATCCTGTTATTTTTTCCTAATAATCGTTATTGGTGTTTATTTATTACAAACTTCGATACAAATTACAGGTTTTATCGATGTTACAAAAAATATAAAGGGTTAGACCAAAAAGTGAGTCGTCCGTTCGATCGCAATAAGTTTTCGATAGGGTCCGGGCGATTTAATTGCAGGGTTTGATCTGGTTTTATATGAAAAAAGATGAATGGCTGCACAGCTTAAAGCTCGTAAAATATTTTCTGTCCGTTAACGTTTTTTTTCTATCCGATGCGTGAGTACTTTCACCTTCCACGCGTCCCGGCGTTTCTTTATTTATTCAGCACACCGCTATAGTGCGTCTAGGGACTTGGATAATCAGATCTAGATACATAATTATTACGATATATATCGATACATTTCCGAGCGATATGATCGGTATAAACCAGTCCTCTACAAATAAAGTAATCGATATAATGCGATAGGGACTTGCGGGTGTTTGTCACGCGTGCGCAGATTTTCTCACGCTGATTGTAGTTAGTGTGATCGAACGCCCCTCTTGAGGATACGAAGGTGTAATGAGCTTTTAAATTCGATCTCGGTAAATCATCGATCGTGTAATCGAGTATAGAGTAAGATTGTGGGCGGCGCACGCGCATCCCATATGGGAACACATCCTCTCACTAACCATGTAAGCACTTTGTTCAAATTGCTTATTGTGATATTAAAGCGCATTTACACTTTCCCGGAGGACGGCTCATCCTGGGGTCAGATATTGCATGTTAGTCCACTTATCGCATGACTGTACTATTAATTCTGCATCTTATTAAAACTTCTCATCGCTTCATTAGTTTGATGAATTAGATGTCAGATGTAGTGTTCATGCTTTAAATTTTACTTTTTAGTTCGTTTATTAAGATTTGCAATTCAACTGTTCATGGATGAGGTGCGATCGCTTGCGTAGGAAATTGTTTTAGACGTACGTACATACAATTACATACAACGAAAATTAGCATGTGGTGGGTAATACTTTATAGCTCTGGTTCCGCTCTGTTTGTAGCTAGACGCTCGTCGATGTTTTTGCAACAACTATTTATTTTTGTAGCAACTTGCTTTTGTTATTACACTGGAATAGTAGACATACTAGTAATATTAATTTATTAATATTTAGTACTCGGTCATTACATTTTAACTATTCACAAATGCGTTTTATTAAAGTTTAAGGTGGAACCCGACTTAAGTGTACGTAACCAGAATGTAGATTGAAAACAGGAGCATAGAATTTAAAAAAAAATAAAGCAATTCTATACATACAAATTTCTGGTCGGCTTAAGTCGAAATCAACCAGGAAACTTTTCGATAGGCATGTTCTAAATTTAAACTTCATACCAATTAAAAAATAGAATTATTCTTTAGATGTAAAATAAATTTTAATTAACAATAAAGGGCGTTTCGCACACGTCCGTCAAGCGATCCGATAGTAGCGTTACTTTCTCTTAGTTTTCCTTTGCGTGTAAAAAATCTTGATATTTTTTCTTCAAAGTGAAACCTCGTTGCGCTTTCCCTAGTTAATTGAATATTTTACAATTTTTTCGTAGTAATTGCAATTATGTTGATGAGGAGATAAACGAGTTTGAACGGTGACGTAGTTTATGTAAGTGCTTGGTATTAGCATGCTTTGTTAGTAAAATTCTATTCGTAATGTTTCTGAATGTGATTTTCTGTCATCTTCCCCAGCCTGCCAGGAGACAGGTAAACCCGTCCCTTCCATACAATGCTATATTTATATGGTTTTGGATGCAATTGTTACATTTTATTCACGGGTTTGTTTTTGGAATTATTTAGCTTGGTATTCATTAAGATAACATAATTTCTTAAGTTTACAATTCTATTTATTTTTAATTGTAAAGGTATTTCGTTCTTATTCTTTGCTATATTAAGTTTATCTTTGCAAAAACGATTTTCAATAATAAAAAGGTATCATAAATTAAGTAAATGGAAAATATAACATTTCTGTTACTATGTTTATACATTTTACCACATACATAAACTTTACCAATTTAGCCTCTAATTTGCTTTATTTTTTTTAAACAACAGAGGGCCGAGAGTGCGTCAATTGTGGTGCAACTAGCACGCCACTATGGCGGCGCGATGGCACTGGACACTACTTATGTAATGCATGCGGACTCTACTACAAGATGAATGGACAGAACAGACCCCTGATCAAGCCCAAGCGAAGATTGGTGAGTGTAAGAATCCGACCAATTTTCGTTTTACACTTGTCTATATAAAACGATTTTGAACACGGATCCTTTTCATTTTAGTTGCATATTTAATTTCAGTTCAAACTACTAAATTATTCCATACCGACTTCAGTATAATATGTCATCATTTGCCTTTTATAATTTATATATTACTTTCTGTAGCAATGGTTATATAAATGCTCTATTTTGTAGTAAATATCAAGAGTAATAATCAAATAGTCCTTAATTTTGAATTCTACTTGAGTTGGTATTTGGAAACACTATTGTTTTAATGTTTTACTTAAATGTAAATCAGTTTATCTGGACAAGTTTTTAACCTTAACTTGGTATTATGTAAGCACTTACAGTTTTATGTTTGAACTACACAAAAACTGGCACTACAAAACGTATATCACGCGGTAATTAGAATTCAGACGTTTGTTGCGTTGCTCGATTCGATTCGTTAATCTCAATCAATCCAGTTTAACACTTAACGTATGCGCATTCATTATCAGACTGTTACAATACTAAGATTACCGCGGTAGTATTAGTATGCATTTACTTATCATTATTTCGTTATTTGGAACTATGATTTTCCTAGTACTGCCGTTATCATCTGTGTGGTTTGGTGATACTCTTTTTATTACCTGTCTCTGCATTTCCCTTAGGTAGCGTCATAATGATCTACGTTGTGCCTTTATGGTCGGACGATTTAGTTGCTAACGGCAGTACTATAATACCAATGGATTGGTTTGACCGGGAAACTACAATTTCCCCACTTGATGTAGATTAAGTAGCTGTTTGCTGTATTTCGTTTGCTTAGTCTCCTTTTGCCCCTATACTCCAGTTTAGTAGTGTTTCTCTCTGCAGATGAGGCACGTGACACCTTAAGTGTTGCAATCTTTACTTTTAGGTAGACTACGTCCTTGTTCACTACTTACATAATAAAAAAAGTCATTCATCATGTTCCAAGTAAGACTGTGTATGTGTAACTGTGTATGATTATACATAGTTTCAACAAACGCAATTCTTATTACGAGAGAAGATCACAACAAACTCCCGTTTTTATTTGCATTTGGGCGCATTGTTAGCCACAGTACTCTTATAATATTATGTTCTTGAGATAAAATTCCTTCAACTACAAATAGCATACCGAGACAATCTCCCCGAGAATGGGTGTTGTTTACAGTTAAGGGGCAGCAATAAAAAGGCGGAGCATGCACGTCCGAGCACGACACAGCATTACCGCTCCCACAAATTGGGCTTTATGAAAGTTGAACGTTTCGACGAAAGACTTTACCGTCCAGCTAGCCTCATGACCGCCATAAATCTCCAAGTTAACATTTAATCTAACGTCGGTACGCATAAAACTGAAACAATGCGACATACTGGCGAAGCGGTGTCACGTCAGCCCGGTCCCCTAACGAGTGGCCCGTGCGCGCAATTCTGCCTACAATTTACCTTAATACCCGTCTCGCAGACATAAACTAGTGGAATGGCTTGGAATATTTGCCTTTTGTTGGCTAAATTACGTAATACCCAGTGTTATGATTTCATTGCAACCAACAGTGGTATGGCTGTTGGCCACATGCGTACATAATAATGTTTCTGTTTACCGATTAGTTTAATTGATAAAATGAGACATAGTTGGTAGATTGAGATTTTTTCGCGAATTTGGGGAAAAAATAATCTTTGGGGTATTTTTGAGCTCAGGAAAATAATGTTATGGAATTTCAAAATAATTTTTTTAGAGGACTTGCTTTTATATGGATTAACTTTACATCAGTAAAATGTTCTGAAAGTTAATTGCGTGGTGCGCAAATATTGTAAAATGTATATAAAGATAATGTTTAAGTGTTACTTAAATTTGAACGAACACGAAAGGGTTAGTAGTTTTAAATAGCCCCCATGATACTGAACAAATAATTTTTTTTTTTATTCAATTCAATGTATTACAATTCAAGGAATAACCTTACTTAAAAATTGGGAAAAGTTTACAAATAATAATCATTATAGGGAAAATAATTATGTATAAATATGGGGAAAATTCATAAACTCGATCTAACAACCCTGAAGCGAGGCGAAGTAAAGTTTTTGTCTTTGTTTTCCCTAATAGTATAATATGAGGTATTTTGTAGAGTAACGTGTACGTACTATAACGAAGTCATGGTTTTTGAACCCGGATGTCGGTAACGCGGTTTTAATATTTAGATTCACTGTAGTGTATAGAGATACCGTTAATGCGGTACGGGAAAGATTGAATTCTCACTCTTATTTTCGATGTGGGAAATTTGTAAATAATGCTTGTGTCTCGTGTGTGAAAGGGACTCTTTGGGGTCCAAATCAATGTCACCTGCAATACGTTCTCCTGCTGATCGACGGACGAGGTTCTGACGAAGGTTTCAAGGATGGAAGGTCAGACGGCACAGTCTCATCATCTTCATAGCTATTTGCCAGTTTCCTCCAAAGTTTACACTTTGGAGCCTGGGATCCTCTTCGTGTTTTTGAATGGTATGTCGGTTTTTCCGGGTACGACTGCCGTCTGAACTCCCCACCCTGAGAGGAAAGTCTATGCCAGAGCCTTACCCATTATTTAACAGGTGCACTGACTAGTAGGAGAGGTTGGGTAGGGAGGTTCCCATCTCAATAGGTGTTGTTGATAGAGCCCTGTACACAGTGGCTAATTTGTTCAATTGGTGAGATGGGTATCCATCTCACCAATTGAACAAATTAGCCAAATAGATGTAGATCGGAAAAAGAGAACACCTAGGACGGGACTTGAACCCGCGACCAGCCCCTTACACGGGGGTCACGGATTCAAGTCCCGTCCTAGATGTTCTCTTTTTCCGATCTAAATCTATAGGAAAAGTAAGCATACAAATTGCTTAAAATTTAATTAAATTAGCCAAATTTTAAAATATGTGGCTCGGAGGTGAAACTCTCGGATGTAACCGGGAACAGCTTTAAAATGATGATGATAATGGAATGCTTGCGTTTCCGCAATGTTCGTCGTCTCCATTGGCCAATGCAAAGAACGTGTCTAATTGAGCGATCGTACAATTACTTATTTAGGGATTAACATAGCGTTACTGTTAAGTTGTTACAGAATTGTTAGCCACAGTTGAAATATTTAGTTTTTAATTATAGACGGTAGGATAATAATTGGGGTTCAGGGTTTGGACTTCTAACAGTACACTACTGACACGAATCTTTATAGAACATCTGTTTCTTAATGAAAGTTTCTTTGCTCTCATTGCCGAAGTGCTAGTCATGAGTATTGCCGTAGTATAAGAAATTTTAGGCTAATTGATATGAAACGGTTGCAGTTTTGTATCGAGTAAAACAGTTTTAGCTATCAAAGTTCGTGTGGCATAACTAGTGTTGACCGGGGCTTACTGGGATTAGGTTTAGGTTCCCGTTGGTCGCGGAAATAGCATTTCATCGAGCGGAGCCAAGGGCAATAGCAAGGAATTAATAAAAAGACATTTGCTTGTGTCCGTTTGCGTATAATTTTTAAACAAACACACAGTCAAGATGGTAAGTCCAGTCCAGTCTCGATGGCAAGTCCAGTCTATAATCGCATTCAGCGCCAGAGAAAGGAAAAACGTGAGGGAGTATGAGAAAATTGGAAAAAGGAAAATAATCGAAAAGGGCCTCCTACCGGTAGTCCTATCAACCATACGAATACATTTTACTTCTACTTAACGTAGATGTTTAGTGAGAGGGTGGGTGCATTTTGCTGGGAGAATCATGACTGGACTCTGTGCCCGGTTAACGGCAATAGGCTCTATTACGTCTTACGTCCGCAACGCATACGGAGATTGTCGGTTCAAGCCCGACATAACCGCCCCCACTGGCCGGCGGGGGGGGGGGGGGGGTATCCGAGGGGATTTCGGCACGAAAAAAAAAAAGGTACTGAAATATGGGTGTTTATTCACCTCTGCCTGACATTTATATAACAGGCGTGATTATAATATGTATATATAGAAATAAAATAATTATTGTTTTAAAAGTTTTTGTTACATACAGCCAGTCTAGTATACATAGAAGTAATTGAATTTAGATAATAGTTTTTAACACTCGACGCAAAATCGAAGGGGTGTTATACGTATCTGTGTGTGTGTGTCTGTCTGTGGCGTCGTAGCTCCGAGATTCCTAGATGAACCGATTTTGATGCAAAATTTTTTTTGTTCGAAAGCCGATATAATCGAGATGGTTATTAGCTATAAAAAAAATTGTGTCGGGGGTTTTTAAATTTTAATATAACATTATTAGACATAGATTCAGTTACTATCTTATTTTAGTTAGTAGGAAACGTAATTCAAACATCAATCTACGAAAATACCAACATTCATCGAATTAATTATAACAAAATTGTTACACGGCAAACGTTGGCAATTAACTGTGTTAAGAAACTATGACCTTGTTGTAACTAATTGGACAATACACTTAATGCTCACTGCAACAATGAATTAAAACAATAATATTCATAATAATTAAACCAGCTTATTACATTTGCACTTGACATAAATTAGAAAATCAAGTGGGAAACTATGTACAATAAGCACTCAAAAGTGTGAAAATAATATAATTATTTTTCCTAATATGGGCAGCCTTGTAACAAAACAATTGTGTTCCAGATTGCGTTTGCATAATCTGTGAGGCTATATTTCACAAATTAATTAATGAAATAAGTTGAAACAATAATGGCATACTTATGTGGATTGTATGTAGCTGTTTGTACGTATAATGCAGTTGTATGTCTTCGTAGTTAAATTTTACAATCATTATGGACTGTTGAACTCGTGTTATTAGTTATAGAAATAAGATTCTGTAAAATTTAATTTTAATATTACAGAAATTCTCTTAATTTGAATATGTTCTTGGAAGATAAATATTGTGTTGAATTTAATGATGATTTAACCACTGATAAGTTTTTTGCATTTGTTTGAACAGATATGCATAGTTATATCAGTTTTATAAAATAAAAAATTGCGATTCTTATTCTTTAATTACCTACTTAATTTATTACCCGTCGGAAAGAATACATTAACCGATGCACACTTGTAGTGGCGGCAAGCTTTGTTTGTATTAACTACATGAGCAGTAAATGATGTAGGTATAACATAAAATTATGGAAATAAAGCGTATGTACAACTCCATATAGCTATATCAGACGAATTAAGGGAATATTTACATATGATAGAGACACATATTTTATATGACACCAGCTGTTGCTGGCCCGCGTGATATTCTGTTTTTGTTCCTGCAGCCCACGGGAACCCATTTCAGTGATAAAACGTATTTCAGGCTAAAATCTATACCTGTACCAAATTTCAGCCAGATCTGTTGATCCGTGATTGAGCTGCAAACATTCAAAAATCCAAACTAACAAACATATTCAAAAACTTTCACATTTCATTTATAGATAGAATTTGACGTCTGATAAGTCAATGATGAGATCATTGACTTATCAGACGGCAAATTCTTTTAATAAAAAAGCTGTTCTTGTAACAAATTTTTGTTGGAAATATTGAAAATTTTGTTATGAGAACACTTTTTTTTTTGACATTTGGGAGATCGACATGAGATCGAGACTAGATTGAGACTGAATTTTGAGCATCTTTTATTACGAGAATTGACCCACAGGTCTTCATCCGAGCGCCAATACCAGTTGCCTTCAAAATTTGTTCGTGTTATTAGTGTTAGTGTTAGTTAGTGTAGTCATTATTTGGTTTATTTTGACTTTCATGGGAGTAACTGCCACACCACTGAGAGGAAAATTCGAGTCCGACAGTCCGACAATCAGCTGGAAAGGTGGCTTGGGCCCCGAAGATCTCTGTATGGTATAACAGGATTTCTCACTCATATTAAATTCACTGGATGGAGTAGTTGCATTGTTTGGTATTTCTGAGGATGAGCAGAATCGCTAGAGCTTTTTTTAAAAAAAAACAGTACTAGTAACCGAAATTACTAGTATTCCCGCTATCCACTCTAGCTAGGCTAAATTACTTCTCCTAGGAATAGGTTCACATCGGTAGTGTAGTTACCTACACTACCGATTCTACCGGACAAAGGTCAGGATTCAAACCCGCGACCTCTTGATCATTAAACTACCGAAGCTTGAATGAGCAAAGCTTTGAAGAGTGCGATAGGTTGGCAATGCTCAAGTGACACCTCTGCTATTACGGGAATCAATTAGTAATATGGTAACCGCTTACCATTAGGCAGTTCATGGGCTGGTTTGCCTCTTTACAGTTAAAATATAGTAGGTATCTATATGTAGCCTGCACCGTAATATTTATTCATACGTATAGGTCTGAATTTATATAGTTCAGTGTAACCTGTTGGCAATAAAACTGCGCAGGAGTCGTATAAAGAGCTTTATACATTACGAGCGGTACGCGTCGTATATCTTTGCGGTTGGGAGCAGACAGAAATATAAGTGGACACTAGTGTTAATATTATGAGCTTTTATTTTCATAACCCTCAGTCGAACATTATTTTGTACTTATTAGCTGATGCCCGCGGCTCCGCCCGCACGGAGGTCGGTTGTCGGTTATCATTTATTGGTCGTATCTCCGGTTTTACTTAACTAATTGCAATCAAACATACGGCAGATTTTAAGTCTGACTTACAAAATGACTTACTTCCAATAAAAAAATTGCTACAAAATCCGTTTAGTGGTTTTTCCGTCTACCGAGAACAAACGGACAAGAAATCCAAAAAAAATATTTTTGTGTTCAGAATCGTTCATTTAAGATAACCCAAATATTTTGGTATTTTTTGTTTTAAAAGTTTTTTTTAATTAGACTATCCAAAGATAATGTTTTAACGAGAATTGAAATGGGCGAATGATTACCGAGGGACTAACACATCAACTACTCGTATATAAAGTATAATTATGTAAGTAGAAGCAGCGAAAGACGTATGCCAGGATCATAGCAAGTGGAAAAATGTTGTCTCTGCCTACCTCAATGGGAAAAAGGTACGACTATTTGTATGTAGCTGGGCTGGCTTATGGGGTGGACCTCGTAGAATATACACTGATCAAATTAGTGATGTATTGAATAAATCAGAACCACTGCATAGTTGACAATATATGGGTGTCGAATACGGGGTAAGCAGAGCCTTACCCCCTCGATATTAAATGTCCAACACTATAATCTTTCATCAAGTAGTATAAGCGAAAATCAATTGCTTTATAGATTTTTCGATCAGTAACTCACTTCATTAATATTACATGCTAATCACAGCTACCGCACTATTATTCTAGATCGTACCTAACGGGTTAGAGCTTTCATGTTAACCGCTGCAGTAAAACCTGCGTTTGCGCACAATAAAGTGCTACGTGTTGCGCATAGACCGGCGATATATTGCGGACGGACCCGGGAGCTGACATGTATAAGTGGACACCAGCGGTGTGGACGTAGACTTCGTTTTGTTTCGGATTATGTTTCATGGAGTTATTTGGTTTTATTTTGTAAAATACTATTGGACATTGCATGACATTTCCCACGGTTATATTCACGCCAGTGTCCTTGAAGGGATAGCCTTACTTAAATAGTTTGGTTTTTGGTTTCACGTAATAGGACTTGATTCCGAACTTTACTTTAATCACTTACCAAAATAAAACACGAATGATGTTGTATTAAGCAATAGTAGCTAGGACAGTATTCAGCTTAGTTATCATTCTTAACACATTGAGACCTTCCGTGCCTCCAAGAGCACGTCAAGCCGTTGGTCTCCGTAACCATACAAACATCGGTGGCATTCGTTACGGATAGTTGGAGTCCTAAAAAGTCCGATAACTTACTACAGAACTTCGAATTCGCCAGTGGGTTGTGGAGATCAGGAAAATATCGAAGCTCGGCCGTTCCGTAATTTGACTGAGAGCCGACCCCAACTGAGTCAGGAAAAAGCCCGGAGGTTCATGAATGTTAAATAACTCCCTTGTCCGTAGCACACATAAATATAGCTAGGCAGTACTCAGAACCGGTCTAATCGTAATAAACATACAAAATTATGCAGATATTGTTCGTGAACTGTGAACTGTGTGTTCTATTCGGTTTTATAACATAATAATGTTACACCTACTACCCGTGACGGACACACTTTCTTTTTTATTGTATCTTGGCTACATACTATATAGCTGTTATCCATACATTGTAGTTGATAACTGTGTGAATGAATATTCTTGAAACTGAAACTCGAATAATAAATCTATTTAACAACACTTTTTCAAGACATGAAAATTTAAAAAGAACATATAAAAAGAGACTAATGCTTTATAATAATAAAACTAAATCATTTATTTTAGACCAATGTTCTCTAGGAAAAACCGTTTTTTATATGGAATGCGTCCTCATGACTACACCTCGCGTGATGGTAAAAAAGTTGTAAGGGAAGTCTGAAGGATGACAATGGTGAGGAACAATGGTCAATGACGAAATAGCGTTCTCAGTTTGACGGCCTCGATAGATTCTCTTTCACACCTCGCTTAACAACCCGGGATATACTTAGATAACCTATACAATGTCTTACAAATTATGATAACAAATTACCAGAGTGTAATTATCATTAATTAATCTTATCTGTTTAAAAAAGAAGTGCTTTTTTTAAAAAAAAACTTACAATGTATGTTTAACAAGCTTATGTTTGCGTTATGAAGCTCAATTTACTCCACTGTGGAATACAGGCTGAGTACCTACTTTACAATTTAAAGTTCTGGCCCTTCGTTTTTGCTTTAAAAACATCAACCTAATCTTATTTCGAAAATAAATATAGAATGTTAATATATTTAATACATTTTTTGAGATACTAGTAATCGAAATTACTGATATTCTCAAAAACAAATCCGGCTAAGTTAAATTGCTTACTGGTATGTCAAGCATGGGTTCACGTCAGTAATATAATATTCGTGGTTCGAACCCACGACCTTTTGATCGCAAATCCGTCTTCTTAGACACTAACCTAAATCTGTTTAAATTTTTCATAAACTGCTAAAAATTCCAATCTGGATTAAAATTTATTTGCTTGAGAATGGGCGATCATATAATTAATTAAAGAGTAAACCGTTTCTCTTCAGACTAAACATAAGATTGTGTAATAGTTTTGTGAAATTGTTCAAACGATAATGGAAGATATATCTATAGAACAATGTTTTACCCAGCAGAAAGCGTTTCTCAATCTCCCCATACCCGAAGCATCGCAGCCATGTCACTAAATCGTACATAAAAATAAATGAAACAAAAAAAAATACATTTCAATTAATTTTTATTGCTCAACATCTCCACGATGAATACTTAATAGGGTGACAATACATGTTCTACATATTCAAAGGTTACACAAGTCATAGAACTTTTCCTATTTGGCATTCACGGGTGGAAGTAGTGCCAAATTAACTATTACAATGAGAATTCTAAAGCCTTAAATGATGAGGCAGGAATTGGTCCCACAATGTCTGCCTGATCTATTAATCGCTATGATGTCATAAATTTGGAATAATTTATAGTGCTGTGACAGTTTTATTGTATCCCTATATTAGTCGTATAATTATTCCATGTTTGAATTTACTAACTAGTGTTGGGTATCACTTTTACATACTGGTAACGTTATGTTGAAATCAGATTTTTATTAACTAATTAAGTATATCTACGATGCAGATGGAAATATTTAAAACGTTATATACATAATCAATGTGCATTATTTAAAGCTTTTAACGTCGTCCTGCTTTAAAGGCCATAGTTACGAAAAACAATAACTTATTTTTGTTGTTTTTTTTATTTTAAATGATCATCATCATCATCAACCTATTCTAGTCCACTGCTGGACATAGGTCTCCCCTAATGAGCGCCATAGCGCCCTGTCTTCAGCTTGCCGCATCCAGTATCGGCCCGCAGTCTTTCTTTAAATAATAGTTCTCATAAAAACAATCATAATTAAGAATGAGTTTCTAAAAAAATTATCGCCTATTTTTTGAGCGCCTATTTTTCCCATATGCTTGTGTTCGAAATTCGAATCATTTTAAGTCATGCCGCCAGTAAAAAGTGGTTTTGCCACAAGTTTTTACACACTGAAAAGGCCCGCAGTCTTTCTTTAAATAATAGTTCTCATAAAAACAATCATAATTAAGAATGAGTTTCTAAAAAAATTATCGCCTATTTTTTTGAGCGCCTATTTTTCCCATATGCTTGTGTTCGAAATTCGAATCATTTTAACTCATGCCGCCAGTAAAAAGTGATTTTGCCACAAGTTTTTACACACTGAAAATGCGCTTCTCGTGCTGGAGAGGTGAAAAAATATTCTTAAAATTGGAATCTCAAAATTCGAATATCCTAAAGACAATAAATAGTTAACGATTTCAAGATCATCCAATTAAGATGGTGATAATATATTTTTGATTATTAGGAACAGTAGTGCGGTTGGTGTGTTGTCTCGGTGGCCGGACAAGTCTCGGTGGTCATCGATCACTACGAGCCGTCGAATAAATTGTGGATATACGTGTGGCCCAAGCTTGTGGGAAAGAGCGTGAAACCACAAAAAAAAAAAAAAATATTTCTTCGATTTATGTTCTTGTAGCTTTTTTTTGTAAATGCCCTACGGCGGGGCTATTGAAATTAGAAAATATCCTAATTTTAATAGAGAAGAAGCTTGGAATGTATCACCAGCTACAAACCCATTCATTCACTTAATTAATTCCAAGAAGAATCAAAATACAACAAGACTTCATGACACTGTGAGCTCATTCTGCATAAATAGTAATACCAACAATACAGCATAGTTCGGTACTTTGACATAACTTACACTTCAACTTTAACATAACCACCATCTTCAGTCTCCTCGTGACCATGGCTGCTGCAAGCAACCGAAATGTCGGGTTCAGTGTAAATAATAGAATAACATCAAATAAATCGCGGTAGAAGAGACGGCCTCTGTGGCGCAGCGGTAGTGCATTCGACTGCAAATATTTGTATGCATGAATATGTCTATTTGTATTGGTCTGGGTGTTTCTATGTAATACGTATGTATTTACAAAAAAAAGTGTATAAGTATGTTTATCCACATTCTAGAACCTATAACACAAGTTAGTTAAACTATGCTTACTTTAGGTCTAGAGAGCGCTGCGTAGAATGTCGTAAAATATTTATTTATATTTATTTAGAATCCGTCAAAAATAGTTTCATTTCAATGTTTGAGTGTGAATTTGGAACGGTACGCAGAAACTAGATAAATGATTTAATTAATTTTCACACCTATATGAGTGCGCCTTTTTGTAATGTCATGTGTATAACATCTATCAGATTTCACGCCTTGTTGCTGTAGTGGTCTTTCGCGATTTCTAATTTTTTGTTCCGTTCAGCCAGATACTTAAAACAGATACATAGAAGTCATTGCTTTGGGCAGATTAGAATTTGTTTTCTAACTTCGAGTACCTATTAATTTTACCTGGTAATGTAATTTTCGACCAGGGTCTCAAAGTCTCAAATTCCTGACCGCGGGACCAATTCGACCTCACACGTCATTTATATTGTATTGTTATTGACGACTTCGTGTTAACATATTGCAGTGTTAGATCTATATCTTACTACTCGGAGTCATAAACATACAGTTCGGTTATGCTACTTTAATTAAAGCGACATCATGACAATGTACACGATTTTTAATGATGGATATTATGTTGCATGTTTGATTACGTCACTTTGTGTAGCTTATTTCAATAAGATATGTTGGTAATTAGCATATTATCTTTTGAACAGAAGCTTAAGACGTAACTATATAATAGATATATTTCATTTTAGATTTAATATTGGTAGGCTTACTGATTTTGTGTGGTATAAACGGGAGCTTAAAGCGGATTTCACTATTGTTAGGAACCACGATCTAGGTGAAATGAACTGCGTTACCACATTTTATTCATTGAATTTAATTTAGTAAACCGCGAGAACTCAGTTTAGTTGAACACATTTACAGTGGTGAAATCCAGTCTTAAAGTGATGTTATAAAAGCGTCGGTAGCTTAGTGGTTAAGGAGTCGACCCTACGATCGAGAGGTTCCGGGTTCGAATCCGACACACATCACAACCGATGTGAACCCACTCCTAACACAAGTAATTTAAGTTAGCTGGAGGAGTTAGGGGGTATATTAGTAATTTCGGTTACTAATATTATTTAAAAGAAAAAAAAAGGTAAGTGGTTCGATTTAAGTATAGCCTTTATCGAGTTGTGCATAACATAACATAACATAACTTTACGCCTGTATCCCCGAAGGGGTAGGCAGAGGTGTATTACACACCCACGATTCGCCAGTTATGTTTAGGTCCCAATGTAATAGGGGGCGAGCCTATTGCCATCTACCGGGCACATTATTAAGCGAGCGATAATTAACATGTATTAATACACACATAACTACGAAAAGTCAGAGGTGTGTGCCCGGGACAACTGGGGATCGAACTCTAGACTTCGTCTCAGCAGTCCATTACGTACGCCACTGGGCTATCGCCGCTTTTGCATATACTTAAGTAAATAATAAATAGTATTTAGTAAACAATAAAAATGTTTATTTATCACAATTCTGGTACATACAGTTTCTGTTGTAATTTGCATGTAAGCTAACAAAATGCTTGTGATTGAAAATTCCCCTATTCCACAATATTTTATCTAAGTACTTTTAGTAAACAAGATGGCTATTAATTCAACTAAGATTTCGGTCATGATTAAGCTAATTTTGAACAAACAGATAAAGAAAGTGAAGGTGCGCAAATTGTGTAAGGTATACGAGGGGGGGGGGTGTGTGTTGGGTAACCTCCTCGAGTGTCGCTCCGATTCCGATCCCGCTGCAGTCCGGGGGGAACGGAATCGGAGCGGCCGGTACACCCTGGGCGGCGGTCAATGGCTTCCCCTTCACCCCTTCATAGGGTTGGCATTGATCGTCGGCCAATACCAAACGTGGCGGGAACACATCGCTTTCCGTACTCCTCTGCTTTCAGAGGAGACAGGATGAGCGATGCTGTTAGTGGTGAGATGGCCCAGGGTCAGCCGGGGTGCGAGGGATATGCTCTATGGGTAACCTTACACCCCGGCGTCTGAAGACCCGAGACGGCGTGCGGTTTTAGTCGGTGCAAGCCCGACATAACCACCCCCGCTGGCCGGCGGGGGGGTATCCCAAGGGATTTCCGCACGATAAAAAAAAAAAAAAAAAAAAATGGTATACGAGGGGATATGCGTGTGTGTATGTTGACGTTAATACCTACTGCTAATACTGGAAGTTCGTTAGACTGTGCTAATGTAATAAAGCTGAAGAGTTTCTTTGTTTCTTTGGTTGAACGCGCTAATCTCAGGAACTACCGGTTTGAATTCGAAAAATCTTTTAGTGTTGGATAGCCTATTGTTAGAGGAATAATACGCTTCTACCCAGGAGAGTGAAGCCATAATCATAAATGTAGAAAAATCGGGCAAATTTTCATACATTACTATAAGTGTAAAACTAATAAATTACGGGTATGAGTATGGGTTTAATGGGGGCCACAGGGGATCCGGAGTACTTATGTCACGGGCGAAGCCGCAAGCACAGCTAGTACATAATAAGTGTCGAAGTTCAAACCTATAAACGTATCGATTAGGCCTACCCTTTTTAGAGTATAGTAAGGGGTAAAAATCTTGACAATATGGGACGCGCATGTGGACTAACTGGCTAACCAATAAGCCAATAACAGGACTGATCAACAAATGACCTGAGCCTTTTGAGCTCGTGGTTAGTTTAATATTCTATTATTGATTGATCGGCGCGAGAGTAAATTGTCAAGATTTTTGCCACTAACTTCACCTGGTAGTCAATTAGTATGACATGTAGTTTTGGAGCTTACGATTAGTGAGCTTTATATGCTATGACGTAGAGCGTACGAAAATAAAATCATTTTATCTTAATTTTATTATTTCATTGAAATACAAAGATAATAAATATATTTGATAGCGTTCGTTTGCATTTACATTTACATAAAAACATGTACATAAAAATCCAAAAAACATATAAATTTATCTACATCTTTAAAATTAAGTAATGACATAGGTATAATATAGGCATTAATATTTGCATTTACATCATATGGTGGGTCGATGTTGAAGACGTCTACTTAGTATACATATAATTCAATTGACATTTAGGAGGTATGCCAATAACAAAAAATTACTGCCAGTGTTCAAAATAGGTCTATGCTAATTTGGAAATGTGTAATCTGACATGTCGATTGCGTACTATAACAATCTGAATATGTATGTATGATGGCGAGACTCAGCCTCAGGCTTTCATCTCTTGCTTGGGTTTGGTCAGACGGCAGTCACTCCCGTAAAAGCCAAGGAAAACCAATCCATGAGGAAAGGAGGATTAGTAGAGCGGCCCTCGGGTGCCTTCGCTGCCTCCTCCCTGGGTCCCTTGTGGGTTGCAACCATTCCAAAACGCATGCTATGGATGCAATCAGGATGCTCCGATGATGATAATGTAATTGAATGATGAGGAAAAGTGATGTTTAATTTTAAGTTTTCAATATTGCTTTTATAAACATACCTAAATTATGTCTTAGTTTCTTAAGAACTGCATACCTCGTCAGTTAATAATGACGCGGTAGATATCCAAAAACATTGATGATATGTACAGTCAACAACAAAAGTAAATTAACACATACCAATTTAAAGATCATACTAACTTTAAAACTTTTCTTGATGAAAGGTTTAGAGTTAGGGTTTAGATATAATGTAGAATAAAACCACTTTTACGAATTTGTCTGCTTTCCAGTAACTTCTTCTAAATCACACAACGGATTTGAAACAGTTATCACGGTCATTTAGGTATTTTTTATAGAAGGTTTATATGTAGGTATCAATCAATCATCACCTTTGTAGTTCACTGTTGGGCATAAACCGACCGATGCGCGCCACAGCACCTAATCCTCCACCTTCCGCGTACAGTTTATCCCAGTCACGTATTACAGGTCGTCAGTTAATCTGGCAATAAATATAATCTACTTTTGAAGAGCGCGAAATCAAACCAGTTTTTAAAATTTTTGTCTAATAGTCTGCCTGTCTTTCTGCCTGTTTGTTCCGGATAATCTCCGAATTGGCTGGGCCGATTTTGGCGGAATTATTAATGTAGAAAGCTGATATTATAAGGCCTACATTTACCTATTTTTATTTTAGAGAAAGTCTTAGAATTCCGCGCCAAAAAATTACAACCACATCTAAGTTCACGCGGATGAAGTCGCAAGCACAGTTAGTAATAAATAATCAATTAGGAATTACAAGCAAAGTTAAACATCTTTTTTTTTTTAAAGTACTAATAACCGAAATTACTAATTTGCTCTTTAACCCTTCCAGCTAAGCTAAATTGCATGTGTCAGGAGTGGGTTCAGGGTTCGAACCTGGGACCTCTCGATCGTAAGGCCGACTCCTTAACCGCTAAACTAAATTATTTTTATTAATTTAAAGATTGTTTGTGAATATATTAGTGTTGAGCAACTTTTGTCGCTGATTGTACGTAAGTTGAGTTGACGTCTCATGCAGTGAGTGACACACGGGACTACAGCGCAGCGGGGGGCTCTCATACTAATGTTCTTACTTCTCACATACTTGAACCTACCTGTCTGTTTGTGTGAATAGCGCAGTTGTTAGAGAGACCTACAGTAGGAGTTTGATTCTGTTTGTTGTAAAGCTGATTCGAGTAGATATGATTAAAAAAGTTAAAAAAAAGGACGTAATAGATCGTCACTATAGGTAAATGTTATTCAAATTAAACCAGAGTGAAACGAAAGGGCTGTCATAAAACTATCTTTGTAAAGTAGTCAAGAGCTGAATTTCACCAGCGAAGATCCGTTTAACTGAATTCGTACGTCGTTTTACTCAAGTTTAGTCTTAATTGATGTCGGTTCCTATCATTTTTTTATTGTTCTCTTATCAATGGTTTGGAATGCATTGAGATCAAACATACAAACATTAATGATAATTTATAACATAACATAACATAACTTCACGCCTGAAATATTGGTCAGTTAATGTTTTGAGTGAAACTACGCAAGGGTAGAGGTGTACCCGCGCAACGATCGCCTCTCTTTTATTGCATTTCCATAAACACGAACCTTTTTTTCATTCCACAGCCTGTGTATGAGGAAAAAAAATACACTTTTGTCAACGCCTTGATTGATATGGTAACCTTCCCTTGTTTTAGCGATAACCCAAAGACTTAGGTTTGTTTTTTTTATCAACAACGCTTCGTACATTTTTATTTGCTACGTCGAACAGGTTTGACATATCACTAAATTTTGTGAGAAAAATACTATTCTAAGGATTTTTATACCGGTGGCCGGGGTGTTATAAATTTTAATTTTTTTTTCACCTGACTTCGTTCATTGTGTTTGGATTGGAGGTTTTTGTGTTTGTATTTTTATAGTTTTGTACCTGTCCTAGGCGCCAGTGGCCGTGACATTTATGGACAGGATATTGGGACACAATTAATGTTGATATTAATAATCAGGAAACATACATTGTGGGAGGCCATAAATTGCCATGATGGAGTGCAAAGGGAAACATGATTATTTCTTGTCAAAATATATTTGGGAGTTTTTGTTATGTTTGAGGATTCGATGTAATATTTTATAGTACCTATTCGTGTGGCTGTTGGTTCTCAGAACTTAGCATCTGTGTTGATTTTGTTTGCGATGTGTTCATATCGAGTTATGTACAGTTAACCTCAGAAGTTGCTGAATACTAAAGAATCTACAAACGATCTTAACATTGGAAAAATCAATAAATTACTTGATCTAATAGAACTTTGTAATCCTCAAAGGAAAAGTTTGACACAGAGACACACAAGAGAAAAAGAGAGAGAGGATATATGTATTTCAGGTTTTGTTTATAATTTTATAAAAGGTGTTTGAGCTAAAGAGATCGAGATAGGCAACTTGGATTGTGTTAAGCCACTTCTGAAAGAGATCACACTGTGAGTTTTGTAGAACTAGCTTGTAAATATGCCAATGATAAATTTATTAAAATTTCAAATTGAGAACCCTTTGGGAGGTGGTGTATTGATTTGTCACTATTTTACAAATAAATGTCAGTTTAATTGGCCGTTAAAATGTTGGTTAAGATCAGATTTTCGCATCATGATTTAATACGAGTTTCATTGCGATCTTAATCGATAACGAATTTATGACGGGAGACACGTGTGCTATGTTTACATCACGGTGATTAACTGGATAATGTTGTTTCGAGTAAACATAGGTAACTAAATGGTAATCTACATAATTGATGTAACCTTTTGATGACTTGTCAAAAAAAAGTATTTTTAAATATTGTTTTAAGTTCTGTAAAAAAAAATTGTTTACTCCACAAAAATATAACAACTTTATGCTTGTGTTAAAAGTGCATTCAAATTGGTCATATACTGGGTATTGAAAATTAAGATATTTCAATTGGTTACCAAAATAATAGAAAAAAATCGAAAGTAAAAAAGAAAACATTTTTTTTGTCGTGAATGAAAATCCCTCTTATCCTTTTCGGGTGAAATTACGGATTCAAATTCATTTTAACAGAGCAGCATAAGTAGATAATACCTACCTATATATATACACATACTTCTAGTACAAGTACGCTAGTACCTACCAACATCAATAGGTACAACTTGCCTTGTAGGTTTAACATTCATTAGCATGTCTGACATGGTATTCAGTGGGTATCAATTTATTTTTATAGTATAAGGGTCTGTGTAATCGAATCAGGTGGTCGGGTAAATGGCGATCGATTGTATATGAGAGCGCGCGCCCGATTTCACGCCACGAAGCGGGGAGAATCGATTATTCGCCTGGTTCGTGCCTCCATTCTATAAGCGCTACGCAAGAAGGCAACGTAAACCTTGTAAAAAGAAAGCACTTTGAATCCCATTATTTTAAATCAATGAATGTTGGATTACCTATTTGCATATTTTTACGTATTCTCCGGAGAGGTATACATAATGTCTATTATTAAACACGCACATTCATTCAGCTTCTATTTTGGCAAGGGGTGTTTCTTTGGAACGTCCTCGATCTGACTGATATATTTACACCTATGTTGACCCGTACCGAATTGCCCACACATCCTTGCCTCATAAATCTCTTTTGTTAATCTTCTTTTGTCCATCCTCTCTACATGTCAGAACTATCTAAGCATCCCTTTGTCTATCTTTTTCACTATATTTTCTATCATACCACAACGTTCCCTTATCACGCAATTCCTCACAGTAAAACATTCGTAAAAATGTACATTCTGTGGCATAATAACTTTATTAGAGCAGTATTGCAGTTAAAAATGAATGATTCTCTTGTTAAACTAATCGCTTTGCCTGGCTGCGTGCTGTTATTTATCGGTAGCCGTTGCGCAGACGCCGAACGTCGCCAATGATTTAGAGGCTCAAATTGCACGGCGCAGGAACCGGAGCAATCATCTCGACAGCATCATATGCAATCAACACTTCTATACTTTTAATACGATGAACGGATGTTGAACTTTATTTTTAAACATCATATAATTTTTTACAAGTAGCTTTTTGTTTGAATTTTTTTTATTGATTGGTGCGGTGGTGCTACTGTTCGGAATGATGTTCCGTGTTTAATTCTCGGATTGGATAGTGTCATTGATTTTTTTCTGTTAAAAGTGCGCGGTTGATGGACTACACAATCACGGACGGGGTGGGTCACCACTGTTAATCCTCGTGTACAATAGTTACAGTTTAGTCCCGAAATAATTAAAGTTACACTAACTCATATTGTAATGATAAAGGATTTTTTGTAAAGGTACTTACTATTTTTCATTGGAGTTCGAACAGTTAAGTATAGTTCTATTGGTATATGTAATGTTACTATGAGGTGCCTATAAATACCAAATATACAAATACAAGTCGAATACAATATTGGACTGCTTTTTATTTTGTATTTGTATTAAAACTCATATTTTATATCGTAACTTTAACAATAACGTGCTTGCGAACAAGTGCCAAATCATTAACGTTTAATCCTCATAAAAAACTCACGTCGTGTCAAAAATTCGTCACTCATTTTTTATAGTAGCACAGCAATTAAATGCATTAAGCAACCGTTTGAATGGCATCACAGACAACCAAACAACTGTATTACGTTATAAGCTGGTCTAAGCCTCGTCCAGACTGACAGACGGGTAAAGTGCCTGCTACCGAACATGCGGCAAGAAAACAAAACCAAAACTCGATCTAATAAATAATGCGATGCGGTACGACTTCCTCTACTGTATTAACATAGCAGGAAGCGAGGTCTGTCATTAACCCGTCAGCGCTGGCCAGTGCCAACTGTTCCAAAAAGCATTACTCGAATCACAGTTTACGCTCACCTCCAATATAATTAGAATCCGAATGCTTTATAAATACAAATAAATAAAAGTAGTGACGCGGTGCGAGGTGGCAACCCGCAATTTACTCTGCGTTCAGCGAGTGCGCGCCTCGGTCAAATTGTCGGGTGCGTCCGCGGTGTCTCCTTGACTAATGGCACGACTCCCGAACTAAGCGAACATGGTATTTTGAGCATATTTAATAAGTTTGATCTACAAATCATTGATTTCTGTTATTTATGCCACGGGAGTCGGAATTTTACGAAAGCCAAGGATTTGATTAAAAAGAATATTGAACATATTTCAGATTAAATTTGTGAAAGTTCTAAACTTGTAACTAACTGAAGACTAACAGAATAAGTATATAAATAAATACTCCACTAAAATAATAAATCTTAAAGGTTGGATGTTGGTTACTAAATCATGCAAAACGGTTGAATAAATTTGCATAAAATTTGGCACACATGAAGTTTGTAATCAGGATTAGCATAAAGGTTACTTTTTATTTCTAGCCCAGCTAATACGTCTAATCTGTGCACTGATGACTGCTTGTTCTGTACTTATGTATCTTAGCGTTGTGTCCCGATTGCATTCGAAGCTACACATCGGAGCCCAGGGTCCGCTTTAATACTTTTTCTTCTCCACTTCGCACGATCTTGGGCATTCAAGGTATGTGATGAGTGATGTGATGTTATAAAAAAGTTAACATTTTGATGTACCATAATATATATAAACAAGAGGAATACTGTGTCTAACGTAATTCGCAATTCGGTGAACTAATCACATCACAGTTTTGTATAACATGATTGGCCATATTACGTGAGAGTTTGACGATATTAGTTTCCATATTAACAAAATTTAAGTGCACTTAATCTTGTGTTTCATCACAGCAAAATCGACTAGTACGAGTATATCTCAGGATTTTCTATCTGCGTCGCGTACCCTTTCAAATATAACTGTATTCACGTAAATACCGGATAAAGGCGAGTGTTTTGTCAACGTTGTAATGTCGTCCCACGCGGGCTGTGTACAAGCCACCAGGACCTACTTGATTCCCGGTCACTTCCGTGTTTAGGTCCTCGCTACTGTTTCGCTAAATGGAACAAACGAGACGACTGCCGCGCCGTCTGCTCAAATTAGAATCTGATAATTTACTACCGCTCTTATTGGTGACAGTAATACATATTTGAATAAACTTTATAGCTCTCAATAGTTGAAGATAAATTGAATAAGATTTTATTGGAATAAGATCCGTTTGAATTTAGCTCAGGCCATATAGAATAGGTAGAAATGTGTATTTCCTGCGATCTAATGTCAAACGGACATTGCAAATCGTGTAAAACGATTTGTTTGAAATCAAGTATAATATGACATTGGGACTCGAATATATATATATTTTTTTTTTTAAAAGAATATTAGTAACCGAAATTACTAATATCCCCCCTAACCCCTCCAGCTATGCTTAATTGCTTGTGTTAGGAGTGGGTTCACGTCCGTAGTGTAATGGCCAGGATTCGAACCCGGGACCTCTCGATCGTAAGGTTGATTCCTTAACCACTAAGCTACCGACGCTTCATTCATTGGCACGAATGGTATAACACGGCCTCTATTTTGAACTCTTATTTTGAATTAAATAGGTTTTAAAGAATTCTATGTAAAGTAAATTGCTTTCAATGGATGTTTTTATTTCACTACATGGATAGTGGCAAAAAATCGGGCTATGCTTCTGAGTTCGTCAATGGTAATTAAAATGAGTGGTCGTTTATTTACTGTTTTCCATTCACATAATATCTACATTACAAACGTGTCACTTAGTCTATCGTAAAAAGGATAATATTCTTGTTTAATTTGATCTAAAAGAATATTTAATAATAGACATATTATCCAGTTAGCTTTGTTCAAATTGGCATTTATGTACGATATAATTATATCATAAAGTTACGGATGTAGGAGACCTGAGATGATTTACGTTTATAGTAAAAACGTGCAATAATTGTGTTTTAATCGTTTACAATCAAATTAAGACTTGTTTCTATATAAAATACAACATACAAACAGATAGTGTATTCTTTATTTTATGATTCGTATTGCAAAGCGGTCGTACACAAGCTTCCACTCATTCGCTAAATAAAGGTCGTTGCATACAATACATTTGTATGTATCGCGCGATCGCACAGGATCGCGTAATTGACGCAATCCGATATTATCCGCGATGTAAGATCACGCATTGCAATGCGATAGCCTTATCGACTGTGACAGTATTTACCCACGTGAATTGTTTAATGAGCTGCGGTTTAGCATAATCACCTTTTATTGAATACCTATGCAGTTTTGTGTTTGAAGAACGTATTATTAGTATTAATAAGTTATTATGTTTTACTACAAAATGTTACGCGATCAAATTTTATACGTTCTAATGCCATTCCTAATTTAGAAGTTTTCATGAAAAAAATTATTCTCGTTTTTCAAGCACATGTTTTATTAACATTAAACACGTTCCTAAATATGCTTTTAAGGCTCCGACGCAATTAAAACACATCGTGCAATTAATTTCTCTAATACAAGGCATGTTTTACCGAAGAAGACGAACGACTACTATGTATAGAGTGATCATTGTCCAAGCGTGTTAAAGACCGGTCAGACGGGGTTGTAACGAGCGTTTCGTATACAATAGACCTTTTAGCGTCATGTGGCTACACGTCAATCGTGTAAGACGTGGTGTGCCGCTTGTGAGAGCTCGCCTTTATTGTCTTAAAGCTATACTATATCTGGACCAACAACAGTTACATTTTTAATCAGTCTCGTGAAACCGTACAAACGGATTTACTTCTGTAACTATGTTACTTCTGAAAGGAGCAGCATGTTAGTTAGCTCATCAATACTTGTTCGATTAGTTGTCATTTTTGAAATGTTGTTTTACTAATTTTAATGTGATTTTAGGTATGGTTCATGTTTGAATTCAAATGATAGCAATAAAATTAAAGACCTTACAACTTAAATTTCACACGATAAATAATTATAAGAATATCCGTATTAGGTACGAGACTCAGTTACAACAACTATGATAACAAAAAACAAGTCGAGTTAGTCCGATTCGTATGAAAATAAAACACATCCAGGGGACTGACGTGCGTCCGGCGTCACTTAGCAGCGCTGGAATGATGTGACAGCCCTTGGCGAACCGAATACCTTTTTTATATTTAAAATTAAAAATAATCCAAAAAAAAAAAAAACTTTCTGATTCTGTTCCATTGTGTTCACGTTTTGGAAAAATTTAAATGACCGAACGTTGGCTGCTTTTTTGAGAATCGGAATCTCGAATTCGGCGTTTAAATACATACGGTTTCGCGGTTTAGCGCCATGTTTTTTCCATTTTCTGCACATTTTGGCGCGCCGAATGTAAAGCAATGCGGTAGATTTTGTGCGATTAAACGCGGGAGGTCGATAGAATAAGTTGTTAGTGTTAACGGTTTGAATGTTGTTGGCAAACACCTTCAGCTGGTTTGATTTTATGTTAATAATTGTGATCAATTGTTGCTGCTTTTGACTTGAAAATTGCTTATGGTAGTAGTAGTGATTATGAAAACTGACTGTGTTGAATACTATGCAATAAATACAATAACAAATAAAAGGGTTATAATGCGATGTGTTTAATGGATGATCGTATTTTTTGTGTTGCGTCGGCATTTGAGAAGCGTAGGAGCATCGATCGCAGATATTTAGAGTGGCAATATGAATGTATTTATTCAGGGCTGAGGGCGGCCTCCGCCTAACAATGCTACGCTTGTCGCTGCCGCCACGCCGCTTGCACAGGGCTGGCTCAACACCTTTCGTAATAGCCTTGATATATCTTCAGGACTATCAAGATATCAAAACATTAAATTTTACTTTTATAACCTTGTTTACTTTTCAAAGGGCTTTAAATTAAAATCTATAGCTTTGATCTTATTAAGTTAAAAAAAACTGTAGCAAAGTTTTGAATATATCATTTAATTTACACATACCTACTTATTTGTTTTTATTGTGATGCATCTATTAAGTTGTACAGCATGTACTGGGCCTGTAGTCAAAGTGACATTCTACTAGGGAAATCGCTTCGACGCGAACTTTCGAAAGTCCGAAATGTACGAGAGTGACATTATTTGTTACACATATCAAGAAATAATGTCACTCCATACATTTCAGACTTTTGAATGCTCGCTTCGATGTAATTCCACTAGTAGAATGTCACTTTGTTTACAGGCCCTGTACACCATTTGACAATTACGAACGTAACTCGTCACAGCCCTACGTTAGACGTCAGTGAATCAAGGGTTGTCGCAACGTGGTGGTCCGCGTGTCAAAGCCCGCGCGTGCGCCGCACAGTTCGCATGTATTTCAACCCTGCCCATTTACATTCTGCTCCACATGGACTAACAGGGACAATTGTCCTAATAGCAATACCATTAGCCTAAAGTAGCTATTTGGAAACGTGAAATATTCTCTGTAGTTGGTAAACCCATATTTCGACTCGTTCGGGAAAGTATAAATTTGTCATTAAATTTCGATTTAAAATAGCACTATACTGCATTTCGTATGATTTGTGACAGAGTCGAAAACCTTATGTCCTTAATTTTAATTTTTCCTATTCTTTGCTTACCAAATTTATTTTTATAGATGGTGGCTTGCCTCCTTAGAGAATAGTAAAAAGTTTGCCATCAAACTAGGATAAAATAGCTTGAATTAAAGAAACAATGTTTGAAATCGATTCGATAATTAACAGTTAGTAAAATTTGACCTCCAAATTTAATCTATACAAACAAACGAGCAAACAAACATTGCAACATAAATAGCATAAAAAAAATCATTTGACTATTGTATGATTGCAGCTGAATCTACCTAGTTAATAGACAGTTGGATACTTACTGGCAACATTACCAAGTCCACGTGTGACGAGCATATCTCCCGCCGCGGGCGCGCTCCACTTTTGTTCATGTTGCACCCGTTTCCATTGTGTTTACCGCTTTTACCATTGTTCAGGGCCCATATAAATTGGACTGCGACGTTCTACACTTGTGACAGGTATATTTGAGTCGTCGATTTCGGCCGATAATTAATCCGTATTGTTAAAGTGAAACAGGCCACCCTTGTTTACTAAACGAACATCCAGGCTCTTTGTAGGTGAATTCGAAATTCGTTTTAGAATACCGACGATTTAGTGGAATTAATTTGACATATTAAAATTTATGTTAACGGGAATTAATGCGATCATGGATTTAGGTATGTTACCTTTTGGTAGAATATGTTTCAGCCAGCAGGATGGATGAAAAAATGTATACCTCATGAACTTGACGAAGGAGGGTGTGCAACACTAAGCTGAGTATTACCCTCTCACTCAATGTAGTCGAATGTATATCTTCGAAGAGGTGTGTTGGCACCCACATTTCACTAACTGTGTGTCCCCCGTAAGTTCTAATTGACGATAAAAAAATAACGCGACCTTCCGTTGCATAAAACTTATTGACTAATAATATAATGCTAACATAGTAAAGAATGTATATAATAAAAAATGACAGATTAAAAGTATGACAATGTCAGTTCGGCTCATTAATTGTATTGTAAAAAAATTGTTCGCCACAATGCTCACGTGTCAGTAAAAATCTGAACATGTGCTAATTTTTTTAGAAAAAAGTATAAACATTATGTGAATGTCATTTCAGGGTTATTTAGGACGTGTAGAGGTAATCTAATTAATTTTTGTACGTAAGCCATCTCAAACATTTGTAGGTAGGTACCGACTTTAATTGTTTCATGTGAGTGAGTTGGCTAATGAATTTTATAAATGATATTTTCATTTATTAAGTAATTTATAGGAGTCATTAATTTTTTACTCCGTTTGTCTTAAAATGTTATTGTTCTTAATTTAATTTCGACATCATCTACATCATCACAGCGTTAGTACCGGTTGCACCTAATCAACTTGTTAATCAATGAAGTTGGCTAGGGCTCCGAAGATCTTGGTAGAGCCCCGTACCATACATAATATATATAAAATAAAATTTAATAATATAATATAATTTATCTCATAAGAAATAAAAGTAAAAAATCAAATAACCTTTCCTAAAAACCGATACCAAGATAAAGTTGACATCTGATCATTTTATTTTATCTCTATGCAGCCTTCTAAATACTTAATACGTATATAACGTCTGAAGTCTTTTCCATCGTTACTTTATTGGAAACCTCGCTATACTAGCTAAATAGGAGCAATAAACCAAAATGGCATCCACCTTGTACGACCTACGGGGCATCCACCTGCCCTTATACCTTTCTATAATAAACGGTTATACTAAATCAGCTGTTTGCGCTTGTACTTTTATGACATATAAAAATAATAGACTAAACGTTTTTATTTAAATAAAGTTATATTAGAAAATAGTGATGTGAAATATTTCAAACGGTACCTACCATACTATCACTTTAGACTTGTCGACGAACATAAGTCCTTACTTGTAAGAAATATTGAATTAAAAAAACAAATATACATATTTATACATAATTATGTAGTGTCTTCATTTTGGTCGCTTCAAATATTTTAGTTGTGAAATCAATAATTATTAAATTGGTTAGAAAATGATTACAAAAAATAAAAGTTAGAAGTGATTCCATTCATTTTAAAGTACTAATCAATTTCAATTTACCTGCATCGATTAAGAATTTAGACATATCCCTTTTGAGTGTATTTTACAGTACATATTTTACTAGCTTTATTTTGATTGCACTAATTAAGGCGAGTTTATTACCATAATTTTAATATTACCACAGATCACTTAATTACTTACCAGGGGATAAACACGCAAAAAGACAGATTGCGTGTTTTGCACTATTTCTTGTTACAGTTTTGTTGGAAAAAATATAACTTCTTAGCTAAGCTCTCTATTGTACGAACATTTAAAATTTGAGATATTTTAAGCTCCGTAACAAATTCTGTTCATTAATCATATTTATTACTTATTACACAACAGAACGCAGTAAGCTTTAAAACATTAACATAAACTGTGGTTCGGCGATCAATGAACTTAATTTTGTCTCTATGCAGATTTCATTCGTAGAATGAAGTTTATAACAAAATTAACATCACTTCGCCATCTTATTAAAAAAGGAGATCTTGTTCGAAATTAAATATATCTATTTTTTTTTATATTTGAATATTTTAAATTCTTAAACAACTTTTTAACAAAAACGATGTTTGAATTCTGAAAATATTTCTAATCAAATTGTAAACCATTGAGTCATTATTTTCCTAAACAATCTAGCAACAAATTATATACAATTGCATCATAGACAGCTTTTGACAGCTTCTGTGGCGTAGCGGTAGTGCATTCGACTGCTACGACTGGGGGCGCGGGTCCGATTCCCGCTCAGTGCAAATATTTGTATGCATAAATATGTCTATTTGCATTGGTCTGGGTGTTTCTAAGTATAATATGTATGTATTTCCCAAAAAAACGTATATAAGTATGTTCATTGCATTGAAGTGCATTCTGGAACCCATAACACAAGTAAGTTAAACTATGCTTACTTTGGGTCTAGATAGCGCTGTGTAGAATGTCGTAGAATATTTATTTATTTATTTATAGAAATCCTGTATGTTTTTATAATAACCCTATTTATTAAAAAACGGTCACATACGAGTCGGATTCGCGTTCCGGTTCCGTACAAAACTGGATTAAGGGGTGAACTTAACGTTGCTGTAAAGCTTTTAGTCGTGACAGACTTACAATTTTTTTGTGATATCTACATATTTACGGTTTTCAGACTTTTTCCTTTATTTGTACTATAATACATTATTGTTTATAAAATATCATGATTCTAGCTCAACGGGAATTATATACCCTATATATTTTGATTCTAAGGCCAGGGCAATTTGGTGAAATTGAATTAAAATTGCTATACGGCTTTACCTTTTGATTGCATTGCTTTACAAGTATGATTTTTTCAAAGCTTCTAGGCGTTACAGACTTATATATTTATTTGGTATAAATTTCAACGTGATGCATTGACGTGTTTCTGAGGAAAAAGGTCGACAGACCGACGGACAGAGAACGAAGTTGTCCTATAAGGGTTTCGATGTTTCTTTTGAGGTGCGGAACCCTAAAAATGGAACATAATATTACATAATATATCTATATAATTGAACACAAGTACCTACCTACTTTATTTTTATTGTGTTGCATACCTATGTAGGCACACTATTTATCTTTTAATTCTTATTAGAATTCCAACCTGAAAAAAAAACCTGTCTGGTCACTCATTCATTACGCAGCGGCGATACAAGGGAATTATTAAAAAAACTACTCGTCAACATTATGCCAGTATGAGCTGCTGTCAAGAGTGAGTTGGCTGCCTACTACCGACCGACAGCTGAGCTCACGTGGAAACCCCTGACCCGAAGGTTAACGTACCGGAGAATGATTAGGTTGTTGTTAATACGGGCCTAAATTAGCTTGGGTGCCGTTTACAAAAAATAAATTCAATAATAATCTTAATTTTTATGAAAAGACGACTGTAAATTAAACCTACATGCCTCCGCAATTGTTTTCCAAATGAGAACAGTGCGTCATGCCGCTACACATCATCTGAATAAAAGTCATGAGCGGGATTCGCAGATAATTAAATACATTCCCGCATGTCACCAAGGGGTTACTTTGCACAAAGGTAGAGTACGATCGGGAATAGGGCATAGGGTACTTTTTATCCCGGGTTGGTTCATGTACATCGCGGGCATCCAGTATACGATAGCGGAGTCCCGAGCAACACTTAGTATATTATAAACAGTCACCTTTTGGTCGTGCATTTTTTAACCTTTTTGTAGCCAAATCAAATAAGACCCAAATTATGAGATGCTTTTAATTTAAACGGCTAAAATTTGAAGCGACCGTAACAGTATGGGACCGCGTTTAATGCTTGTCTACTTTGATCGCCTCACATGTTATACGTGACAGAGTCTAATGTTCACATTCCAACTGTGAGAACCAATTATAAACAGTCAAAAGGCCTCCTTCCTACATTGTAAGCCTTACACCGTGAAACGCTGAGAAATGTTTTGTATCAGTAAAAAGCACTACACACAAAATCTTGCAATAAATTTGCAAGAACGACCGATTCTTGTAATGATCTCGTCCCATCCTTGATCGAATGTTATCATTTCTCGTTAAAAATAATCCAATTAAACGGACACAGCTTCAATAAGTTACCGAAAACGAGTTTAAAATCTCCCGCACACCCATTGTAATAACGCATGAGCCCTCAATATTAAATTTTAACAAGGTATTAATTAAAAAAACTAAAGCGAAATATCTTTAAATTTTCTCAGGACGCGCACGGCCCCCTCGCATTATTTTATTTTTAATTCATTTTATTCGGCGCTGGCCGAGCGGTTTGGTACGCCCACCGGTGATTTAAAATTTTGATTTATCGACGCGGGCGCAGCGCGGGAGAGTGCCTAGCGCGCATGTGCCCGCCTGCCGTAATTATAAATATGACGCGGTGCTAAACTGTGCGAACTGACCCGCGCCGACCCGACTGACTATCGTTCGCACTCCTGCGCAATTCGCCGAGCTGCGTGCATCGTGTATAGATACATCTAGCGTGTGTTTATCAGAATGATTCTTCAAATAATGTGTTAAATTAGATATAATATATGATTCAATCCAAGGAACGCCTTGAAATAAAATTGTATAAAGCTCGAGTCCGTTTATCTAAAAATCCTTGGCTATGGATCTGGTTAAATTACTTTTACCTAACATGTTAATTTCGCACATTTTAAAATAGTGCGTATAATTTCCATACAAATGTCAAATCATTATGTGAAGGTAGAACTGTATATTATGGGGATTGGTAAGAGGCAGCTGCCATCGTATTTACGACTTCCAGCGCGGGCGCAGCTTTACTACGCAACCCGGGGCACTCGTTCACTTGCACTGTTTTGTGCACCTGTTTGACTTGATTAATTGCTACAAGCAATCGGCCTGTCATATAATTGTATCATTATCTACACGATAAAAACAACAACAAAAAAAACTCTCAAAATTAATGCAAAAAGTAACCAAATTAACAGAACATCTTCGGTTACTTTTGATTGAAGTACTTAGGTAGGTATACGTCCAAACAACCTCGTCGCTATGTACAAAGTGTAAAAAGGTACATGTTTAGTATTTTATTATCAACAGGCTGTTGCCCGCGACTTCATCCGCGTTTAATTCGGAATAGATCAAGGTATGTTTATTTCTGTAGGTTCGAGCCCAACATGTATTAGGTTACCTATTTCATCGTTATATTTTCTATCATTTATCATGAAGAAATAAATTTTCTACCCGGTTCCCTAATAATAATAGCGTGATAATATTTATTATCAACAGTTGAGTTTCTAATCAATTACCTTTTACACGTAGGAAACTCTGTAGTATCGAGATTTCATATTTTACTGCTCATCACCTTTTAGCTATAGCGTGATGATCTGCTTTGTGATAATAAAGGAATGATCAATTATAGATTTGGTCGATTTTACCCTGCTGCTCCTATCACACTTATCATAACGTGATGTGAATCGTTCATGCAAAATTTCAGCTGAACCTGTTCAGAGGTTTTCAGTGATGCTATGTGCATCAATAGTAAAAAGTAGACAAACAGACAAACAAAAAAATTCTAAAAATCATAATTTATGCATCGGTATTGTTCCTAGAACACATAACAATAATTTTTTGAAAAAATATTCAGTGTTCTGTACAATGAATTTTTTTTTCACCTTTTTATGATTTTATTATAATATATCTATAGATGTTTTTAAATTGTCTAATTGCTGCAATACCTATTTGCTAATAAAGCTACCGGTATTAACAATGGGCTATTACAAACTATTCTTTTATTTTTATATATCATAATAATTTGTTTTAATATTCACATCGTTTCGTAGTCAACAAACATGAATTACGTAATTTTATAGAAATGATAAGTTTAAGGTAGGTAAATCAAAGCTCGAACCGTTGTGAAGCTTACATTCGTAAATTCCACAAATGCTTTTCAATAATTCGCAGAAAAAGCACAGAGACCGGAGATGAGGTGTAGCATATTCTCTGTAGCTGACACAACAGTGCACAGTAATCTGTGTGTCTGACTTTTGAAAACGCCCGCAGTGTCCTTTGCCATTCAATGCAAATTCAAACGTTATAAGAAGCGTTTCGAGGTAGAATTATCAGCGTTTAGTCGCCTCCAGGACATAATTCCCAGAGTACTTTGTAATTTCGCAGCACTGACGCGTTGTTTATGTAATTTAGCAGTAGCTTGAATTTATTTTGATGTGTTACACCTGTCTTGGTATGAAGTATTCACATTGCCTTGAAACGATTTGAGAACTGGGCATTGGGTGTTATTAGATTTCGCAAATGTATGTTAATTTTGCAACCAATTAAATTTCTTATTATTTTATAGTCCAGTCAAATTAGCCCGAAAAATAGGGGTGCCCTGCATTAATTCCAACGAAGCTGAAATTTTATATGAACATTAGGGATACCATTCTAATGAAAACGTGAAAAAAAAATTGAGAGGATACTAGATATAAAAGTTTCTAATTTTCGTAGTGCTAGGTACGTAATTATAGGGGCCATGTCTTGTGAAACCATTTTTATAGAGATGAATGAATGCTCTGTCTGTCCTGTCTCTTGAAGTGCATAAAAGACACTAGCGCATCGCTTCCGTGGACCTTTTAATTGGCCATCAGTCATTGGCCATCGACATTTTTTCGCGGTTTTACAAAATACCTTCAAATTGACCAAATTTAGTCGTTACCAATCAGACTCTAGCTAGAGTCGTTTCGATTTCAGTTACAAGTTGTATATGCCTTTCCTCCACTATGAGCCTAGATATGATGACAAGACTTAAGTGTTAAGATTTCTTCTTTCTCTTCTTCTCATGTTGATTAGTAAGAAGTTACTAGGTACTAAAAAAATGTGCCTTATAGATTCTAAACATTTTTAAACAGATATACAGCCTAGAGTGCTATTTTATTATATGCATACTAAGTAGTTTAGCTTCGTATGTATGCCAGGGTGCCTCATCTCAATCGTTCGCTGCAAGCGAATCTAAATTCACGAACGGCCAATTAGCAGTTCATAACCTTGCCTCCGGGTTTTCAACACTGCAATATTACAATACTTAAGTTATGCTTTTAATAAAGGTGAACAATAACTATTAATATACCATTATTTAAGTGGCCGAAGTCACAGAAATGATACTCAATTAAACACATTTAAATTCAAGATTGTTGTTTAATGTAACTCATTTTTGTTAACTTTAAGTTATAAATTTGCACACATCACTCTATGATTGAAAAAAAAAGACATTGAATATTAGTACGTGTGTTGTACTACCAATAATGCCTTAATTGTAATTACACTTCTCATTCATCATAACATTCATTCATTCGATCATTCATTCATCATTCCTATTTCTAAATTCGTTATGTACTACTAACACACTCATAAACCGTCGTGCATACACACACATACGTACACATTAGTAGGACTTATTTCAAATTACATGAGTAAGATGTTTATCGACCGTATTGTTCTAAGTGCAGCTAATAAATTTTGTATCTGATTAATATGTACATATTCTAATGCAATATATTAGATTGTATCAAGATTAGGCCTTCACCTCCCAATGACATCTATGATGTGCGTTTACGCCTTCGAATGTTTTGAGACTATCGATCTTAGGAACGCCTGTATTTATTAACAGGCTGTCCTTTTAATAAATAATAATAAACGAAACTTGTTTGTGTGTTGCTAAATATTGTGGATGTGTATGGTAAGGATGTGTATGAATGTGAAATTTTTAAATGTAATTTTTATTAATAACCAGACGTTGGAATTGTTTGAAATTTAATATATTTGTAGTACATTTTATGATGATGAAGGTCAGTTATTAAGGTGCATATCCTCACAAAACTCTTCGGAATCCGTGCCAACTTTACCTGCAAGCCGCAAATAAACCTAACAAAGGAGTTGTATGAGATTACACTCTGGACTCCAAAGTGCTAGCTTTAGAAGTAACCAGGATTGGTGCTCAGATGAAGAAGAAAGGTCAACCCAAGTCATCCTTAATCTCACTAATAGATAGGGCTGTTCTATATCTGAGATTAAATATGAAAAAGTGCTCGATTTATAATAAAAGCCTCGTCCCCTTTAAGTTGACACAGAAAAACATAGTAGTTTACGAAATACAAGTAGTAATCCACCTCAGGGTACTCTTTCAGGGATATACAAGCCTGACCTTATTATGGCACTTGTTTTAATTTTCGAGCCTTACCTCTTATTCTATTATTAAAGTTTCCATATTCAAAACTCACACATTAGGTATGTGACACACAGTCAATAACAAAAATTATAGACCCAAATATATTAAAATATGGAGGGCCTTTTAGGCGGTGACAATGATACAGATCACACGTCATCGTGTTTACATCTTTGTACATACCGAATTAAAACATCAACTTAGTTATTTGCGGTATAATTTTGTACTGTTTTTATCTACTAATGATTCATCTGTAAATACTAAAAGTGTTCAGGTCTATCTATCAATGTCAGAACAAGCTAATTAATACATTTTGTACCCTCATATTTATATGACATAATGTATTTAAGATTGCGGTGTATAGTATACGTTAATAAATTCATGAACCTGTCAAGATATGAAATAAGTTACTATTTAAACTGGGATGTGTCTATAGAGTTACGAATAAGGAGCTAGAGAAGTATTTGGCATGGCAGCATCAATGAGGCGGTACCGTGACGTCGTCAGTGTGGCGATTACGATTCGAATATATTTCGATGGTAATCTCCGACGAACGACTGGCGGTTTGATGTGTCAATCGGAGCGAGCGTCGATCGCTATCATCCGATAGCTCCTATTGGGCAACCGCTACGCTTTGTTGTCATAACGGACTTATAAAATTCGACGGTCCATGAACAGACAATACTGTCCGCCTTTCCAATAAATATTTCCGTGAAGCCTCCATTTACATTGGCAGCGACAATTAAAGTTCTCGAATGAGATTCACGCGCGTCCTATTTCTAACCGTGACACGGCAATTGAGTGCGCGGCCGTTTGGCGCTACGATCCGTACACAAATAAATCGTTAAGCGAATTTCCCAACATGGCTTCCGCGGATACGGCCAATGGGAGACAGGGGCGGTGCGGGACGGGGGCGCGCGACGCTGCATCTTCGTGTGAAATTTTTAAAAATTACGAGTACCACTTTTATTTTTATGAGCACTGCGATGATGTTCCCCAGTTCTACCGACCTAAGTGATAAACTTCCTGTGAGACACAATCGACAGCCACTATAACATGATATCCTAGATAAAGTATTTTACGGGTCCTTCACCATTTTTTGCTGAAAGTACGTAATACTATCAGAATTTTTTAGTGTAGTTATTAATATTTATATATAAGGAGGTCTCTCCGTGCCATTCTTGTGAATGTTTATTCGAATAACGTATAAATCACTGACATCCTCGTAGAATGTAGCGTGTATGTGATTTATGAATAAATAAAGAAGGATAGCGCCTTCAAAAGAACCAACACACCACATCAAAGTTTTGTCGGCCCCCGCTCTATGCTGAGAGCCCTTCCATCTATACGTACAAACGTACTTGTATCTATAGATGAACGGCACACACAACGAGAGCTCTATTACATTTCCATTATACTACACAGCTGAAACTATCGTGGTGTGAGTGAACACGATGAAAATCTTTATTTTCACGCTCTATCTCTCTTTATCTAATCGCCCCGGTCAGATAAGGACGGAGCGCCGGAAAAACTGGCGCGGGGTGAGGGGTAAAGGCTACATCGATTCCGCGCTTTCACTGCTAGGGGCCGTGTAAACCTTTAAAAACATAGCATTTGCCGCGCGATTATCATCTCTACTTTTATATGGATAAGAGAAAAATTTGAATGTGCTGTCGAGTCGGGTAAATGGATTGCCTCCCCCTTGGGGGTTCTCATAGTGGGATCTAGATGGTGTAGATATGCTGATATGCGGCGTTGTGTGCGTACTGTGTGCGATGTTTCGATGTGTGGCGCCATAGCTTTGTGTTTTCCGGCTACGAAACCGTGTAGGTATGTATTGTAAGAGGGCTGCTTCCGGGCTGGATAAATTTTGCTTGTGTTGGCAAATATATGAGGGGATACCTACATCCCTTTTTGTGATATAATTTTACGTTGTAGCGTAGATAGGTAGATAGATTAGGTAAAGACGGAGGCTGTGATTTGATTTGATTAGGAGGTGTTTGCTCTAGGGACGGGGGAGATAACGGTGATTGGATCGTTCGGGGGGCGCGGGTTTATGGAAATATGTTTTTAATGTGGGTGGTTTATTGAATTAGTGAGTTAGTGTGAAGTGACGCGGGAGTAATCCCCTTGATGTGTCGTGTTGATAATTTTGTGAACATTCAATGGTTTGGTAACATAATGTGGATATTAAATGTGTTTTCTAATCACTTTCAATCCTCCGGAATTTCGCTTAATTGTTTCGGAAACATTTCTGTTTGAAGGCTTGTATTTCTTTGTATTTTTCTTTTTTTTGCATATCTATTTAATTTTTAAGAATATACTCTTTTTTGAATATACACTTTAAAATATCAAAGTCAAAAGTCAAAGTCAAAAACCATTTATTCTGCATAGACCATTAATACGGCACTTACAAAACGTCATAAAAAAATAAATAATCTAATGTTTGGCACAATTTCTATTGATTCTCAATTGCAAATCGAGCTTCTTTCAGAAATTATTTTTTTTGGCCCTTGATGTGATCTTCTTCACTTATCTTTTATTCATCTTCTGATTGTATTTTTAATGAAAATTTGATTGAGCGAAAATTTGGTATCGATTCTTGTTAACGCAATACTTCATAAGCCTTCAACAAGTTTGCGAAAAATCTGAGGTATGAAAGTTCCATCATTGTATTTTCGTTAACTCGTTGTTGTTTGTGTTTCCCTAAAACGAATAGGCCGGCTTTACCAGGGAAGCCGTCAACCTTTCACATGACATCTAGGTATCAGGTATGCTGTACTAGTACTGCTGGCCAGACTGCGGCATCCTTGCCTCTCTTTGTGTCCATTTTGTCATTCTCCTGTTCCACTCCTACTCTGGTGTTGCAAGAGTTCATAGATCACGGTAACCGCTTACCATAGCACCGCCGTGTACTTCTTTGGTCCTGTAATTGAGATACGCATAAAAAAGTCGAAATATTATTCAGATTCTTCATAAAGAAATAGCTTACAAACCTCTACAAAACAACGTCTGGGACATTTATTATTAAATCCATTTAAAATGCCGCTATGAGGTAAACAAGGTATTTCTGTTTGTAAGCAGCCCACTTCTAGACATCCCTGTCCACTTGATAGGGTCATCGTGTCTCGCGAAGACGGCATAATTTGTATTGTAAATGGATAAAAGAAATGTTTTTGTCCACGACAATGCCATGACAAAGGTAATCCTAGTTGTCACAGCGCATGCTCCTTTGAGTTTCCACTACACTGAAAATTAAAGTACTACAAACAAACAATATATTTGTGGATATTGTCTGGAATCGTTTTTATCTTTGTCGGCGTTTGTTTGGTATTTTTTTGGCGTGTATGTGAGATATCGATCCAAGTGGAATGTCGTTGACAGTGAAATGGGTTTAACAATTAATAAACCTCTTGCTATACGGCGGACAAGTGTTCGCATGCTTCGAATTTTTGATCTTTTTATTCATTCGTTTCGTTTTTTATCGGTTAATTTAGGTACCTAATGGATGAATTACGTAAAAGAGGACATAAAATGGAAAAAAGCTAATCAGGAGATGACGTCTGACAGGAAAATATTATATACACACATATATTCACGCTTTTCTCCCTCTAGGGGTAGACAAATGACCTCCACGTGGTGCACCCTGGGCAACGGAGACGGCAGCGCCTCTCTCCTAGGGCGGGACAGACGCTGCCGCCTACGGCCAACTCCGACTGAGGCGAGGACGGCCCTGTTGAGGGCTGTTCGGAAGCTTTCCACGTGTCCCTCTGCTTAGCAGATGGCACAGTGGAGAGCAAGTAAGGGGGCCATCTCGAAACCGGAGATGGCCCAGGGTCAGTCGGGGTGCGAGGGATATGCTCTATGAGTAACCTTACACCCCGGCGTCTTAAGACCCGAGACGGCGTGCGGTTTTAGTCGGTTCAAGCCCGACATAACCGCCCCCGGGGCGGTATAAGAAGGGATTTCCGCACGAAAAAAAAAAAGGCAAATGCATCTACTCTTATTCTAACACATTGCACTAGCTTCTACTACACTGTCAATAAACCTTTCATGCAAGCCTACCCATTTCGAGTGCACCTTCAGTGGTGAATCCGGCTTTAATCGCTATACTGCATATAGTTGACATTAAAATAAATTCTACTAATATTATAAACACGATACTTTGTACTTATACACACGTATGGATGTATTTTACTCTTTCACGCAAAAACGGCCGAACGGATCTGGCTGAAATATGGTACAGGGATAGGTTATCGTCTGGAATAACACATAGGCTACTTTTATCCCTGGAATAGGTTCGCTCACACGGGCGAATCCGCGGACAAAAGCTAGTTACAACGTAAAACAGTATTCCGTTTTCTTTTTCGTAACAAGGGAAACCACCCACCTACAGATTAGTAAACAAACAATATGTGTGGCAACACCAAATGTCCAGAGCTATCTAGCGAAGATAAGTTGAGCTACTTCAAAACTACTTATCCTACATACCGATATGAAAGTTCTCTCGCTGATTAGGTTATTTACAATGTCATAGCGTCAACTGTTCGGACCGAGCCTCACTATGCCTGATCGGCTAGTTAGTGGTTCCTGCCTTTATGACGGAGGCACATGGCTTCCAGTTCATCCATAATGTAGATAACTAAATTTTATTGTTAATATTATCTTCTAGAGTAATATACTTGGCTAAGTACAGTTGCTCTCAGAAGTTGCGAACGTTAACAAATTTATGAACGATCATTCGATCATTGAAAAAAATAAAAATAATATTGAACTATAATGACTTTTGTGATCTTTAGAGGACAAATTTACCATTTTTGAATGTCTATTTTTTATTTTGTGTGAGTTTTAGAGTCAAAGTGGTTGAGCTTAAAATGTGCGAAGCTACTACATGGCGATGGCGACTATTCCAATCATCATGTAATAAAATTAAGTGCCTATCTTAATACTATCGAGATAATAAAAATGTTCACATACACATATAAAAACACGAAATTCATCAAAATTGGTTCAGCCATTTAGGACCTCAGTGATATAAACACGCACAAATTTTACATAAAGATGGGTCATCTAAATTCATTTCACTGGCAAGGTCCGCGGCGCCAATAAAAAATGACCCGTATAAAAAAATAATCCGTGTCGTAAAGTTTACGACTTTGCAGTCATTTCAGCGTTTGAGCAGAGAAAGTAATTCGTCCATAAAATTACGAGTAAACAGCCGTTTTCGATGGAAATAAAACCACCCAGGGGTCGACTTGAGGGGTGAACTGACTCCTGTAATCGGCTTAGAACCCCTCTGATTTAGTTTTAAACCCCTCTCGTGGGACCATGCATGATGCACTAACTGTTATAACTTGATGGGAACTCTTATCTCTGCATTATATAATCCGATTCGGATAATTGAGTTGTAAACCGGTACAGTTAATTTTCATATTAGGCGAATATGCCTGCTAATTAGCAGATATGCGGTATTGTGTTTTTGATATCGACATGTCAGTAACGAAATATGTAGTATGTATCTATACTATAACGGGCAATACCATATTGGAATTGCATTTGAAAAGTTATAAATTTGTATCCCATTTGTGTATGCTATCGACGGCAATGCTTTTTTTTTGGTAATAGTCTCGCACTTTAATGCACTTTTAAGAGACGGAATCCCTCTAGAAGTATATAATAAGAAGTTTTTTTAAAAGAGATGTTATTTAAATATTTTTAACGCTGATCTGATATTCTGAACATTGAAATAAGTGAAGACTCTACCTATACACGTTGCTAACAAATCAACAAACTCTGCACAACAAATCAAAAAACAATTTAGCTATCTTGGCTAAAAGTTTAAATCGATAGTTTTTAATTCGTTTTTTTTTTATAAATATAGAGTGGCAGTTCGACGCGATGTTGGTTTTGATATGATTCCCCGTTCTTCTAAAGCTAATTTGGGAAGACATGTACATATAAAACTTCCGTAAAAAATATGTAAATGACAGTGAAAATCGTATCAAAATCCGTTGTGTGGTTTAGAAGAAGTTAGCGCACAAATAGACGCGTAAAAAAAGACTTTATACTATGTAATGATATATCAATCCACTCGACTCTATATCAGGTAATAACTAAACAACCAATGTAAGAGTAAAAAAGACAGCTCGGCTCATATGTCACAAATGCAACGTCAAGCCCACCGAGTAATCTTGGCCAATGAGAAAAAAAGTGTGTGTTATAGGCCCGGTTAATATGGCCAGCTCTAATCTTATAAAGCACAAAGGAGCTGCCATGACGCGGCGAATATTGACGCAAACCATTTAATATTTAGGTATTTCGATATGCAGTAGTACAGACGAGGACAAACGTGTTACTCTCTGTAGCATTTTTTAAATATCGTTCGATAAAGTAAGTAGGCCAATAAAAAGAGAGAGAAACAGAAAGAATATGTGTAATTAATTTAGAAGTTAAAACTTGTGTAGGTAACTCAAAACTATAAACTTTCACTTAATAAACCATTTGTAATTCTTAAATCAGTTGTACTTGTATATAATATTCTATTATCTCGTCGAATCAATTTTTCTTTTCGTAATATGTTATTTTAAAAGTACACGATTTATAAATCAGTTCTCTACAAGATTAATTGTAAGTCGAATGAAGGTTGAAAAGATAAGATTACAGTATCACAAAATCAAAACTGTGTTGTGTTATCATGGCAATAATTGTCAAATTATTTATCAAAGTTGCAACGCATTAGTATTGTAGTGATTGTGGACTTAATTTGTGTAAATTAACAGAATTTTGTAGAATTACCTACTTTGTAAAAATACCACAGGTATTTTAGAAATATATGAGAAACATACATTATTGGGTCAGTAATCTTTTACCTAACTGAAGTTGAAGAAGAAAAGTCTAAACTGAAATTTAAAAAATAATGTTTACACAAAGAGTTAAAAAACAGTTTGACTGTCATAGGTTATAAAATGTTGAATCAACAGTTAACAAAGAAAACATTGATTACTTATTGACTGTACGAATTGTTATTAAATTGTCTTGTGAAATAAAGCTGATCGTAACACTTTTCTCTGTAAGTGTATTTACGTTAGCCCGAGACCGACTCAGTCACTTACAATATTAAATCGGACAATACGGCGGTACAGTCACGATAATCTTTGGTAGTATTCGATTCTAGTTACCAAGAATACCACAGCCGCTGTCCCAAATAGTTCGCCTCTCTGTTTTACGACCTCAATACTTTTTATTCGATAAATAACATGACAAATTAATGGATTTATTATGAGTCGGATTGCGCCGGTTCTTTTTATTTCTGTGTCAGGTTAGGACGAATGCATTTTTAATTGAGTGAGGCACTTTTGTGGACTGTTCAAAACGGCCACCGCATGTAGTGGATATTTTTTGTTTGATTGACGGGTGGTAATGGGCAGGTGCGTAAGAGCGATAGCTACCTCGCTTTTTCAACTCGTATATTCCCTTCTTTGTTAGTTATTTCGTTTTGCGACTTAGTGTATTATTGATTGTTTTTTACACGAAATATAGAACCTAGTGGCGTTTAACTCTTTCATATTATGACCTGCTTTCAGGCTGGTTCTCTGTTGAAAATATATGACCAATTACGTTACATGTGATACACGTGTATAATGACGTGATTGGTCATAATTTTTAGCAAAGAACTAGAATAAAAGCAAATGTCAGTTAGTAGCCGATCGCGATGTGAAATATATTGAACATCTTTTCAGTATTGTGGCATACAGCAGCAACATGGCACTGTCTCTCGACTTTTGAACGTCCGTAAGGTTTCATTAATAAATTAGTTAGTACCTACATTTACAAGAAGTAGTAATACTATTGATTGTTTGTAATCGAAATTGCGTTTAGGAATGCGTAATTGCATAATTTGTATGTAAGACAGCTATTAATTGCTAATTGTAATGCCGACATCATTCCGGTTTCCCATTCAACGAGGTAATATTTTCATGTCTTTACTTAGAGCGTATTTTACCTCGTGATGTAGGTAACCTAGAGATATCATTTGAAAAACCAAGTGTGTATGGGCCACCACCAAGCTCTTCGGGACCCTAACTTACGTCACCTGCTGGTAGGTATCTAATACTAAAATAAATGAAACCCACATACACTCACTCATGCAAGTAAAATAATATTATATCTACTTTATAATAGCTTTCCATTATTTCTACAAATGCAGCCTGGTTTCTTCTATATAATAAACAATAAAGTGTCTAAAAAATTCTTATAACTGCTAGCAATCGTGTCCGATTCGATATTTTTTATGAAAATAAGCCGTTAGGTGACCCAATTCTTAAATCTAACCATAACTATTATTCACCAAAATCAGTTCAGCAGTTTTCGCATTCTGCTCGAATGAACAAACTATAAAGTAAAGAATACATTTTATATTTATTATATTTTATTTCACTTTTTATTACTTAGGATACAGGTGTGCGAGGGAAATGCCTTTTTATGCCACCTTACACCCCGGTGACTGAAGGCCCTAGACGGCGTTTTAGCCGGTTCGAATCCGACATAACCACCATGGCTAGCCGAGGTGATTTCCGCACGAAAAAAAAAGGATAGATAGAATGTCATTGTCCATTGCAATCGTTTTGATTTCTTTTTGCTTTTTTGGCGTAGGTACTTTTTTTTTCATTTTCCACATAAATTTTACGCATTCTTCACATACAAACATCAACCATTATAAATACATAGTCTGGACATTGGCAGTGAATAATTAACATTTATTTATTGTCGACAGTCACTACAAAGTGCAGCGAGACGAGCAGGAACGTCGTGTGCAAACTGCAAGACGACAACAACAACTTTGTGGCGACGCAACCAGAATGGAGAGCCTGTATGCAACGCCTGTGGACTTTATTATAAACTACATAATGTAAGTACTTATTAAATAAGCTATTTTATTATCTATTTGAAGGTTGCAAAGTTCGGCAATACAGATGGGTGACCTTAATATATCCAAGTATGACCGCTTCGCAGTTAGACTGAAAAATCGACTTGGGAAAAGGCTCGGATGATGATTTTATTTGCTATTTATTGACATTTTCTTTAAAACAAGTTAAGGAAATTCTAGCAGAAATCAGTAGCTGTACCATGAAACGTATAACCGTTTTCAAAGGTTTCGGTATAAGTTTCGCATCGAAGTTTCAGGTAAACAATACCACGAAACGCATTTGTCAAGACCACACATATAACACTACATATTTCTTTAAGTAAGGTTTTGGCAGAATCATCATCTAAACCCTACCAAAAGAAATTCAAATTAACTTCATGGTACTTCAATGCTCGGCGAGATCACCTGCGCTATGACTGTTGGTCGAAGTCCACCAGGGTTTCTAGGGTTTACCGGGGGTCCCTGGTATAAGATTTACGTACCGGATATACCTTCACATAGTAGTAGTATTTTCTGTATGTAAAAAATGTATGTCGAGTTTCAGTTAAACGAGAAAACTCACTTCGGGTATGTTCGATATTGGTGCTATCAGTCGCTAATCGATATCATTTTAACCGACTTTAAAAACCGCTTCTAAGTTTTCACAGTTGGTTGAAAACTGTGGAATTTTAGTTTGTTTATTTGATCAATTAACAGAAAGCATGAAAAAGGTTTCAGTTTTGGAACACGAAGTTCCATTTTGATTTATTTTTGACTACGTGAAATTCAAATTAAAAACCAAAGAGTAATTTATTGAACGACACTAATAGAGAAGAAATATCTAACCTCCCAGTTAATCTCCGGGTCGCTAGGGATGGTCTCCCTCAGGACGAGTTGACGGTATCTTGGTGACAGATAACCAGAGGGTCGGGGCCCCAGCTAATGCGTCATAAAACCTAATACGATTGTCTCAGATGAATTACGATGTCGATACCATCGCTAAACGGTTAAACAACACTACGTTTTGAACTGATAAACGTGATTAATTTAATATGAGTCTTTATATAGGGATGGCTTTTTGCTATAGCCCTGTGGACAATTAGGTATAGAGTAAAAATATGTTAGTACTAGTATGTAGGTATATAAACGAATGGCTTGTCTTAAAGGCTAATAATATGACTCAGAAATCTAGTATTTTCATTACCTCCGAAAGGACAGGTAGAAGAATATAAGATGTTTATTTTCTTTTCGAGATGGCCCCCTCGGGTTTGGGAACCAATTCTCTTGCCCCGGTTTGGGGAAGGGGCGCTAGTCGCCCCACCGTCCCGGCCTGCTTCTGCTGGGGTGACAGGTGGCCTCACCTGCCACCCCCAGGCCTGCGCTCATGGAGGACGGAGGTCGTTAAGCGACCTCCGGCGCCTGAGTCGCCTGCGACGCGCGGCGAGCAAGTTGCGGGCTCGGCGGTCCGGGAGAGTTCTAAATCTCTCCCGGGCGCGCTCCGCCATCTCCTTCGCGAGCATTACATGCTCGCAGAAGGAGGTGGCGGCCCACGTGCTCGCGAATTGCTACATGCCTAGTAGGTAGTTTATTGAAACGGAACGATTATTTAACTCATTCCATAGTGATTTATTATATGTTATTTTATTATTTAAGTCTTTTCCTTCTCTTTGTTTTCGTTTCGTTTCGTCTTTCATCGTTATCTTTGAGGCAACTCGGGAACAGTATAAATAATAAAATAACATACAATAAATCACGACAGAAAAATATGTTTCGTATAAACTTTCAACAAATCAAGAAGGTAGTCTAATTAAGTAATTAATAATGTGATGAATCTTGGAACAACAATGCTGAGATGGTGAAAACCTCTCGGTCTAGGTCTTTCAATAGATTATCATCACCAGTCTGAGCTTCCTGCTTAGATAGTAATCAGAAGTGAGCTCGTTGAATTAATTAAAGGAAACCACAATCATTATAATTCAATGTAACACGTTATGAAATGAACATTTCAGATGCTTGGATTTACTTTTCTGTCTCGTAAAAGTAATTGTCTGTTTGACTTGTACATATCCAATTAACCTTATTGTAGAACTAGTGAGGAAAAATTATTTTAAATCACAATTATTTTATCCCTTAGATGTGAAATTTCCTAAAACTCTTCCTTAGGGGATGCATACAATATAAAAAAAACAACAGTGAAAATTGACAGTTTGTAGCCTCAGCTGTCTAGGCTGACTGTTAAATGCCTGAATCAATAAAAATTAAAAATGGGTATGGTAAGGATAAGTGTCAGACGAGGTGATATCTGACGTAACTACCATGGTATTGACCGCTTACAGTACCAAAAGTGTCACTGACACTATGAAAGAAAGGAAGATACTCGTAGGAAAAGCACAAATAGTAACAATAGATATGATATGAACAACAAGTAGGTATCCATACTAATATTATAAATGTGACAGTAAATCTGTCTGTCTGTCTATCTGCCAGTTACGATTTCACGCCTAAACCACTGAGCCAATTTTAATAAAATATGGTAAAGAGGTGGATTAGCTAAGTTTTTTGTTGAGAAAAAAAAAGGATTGAAGGGGTTCAAATAGAGGATGAAAGTTTTTATGAAAGTTCATAATTTTCGAAGATATCGCCATGAAACTTTGTTCATATTATTAAAGGTACTTGATAATAAATAAATATGCTATATTGCAATTAGGAAATTTTGATCTGTGGGGGATGAAATAGGGGATGATTGTTCGTTTGGACGCGCGATAATCGACATCCACGCGTAAGAAATAATTTACAATACTTAACTGTGCGGGACCAAATAGGTCGCCATCTCAGTATAAATGCTTTGTTGTAGCGGTAGTTCGACTGCTACGACAGGGGGCGCGGGTTCGATTCCCGCTCAGTGCAAATATTTGTATGCATGAATATGTCTATTTGTATTGGTCTGGGTGTTTCTATGTATAATATGTATGTATTTACAAAAAAAAAAGTATATAAGTATGTTTATCCGCATTCTGGAACCCATAACACAAGCTAGTTAAACTATGCTTACTTTGGGTCTAGAAAGCGCTGTGTAGAATGTCGTAGAATATTTATTTATTTATTTATTTATATCACACATGTTAGTGCCCGGATCTCGGGCACCGAGGTGAAGGCCTCAGATGCATTCGGGACACAACGGTGTGTTGCTGCTGATGGTGATCTCACATGTTAGTGACATTATGTGCTGTGCAGATTTGCAGATTTGCAGATGACGCCTAATATAATATTTTCACTTCTTCTTCTAGTCTTATCCTACTTTTATTTAGGGTCGGCTCTCCTAACCTAACGACTCAAGAGCTTTCTGTTCTGGTAACTACTAACTACTGGGAGATAGAAGGTAACCTTACAAAATATATCATACTGTGACTTAAATAAGTGAGAGAGGACATATTAGTCTATTCGTTATGGAAAAAGCTCTCTCAGCAGCCCAGAGATCGCAGATAAAACATGAACAACTCATTTGAACAATAGTAGCATTTTCAATATCCGCACCAAAATAAAACCCGTTATAGTTCTAACAAGATGTTGCGATTAAATGTCAAACAGCACTAACTACCGATTCTCACGACTCTCAGAACGAAACAACACAAACCCTCACGCGACTGTACCATTCATGAACAAAAAGTACAAACGCTATAACACCAGTACGCAACAATGACAAAAATTAACTGTCAGAACGACCCTTCGTTGAGGGCTCTCCACATTTTTTGCATTGAAATGTATACTTTATTGCCATCTACGAGCAGCGGAGCAACAATGTTGTTTGCTCTAATTATTCGGAAGGAGCGACAAAAGAGCGAATGGGAGTGCCAGCTACTTTAGACGTTTGAAGGCATAATGACGGGAGCACAATACTGGAATGCTACTGCATTGACGGGGGCTGTGCCCGCCTCTCTATACATATTTATACCCGGCTCACTTACGCATTCGATACAGATTCCCTGCCCTTTAATACGGCGACAAAATCGATTCGATAAATTATTTATTATAATTCGATTGCAAAAATCGTGTAAATTAATACATGAATATTGATTTAAATGTATTCTAAGTTTGACATATTGTGTTGTTGAGATAAAAATAATTTATTCCTGAGTTGAGCTGGAATAATTTAGTAAATATGTGACTATTTAGGCACGTAAATGAAACAAACCTTTCTTTTCAACTGTTACGGGAAAATTCCTTAAAAAATTTAGGGACATTTTTTAAGGAATTTTCTCGTAACAGTCAAATACGGGTCAGCAGTCAAATTTGTAATAAATATCTAAATAAATTGTATTAAAAAAATAATTTTGAATGATTTTTAAATCAGGTAAGCTCGAACTGTATTGCAGGTCCTTAATAAATGAATAAAAAAGTATTAGCAAATATGGTAAAAAAGCAACATAATTTTTATTGTATTTTAAAATGTATTCATAATAATTAATTTATAAAAATAACTTGTTTCCATATAGATCGATTACAAAATTGATCAAAATCAAATCAGAATTGATTCTAACGACACTGCAATGTGTTGCATCGTTTAGATTCAATTCCCGCTCGGGAGATGATGGAGAAAAGCTTCTGTGATTCTCAGAACATCAAAACACACCCAGTACTCAATGTAGGTGTTTTTTTCTAAACCACGGTTCTAGGCTGTTTTATTCATAAACCGCAATCTCATCCAATGCTAACTGATGATGTTCTATTCCCTGCTACCTATACAAATACAGGCGTAGTTTTACTTTAATAATCTCTTAAGAAATTACTAAGTACCTAATTAACCTCTACGAATGCACTGTTACTATGCTAGTTACCAACAAATCAAAACCGTACGGAAATATGCAAATTAATACGTCCGATAAAACTAATTTAGAGTTGTTTTGAAATATCATTTTAAAATGTAAATTAATAAGCAGTTTGACAGCATTTTTGGTATATTTTATTTTTTATTCAAAAACATATCCTAAACCCACCCTACCTGTATTATTAACAATACATTTGAAGCGGTTTCGGAAGCCGATTGCATATGTATAGAGATTTTAAGAGCAAATTTAATGTAACAATGTGTAAATAAATACGGTATATTATTAGCCGGCCCTCAAGGCGGGCATCATGATCGATTTCATTAAAAAAATGCAATTCATATAACAAAGCACGAGCGTATTGTGATCTCGAGCCATCGCGACCAACGTCACCCTCCCACACGCGACTTAACGATCTTGATATTTTATGCAAATGTTAAAATGTATATGTCAATCGTTTTTTAGAAATATGATAGTTGATAGTTCTCAATTGGTTTGAAAGTTAATACATTTGGAGGTAATAATGCATAGCGGGATTATTGAATTTTGAGCTGCTGTTGGATAGTTGAGTAAAGGCAGAGTACCCAGTCAGGGTATGTGCCTTTACTCTACAGGACATGGCAATTAAGTAACACTTTTTGCCTAATGTTGTGTTATTGTTGCTGAGTAAGATTGCCATAATCTTTTAAGATAAATATAGGATCAATAATTTGTAGTGATATGCAGAGATGATATACCTGAGTAGGTATTGAAAGGGTCTTATGTCACTTCTATTAGCTTATAGTGATAAGCTGATAGAAGTGACATAAGAGTGGACAGAGTATATGTTTTCATACCGACTTAAAAGTACCAATAGAAATAGATATAAAATAATAATGACGTATCATTCAAAATATTCATTCAGAATTCTTTGCCTGTACATTTTTCATCAATAAAGATATTTCTCCATCCAAGAGTCAAATATCAACATCGTTTGGGCGGCGTAATACCCAAACAATGCTCAAGTGTGTTTACTCAAAATATATCCTTTAAAGGTCCTTATTGTGTGTAGCTTTGCTATAAATGTCCATAAGAGTTCAAATTGCCCTCATACAGCCGAGAAGCCGACAAGGCTCTTGTTATTCTGGTCCAACGACCATACAGGCTTTGTTTCGCGTTTGTGACAAAAACATATTACTGGACTTTGATACTGTTTTGTTTGATTGATGTGAGAATTTATTGAAGAATAAAATGTTAAATGTTTTGTAAAGTGCTCTTAAAGTTTATTCTTTGTCTTACTGCGAACATTTTCATAGGAACAAATTAAAGGAATTTATAATAGGTATGAGAACCAGCGTTGCATAACTTTTAACATTTGAAAGTTTTATAAAGGTTGTCGCAGCCCGTAGCAGTGTAAGTGAAGAGGTATATGGGGTGAAGTCCCAGTTCGAGGCCTAAACCAACCTCATCTACTAGCCAGTACACCTGCTGATTAACGGATGAGGCTATGGCGCAGGTTTCTTGTCGGGGTAGGAAGGTCGATAGGAAGGAAGATAGCAGTTGCTGCCGGAAAAGATAAGATTGGCGAAGCGAATTCGCTTATCTTATCTTTAGTAGGAGAGTGGAACCTGAACTCCAATTGAAGGCAATCGGGACTAACACAGTGATGATGATGATGAACTTGAATAAATTAAGGGGTTGCGGATTCGAAACACACCCAGTAGGTACACTAGCCGTTATGAATAAAATTCGGCATTGAATTGAAAGGCTAAAATGTAACGAATAACTTATCGGTTTTATGTCGCCAATCGGTATACATTTAAATTATTTTATTTAATTGATTCCTAGTATCATGTCTATTAGTAATATAAAGATAGAAAATTTAAGTGTATTATGTGTTTACAAATACTATCAATATCCAATCAATTGATTTATAGATAGCTTATTAATTTCTGGAGTCGCATAAATAGGTACGGTTTGCTTTCTAGAAGTGGTGACGCGAAGCAACGTTTTGATAAACTTAGCTAAATTTCACCTGTGAAAATTCATCTAAACTGGGTTCTCCAGTTTTCTCAATGAAACTCTCACTCGATTCATTGATCTGAGTGCCTAAGCCTATCATTGGTGAAATCCGCTCTTACAAAAGTCCAGTCGATAATTTTATATTGAAAGTGATATAGTACTGTGCATACGCTCGACCCTAGTATTTTTTTATTCCAATGGATTTTTGGGTTTACTCATTTGTGAACCCACGGAGTACGGAAAGGTGAACCCAAAAAACGGTATTTGGCAGACAGTCATACAAATGTCTGACACGTTTTCCAACGAGGATGTTTGAATAGTACGTTAAAACGGTCCCATAGGAATACAGAACTTAATTCAGTAAGTATCAATATGTGATTGAAAATAAATTATTTATTTGGCCATCGACAATGCACGGCTAATAGGATTACCGTACGTAGCGTGGGTTCTAGTCCGTACCCTCCCACCGCAATATACCTTTAACAAAGCGTTCCGTCTGTCCGTGTAACTTTTTATAAATTTGTTTATTTAATTTATCACGCTCGTTTATACTTAACTTCCTTCATGTTATAGACGATTAGGTTTTTGTGGTTTGTATTCACTTTTTTTACGGCCAACCTTTTGCTCCCAATGAGTATTAAGTTTTTGCGCCTATCATCGATTGTTTTCGATTTCTTGCTTGGTTACCCTACTGTGTTTAATAGTAAAGTGAAGGAGGAAAGTTCGATACTAGCTGACGGGATGAGTCATTTCGTTTCGCATGGAAAATATGTGAAAAATATATAGGGTTAAAGTTATAGGGTTCCTAACTCGAAATGAAATAAAAAAGCGGCCGAGTCGGACTCGCCCATGAAGAGTCCCGTAGCAGCATGTTACATAATAATGTTTTTTTTTAAAGACAGTTTACCACTTTAGAAGTGTCTCTCGCTCAAACTATTCAGTTTAGAAAAAAATGATATTAGAAACCTTAATATCATTTTTGAAGACCTATCCATAGATTTCACATACGTATGGGTTTAATGAAAAAAAATTTTTTGAGTTTCAGTTCTAAGTTATTGTTTCTTTTTCTATATTTGTGTGAAAATCTAAATGCGGTTCACAGAATACATCTACTTACCAAGTTTCAACGTCATAGTTCTTATAGTTTCGGAAAAAGTGGCTGTGACATACGGACGGACAGACAGACAGACATGACGAATCTATAAGGGTTCCGTATTTTGCCATTTGGCTACGGAACCCTAAAAAGGGAACTGGGTTTGAAGGACCTATATTTGAAATTCATTTATTTTCACATAAATATCAAGTTTAAAAATGCTTGACTAAAGAGGTTGGCTTTAAAGTTTGCGTCCTCTACATTATTCAGTTTTCTGTTTGACAGAATACTGTATAGCAGAGGTATTTACCAGTCCAGTTAAACAGTCTGAGTGCATTCTTCATGGTAAAAATTACCCTAAGAAAGCAATCGTCTTTATCTTTCACTTGTTCGTTTATTCTTCGAAGAAGCTTTCTGCTATTATTGGTATCATGATTCCTAATTATTCATTAAAACTTCTACAATAGCTACAGGGATTGTTATTCTGTCCCCATAACAGCCTATGATACTATTTTAATACAGTTCGCTTCTTAAACATAAGCTAATAAAACCCTAAACAAATTAATACCCTATTACACGTAAGACATTTCGTTACTAGAGCGGCACGTTAAGTGCCTGCCATACAAAAGTATTGGATTACCAGTTTGTATGGAGCTAGAGAGAGAGGACCATAATAACAGCTTAAATGATACATTTGGAATACAATGGGGCGATCAATTCAATTTTTGAATCGAGAACGCTCTTCTAGTTTTCTTTTTTATATCGTCTAAAGTGCTGTTTTGTTCAGCCAACATCCGAGGGAATTTGACAGTCACTGTTTTTTCACCCGTTTTTCTCTGATATTAGATTTAATGGTAGGCTATGGGCACAATGTATTTTAGAGATAAGGATAGGTTCACGGATTTGCTCAACACCCTTTTTGTTCACAGTTTTTTTTTTATGTATGACACGTCAATATGACTTCAATTTGCCTGATGGTTAGCTAAAGTCTATGAAATGAAGGTCACCATTATAGATGCTGATAATGCTACATTTGTAGCTTTTAGCCTGATGGCCCCGTCAGCTGCTCAGTCAGTCAGTTCCACATGAAATAAACTTTATATTTGAGCAAACGACTTAAGTTAAACGGAATAAACATGCAAAAGTTGTACTTGTTAAAATTCAGCTCGAAATTGCTGAACATCGCGGAACATGACCACTGGCCGTCGAGGCAGGCTTTAACTCGCGTGCGAGATAAAAAAGGAGGTTTAATTTACTCATTACGTTAACATTACATATTCGTCGGTGCGGCTGGCTAGCGGCCAAACGGCCGACGCGTTTGGCCGAATGTTATAATGACATCAGTTTGAATATTCAACATTGAACAGCTATCCCATTTACATAAGTTCGACCGTTGAATTTTGTGGCGATGCAAATGCTATTCGCTACACTAATTGTGCTGTTCATTGTTCCAGTTAACATTTTCAATGTAAGTTCATTAGACTAGCTTTTTTTATATAAAAAGAACTAGTCTAACAATACTTGGATATAGTCAGGTCTGCTTTTCTCGAATGCTAATGGGACTCAACGGTGAGATGATGACTTATGTTTTCTATCCCAGCTCTTTGAGGCCCGAGTCAACCTCACCTGCACGTATAAACTGCGCCAAACTTCTTGGCTGCTCTGAACATAACCGCGAGTTCGCACTTGCGCATGTCCACCCGAGTAGGCAATAGATATTACATACCTAAGGAGATTATTATAATGCAAGAAGTTCAATATACTAGAACATTCTAGGTGAGTGGAAAATTTATGGTAACATTTACATACGTTTTGTCATTTTCGTTTTGATTCACTAAATAAATATTGAATCAAGTTTAGTGATAATATAATTCGAAATAAAATCTGTATATTTTAAATCATTTTCAAATTAGGTTATTCTTATGAATATACATATATTATTATAATACTAAATTTATCACAATAATTTGAAAGTCATTGATATCTCTAATCTATCAAAGAATTTAACTAAAGAAAATAACACACTGATAACAAAAAAATAATGTTTGAATGCGACTGTACTGCCATAGAACATACCAGCGTGTGACAGCTGACACTGACAGTGTGTAATGCAGATGCTGATTGAAAACCTAGCGCGCATACATGCTCGCCCCCGCGCTTCTGGTTCTTCCTACTGATACCTAATTTTCTTCAATGCGCATCGTATCGTCCTAAGTTGAAAGCGGCCAAGAAGTTTGGCGCGAGGTGTACACCTGTTGATTGACGGACTACGCTCTGCCGTAGGCTTTCCTCTCTGAGTTGGGGAATCAGACGATAGTCGCGACCGTAAGAGCTAAGTAAAGCTAAATCAAGAGAAATAATAGGAGAGTGGACCCCTGACTCTAAAGTTCAAGCTTTGTTTACAACTGGGAGTAGCGTTGTGATGATAATTATGGATAGCAGATCCCAGAAGAGTTAGATATCGGGTAAAAAACATCCACAGTTCACCAATTGCCGTTTACCGAGTACTGTTTCTTGACTCACGCCGCTGAGGTTGAGTCTGAGCCTTAGTCGCTTTGTTGGACATCCACTATTTTAGTTTTATTTTATATATTTTTGTAATAATTATCTTATGACTTAATTTTATTCCAAATCTGACATTGTTTATCAGCTAATCTTATATTGTGATATCACCAGATATTACCACCAGATGTTCCCGTAGCATCGTCAAAACTAATATAAAAAAATCGCTCACGATGAATTTATAGTCATGTTTATGAATAAAATCTTTACTTTATAAATACACGTACTTTGTAAGAGAAAAGAACTAAAGAACTGAACACGTATTTGAAGTTTTAATGCATTTACTAGTAAGTAGTAAAAATGTGTTTCTAACATGATATCACATTTATTAGTATGGTGGTTTTCAATAATATAAAACACTCTTTATTATAACAGACACGTATAATTTTGCCAAAATGTGATCACATAAAATAAAAGAAACAAAAGCGGGCGTTTGCGCAGTAGGCCGGAAAGATTTTATCTGTTGGCAATACAGAAAAAATGGCGCCCACCGGAAGTGTCCGAGCGGCGCGCGGCGCGTTACTATTTTTTTCTTTTTTGTTTTAAATGGCTTTTTCCCGGCAGCGTTTGGCCGGAAATGCGTTTGCGTAGAACTACCTTACATTGCCGAAAAACATTACGTCCGATAAAGTTTATAAGCAATTTTGATTCTTTTTACTGATACGTTTAAAGTTACGTATCGCTTGTTGGGATTTCGGTCAGATGTTCCAAACACTTGAAGACGTGGTGAGTGTAGCGCTAAATAGGATGTTTTTATTCATGAGCCTTAAGCTCCCATTTTGTTTAGTAGCGGGTCCCAGCTGATTTACTGTCTTGGATATAAATTTTGTGAAAATGTGAGAATTATGCACGAAACTGCGCATCGGGAATTAAATACCATTTAAAGTATATATTAAATGAAATTGTATTTGGAAACTACTTCCCAGCTTTAAATTAAAGTATTGTGAACTTGTTTTGGCTGTAAATAAGAACAATACCTATATCATATAATTATCTACTTACTTTGTAGTTATCACTGTAAGTGGTTAAAGACATATAATTTGCATGATGATCTGAGAAACACAGGGTCTTCACCATCTTGACATCACTAAAAGTGTACGTACTCGTTCATAAAGTTTTATTGTGCGTAAATTTGCAATGGCGGCGGCCAGAAAAACAAATATACCTTTTTTTATTTTTCGTGCGGAAATCCCTTCGGATACCCCCCCGCCGGTCAGCGGGGGCGGTTATGTCGGGCTTGAACCGACTAAAACCGCACGCCGTCTCGGGTCTGTAAACGCCGGGGTGTGATAAATTTAATTTAAATTTTCACTAGTTTTATGAACATATTTAAAAAAGGAACTAAAATGGCAGCTGCACGTCAGTTGCGATCGTTGGCTCGATAATTCCATGTCCTTCTACAAAACAATTACTGCGCCCGCACCGGCCCGAGATTTGCGCAATAGTCATTGTAACGCAGTCTTTTGTCGCTTACCATTTTGTAACTATCGATATTTCAACTTCTATGTATTTTTATCTGATTTCGTGTATCTGTTACCCTTGATTCCTTTTTTAATATTTCGTATTTCGGATGTTGAGGTTTACGATATTTGAATTGCGGCTAAGACATTATAATTATGGTTTTTATTAGGTACCGTTCCTTCAAAACGTCTTCCTTTTCTTATAATTATACAGCTATTGGATTCGTAAGTATTATCAAATTAAAAGTTTACGAGTATCAAATTACATAATTTATTTGATTTTTCATGAGTTTCACGGGTAACACGAGCATAAAGAAATATGACATAAATTATCGGTTTTCACATGGTGAGTATAATAAAAATAGAAAATCTATTATAAGAGAGATCTATTCTAGTGATAACTGCATGTTAGCAACGTGAAAGTCTTGTAATTAGGCGATGAAACGCGGAGTATGAGATCATCGCAGATCTGGCGGTCCGCCACTCTATCAGCGACATCTACTGTGATCTACGAGCACCAAAATATACCACTCAAATCTTTACCCCGCCGTTAATTTTAAAATTTCCAGCCAATACGTAGGTACTCAACATTCTAATAATAATTGCAAACTTAAGCGCTTAGCGCTTTCTAGACCCAAAGTAAGCATAGTTTAACTAGCTTGTGTTATGGGTTCCAGAATGCGGATAAACATACTTATATACACCCAGACCAATGCAAATAGCTCGAAAACATGACTTTTTGAAAATATACATTTTGATATGGATTTAGATCGGATCGGATTGTATACATTTTGACGCCAAAAATCAATTATTATTTTGAAAATTTATTGATGGGTACTACCAGTGACCCTTTCGCTATGAAGGGAAATCTAACGATATTATGTCGTGTAACAAAATCGGTTCAACCGTACAGCAATTACGAGTATAACACTTAACCCACTAGTTTTAACTTCACTACAGTCAATTAAAAACAAAATGAAATTATATTCAAAACAAAGCGGATAATTAACTAACAGTCTATCAACCGTATTAGCGCGGTACGGTTGATTGCTCCCCGAGAGATGTTCGGGCCGTTACCCCTCTAGTACCTACCTACATCTGTAAACATCTTCCAGATAACCATCTGACGTTTGACACAAAGCGCGGTTGCGGGAGATACTATCTCAAAACTATCCCCCCTCTGCCCCGCACCGTGCCCCAGACTTCCTCTCTCTCCGTCTAATTATTTATTTATGTCCACGTATCACACCATCGTTGCGCTTGAGTGCAAAACTGTGCAGGCGCGTTTACACAATTTTAAAATTAGAACTTGCGTTCTGTTATCATCTAGGTAATCTTGGTGGCTGTTTCTGGCTGGAATTAGCGCCATGGTTCAATTCTTTTAGGTCATTTTTGTAAAGAATTCGAAGAAAAACCTTGAATATATCTGTTTGTGATAATGTTTTGTGTTAATCTCTTGATGCTGTTGTTCTGTATTTAAACCCCAATACTACCAACAAAGGCTTGCTGAATTGACAATACGGTATCTTAATCCTTGAGTACTTGCGCACTTTAAAACTTCGTTTCTTACTTTTACAATGTTGACGAAACAAAATATTTTGAACAATGAATACTCAACAATGCATTAAAGATAATTGCGAAGACCAATTTTTGGACCCTTAATAAAGTTTCTATAAGAAATTAATAATAATAATTGATAATACGTCGTTTTACACCGGCACGCAACCGTCGGTATATAATTGGAAAAAAAAACTTTATGACATCTCACTCGTACAAAGTGGCCAGGCCAAGGTGTAATTTGATTGAAAGCACCAAAAAAGTCTCGTAATCATATAATAAGTGGTGGAATAATTAGTGGGGGCTTAGAGCAGGTGCTTGCAGCGCACGCGCCGCCGCGCTGCAGCCCGCGCCAGCCCTACTACTGACTGAAATACAAATGTTTATTACTTGAAAGAGATAATGATTTTTAGTGTCTTTTTATGGGAAGGGGCCATGTTCCTTGTCTACTAAAGGGTTTTTAAAGTATCGCTAGATAATATTATACAAAAAATATATATTATATAATATTATAAGTATATTTAATAATATATAATATTTTTTGCAGAGGGCTTGAGAGATTTACAATCTATATATCTATCATCTGTACATGGTTTGAATTAGGTAATCTCTAGAGCGACTGGGCCGATTATAACGGGGCTTTCACTGGCACATAGGTAACATAATAATAACATAGGCTACTTTCATTTTACAAAAGTTTGATTTGATTTGAAAAAGAATTAGAGTTCCGCGCAAAAAAAATTAAACCCAGATCTAAGTCCACGCGGACAACTTCGCGGGAACAGCTAGTACTGTAATTAATTATATTCATATATTTCGTTATGATTGTGATGTGATTGAGTGTAGAGAAACATTTAAGAAATGCTATTGTTACTTATTTGACTGTGTTTTTCGGTCAAATAAACATCAGGCAAAAAAATGCCATCCGACGGGAAAGTACCGACTGGAGAGTACTTTCCCAGTCTCTCAGACTTGAGACTTGTAATTTCGGATACTATATATAGTGAATCTGTAAATGTAGAAAGAGTTTTATCTGTCTGTTGGTTTTCTCCCAGACTGTTTCCCAAACTAATCTTAATGAAACTAGAGAATAAGGATTCTTGGTACTTGCAGAAGGACTTTAGGTACGTTACTTACTTACTTTGAACCGAAGACTAGTTATACGAAAATATACCCGACGGAAATTGATAATTCCTTCTTAGTAAATAGAAAGCAAAGAAACAGATAACTTAAAAAGAAAGAAGCTTTTTCTAGTCTTGAGTAAACAACTCATCCAGTTAAAATACGAGTATTCGTAGGCACAACATATTTGTTGTTTGTGTAACTACTGGGTACAATTATATAGGTAGAAGGAATTCCGATCAAACAACGTATTTGCAAAGTATGTACCACAATTCAAACACCAATTAAACTTATCCTTGTGTGGTAACATTAGCTAGTGTTGTGCGGCAAAGTCGTCGATAATCGGGAAGCTGTTAAACTTTGTGTCGACGTGGACAGTTACAAGGCTCGTTGGCGGGCTCGTATGAATTAGTGTAGCGTGGTAGCATTGTGAGATTTAGTGCGGACGCCGCCGGACTCTAATTGGACCGGGTTCAGTGCCACAGGCGCGAAACATTTAAATTTATTGGTATTCATAATTGTTTTTGAGATGTGAAGTATAACTGCCTTTTACACTATCTTCATTATATTGTCTAACTACCTACCTATCTATAATTCTTGCAATAACAAAATAAAATTATTTATTCAGTTTACCTTAAATTTAGTTCGTTATGTAACTAATTATATTGTACATTAATTGGAATGGTGCAGTGATTTATTATCATAAATATGTATATTTTTTCAATAACTGCGCTACTATTACCCCTTTTTTTTTTAGTGCGGAAATTCCCCCGGCCTCCAGCGGGGGTGGTTATGTCGGGCTTAAACGGACTAAAACCGCACGCCGTCTCGGGTCTAAAGGCGCCGGGATGTAAGGTTGCCCATAGAGCATATCCCTCGCACCCCGACTGACCCTGGGCCATCTCCGGTTTCGAGATGGCCCCCTCGTGTTTTGGGAAAAAACTACTCTACTAACTACTACGGTCTCCCTGAAAAAACTACTATTACCACACCTAAGCTTATCGGCAACATTAATAAATGCGTCTGCAGGTAATGGGAACATATTATTAGCACATTAAATTAGACATCAAAATCTCGATTTGTCATCGATGTTTTTAACAATATTTGATAATTATGTTATAAGTAGGTACTCAATAAATACTTTTTTCTGAGTGCGGGCACGATAAGATAATGATAAATCGAAATAATACTTTTACAAATTAACCGATTTATTTTAAGTAGATATCAACGCCAACTTATCTAATACAATAATTGCATTATGTCGATTGTGTTGTTGAAATGATAATTACCAAGTGACATTTTAATTAAGTCAGTTAAATAACATCAACTTTTTATTGAGAAACCTTATACTTTCAAGATTTATCTTTATTTGAATCGCGTTATACACAAAATGATTGAGAGCATGGCAAAAATGAAACGTTACAATAATAACCAATGCATAAGGCCGTGCTCACACTATAAATCGTGGGTGTCGATAAATTTGGCGGGTGTATAAATCGTCGTTTCAATTATCCCTTGGAGTAGCAGCTGTCGGCGCGGACTCGACTATTGCCCCGAGTATTTATTTTAATCACTTGCACATATCAAACATGAGCGTGTTTTATCGACATGTCTTCGAATACATCCTTAATTATGAAATTCACTTGTCTTAAATGACGTAAGTACCTTTTTAAATCTGGTTAGGTCCACAAAAATGTTTTTTTTTAAGAAACTAGTGCAAGTATAGCTTCGAATTAAATAAGGTATTAAACATTTGGAGTGAAGGTGGTTAAAGTTAACTTTATATGAATTACATTGTCTTCCGGCACATTGCGGCTTGTGAAAATAATATTCCACTGCCAATAGCACTGCGTAATATTGTACATATTCTTGAACATTATACAGTACAATTACTACGTATTTTTTATGCACCTTGGGAGAGGCCTATGTCGAGTAGTGGACTGCAGTAGTCTAATTGATTGATTGAAGCTTATTTTTTGGCACGTGTTTGCAAAAATTATCCCACCGGGGTTTTGATACTGCTGTGTAAATAATCATCATTATCATTTCAGCGTTGAGCCCCAGTCACATCCGAAGCTTTCACGTCGGCATCCGGGGTCCGAGGGGCGTTTCGTCCCCCATTTCGCACGGTGTTAGGTAGTGAGACCATTTATTTACATGTAAACATATTTTTCAAGGTACATTTTTTTATACAATGCGTATGATTTTCATACGCATTGTATAAAAAAATGTACTTACTTCACCTCGATACATTAAATCTGTATTACTTGTATAATACTGTATTAGTACATTAAAGTTATCAGGACAGTGCGCAGGCGCCGGCACGCTCGATTGCTCTGGTCGCTAACTATGCGGAACTAATTCTTCCGAGACATTACCACAACCACTTTTTACCATTACACATGTCAGCAAAAATATACTTTTTTGAGTTATGTCGCGACGGCTAGACTTTCATAAAAATAACTTAGGGTTGCTTCTGAAAGACAAACCCTTTTATTACACTCAGTTGGGTTTCATTTGAGCATTACGAAAAGACATTTCAAAGAAGCCGCTTATTACCAAATGTTTTAAATGGACACGGAAGGAAATTGTTTCTATTTGTAATCTGCCCCCGGGTCAGTTCGATAGGAGAATTGCCTTCCTCTTACAGTTCCCAGCTGTTAATTTAGAACTTCGTCAGGAATGCGTGAGAGTCCGCCTAACATCGTCTTACTTCAGTTTATATTAGAGCGTTCTCTCAATTATTGTTTAGTTTGTGAGAGTGACGAAGCCTTGCATCCCTTTCTGCCTTTTTCCCTTTCCCAATTTTTCTATCCCCTTTCTTCCCTGCAGTTGATAACTTTGCCTTGGCACTATACTGCGACACTAGTACCCCTCCGAGGATGATGATATGAACGTATGATCTATGCGTGTGTGGTTTTCTGTAGACGGCTAACCATCAACTCATTGACTTAAATCAGACTCAATGACTCAATCCGCGACATAAAACGGTTTTTAAACCCCTCTGCTGAGTAAGATGGATTCCGCGTAGTATCTGTGTGGGCTCGCATTCGCAGGCGTCCGATGCGCGCAATTGACATTCACTTGTTTCTTTGCCCCTCCACGCCACATCTCTACTCGAAACTTTTAATTACTGCTTTCGACAACATTTGTTCAGTTTTTTTCTTTAAAAATATCTCATAATCACGAGATTTCGTGTATTAATTCAGGTAGGTGGTCAAACTAAAATTGCCAACGTTCGACAATGAACTTTACTATTTCAATATTTTTTAGGAACTTTCCATTAGTATAAATTGAAGTTCTCGGAAACTTTTAGAGTAGTCGTTAGAATCGTATATTTTATTGTAATATATTCATTTGAGTTTCTATTGCCGTATCTATATAATATTAAATGATATTATTTACATGAAATAGATAAAAATTAAAGCATTGAGCTAAAAGCAGTGAAAGCTCGTTATAGGTTACAAAGTAATGCAGATTATTTCACAATATTATTGTTGCTTCAATTAACACACTATGTTCTGATGAGAATTTGAATAAGATACAGGCAAACTTGTTTTTTTTTCTAAGAATAATAATTATTTTAAGTTTTTAGCGAATACTTTGAAACTAGTTTTTGTTTTGAAGAGCAGACTGGACAATGACCTACTTAATTTACTGAGAATCCATCTAATGGCATTCTCGACCAACTAATAACACCTACATGCTTATTTAAATTCTACTACTAGATCTAGACTACAAGTCTATATCTTTCCAGTTGCTGACGTGAACTTGTACGTCAGTTTCAACTTTGTGACCGACTCGGGCATCGGACCATGGACCTCATGATTGCCCGCAAACATCAGCACAAACTAGCACGGGATCCTCCATGGCATATTTTTACTATTCTCAGTAACCTCATCATCATCCCTGTGGTTATTCCGGTTGCATCCAAAGCCTTCATCACTTTAGAACTCGGAGTCCGCTCTCCTACTTCTGATTTGGTTCATTTTTTCGCGAGCGACTGTCATAACACAGCAAAATCCGAACCCAATTTTGCTTCTATTTAAAATATTGACTGCAAATATATTGCAGTCAATGATGAATCGTTGAAAGTATGCATTCAGTCACATTATTTGTTACCAAAAATGTATTACTTTCGCACTTTCCCCTGTACTCGTAAATAACTTTCAAACTTTCGCATTCCATTTTTTTTATGCCACTTAGGTGGCAGACAAGCACACGGCCCACCTGATGGGAAGCAGTTACCGCGGCTATTGGACGTGTGCAACACCAGGGGCGAGCACTCGCGCTGCCGACCCTGTAAAAATCTTCTAATTTGTTCTTGAAGAACCCCATATTGTAGTTTTTACGCGATATTGAGCAAACTATTCGTCGCACAGAAAATTTGTAAAAGCAATTTTATTGCAATTCACTACAACTACGATTCCATTCTCGTAGAACCTAAGATAAGAAAGTTATTGACGAAAATAGATAAAAAAAGTTGAAATAAATTTTCTTTCAATAAAATCAATTTATTTATTTTGAGGGTGTATGGGATCCCATTAAGATAATCGGGGCCTAAACCAGGCTTGCGGGTGAGAATTCTGCAAGCTGGTATAACGAGGCTCTGGCGCAGACTTTCCTCCGAAGGATTCAAACGGCAGTCGCACCCATAAAAGCCATCACCACTAAATTAGGTTTTCCTCTCGGTGTTGGAATGTCAGTCGGTGGTCACTTGTAACGGTGGCAAGATTGGTTTACCAAATAATGGAAACGAGTAGAAGAGCGGGCCCAGGGCTCACATAGTGCAAGCTTTGGGCGCAACCGGGATTGATCTGATGAAAAGTGAGAATTACCTGACATATTGACCAGGTTGCACTTGTGGTGGTCATATGGTCATGACTGGCTCAGAGGTGACGGTAATACACTCTCTATCTTAGATTCCGTGAAGTAGATGGTTCTCCAGCCAATCGCGCATTTTGGAAATTTTATCCCTATTTTGTAACCAAACCGACTTGTCCCTTCTTAAAGGTTCATCCGACTGCATATAAAAGCGACGTTGCACGTTTTAATAAGCTTTTCTTATTGCTTGAAATAATGTTGGTTTGTAATAGTCAAATCTTGCAACCGAAATAAAAACCACTTCTTGTGAAGTTGAGTTTTTTCATATTGAAGCCATATGAAAAAGTTTCTGATGTCCATTCATCTTTATGGTAGGTAAGACGTGAATGACATCCAGGATTAGCGCGTGATAAAGAAACTGTGTGCACATTTTAAAAGTATGTTTTGAGAACTGGTTTCTCGTTGTTACTATTCCCGTTAATCCCTGTAAGTGAGTGTATTTTATCGCAAAACTTTTAAAATGCGAACACTTTTATATCATTTTATTAATCTTGTCACCGTAAATTGTTTAAAAGCATTTTTGTTCCCACTTCGAAACTGTCAAACATCGCTCTCACATTTCGCACGTCACAAAAATGTACGGTTAATTTTATTCTTACATTCAATAATGAATTGAAATACTTATTAAAACTCAAGTGAATAACTGGCATGCGATGTTAAGGTGTCGCCAGCTCTAGACAAATTATTAAGACAATGCAACGCTAATGAATTACGACAATGTTGACAATGGCATTTCAAGTCACGGGTATTTTCTAAATAAAAACTCAAACTACATAGAAACAAAGTATAGGTATAAAATCAAACGCCTTAAAGTCAACATTTAAAATAATATGTTTAAATAAAATATGTTTTTAAACATGATTTATAATAATGTCTCGACATTTTTGAATGTTCGTGTTTTAGTGCTTCCCGACGAAATAGAATACATAGGCTACTACATTTTTACCAGAAGGTTACATATAGGACGACTAAAAGATCGGCTATTGAGGCAATAAACTCACCCCCTATAATCTACGTGGCCTGGTGTCTAAAATATAATTGACAGAATGCGGATGTAACTACGCATCTGTCTTCTCATTTATATGTATGTATATGAGTTTAAACTTATTTTTGTAAAGAAATCGAAAATATACATAAAAATAAATTGTTTCAACTTTCGACTGACTAATTTGTCATTTTTAAATGCCTTTGGGCAAGCCTACTTTGTGAATAGAAAGGCATAGATAACTGTGCGATTAGAAAAAGCACTATTAGTAGACGTCGCAATGCCACTAATAAAGTGTCCTAAACGGTGACCACATTCAATGCGCTGTTACTGAAAAGATTATATTATTTCGTCAATGTCATTGGATTGATACCTATCTTGTTGCAATTAATTGTGAAGTAACAAGCGAAAGGAATCACTACTTAACATACTACTTTCAAGTCACAATGTTATTTGAAACGTTATTTGCTTTTGGAGATGGCGTGTGGTTTTAGTCGGTTCGAATCCGCCATAACCACCCCCGATGGCCGGCGGGGGGTATCCGGGGGTATTCCGCACGAAAAAACCATTACAATATAATACCAAAATAGAAAACTTTATTATGTGTCAGTGCACGATTTGACCGGTTGAAGCGTTGAAGCCAAAACGTTATAAATATGAAAGAAACAAATAGATTGTAAAAATAATAGTTAGTATTTACATACAACAAGAAATAGGTAGCAAAATATGCTTCCAAAATTTAATAATTTTAAAAAAAATGTAGCCAATTAAATGCTTACAAAATTAATTTATAAAAAATGTAACTACAGGCTTCATTAATAATGAAGCCTAAAGTTACGATAGTTTACGTTTACATTGTCAAGCGTGTTTCAGACAAAAACTGAAGTCTCACATAGGTATAATAACACTATTGATTTCAATAGAGCAATTTAGCTCACTTTTTGCTTGATAATACACATGTAGCATTTTTCCATTAAATAGTGATAATAGTTCTTAAATTGTTGTATGCCTTAATAGATCTTTATCTATTGATTTACTCCATTTCAACATGTATTATCACACTCAATTATGACTGGTTTCTTATTTTCTTACGGTAATGATAGCTTATTGTGTGCTAGAATACATTATAACAATTTTTATTGACGTTTTTGTTCCCTCCATTAATATTAGTCGTGAATAAAACGCTAAGTTGATTCTAAATGATACCTGATGTAATAAAAAACGAGTAGTGTCAGTTTAATCGGATGTCCTAACTACTTAAACATATCTAGATCAAAGATACATTTTTACAACGCTTTGTTTTCACAATAACGTGTCAAGTTTTATCGTTCGCCACGGTTTTACTGTTCCACGATTGGTTAGCAGTTCGACGTTCCGTTTCATTACAATATTTATGCCCAATAAAAGATACGTTCAGAGTTTTCCAACAATTAACGACATAATAAAGCTTTCTAGCCGTCAGAAAAATTATAGTGGGGGGCCGTAAGTAACATTTTCCAAGGCATTGTGGTATGAGCCTGTTATTTTCCCATTTGAGCGGTTTTATGGCTGTGTTTGTGCAGATGAGTGAAGATAGCGTAATAAGCGCACTCTGTGTCCTAGAAACGTAACGCAATTATTTGCACGCACAACAAGACGCAGTGCGCGTTTTCTGAGCGAATATATTACTTTATCACGTAACCATTGCACTATTTTTGCAAATGGTATCACACAACATCCGAAGTAAGCCGTCAGTGGAGTTCGTATAGATACAAAAACGGGATTGTCCTCATATTTCATTGCGCAAATTGTGCATGCATGCAGTGTAAGTGCAGTACGGTGTGTAGCTTTTCATTTTATGTAAGTTGTATTTCACAATAAACATTTTTATGTTTGTATTATTATTAGGTATAATAACGAACAACCGCTAACCATTTCCTATGTGCTTAATTATTTTCATGCTATGGCATTTTATGCTATTTAATCATGAGAACATCAGTTTTGTGCAGGTAGTTAATGGTATATTTAGAACTGTCCGTACACCCGTAATTACCTCCAGCTCCCGTTCTTAAAGGTGTAAAGTTAAGAGTGACACAATAGTGATTCAGAGTGAGAAAGTCAATTCGATACTTACAAGGCAAGTGTCTGTCGCCAATATCAACAGCTAGAGTTAAAGAAGACTTAGTATAGTAGACTTAGTAGTTGTACTTGACGTAACTGGTATAGGTTGCTGGACACATAATTATGCGCTGAGTTGAGATAAAAGTGAGACAGTCCAATAAAAAGAAATACACGTAATTTTTAAGAGATTTTTGATTTTCACGCAACAATATGAATTATTTCTGGAATAAAAATTTCCTACTGTGTTATGTAGTCCTACAGTCTCCTTTATTTTTTACTGAGAAACGTTGCACAACCAAAACACAGCTAATCAACAATATTTAAAAAAAAAGGTTGTTTAGTTGATACTTAACGTACAAAAAACCTTTTGTACTTACGACAGCAAGATTTAATATCAAATTTTGAGTATTTTAATATTACGGGTGCTAATCCAATAACTACCTATACACAATCGTATAAATACATTTTTATTGACAATCATCTATGTTGACAACTTTTTTTTTTGAAAGAATATTAGTAACCGAAATTACTAATATTCCCCCTAACCCCTCCAGCTAAGCTAAATTGCTTGTGTTAGGAGTGGGTTCACGTCGGTAGTGTAATGGCCAGGATTCAAACCCGAGACCTCTCGATCGTCGAGTCGACACCTTAACCACTAAGCTACCGACGCTGTTAAATTACATACATCATATAGAAATTCAGCCCAACAATTCAGTCAGTCCATAGTTTATTCAGGATAGCGTGCTGCGGTAATATTACATTGACATCCATATGCATGTACGTACCTTCTGCATGCTAACCATGGAACGGTAACCCTGAACTGTTGCACGACATAAAATATAACATAATTTACATTTATGTATATGGTTATTCACAATGTCAAAAGAGTTTTTAAATAAGACTTGTATATGTAGATGTACTGATTTTGACGTTCATAAGTGTTACTGCTAAATGAATAATACAACAAGTATAACGTAAGTCACATTTATGTATATGTTTGATCACAATGCGGAAAGGGTTTTGATGCAGCTAACTATGGCTAAATGTATATGTAGAAGCATTGATTTTGATGATTTTGAATATTTCTGTCCGAAATGAATGCATTTTCATCTGCAGACGTCTAAAGGGCGACGTGTTCGCTACCTAAGGTATATATTTCCATATACTAATGAAGTCTGTAGACTGAGCTACCTAGCTCAGTTGGTCAGAGTATTCTCGCTCGAAAGGGACTGGTTTCAACTTTTTCGATTTAAATTAATAGGAAAAATTAGCATACTGATTCAAAATGCGATAAAAAATACTGTGTTTAGTTTCACTAAACTCAACTACATAATATTATTTAGTAACACAGCTAATACATAATTAAATCAAAATAAAACAAATTTCCCGTATCGGTCCAGCACCTTATCAAAATGTTTTCTTTTTAATTTTGTAAGTAGCAGTCAGTAAATTTAATCCTTTGAACGAGCAATTCTTGTACGTAAATATTAGTATATATGTAATCTGAATCTCAGAAACGGCCACAACGATTTTTATGAAATTTAGTATGCAGGGGGTTTCGGGGGCGATAAATCGATCATACTAGGTTTCATTTTTAGAAAAGGTCGAAAAAAGGAAATACGAGTGGAGCTCGGTCATACAAGTAGGCCTGGGGGTGGCGGGTGAGACCGCCTGTCACCCCAGCAGAAGCAGGCCAGGGACGGTGGGGCGACTAGCGCCCCTCCCCCAAACCGGGGCAAGACGGGTACACCGTGGTTCCCAAACCCGAGGGGGCCATCTCGAAACCGGAGATGGCCCAGGGTCAGTCGGGGTGCGAGGGATATGCTCCATGGGCAACCTTACACCCCGGCGTCTGTAGACGCGAGACGGCGTGCGGTTTTAGTCGGTTCAAGTCCGACATAACCGCCCCCGCTGGTCGGCGGGGGGTATCCGAAGGGATTTCCGCACGAAAAAAAAAATGTACTGAAACTAATACTATGAAACTGTAGTGAAAACAAAGCACATAAATAAATCAACATAATTTTCATAATTTTTTTAATCATTAGTAGAATAGTGGTTCCTTCAAAGAAAATACTGAGAACAATCTCTCTGAACTCTCTTTAAACCTGGAAAAGGACATCAGTTTTCTTAAACACGCACGATTGTATGTAACGAACTTTTTGAATTCCATTTTGGAGCACTATAAAACGTGATTTTCGAATTAAGATATTGGTTCCTTCAAAGAAACTACTGAGAACAATCTCTCTGAACTCTCTTTAAACCTGGAAAAGGACACCAGTTTTCTTAAACACGCACAATTGTATGTAACGAACTTTTTGAATTCCATTTTGGAGCACTATAAAACGTAATTTTCGAATTAAGTTGTAATTTTTCACACTTATCAAGTACCGATGACAATATAATAAAAATAAAAAATTACTAAAAATAGAAGACGAAATTATAATAGTTTTATTACTTTATAGTTTGGTCTTTTTAAACCTTTTTAGCCTACACTAAATCGGTATATTACGTTAGTAATACAGAAAATGAAATATTAAACAAACTCAGATAGAAAAAAAATGTTTGATTAAAAAAATCGAAAGTTGAAATCAAAATGCTGATGTTTCTGTACAGCTAGCTATTCCTTATCCACATAATAATCGAGGTACCTATATCGCATACTCAGGCAGTGTATCGTTAGCGGGAAGCGGATTCATTGCTGTATGAGTGACCTGTACGTAGGTAATTATGACTACTCAGTGGAAACTAAGTGGATGGGAAGAGAATACTAAATAGAAGTACCAGGAACTTGACTGCGGATAATATGAGGTTTCGATTCCGATGTCTGTATTAGTATCGTGGAATACAGAGATATACTCGTACCTACCTTAGAATTTCAAGAATTACTATTCGAGGGGCACTCTCAGGGAAAAAAGAAATGAAAATTATTAATTCATTAGCTGGTGTTGGTAACTTTGCAACAATTATAAAGAGTCGCATTGCTTCCCTTATTGATCAGGTACGGGGCAGCTCCAACAGCTTCCTGAAGAGTGTAGCGGCGAGGATTGACGTGGACAGTGCTATTATGAAGCACGACATCATCGTTCACCTCACCAAAGACATTAAAAAATTATGTCCATTTTGGACAATTTGTTGTCACTTCATTACTTTACCTTATTGCATTATAAATATGGCGAAGCAATAATCTTGACGTTTTTAGTTCACTTCGGATACCAAAGAGGCCGGTAGAGGTGTAACTATTAAACAAAATATTCATAATTCAAATACTTACTCCCCTCAGTTATCTAATCTTATCTTAATTGACACTCTATGAGGAAGAACATATTTTTAAATATATTAGATTTATTTAATATAGGAGAACCTATTCAGTGATACATATATTATTAGCATTGAATCTACATGTTCTTAGAAAAACATTTTAAGGTGGAAGCTATTAATTATTAATAAATAAAAGCGCTTATCTCTATTTAAGTTGTTTTGTTTTATGATTTTATAATTTTAGTAACCATTAGGCATGTATCAATACGATAAATCGAAATACTGACTTTCAAAATGAATAAATAATATTCTTTTAAGTAAAATAATGCAAAGATTTGTTCAAACATGGGTGTGAAATGTCCCAAATTATACTTGCATTATCAGTCTCTGTCACATTAAATTGATTAGTTATAAAACAATCATATACTATTACAGTCCTTTAACCTATTAATTAATTAATTAATTAATATTCTACGACATTCTACACGGCGCTTTCTAGACCATAGTAAGCATAGTTTAACTAGCTTGTGTTATGAGTTCCAGAATGCGGATAAACATACTTATATACTTTTTTTTTGTAAATATAAATATATATAATAAATATATAAATATAAACACCCAGACCAATGCAAATAGACATATTCATGCATACAAATATTTGCACTGTGCGGGAATCTGCTGTCGTACCAGTCGAATGCACTATCGCTACGCCACAGAGGCCGTCAAATCATTAAAACGGTTGAATGTAAAACATCCTAATTTAATCCATTGTTCACAGGAAAAGTATCCAAAGTTACAGGCATTAAAAATTACAACAATTAGGTTTTACCACAGATTACATAATATTATTCTAGTTTTACTTCCAACGTCGATGTCGTTTAGGACCTTTCAGCCTTCGATGTATCACATTATCTTCGTACCTGGTTCTACATACATACCTTGTATCTACATACAGTAACGATGCCAGAACAAGAAGTAATTAACCTGATATAATGGTCAGTTATTAAGCCATTTCTGCGGCAACATGGCGGTTGCCTTGTCGCTTCTATATTATGCTACATAATCTATGTTCTTCCGCACCCAGTTATAGACGAACGCTATAATCCTTTGATGACTCTGTTTCGCATACTAAGTTATTCGCATTGTATATAAATTTATAGCTATAATACGTTCTAGATATTTATTGATAAATGTTGTTATAGTTTTCTAAATACCATTATACTTATAACGTATATTCTAATGAGTTATTTATGTTTGCATACTGGCAATAAAGACAATGATAAAAATACAAAATAATAGCCTTGTCGGGATGACAACTAGAAAATAACAACCGGTTGCATAGTAATCGGACACGCAGATGAGGGTTCCGTACTTTTTAAATTGAGCAAAAACGCAAAAGTCAATCATCTGTTATATGGAGATTTATTGACTATTAAGTAATTTATGATGATTATACTAAGAGATTATTTTTTGAACATTTTTTCAGTAGTCAAACATCAGATGCCTACAGTCTGCTAGCAGGCGGACATACAGCGAAGTCTTAATAATAGTAATAGGTCTTATTAATGATAATAACATTTATAAGATTTGGTTGGTTAACTTTCAGGCTAAGAACCCTAAACGCGACAAGAAATTAAATTGAGTTTTGTGTAGGGATTACCATAGGCAAAGAGAGTTTGCACACAATACAAATACTTTCATAACAACTCTCATTTTGCTTTGTGTATTAATATAAATTTAAATGCACTTGTTTATCTAAGCATTTTACCTTCTATACATGATGGCAATTTAATTAGTAGAATAATTTGAAATGGGGTATAATATCGATTTCATAAAAAAATAAAGAAGAATTAAGGTTTCGTTTTTATAGTTTCGGGTATAGTACTATGGTCTGATTTGACGACCCCTTCAATTATTATTCTACTCATTAAATATAATTTTCAATGCCGGGTACACACTAAACGAGTCTTACACTAATTTTAAACCACTTCAATAGTAGTAGTACAATAGTTACAGGGAAATAAAACCTAAGAGGCTAAGAATAATAGCTACTGAAATAGACAATTATAAAAAAGCATAAAGTACCAAAGGCTTCGCAATGACCTGATTTGGTTGCAGTCTAAATCTGCCGGCATGTGCAGTGAAGTTAATGCATTTTATATTGGTTCAATTGAGAGGAGCGACGGCGTGGTATGCACGATGTGTGGGCGATTCGCGGGAACGTATTAGGGCCGTCGGGGACACGCACAGAACTACGCAGTACTTTAGCAACAGATTAATGAAGTTTTATCACTCGTCGTCTGGAGAAATTGGACTTTGTTCGCGTCTAGATTTGTTTATTCGTCCACGCAGTCATAAAATGACAAAACAATTAACTGATCAATTTTAGTGCGTGCTCTTTTATTTCTTCTTTTATAGCGAAATAATTTATATCAGCCTGTTAATAGAAAACTGTTCTGCTAGCTGTTGATTTTCCTTCTTAAATCAACGACTTTCAAAAAATTCGCTTTAGGGTATATAGGGTTCCACAAAGATCTTCAGGGCCAAACCAATCTCACTAGCAAGTCGATACATCTGCTGATTGACAAACGAGATTCTGGCGCAGGTTTCTTATCGGGGTTTTCGGGTCAGTAAGCAGTCGCACCCGTATAGTTAAACAAGTCATGGGATGAAGGAGTAGGAAAGCGGAACTAGTGTATAGACTAGGATCACTAGGATGGTTATAAGTTTGTACATTTGCACACTAGTACTTCGGGTAACCAAAACTAAGATATACTCTAGTACAAACCTCGACATGGCCACTTCTACTTATATAAACACATCACTTAAAAGCTTTACTGACCGGTATTACCAGACTATGAAACTGTTGACTCGATAACTAAAAATCCATTAAACTCGCCAGTAAAATAAAACTATCTTGAAATGAGTATGTTGTAAAATCAATGTAACACGCCAAAAACAAACCGAAATAAGGGCAGGTCATGCGCATGGGCTGCGTTGAGCGGTACGGCGCGGGCGCAATGCAATCGTGCGTTTAGGGCCCACATGCCGACGCCAAGTTCCCTGAAAGGCGATGAATAACTCATTGTCCGTCCGTCCGTCCAACTTCGTGACGCACGCTTCTTAGAAACCACACGATGCAAAGCAGAAAGTGACCGAGATAGCTGACTCGAGAATTTTGGCAAAAAAATTACACAAATATGGAATAGTAAACATATATGAGCTTAATCTGATATAGAACTTACGTTCAAGTATCCTTCTAGGATTGACATGATACCAAATTATGAATTTTAAACTTTCAATGTTCAATTGTAAAAATACCATTAATTCATTTTTACTAGCTAAAACCATCTTGAACAACATTTGCTTATGTGTCGTGCAGATTCTTTGTAAATCTACTTAAGCGTTTGATAAAATGGCAATGGCCATTCACCACATTTTTAACAAAAACGATCATTGTAATACGAAAAACTCGTACCGAATTGCTTAAATCTACATATAAAAATATCCCAAAGAATTAGGTTTTTAAGTTTTGTTTTTCAAAGCAGCTTCAGTCATCTGCGTAATCTTTGCCAGGTTATTGTTAAGGATGTTGTTTCTCTACAGGAAACCAGCTGATCATATATTTGGAGGACCTTAACCTCATAACACACACATCATACATCACATCACATCAGTTTCCCACCGGCTGCTAACGAAATATATACACAAAGTGCATTGGTGCAGTAATTAGAATGCGAGGAACGACTCCATGCCGTCGGCATCGGACACCAAACAGCTGAATATTCGCATACAACTATTGTGATACCATTTTATGGTTTCGGCATCCCTTTATGCTGGTAGTTAGCATTCTAAATTGGTGCCGTGGTCGTTTTTTCGTACCGCTAAATGTCGTGTCACAGTCGTAAAATGGCATACAGTTGGTTAGCAAAAATTGTGTGATTCAACATGAGACAATTACGATTTATATGATGATGTTTCAATTATGAGAAATATTATATTCAGAGTGTATAATTTGGTCGATACGTGATGCGCTTGTTAAGATATCGTATTTGCTTTGTTTTATTTAAATGATGCTTCGCTCTCATCACAATTTAATTCTCATTCAATTATGGATAATGAGATATGTCCGTTGTTTTGTTCTTGTAATGTTTCTATTTTGCTTCATTATTTTATTCTTAAGTCCATTGCTTACGATTTGAATGCTATACAACTTTATAAGACATTGTTAAAATTAGGCTCCCTCTATTACGTGGGAACAAAAATATGTCTGGCGAAATATGAACGTATAATATACATTGTCTGTCCCTTAGGGGATATTTAGATTATTGTTCTTCTCTAGTTTACTATTTATCTCATGAAGTTGCGGACTAGTTATAAACCTTTTTACCGAACTTTCATAATTTCAACACAGAAAATATAACGTCGCACTGACGTAGATGCATAGCAATCAGACACCATCTACAATAATCACAATTTTATGAGAATTGTTTCTCATTATCAATGTGGTTTTATTCGAAACAATAATTATGAGTTCAGTAAGAGATCAAACTAAAATACCGCGTGCTGACTATAATCTGCTTTCTCAGATACTCTGGCAATTCTACTTATCAGCAGTTTCATATAGGGTGAATATGTTTGCTTTATAGAGCGTAAATTGTATCAAAACAATAAATTATATATTATACAATACAATATAAAAAATATTAAATTTAGCTATATATCCTCTCCATCACATATCAACGGGTCCACATCATCACAACATTACTAATAAAAGGATTGATGAAATCAATCCTTTATATATTACATGCTTGATTTAGGTTGCTGGTTGGTTCACGTTAAAAGTTTAGATACCGACAGCGACAACAATAGCATATTACAATCCAATTTACAGATAAATGATAACTTTTATCATACTCTGCGCTAGATTTTTTGTGTACGTTACTGCAAATTTTCAGAAACTTCTTTCAAATTTACTTTTATGCCATAGATACTAAAGTTGCAATCTCTTTGCTAACAGGTAAATCGACCTTTGACGATGAAAAAGGAGGGTATCCAGACCAGGAACCGCAAGCTGAGCAGTAAAAGTAAGAAGAAGAAGGGAGGCATGGGGATGGGAGGTGGTGGAGCATGCGCGCTTGCGCTCGGCGGCGTCATGGGCGATATGATCAAGCCGCTAGGAGACGCTACTAAAGGCTTTGGAGGCTCGGCTTTTCCCTCTGCTATGGACTTCGGTAAGTCCAGACTAATATCCTTTCTTTCTTTCTTGCATGCATTTTTTCTCATCGCCTTCTCTAATTTATCCTTTTCCGAACTAACCAGATTTTTTGGGAAATCATGCTCTTAACACATACTAATAACGATATTCAGGTCCAGATCATATTTGAGGGCGTTCATTCCACACTTTTCTGACGGATTTTTGTGCAATTTGAGGCACTGAGTGGTGGGTTCTTTAGTTTAACTATTCTGATAGTTCGGTCTGCACCGCGCGGCCACTCTTGTGCGTATTTTTTGGCATTATGTGTTTTGTTTTATTTAACAGCTTTGCGGGAAGTTAATAAAAAGTCAATTAAGCAGCTAATCGGGCAATTAATAAGAAGTCAATTAATACATTTTACCAAAACAGTTATTCTCACTCTTACGTATATCTAAATGCGGAAAAGTGAGAGAGATAAACGCGATAATAAACATATCGCAATAAATAACTTATCTAATCAACTACTTAGAAACCAATTTTCATTAAAAATTGAACATTGATTAATATGCACTTTATTGTTTTATAGTCAGTAAAAGATAAAGGTAATAAATTTATTATGCAAATATCTTAATCATCATCAGAAATAAAATATATGGGTCTATGTTTGCCTTTTACTTTTATTTAGATTTGTTATCTGATGTTTTGAAGTTTTCTACGTGTAATTAGTTGAATAAATTACTGTTAGCGAAATTGTTGGCCGTTGAGTTAATGGAGACTAACAGATGTGATAATTAAAGAAAAATATAGGGCGTATTAAAAAGCTCTCTTCGTTTAATCGGGATGATACACGTTGACAATTTAGCGCTTCATTATACAAGCTAACATATCTCATCAGTTCTGTACATATATTAGGTTTAAGTACATATTTATAATTTGTTATCACCTGCTTCGCATGCTGGCACATTTGGATTTCTATAATAGTTCCCGACGTCAGGACTGTTTTTATTTCGATTTGCAAATATAAATATGTAATTTATTCTAAGTTTATTCTAGTAGTAATCAGCGGCGATAGCCCAGTGGTGTACGTAACGGACTGCTGAGACGAAGTCTCGAGTTCGATCCCCAGTCGCCCCGGGCACACACCTCTGACTTTTCCGTAGTTATGTGTGCATTAATAAATGTTAATTATCGCTCGCTTAATAATGTGTCCGGTAGATGGCAATAGGCTCACCCCCTATTACATTGGGACCTTAACATAACTGGCGAATCGTGGGTGCGTAATACACCTCTGCCTACCCCTTCGGGGATACAGGCGTGAAGTTATGTTATGTTATGTTATTCTAGTATAATAATCTCATATGGTCCATTGAGCCCATTGCTCGCTCAGTTGATCAGTCAGTGGTAGTTACCTTGCAGTTTTCAGTAAGTTTGATGGTCTTTTTAACATTTTGAACTGCTTTCAACTAACTGACGACGTAATCAGTTGAGAGTTGATAAAAATATTTCACTGTTTTTTTTTGTATATTTGGTGTCAATAGCTATAGTTTATATTAACATTCTTCGCTTTGAATTTACATCTCTGGGTCCATTGGAAATCCAACTTCTAATATAATATAGTTTTATAATATAGTTTTTAATCATGGATAGAAGATCGAATTTGTTAAATATACCTACTACCGACGGATAATAATTTCAAAGTAGTCGATTTAAGGTTGATAATTGTACAGTGATACGAGCTAATTAATAAAATACGGAACTAACAAAGATAGCAAGAAACGTTCACATTTATAATATTAAGTGATCGAAGGACAACCCATAGGAACCTATTCCCGTAATAAAAGTCTATGTGCTATTCTAGACTATAATCTATCTCTGTGCTAAATTTCATCCATATCCTTTTAGCCATTCTGACGTGATTGAGTAACAAACATTAAAATTTTCGGATTTACAATATTAGTAAAATTAGTAGAATATAAACCTACGTATACATGTTGTACAATTTTTTTTGTACTAATTGTTGAACGAAATTTGTTGATAATAATGGACTAACTTTTTGTTTTGTTTGTTTTTATTAATAATAATATTTGCTAATAATGAATTCAGGGACTTTTATTTAATCATGTGTTTGTTTTTGTCCATTAGGTCAACACCAAGTAGGATTAGTGCATCCAGCGGCGGCGCACATGTCTCATTGGTATGGTGCGCCTCATCAAGGATTTGCCCCTCCACCTGCCTCCCACAACCCCTACCATCACCATCACCTTGCACAGCTTAATTCTATGGTAAGTCTAGAGCAAAAAACTTACTATAAATAAATAAAAATAAATCAAATTTGCGACTAAAGATCTGTGTGTATAGTTTTAGACACTTAACGTAGATAGACTACAATCTTCAAGATTTGTAAAAGGATATCGTTAAGATAAATATTGAATGAATTATTTAAAGAAATCGAAATTTCATTGAATTCGATAAATTTATTTAAATAATTATCAGAAATCGGAAATTATACGGCGCGATATTTGTCATTCTACCACTTTTGCATCCGTCCATTAATACTATTTAAAAAGTATAAAAATGGATAGTGATCGACGTTTCTTAGAAAAATGAACTGCACCATGTAATATGCAAATTTTTTTGCTAATAAAAACAAATATTCACAAATATATCGGTCAATCTACCGTAGCATAATGAAAAAATTATGCAATGAGAAATTTGACTATATTTTCGAAAGTAATAACGAAAACGTTTTATTTCTGTATTTAGTTGTTTTAGTTTATGACCGTAAACATAAGATTTCGTGAATATTATAATAAATGCAGGCATTTATCATGCATTATAATGTATATTATGTAAATGATGTCAACAAAGCTTTATAATTACTTTGATAATTGCTGTAGGCGGAAAGTTCTATTTTTGGATATATTTTTTTATACCACTCAGTTGGCAGAAAAGCCCACGCCCCACCTGATGGGAAGCGGTTACCGTGGCCTATGGACGTGGCAACACCAGGGCCATCGCACTTGCGCTGCTGACCCTGTAAAAACCCTTCTTGAAGAATATTGTAGTCGCTTGGGAAAACCACAGCAGGGAGATCATTCCACAGCCTGAGGGTGCGCGGAATAAAGTGCCTTTCATACCTAACTGTCCGCAGCATTTCCGGTCGCAACGTGTGAGGATGAATTCCCTGTCTGTGGCGAGCGGTGTGATGATAGAATGTGGCCGTGGGCATCATATCATACAATTCTTGTGAACACACTCCATTATAAAGGCGGTAGAAAGCGCACAGGAAGGCGAAATCTCTCCTAAGGTTAAGAGGTTCTACACTGTCTGTAAGTATGGGATTGTCGACGATCCTCAGCGCCCGTCTTTGCACCGAATCGAACGGGTCAAGTTGGTATATGTAAGTGCTCCGGTAAAAAGGTGACAGCAGTACTCCCTCTGGGACCGGACTTGCAACTTATAAAGAAGAAGTCTTTGCTCCGCAGTGAAGTACTGCTTCGCCCTGTTGAGCACTCCAAGTTTCTTAGATGCCAACTTGACCTTGTCTTCCAGGTGACTGCGGTACTGGACCTCGCTAGAGATGTCGACACCAAGGATCCCGATACTTTTGGAGATTTTGAGCGGTGTAAATGTAAATGGAGTTTTATTAGCGGTGAATGCACATACCTTGTGTCTTAGTGGAGCTGAATTGGACCAGGTTTAGTCCACCCCAAGCGGACACTCTTGTGAGAGTAGTCTCGGTTTCAGACACAAGTTGTTCGCGACTTTCTTCCACCGCAGACTGAACACAGATGTTAGCACGGCCCGTGTAAAATGCGTCCCCGGTACTGTCGTCCGCATAGCAATCAATGGAGTCATCAGACAGCATGTCATTGATATGCAGGAGGAACAGGGTCGGAGACAGCACGGCACCGCACAGCACCAGCGTTTATGTCCATGCGCTCCGAGCAGTCCATAAGACGGCAACTTCGCAAGAAGACCTCTTGTGCCAGACCCGAGCGAAGGCCTTCACTATATCGAGGTTGACCGCTAGTGCCTCACCTTGACTCTCGAAAGCTTGCGCCCAGCCGGTGTGTGAGATACCCAAGAAGGTCACCGGTAGAGTGACAGTGGCGGAAGCCGTACTATCGGCCGCTCAATAAATCGTTTCCTTCAAGGTATCTCAGGAGCTGTACGTTAATGACAGGCTCCATTACCTTCGAGAGAAGGTGTGAAGATGCACGAATGTGGTATTCCACGAAGCTGGGACTCGTCTCGCGAAGTAAGAGAGTGCAAAAAGTTGTGTAAGTACAGGGCACAACTCTGGAGCACACTGCTTAAGCACCATCGCCGATATGCCGTCAGGCCCACTCGACTTGCGAACATCTAAGGACTTCAGTTCCCGCCGGACCACCCGTTGTGTGATTTTGATTTCTGGCATAGAAACACCACACCAGGGGATAGTGGGTGGCTCGGCATTCCCATCGGTCATGGTCGAGTTTGACGCAAAGAGGTCACCTAAAAGATCGGCTTTCTCCCTAGCGCTATGGGCCAGACTGCCTTCGGGTTTTTGCAGCGGCGGTTGACAAGACCGACAGAAATTTCCCTCGGCAGCTTTGGCAAGCGACCAGAATGCACGAGTACCAGACAGGTACCGCGCCAGCCGTTCACCAATTCTGCCGATGAATTCAAATTTAGCCCTGCTCTTTTACTGGATCTCAAGGCGGCATTGTATTTCCGCTTCACTTCAGTGATATTCGGATCCTTGTTAGCAAAGCCGTGGTCCAAGCTAAGCAAATTGCTTGTGAAGTCTTGCTTCTCTGCAAGGTTTATTAAACCACGGGTACTTACTTGTTCCTGTTGCGATCAAGCGGTTGGAAATGTAGCATTCCATGCCCGCTAGAATCGCCTCAGTAACTGCTGTTGCACAGGAGCTTGGTTCTTCTGAAGTGAAGCAGAGCCGCCTCCACGGGTACAAAGCGAAGAATTCTCGCAATCCATCCCTGACTGCCGACTTGTAGTGCCAAACTTGCCGCCATTCGAATGGCCGAGGTGGTTGTGGCCGTGCGAGTGGCACTTGCGCCCGGACGAGGCAATGGTCTGACTTGCCTAGTGGTCCTTCCACAGTTATGGAGTATTCATCCGGGTGCGTAGTCAGCAGAAAGTCCAGTAAAGAGCTTCTATGGGTCTCGATATCTGGTATTCTAGTGATAGAATGAACCACTTGCAAGAACCCATAGGTCAGGGCAAATTTGTGAACAGCCCTTCCCGCAAAATCAGTGCTCGAGGACCCCAGCCACTCAATGTTGAAGTTGAATTCCCCTTAGAACACTAAGTCCGCAGTGGGGTACGCATAGATACCTACGGGTGTGGCCACCGCTTATTATGGCCGCGGTCTTCTGTATGGCGGAGGTACTACCCCAGTCGGACTGCTCAATTCGGACGGGAGATACCGTCATGTCCTTCCTCCCTTTTTTTTTTTTTTTTTTTATCGTGCGGAAATCCCTTCGGATACCCCTCCGCCGGCCAGCGGGGGTGGTTATGTCGGGCTTGCACCGACTAAAACCGCACGCCGTCTCGGGTCTTCAGACCGGGTGTAAGGTTACCCATAGAGCATATCCCTCGCACCCCGGCTGACCCTGGGCCATCTCACCACTAACAGCATCGCTCATCCTGTCTCCTCTGAAAGCAGAGGAGTACGGAGAGCGATGTGTTCCCGCCACGTTGGGTATTGGCCGACGATCAATGCCAACCCTATGAAGGGGTGAAGGGGAAGCCATTGACCGCCGCCCAGGGTGTACCGGCCGCTCCGATTCCGTTCCCCCCGGACTGCAGCGGGATCGGAATCGGAGCGACACTCGAGGAGGTTACCCAACACACACCCCTATGTCCTTCCTCCCTAACAGCGGCGTGTTAAACGTTTAGCAGTTCATCATTTATTAAATTTTCGTAATAAATCACTAAATATCTGATATAATTGTATTGGTTTAGAATATATTTATAAAAGACTAGCTATTCCCCGCGGCTTCACCGGCATCGAATTCTGTTCCCGTTCCTGTAACCCATGGGAACCTTTTCCAGGGATGAAAGTAGCCTATATGTTAATCCAGGTTATAATCTATCCCTGTACAGAATTACAGTCAGATCCGCTAAACCATTAGAGCGTGATTGAGTAACAAACAACCAAACATACAAACATCTTCACAAACTTTCACATTTATAATATAACTAGCTGACCCGGCAGACTTCGTACTGCCTCAATCGATAACAACTTCCATATTTATTCACCTTTTTAACCTTCTCTGGACCTCCACAAATAATTCAAGACCAAAATTAGCCAAATCGGTTCAGCCGTTCTCGAGTTTTAGCGAGACTAACGAACAGCAATTCATTTTTATATATAAAGAAGATATAATATATGTTGAAATATATTATAGTAGGATATATAAAAGGATTGCTGTTTTAATTAAACATTACGTTACGTGTCTTTTCTTGGTATGAATCGCTCGTAGGTCAGAACGTAGTAGACTTATGCACATAAACTTAGATTATGATCTTTGCACGTACTATCGTTAAGTGCCTTAAAAGATACACTATAATACCAATACAAATCTCTGTAATGATTTTCTTAGAAGAAGAATAAAACTGGACAAGTGCGAATACAACTCGCTCATTGAGGGTTTAATCTAGACACGCGGTAGCGTTTCCAGCCAAATTCAATGAAAAATTAACATTACAGAAGTCTATAAACTATGACAGCACCGAATATTGCACGAAATATATTTCTTTTATAGTCGAAAAAATGTTCTTTCATACATCGTTATGAGTCATGGTCAGTTTTCTAACTACAAATATAAGCTTATAATAAAAAAAATAAAACAAATAAAATTACACCAAGGAACTTAAGATGAAGCATTTATTTTTATGATTTCTGAGAAATCAAACATAATAATAAAAAATAATATATTTCTTAAACTAGCTTGAAAAATTATACTTTTATGTTGTCAACAGTTTGATGTATAATTTTTATTCCATTACTATGAAATACGTAGCCTTATATGTTAACCAAACAGAAAAAAACTAATAATATTTTTTTCTTTACAGACTGGCTGGAGGAGTGAGTACACGTGATAAGTCAACCAAACAAAACAACCCATTAGATATCTCTCGTAAATAGTCGCGTCTGCTAGACGGACAATAATGACCTTACAAAGAAATCAGAAGCAACAAAACACGCTGTGATTTCATAAAATGAGTATTTTCTCATAGTACATAAACAGCACATCATATTAATTAATAAGACTGTAACAGAATTGACGTTTGTAATGTTGTACGAACAAAGGCTGAGGTATAAGTTCGGAAAGCATTGGCAACATTCGAAGTGATCATTTGTGAAATAACACCAATGAGATGCAATGTAGTCACTCAAGTGACTCGAGTCCAAAGAGTCTTGCCGCCTGTTATTTCCTACTATGTAAAGAACCTCACCCATGCAGCCTAGATCGAACTGAACATATCCCTGATTTTGATCTTGAAAATTGACCCAGTTTATCGTTCCCCAATGAAAGACTTTGATATACCACGATCAGTTTCCTACAAGTATTAAAGTTTAAGAGTGTTTTACATGAAATAACTAGCGAAATTGTACAGTATTATAATATTAAATAAGATCGATTACGAAGTCTTAATCTTATAAGTATAGTTCAAAAAAGATGAAATAATTTTTGTGTATTTGTAAATATCTCGATGAGTTATATTCCGTTCCTGTGTACATTATTTTATTTTACTATATTTAATTCGAACCATTTGTTTGGCTCTTAGAGCATTTAAACAGGAGACAGCATGTGTGTAGTTTCCTTCCGCAAGCCAGCTCTTAATCTGAAGTATTTGTTTGTGTGCGTAATTTGCGCTTATATTAACCTATTTATGTTATAGCGACAATAAAGTTTTGCATTTGTGTGAGTGAAGTTGTATACGTGTGCTGTCCGTGTTTACTTTGCTCCCCACTAAAAGTGGCAAAAGTAATGTATACATTAAGCACATTCGCTATGTCGTCTCCAGTCTATATGCTATAAGGTTTGGCTATAGGAATTGTGATGTGTTCAGAAAGTAATCGCGAAGATGTTTTTTTTTGTACATTTTATTATTTGTGTAGATGATATATGAATGAAATGCAATAGTAATTTATGTACTAGTTATACACGCAATTTGTAAATAAATAGCAGTTTTGAATAGTGACATTTTGCAGAACTGATTTTGTTGAAGCATTAATCATGAGTATAGTTTTGTAATATAAATTATTCAACTGGTCACTAAATCGAATTAGCTATTGAATATTTATATAATATTTGTCACGAGGTGTAATATAAAGTTTTGTATCACATTACCGATGTAAAATTAAGAATATTGAGTGGCCATAAATTTAAAATTACGGGGTTGTATTTGTAGTTGTAACCGAAGATATTACAAAGGACTATAAGGGCCTCTTGCAATAATTAATTTAAATTTCGAATTATGTAAGTAAGAGCTCCTTCATACTAACGTTTGTTCAGCTGAGGCACATGAGTACGCTGCATTTGCGCCGCACTAGCGCAGCGTTTAATATACTGCAGGAGAAACGCCCTTCGTCGGACGCCTACGCTGAACAAACGCTAGTGAGAAGGGGCTCTTAGTTTCAATTTTAGTATGACTTATGTACCTACCTGCCTTCACATTGATTCGGAATACAAAATTGAATTTCGAAACAATGTGAAGTTGCTGATTATAATAAGAGTGGACATACTGGTTATGTCAGAATTAAAAAACATGTCAAGTTGAAATGTAATTAAATTATTACAAATGATGATAAGCTATAATGTAAAAAAACAACGTTTTCTAAAATCCGTTGTTTTCATATATTTAAAATTCATGAGCAGAAATTTATAATTATTATAAGTACCTAGCAGTATATGTTACAACCATAAAGCCAACACCGGTACCCCAATATGTAAATATGGAATGTAAATGAAACATGTAGAAAATTAATGAAATCATTGTAAGACTATCAAAATAAAATTGTAAATTAGCGATCATTGCAAAACAGCCTATAACGATATCCCGTACCTAAAGTTTTTAGTTTTTAAAACAAAACATTGTGAAATTGTGTATTTTAAATGAAATTGTGAATAAATTATCAATATTGATATTAAATCTTTATTTAATTTCTTCACCCCAATACAACACTAGAATTTAAAGAAGTTGATTAACTTGATATTACTCGCCACGGGGTAACCCTCGCATCAAAACACCATAGTTCCCTTTAAATTGGAAAGCAGATCAATTGACCATCCAATTACGTCATCTTATATGTCGTTCGCCATAAGTCACAGGATCCATTCCGCCATTCCGTAGAAAAAGTCGTCCAAAAGTCGCGCTTATCTCGCGGCAAATTGAAAATGCAGCCGGCCGTGTGATTGTGACGTAACGGGTCCGATGCCAGCGACATATGGACCTATTCAATTTTAATCGCATTTCAGAAGAATGGACACCGGATAAAAGTATATATAAAATGCACACCGACGATAGGCCTTACTTAATAACTTGGTTTTATTTGTGGTTTATACCCAGCGGATTTTAAGGGTGCCTTTGTTGGTACACAATTAATGTTTGCGTTTGGTCTTTTTAAGTTGTTCGGTTATTTTGAGGACAGAGCGTTTATGCATGGATAGATCTGTGACTGGTCTCTTTGATAGCATGGGATAAATTTTGGCAAACTTCCTTATAATTTTTATAGATGTTTTTTGTTGATATCGATACAATGTTATCTTACCTGATCTGGTTTGGTAGTGAATTCTATTTATACATTTTGAATCTGTGAAACGGCTGTAGAAAGTATTCGTACCTATGAAATGCTAGTGAGAATGGAATGCCTCTAGATCTAGACAGCGTTGGTGAATTCTAGTAGACAAACATTATGAAATCGATATCAGAACTATAAAATCTATCGTACTAAAAACCTCAATTTAAAAGTTTTATAAGTCCAAAAATAGATTGAACGACGTCAGTATTTATACCAATACCACATTCTTCAAAAAATAAGATAGCTATTTGCTACATAGTTAGTTACAGCAGAAGCGAGTATCCTTCACAAAAATAAAACAAGAAGTTGCTTGTTTGTAGTTTTAAAAATGAAACGGCATTTTACTCGTGGTTGGCCGGGCATAAGTCACCATGCCGGCCGCGAGTCTGCAGCGGTGATAAATGCAGCGCTAGCGCGGGAAAAAATGTCGTCCGGCAAAAACCGCGGCATCACTCCCCCAGATTTATCGCTCACGCCAACACTGCGGAATATTCGTGAGTCGACACTTGGACGAATATTCTTACACCTAAAGCGGTATGCGAACGTACCCCCTGAGGTGACGGAACTTCGCACTTGGCTAAATTACGAGTGTAAACAGACCGCAGTCCGGAGTGCCTTTAGAGTACGATTTATTAGTTAAATTTTATTGTATGACGCCTCGATATATCGTGTAATTGTGAGAAATATTGTTTCACGGTGGCGATGATAAAGTCGTTAAATAATTTTCGAAGTTTTGGCATAGCGTTAATCTTTGATGTAACATTAAATCGACCATGTTGAAACTATCCCATTTTTGGACACTGGCCTCCTTGTTAAACGAACTCGTTGGCTAGTGCGTTGAAAAACATTGTAGAACTCTCCTTTACCATTAAAGAAGCATACTTACTTAAAATTTAAACATAATATAATTGTAATATAATATAATATAATTATTTGCGCCAGTTGACTGACTGACTGATTCCTCAACGCAGAGCCTGAACCGCTGAGCTTACAAACTTGAAATTTATGTGGTTCAACTCTTACTTTGTAAGCATTAAGGAAATATTTTTTATTTAATGAAGGTACCTTTACTAATAATATTTTCTTGATTTATTGTATTCCAGCTGTAGGTTATGTATGACTAATATAAATTTACCAAACTAGAGTTATATGTTAAAATGAGGCAATTAACAACCACTTGTCATAATATTATGAGTGTTATGAAAATGATTTATGACGCGTGGAATTAACGAAAATCATTGAAATCTGACTTTCTATACGATTCTCTAGTATACCCGCTGGTGTGTGCACCGATTAATTTAATACGAGTATACCTACCTATTATCTATGGCACGATTGACGGTTGGTGGCAACAAGCTCATATTCATATACCTCTACCTACACATTCAGAGATCTACAGTCGTAAGTATATTTAAAAAAAAAGGAAATTAATGATAAAACAATTTACATATTACTATGCAATAAAACCTTTATTATAATTAAGATTAGACATTCACACGAAGGAGTTTGCACCAAATAGGACAGTGACGCGAACAATTCATTTTAGACAAATTGCAAGTGCTTGAGAGATAAAATTGAAATGGCCCATTGTCTAACGCTTCTGGTTTCCACACCACCAGGAAGAATACGCATGTAGTTTAACTGAAAAAGCATTTGACAATGGCTGCACAGGTACAAGTAATTATCGTGATGAAATTACATGTTGAATAATCTTCTAACACGTTGCAAAAATGTGTTCTAAATTTAAAAATATTTTATTTTTTACTTACAAGTGACAATGGTAGCAATGGAATATTTTATAACGTTTATTTTAATTATGCTTGCCAGTATATTTTTTTAAATTGATACTATTTACGGTTTATATCTGTGAAATTTTTGATATTTGGCCAAATAATTTCGCAATTAAATGGGGTATATGGGGCCTCACCAATGCTGATTGATGGACGAAGCTTTCACGCAGGCTTGCCCCCGGGGTTGGGTTTTATGACGGCAGACGCTCTCATAAAAGACAAAGACAAACCAAATCGAAAGGAGAAAATGTGAGCAGATCCCGGGCTCCGAGGTGCTAGGTTCGGAAGCTACCGGAAACAATGTTTAATAACCTACGATATACCCAAGAATCCTATAAAGAAGTATAAGAGCAACCTCACAAATCCGTAATACTCCCTGTGCTCAGTGAATCGTGAGTAAGGGATCGTCCACACTCGAGCGGCCGCAACTATCCGTCTGATCCGGGAATCAATCTCGGACTTAGCCGGTGTTATCTCGCTGACCCCGCGCCCCGACACTGTCACGACACGTCTGATTTGCTTTTCAATTTCGTACTGTCCATTATTTAAGACTTCTCTGTACTTCATTGCCTCTGAATTACCTTTAAGGACATTTTATCTATAGATACAAATAAATAAAATTATAGTGTCTGTTTGTTATATTGTAACGATCATTTTTAGTGAATGCACAGGAATGTGAGTATAATTTATTTTTTGGAATTGTTTTTTGTCTCTGAAATAGCTGGACCGATTTTGACGGGACTTTCACTGGCTGATAGCTGATGTTATAAGGTGTAACTCCGACTACTAAAAGTATTGCTTGCATAAATGTTTATTATTTTTATAATGATTCTTAACATACCAATTCATTTTATATAAGTATCTAGGTTGCCTGTAAGAAATTGCTTTTAGCGATAAGGCCGCCATTTGTACATATGTTGACTGTGTATTCCCAGTACCTATGCATACTCTGATTGGTGTACAATAAAGTTTCTTTCTATTCTATTCTATTGTCCTTTAATGAAGTATTCTTTTCATAAAGTTGTACATTATAATAATGATCTAAAACGTAAAAAATCTTTTAATATATAATGACTTTTATTGCCTTCCCTTGTCACGTTTCTACTCTGATGCTTAAGGCGGCGATAAAAAAATATAACTACTGAATTACCTTAAAATTCTGATTAGTGAGAAGCAGAGATTTTAAAATTTGATCAGTGTTCTTGAGTTGACATCCGCTTGAAACCGAAGATTTCGTCGACGTTAATTGACATTAATATTGACCAAGGAATATGAACACGGGCAACAGCAAGTTATAAACATTATGCAATTTACTTAGATATTTATCTAGGTCATCAAAATAATAAAATATGTAATGATACTTATGTCATTATACTTTGTTATACATAACAAATTTAACGCAAAATTATAAGAATAATAAGTAGACCGTGTCATTGATTCCATGAAAGCGTACCTTTTTTTTTCGTGCGTATATCCCTTCGGATAGCCCCCCGCCGGCCAGCGGGGGTGGTTATGTCGGGCTTGAACCGACTAAAACCGCACGCCGTCTCGTGTCTTAACCCGGGTTAAAACCCGGGGTGTAAGATTGCCCATAGAGCATATCCCTCGAACCCCATGAAAGCGTACCTAGATCAAATGATTTGATCAAACCAAACGATTGATACAAGTAGATGTTGTGTAGGTATATCAGGGTCTATTCTTCACGCATTCTCACAAAGACATTAGGGGGTTAAGTCAACCTCACCTGCAAGACGATACACTTGCTGATTGATGGACGACACTCTGGCGCAAGCCTAGGGAGGTCAGTCGCTCCAATAAAAGCCGTATAAGCCAAATCAAAAGGAAACGAAGGAGTTCGCGAGCCACCATCTCCGAGGGGAAAACCCCGAATAACGCAAAGATGATTATGATTTATACAAGTTTAGTGCATTTTTTTTAATTCATTTAGAACGCTAAAATCTGTGTTACTTCATAGCTAAAGTATCGTAGCTTCTTAAAATGAACATTAATTTAAATATTATGTACTTGATAATTAAAAGCATCAGATGCAACAGAACCAGTCCCAAGATACGTTGGAATCAGAACACTGTTCCTGGAACTACTTCTATTAGATAACAGATCAAAGTTCATTTGAATTAAACAGAAACGATTAACTCCCAGACGGAATTTAATGTTGATACAGAGACATCACGAATAAAATACATATTTAAAACAAGAGACCTCGTTGACAAGCGAATACATAGAATACACACAATTTATTACATGTTATAATACATTATTTACGAATACGTGTAATAATAATAAAGAAACTGTGAGGGTATTGAGTATCTGTAACTTAATAACGTTGGTTAGCGCACCTGCCCCGCGACCCTCCTTCGCACATTAATATTATAATATATACAAGGAAAACGACCCCTTAATGCATTCGGCAGACGAACTGCTGTAATTATTATTTGGTGTAAACGTATTGAATATTAAGTCCAGTATTGGGGGCGAGTAATATTCTTTTTTTTTCGAGGCCAAAGTATGCTAATCAAGGCGACTGTAGTAACGGCGAACAAGGGTCCAAGACAGGTGACAAGCCGAGACAAAAAGTGACACAATTTTGATGTAACGATGCAGTCATATTTTTGAATTGTTTATTGCATATGAATGGATAAAAACTTCCAACTGAATGTTGAAGTTGAATAATGCCGTCGCAGGAAATATTAATTCTAATTAGAAGAACGATTCTTGATTTTAAATACCGATGTGGTGCAGCGCTGTTCCCAGAAAAGCCATTGACATGATACCCAAATATAACAGTGATTTGTCTTTTATTCGCTTTATATGTAAATTGTAACTAGGTGTCTAACCATATAAGTAAACTAATCGTGGTAGTTGAGTTGTACCAACCTTCCTCATATCGATTTGAATCTTTAAAATTACCTACGTGACACCTGAAATACCATAAGTACCTACTTACCTACATACTTAATTTGACACCAGCGGGCTGATCTAATGATGAAACCAGCATGTGGATAGCTCAACGCCTACTAATAAACCTATCAAATTACGATTTTTAGTTTGTTTTAACGAGTACCATAATATATATTACGATTGTACAACAAACTCATGTCTTACTAGCTGATGGCAATCAAACGGCAGAAAGGAATACTGTAAGAAAGGTTTTGGTCAGACTTCAATCTGACCAAAACCTTTCTAACAGAAAAACCACAACCAAATCCGTTCAGTAGTTTTTGCGTCCGTCGCGATCAAACAGACAAGAATTCCAAACCAAATATTTTTGTGTTCTCAATCATTCATTTATCATAAACCATTTCTTAACTTTTTTTGTTATTTTCAATGTACAGACAAAATTAATTTGGAATTTAATAATAGTAAAGGATATTCCTTACATTTCGGGGGTTAAATTTTGGGTTAGGTTTCAGAAAAAAAAAACCAAAAGAGTGCATAAAATGAAATTATTATTGATGAAAATCGGAAAACCCAATATTCAGGACGTGACTTCGACCCACAACACCCCTTTCTAGCCGACCACCAACTGAGTTACGTGGGCACGTCCTAACTTACTGAAATAGGGATGATGATATGGTCGTTAGATTCTGCCCAATACTTCTTAACGCTTAGTTTTTTCCGAAAAAAATTTGCTTTGTAAAATAGGATATTGCCTAACTAAACTGAAGTTATGACTTTCGCTATTTTTAGGTTATAATAAAATGTTCGTATGAAAAATAACAGAAGGTTGATTTGAAGATATACTTTACAATTTCGAAGGGCTTTGAAACGCCAAAACCCTTGTGACTTCCATATAATACACATGGTCAGGAATATACCATGTGATCATATACAAATCCATAAAAATCAACACTATTGTTAAACAACAAGTTAATATAATGCAATGAAATTATTTAGTCGTGTAGGTTGCAAACTGACACTTTTGATGGTCAGAGTTTATATTCACATTTAATGCCTGGCTCCATGCAACAGGTAGAGCTTCGAGTCGAAAATAAATTCTGCGTGTCTATAGGCTTAGTGGTCGATTTGCACAAATTTGTGCGAAACGACCATGTTTCTAATTGATATTTTTTAGTGGTCTAATGGCACAAACTTAATTTATTAATGTGTACAGTTGTCGACACGACAACTGTACGACAATGTGGTGGCGATTCGCATACATTTTCTTAAATTAAATATTTAAGAAAATGGTAGACTCTTTAGGTTTAGGTAACAGTGTATGGTGTCTTCGGCGCGCAAACCAACTTCATCTGCGAGCTGGTGCACCTGCTGATTGAAGGACGAGGCCCTGGCGTAGTCTTTTCTTTCGGCGTTGGCCAAACAGCGATCGCTCCTGTAAATGCCAAAACTAACCAAAAACAAAAGCAGGACTGGCAGGCAGGAGAGTAGACTCGGACTCCAATGAACATGACTCGGATTTTGAAAGAAGAGAATAAGAGTGTGGGGGGGAGTCCCACACACTTATTCTCTTCTTTCAACATCCAGGTTGCAGTGGTTTATTCGTGCTCCAGCAATAAATCAATAAACCTTTCCAGATCTACCTCTACACCTGAAATCCCAATTAGAATATTAAACTATAATATTAAAATAACAGTACGGGGCCCTACCAATATCCTTGAGGCGCAACCTCAATGCGAGTCGGTGCACTGTACGTACTGTTAAAAGTGTTATGTTATAATTATATAACTTATATATTATATGATCTTCTTTCCCGCTGTTTGCCTCTCTACGCTTAGATCGCCTAAACTACGCGATAGATTCTGCAGGGATGGATCACTAGTAATATGCATGTACTGTACATACAAAGGCCACATCACATGACCAACTGTAATTCAAAGTCCCACAATACTGTAAAACACCCGCATGTTCTAATGAAATTCTGACAACATACGCAATTAGAATACCAAATACGGACGTGTTGAATATTTGTATTCCGAAAACTAATTCAAGAGACCGGTCTATTTAAAGAAGAAAAGGAAAAATATGCTTGAAACCTTCCAAATTAAATAGTTTATCCAGTGCAGTATGCTAGTGCAATGTTTTAAGGGTTGAAGTTGCAGTTATAGTTATGTTAAATTCCATTCAAGACTAAATGTTAACACAAAAATTAAGCCGACTTTAAGAAACAAAAAGCGGCCAATTGCGAGGCGGACTCGCCCATTAAGGGTTCCGTAGGAGCAAGTAACATAATGTTTTTTTTATAATTTTTATATTTGAGTTGATTGAATGAAAGGTAAATTGCGGTTTACGATTCATGACGTATTATAAAAAAACTACTTACTAGATCTCGTTCAAACCAATTTTCTGTGGAAGTTTACATGGTAATGTATATCATATATTTTTTTTAGTTTTATCATTCTCTTATTTTAGAAGTTACAGGGGGGGGACACACATTTTACCACTTTGGAAGTGTCTCTCGCGTAAACTATTCAGTTTAGAAAAAAATTATATTACAAACCTCACTATCATTTTTAAGATGACCACGTGTGTGGTTCTATGGATAGGTCCATAGAACCACACACGTATGGGTTTGACGAAAAAAAAATTTTTGAGTTTCAGTTCTAAGTATGGGGAACCCCCAAAATTTATTGTTTTTTTTTTCTAATTTTGTGTGAAAACCTTAATGCGGTTCACAGAATACATCTACTTGCCAAGTTTCAACAACATAGTTCTTATAGTTTTGGAAAAAAGTGGCTGTGACATACAGACGGATGGACAGACAGACATGACGAATCTATAAGGGTTCCGTTTTTTGCCATTTGGCAATGGAACCCTAAAGAGGTAGATACAACAAGTGAAAAACCACAGATTATTGCTTTTTATTTTTTTTACATTTATGGGAAACTTACAGCTAGGAAGGTAGAATAGTTATAAAAATTAATAGAAAAAGGCCAATGTGCGCTTAAGACTTTCTATTCACATTTGTATAGAAATCCTAACTATTAATTTTTTGGAAGTCGGTGCAAAGTCCGAAATAAGATAATAAAAACGAAATGAGATAAAAAAAAGATGCAATTCATTTGATGCAAGATGATGAAATTCCTAAAAAGTTTCCAATTTTTTTTTCTAATACAGAATTGTTCTATTTTCAAGTCCGTTTCCAATTGAATGTTAGCACCTGTGTAGCAGGCTGCTAGTGTAGCGGTCGGTTTATTGGGCTGATTGCGCACCTACTTCCGGCCTTCCACCGGAAGTTCCCCACGCACCTTTTAGTACCTTCGACGACGCTGACCTGGTTACATTTGTATAACCTCCTTTTGTTTTCGTTTACGTTTAAAAATAGAATAGTTAACTATGGCAGTTTCGTATTTTTTTTAAGAAAATGTTTCGAACCGGTTTCCCCAGATTGCGTTTAACCAAAAGTTTAATTTTTTTTTTTTTTTTTTTTTTTAATGTAAGTAGGTATGAATATATTTTATAACAAAAAAAAGTAGCCTAGTGGTCACCAGCGAAGAAGAATAATGACTGATGATTCCAGTTCCTACTTTATTTTATAATTATAAACGTGTGTTTGTTTTTAGGGTTCCGTTGCCAAATGGCAAAAAACGGAACCGTCCGTATGTCACAGCCACTTTTTTCCGAAACTATAAGAATAATGCTGTTGAAACTTGGTAAGTAGATGTATTCTGTGAACCGCATTAAGGTTTTTACACAGAAATAAAAATAAAACATAAATTTTGGTGGTCCCCATACTTAGAACTGAAACTAAAAATTTTTTTTTTCGTGAAACCCATACGTGTGGTGGTATCTATGGATACGATTTCCAATATGATATTGAGGTTTCTAATCTCATTTTTTTCTAAACTGAATAGTTTGCGCGAGAGAGACTTCCAAAGTGATAAAATGTGTGTACCCCATGTAACTTCTAAAATAAGAGAATGATAAAACTAAAAAAAAATATATGATGTACATTAACATGTAAACATCCAACGAAAATTGGTTTGAACGAGATCTAGTAAGTAGTTTTTTTTTAATACGCCAAAAATCGTAAACCGCAATTTACCTTTCATTGAATCAACTCAAATATAAAAATTAATGAAAAACATTATTATGTTACTTGCTGCCCTTAATGGGCGAGTTCGACTCGCACTTGGGCGTTTTTTTTTTGGTTCGAATTTTATTTTAACTGCCGACGCAAAAACAAAGGCGTGTTAAGTTTGATTTCACGTCGGGGTCACCACTGTTCTTTTTTTTGTGTCGAGTATTGTGAAATAAAAGAGGTGTTATGATGCGTCCATTTAATACGAATGTCACGACAATACTAGCTTACATTTTGCATACAATTAAATTATATAGGTACCTGGTACATGGTACATAGGTCGGCACATATCTGTGTGTCTGTCTGTGCTATCATAGCTCCCGAACGGATGAACTGATTTTGATTTTGTTTTTCGGGCTTGCAAGGTGAATTAATCGGGAGTGTTCTTAGCTACGTCGGGGGTTTTTTAAAGTTTTACAATCTGATGCCGTTGCAATGGAGAATGGGGAGAGTTACCAAACTATATCCGGGACGAGACGGCGTATCTAGAGTGGCAGACGTCTATATAGCAAAGGGAACCATCAGACGAGCTGTAAACAAACTTTGTCTTCTGCCAATGTCTGCCAACCAACCTACAACAACTAATGTCAAGATAAACTAACCTAAGAAGAAGAAGAAGAGAGATGTAGAAGATTCCTTCAACGCCGTGGAGGATGTTTGCGCCGCTAACGAGTTCGGGAACGTGAGGGGGCGCCTCCACACCGAGGGGGGATCACCGTCGCCTGCGCGGACCGCCGCGCGGGCACACTTAGCTTACCAATCGGCTACCGACAACATGTGTGAACGATTACATTAATAATAATAAAATTGTGAACCTGTGCCTAGAACTGTTATATCTACGAAATATAAACCTAAAAATATCATTCTATGTTTGGACTTTCCCTGAACAATAGGTATCCAGAAGTTTAGGACCAACCTCAAAAACTGCTTCCAAAAACTTAATATAGATGACAGCGACAGAAGCAAAAAATATAACAATTTTATCCTTATCAGAAATCATATCAATCAATTAGCCTATAGCATCCACTGCTGGGTCGCCTCTCCCAAAGCGGGCCGCAGTACTTAATCTTAGGCCTGCCGCATCCAGTCTGTCCCAGTCACCTTTTCCAGGTTTTATCATTATCCTTTATAATTTTGATGGCTGCTTCTATATAAATAAAGGCGTCTTGTCTAAACGAAAGCTAGCTGCTTGCCTAACGGCCAACACTAAAACACCTGTCGTAGACATACCAATTGATACTAGAAAATTCAATTAACATTGTTAGACTTAGTGTCATAGAAGGGGTTAAAAAAACCGCAAGATTTTACAGCTCAATGATTTTAATGGTTGATGTTTCAATTACTTATAATTCTTATTACCTACGTATACACAAATAGGTAGTTAAGGCAACTTAATTATAGAGATTACTAAAATAAAAGGATTTTAAAATAATTCTAAATTTAAGTCTACCCGAATTCCTGACCTGGGTTCCTGGGGGTCGTCCTTACTTTTCTTACGGTTCGATTCTGACATAGCCTCTTCACTGCTAGCTCCGGTGAGGTGGTGCCAGTTGGGGGTTTCTACATGTACAAAAAGAAAAGGTGATGTATATATTATAGACACTTCAAACAGAAAATATTATGACATTAAGAGACTTTTCAGTAAAAGATGATTGTTTATTTTGAACCTGTTCGGTAGCTGTTTGGAATCTTGGTTGATACGTCTTATCTGTTCAGTAATCTTCTAAGGTAATGTGTAACGCGGCATCGTCGTAAGGTGCAAGTTAACTTTGAGCTCGCGTAACTTCGTAAAAAACCTAGCGATCTGTTGCTGATATGGATGTTCACGACGGATGTTGAATCAGATTGGTTCTTCTTCATAAAATATATGTGTACAATTTTTAGTTTCCAATGATGTTATTCGGGCTTTGAAGAGACAGATGTACAGTCAACGGTAAAAGTAGCTTTATATTCAAATTTATTGATCACTGTAGCTCTTGAAATTTTCATAAAAAAATGAACAAAATGTGAAATATATTAACTTTATACCCTGGGGAATATAAAGCCACGTATACATAAAATATATACATGGATTCTACTGTAAACAAACTATATAAATATTTTAGAATAAGTTACCAGATATAGTGTACAGAATTATCGCATAATACAAATAAAAAACAAATTCCTAAGAACCTTCCTCTTTTTTGAAGTCGGTATAAAAATGTCAACAATTTATCACCTAACCATTTGTCTAAGATCAACCCCTATTAATACTATTATCTCAATGTGGTCGGTATTGAGTAAATTATAAATTCTGCCTTACTCGGGTGAAGTAGCACCTTGATAAAACAAATACACCTGATCGATTTAATTTGTTGCACCTTGCTCCAAATTTCAATAACATGGCCGCAGTGAATTATGGCCAGAAGGTTAAGTCTGATCTATAATATCCTATTAACATCATTAATGTGAAGCTTGTGAGGATGGATGGATGGTTGTACAGAAACGGAATCATTAGCATAAAAAGTTATTGCTCTTTAATGTGTTAAGTGCTTTTACATGTGGAATAGAGTGGGGCCCATCAAGATCTTCGGGACCCAAGTCAACCTCACCTGCAAGCCGGTACAACTGCAGATTGATGGATGAGGCTTTGGCGTAGGCTTCGTCTCAGGGTTGAGAGGTAAGGCAGCATTTGCTTCCGTAGAAGTCAAAATTAACTAAATCATCGAAAGGAGAAGCGGAAGAGCGGGCCCCGGGCTATAAGAGTAGGCCGCAGGGTTTCAAAGCAACAAAGATTAACGCTCGGATGAAATAGAGAAGAGGTAAAAGAAAATAGCAGTACTTCGTTTGGCACGGAATACTGTTTTTTTTTCTAAACGTAATACTGTTATTTATTAATCCTACGATTGGTTGTTTTCAAGACTTGTACAGATATTAGCTGATACAGATCAGGATTCATCGTGATACTTAGTATTTATGATGGTACAATTCGATTGAAACTTGTATCTGCACTATCATAAATACCGATTGTAGTCAAAGATGAAACTTGATTAAGTCCCGGTACATGTCCAATATTTTCCTTTGGTTGAAATTGAATTTCAAATATACTCTCAGAACAAGTTGAATTTCATAAATGTCGATGGGCTATAGAAATTTTAAGCCTTACGTTGTATAAAATTTTAATGTTATTAAATACGAAGTCGTATTTTGATAATTATATTAATACCTAAACAGCTTTCTATTTTTAGTGCCGTACAGATGGATTAACTAAATATTTACGAATAATATATTATACATGATATTAGAAGGCAGCGCGTAAAGAGATCCTGTTTAAATTTAAAATCACGCAACTGGGGCAGTAATTTTTCTTTCTTTTTTTTCGAATGGAAATCTACACGGATACTCTCCCACGGGTCAGGCAGTACCTTCACACTTCTGACTTCAACACAACAAAACTACCGTTAATTTTATAACCAAAACCATTTAACATCAGTTGGGCAGTATGTGCAGTATGGTATAAATCTGTGAAATGAAATTGGGAGCAAACTCAATCTGCAATTATAACTTACCTAGGAATAAAAAGAAACGTATTTCACGAAAATATACACACAACAATCCGCATAAATTAAACTAATTGCTCACAAAGGATCCCAATATAGATTACAAATCTGTATAGTCATTTGTTAAAACAATTTTATGAGTTAAGTTATACCTCTGTATCATATTTGCGTTGTGGTTATTTTTTCTATCGTGTTCATCCACACGTTATACATCTTGCTATCTCTTTTTACTTTCGTTCTACTAATAGCAGCTTTATGAAAAAATGCAAGAAAAACTAGTGATTATCTATAGCCTAAGGTCTAAGTGTCGTCTTTACCCTGTAATTGGCTTAATCCTTTCAATTTTGAACGATATTAGTAATGATGGTACTTATTTACTACTTATTAATATAAGGTAGATATTAACATATGAAATTGCTGTTATCTTGAAGAAATTGGAGGAAACCCAATTTTCAGTACTAAAATTTTTGCATTTTTTTAGGAATGACAAATTCAAATTTTATGATTTTTTTTGTGTATGAATGAGACAACATTAAGCTTACAAACAGCCACTTTTATTACATTTTTGAAAAGTGACAGCTGTTAATTAATACGAAATTTATCTCCATTAAATTTTTAAGCATTTTGTACGCTTACTTTTTTCTAAAGATTTAGATCGGAAAAAGAGAGAAAAGAGAGACGTGTCTAGGTGGCTCAGTTGGTCAGTAAATTCCCACTGTAATGTCGCGGGTTCAAGTCCCGTCCTAGATGTTCTCTCTTTTTCCGACGAAATTTATCATCAAAATGGATAGCAATTAGGAAGTACTGTTTTTGAATATCGAATTAATTTATCAAGCGGCCAATTAAAACAAAGTTTAATACAGAGTTGTAAAGTCTTGAAATCAACTTTGAAACAAAATATAAATAATGGAAATAGCTATTAAATTACAGGAATAACGAACTCATGAATTTATAACAAAATTTCGGCAATTTCATAGGTAAAGACCTATTATGAATAACTCATAATGGTTTGATATAAATCTTGTTAAAGTTTAAAGACCAAACAAAAAACTTTGCTAATATTTTAATATATCTTCGTCGGCATTTTAAAATGAAATATGTTACATGAAACCAGTTATAAGTAAAAAAAGCCTTACATAGTAACGTGCATAAAGAATGTAGCAAATTTAATTCATTTAAAAATAAAAGCTCCATAGTCTATCTGTTCGTGGTTTGAATTGTTTCACCTCATTACGTGCACGAATATCACCAGTTCCTTCAATCTCTTACCATTTCTTCAATCTAAATTCAACTTTGATTCTTTGTTTTTAAAGTTTATTGTTGGATAAACTGTTACAAACGTTGGCTTCTGTAGGCGACGGTATAGTATGTAAACCAATTTCAACTCAAACCTTGGAGCTACAAATTTCTAAATTGCTTGATTTTATATATATTCTGATTATTAGTTATATCTCACTGTAAATCGTACTTTATGCGAATCAAAATTGAGATGGTATTTGTCTGCGTATTTCTTAGGTGTGAAAACATTCGCTAGCCTGTTTGTTCGGTCCAATGTAGAATGCGACAATTTCGCTTATTGGGACTACAAAAGTGGGACTAATGGTTGGCTATTTTTATTTAGTAATGATTAGTTATTGAAAGTATTATACATATAATGTTACGAATCTGGAATTGGATCAGGTGCTATGGTGCAGGCCTATGAACAGAAGTAGACTGCGGTAGGCGAAAATTGATAATTGAAAGAAGCCATAAATCTCGTTTTTTGATGTGGCTAACTAGGTAAATATTTATCGAAAACTATACCATGGACTTTTCCATTATCTTGTGCTATTTGACCTTGCTTCTTGCCAAATGTCACGATTCTAGCTCAACGGTAAATAGCCCTAGGTAGTAGGTTATGCTAGTAGGTTTGATTCCCTTGTGATTGTATTGTGTCCCTGAATATGCTTCATTAATGGCTATACCTTATAATTGCGTTGGCTTAGAAGTTTCATTTTTCACAACAATACTCTGCAGGCCTTACTATTTGATATTAATTTCAATTTGAATGGTGACGTATTCCTGAGATAAATACAGATAGACGAACATTGAAGTTATATATACGAGTCCCATTTTTTCCTTTTGAAATATGGAACCCTGAAGAAATCATTTGTTTTGATGCAAAGAGTTGAAAGACCCATCGCCTTTCGATTCGAAGACTCTGTTGCAGCAGGTAATGTATGATTTTTTTGTTGTATGTTATAATCCTGCCATTAACAAATTAGTAATAAAATCATTATCTCAACACGATATTAAAAAATATCAGGCACACAATTTAATTAATTGAGAAGTTTCTGTAGATTCGTGTAAAATTTGCATATACACAGCGTTCACTATCGCAAAAGAAAAACATGATTTTGAACTTGGGGCTCACATGAAATAAATCGAATAAAAAAATCGATTTTAAACGTTCGATCTGCGCCAGAGTGGGTGCAATTAAAGGGTTCTGAGAATCGATGCCGGGGACTGCTCGAAGCACGCACGAATATAGTACACCATTGGGGGGTTAAGAGAAATTGGATGATATATCTCATATAACGTATGTATATAATATATAAGATTCAGTCTTTATACCTATATAATACAGTTTTTAAATTGATATAATTAATTGATGCTTAATTACTTGCTTGTGTTAGGAGTGGGTTTCAATCAATCAATCATTCAATTAGCCTATTGCAGTCCACTGCTGAACATAGGCCTCTCCCATTGTGGGTTTACGTTGGTTTAACTACCGTACTTATTTATAGTGCAACACTAGTAAATTCGGTTACCATCAATCTTTAAAAAAATTGTCGGGATTTCCAAAGCGATGCTTTTTGTATTTACTTCTGAAGCTTAAAAAATCTTTGTGTGTCGTATGCTTCAATAAGTGTTTTTTTTAATTGAAACCTTTTTCTGACATGTCTTTTTTTTTATGTGCGGAAGTCCCTGACATGTCTGCTGTATCTAACCGTGTCCGACAAAAATTGGAAATTAGGACTCTACACCCTAGGTGCGAGCAAGAAATACTCTGTACAAGTACAAATTACCTAGCTAGAGCGTACGGTGTCGTTCAAGTAGCGGTGGTATGGAATCTTGCATTCGTTTGACTAACGTGTAATCTTGATCAACGGCGAGCAACTTTTAGAACGAAAGTCTTTATAAAAATTCCCCTAAGATTGGTTTCATAATCTATCCGTAAATTTGTTCGAAAACGTCGGAGTCAGTACAATACACAGTTCTGTTTTGTACATCATTGTCTATTGTTAATGAACAGGAAATGCCAGTTTAGAGAAGGGATGTTTTGCAAGGGCTTCTCAAAAGGAAAGGAGGATTTGTTCTCCCTGAAAATGAAAAAGTGAGCAAAGACCTGCTGATTTTATGTGATTTGACATCGATATTGCAGGCATTGGCCTAGACTTGTCTAAATATAGGTAAAATGATATATCTATGTATTTACAAAAATATTTAAGTACATTTATTTTTATTCTAGATTCCACAGAACTATAGCTATGCTTACTTTTTATCTAAATGACGCTTTGTAATTTGTCCAAAAAACATCACGGCGTTTTAGATTCAATAAAATTTATGTATACTGTTTGGAACCCAGTGGGTACAAGTGTGCATTCCAGTATCGTTTGATGAAAATGATTTCATCTCTTTTTAATTACAAACCGCTACTGTTTCAAGTAGAAGACCAAATATTTAATCGTATTTATTTAAATATTCATTAAAAACTTATAAGATTGTATCTTACACGGATCCAACAGAATATTATCATAACCGCCAAAAACCTTCTAATGTTACACAATATCCGATTATAATCGATATCTCACATTACAACCGAAACTTTATCGATAACAAAGTCGACCTGAACAAGGTGTTTACGATTCAGATTTTGATCTTGAGAAAAACGTGGCACAAAACTAAATCCTCGGCGAATAAATTATAAGGAGAGCCGGGTGCTTCGCTTGTCCGCCCTTAATTGGGCCATGTTGTGGACGTTGGGTAAAAACTTAACATTTGTTAGGTATTCCAGGAATTATACACTTGTTGCTTTCGGTCGATGGCCAGTTTATATTTTCACTGTGTTGTAATGAGTATTCTAACGAGTAGATAGATCGAATGTGATAGGTGGACGCTGGTTAGTTGCGATGGTCAATTATTTCATATTTATTATGTAGTTTCTATCAAAATTAGAAATGGGTTGTACGTTTTAATTAATATACATTTTTGATCATGATAAAAGATGGCATGTGTTGCTGTAAGTGTATAAGTTTAGTGTAGGTATATTATCATAAATTATTATAGAGCAGGGTGATTTTTGTTATGTTTACCTTAATGTGTACATTCCGGTATTGAGTAATGGCCGGTTTCTGACCGGCAAGGCGTAAGAAAATTAAAATGTCTAGGTATTACTATGCAACATTGCCAACCTTGCAAGACCTCAAGAAGACTGGAAGCATTATCATGCAGTCTTTTTGGGGTCAGAGGAATTCCTCGACGTAAATTAGGTTTTTATTTTTACCAAAACTAATCAGTATACCTACCATAATTATCTGCGAACACACAAAAAAAAATGGTCGAATTGAAATCGGTTGAAAATAAAAGTAAAATAAAACCATAATAATTTAAGAAAAGGGGTTGTTAACTTTGATATGGTGAAAATTATTATATATCACAAAATATATATAATATATAATATATAAATATATGCTTGCTTGTATTTTAATAAAATAAACATTTCGATAAACTAATCCATAACGAAAGCAGTAGTTTTATACGTGCTCCCTAGGAACCGAAAAAAACGAACATAAAGACAAAGAAACATAATCTACCAATTTCATACTATCTACCTATACATTAGAACCTAGCACCAGTAACTGTGCAAGCCTGAAAAGTTGGCCGTCTTGGCTTAATGCAGTTTGATTGAAACAATCCCACGTGTAATCCTCATGGGTTGTGCGACTCTCGAATGTTATATAGTACATTACTATGTACTATTATAGTACTCCGTGAGTTACTACTCACGGAGTACTATAACACTAGCTTACCTCCTATATTATGTAGACCCCAACTATAACACTGAAGTCTCTTCTCGCTTTGTACTTTTATCGTGCTTACTAGCTATTGTGTTACAATGGGTGTATGAGGTCACATTAAGATCTCCGGGGTCCAAACTAACCTCACCTGAAACCGATACACCTGCTGATTGACGGACGAGGCTCTAGCGCAGGCTTTATCCCCGGGGGTCAAGGGTCAGATGACAGATCCCGTATAAATGAATAAAACCAAAAATGACTCCTCCATTATTGGTTTATCTTGACTGAGATGGGTACTATGTTCCCTGTGTTCCTGTTCGTATGATAACCGTGACCAATGGCTTAACGTGCTCTCCGAGGCACGAAGAGATCTCAGCATGTTAAGTATGAAGGTTATCCTAAAACTAACCTGGCTATTATAACTTATACTTGCAATATGCTAGCGTACTCGGTTATCGTAAATCAAATCACGAGAAATAATTTAGTGTTATTACAATTTTATTTAAAGCCTAATTAGACTAGTTTCACCGAAGATAAATTATTGCTATAACCAATTTTTGATAAGCAAAAAAGTTGTTTATTTGACTGTCTAATAGATAAATTATTATTTAATATATTTTTTTATAAATTGCGTGTTCACATGCAATTAAAAAGAAAGAGTTAATATTTTTTCCAGTATCTATTTAATTAACCTAGATACAAGGTCGATATTAATTGATATGAAACTTATAAATATTATAATTTAATTATTTGTGAATTGTAGCTTCCGTGTATTTTTTTAAATTAATATTTTTTTGAAATATTCAGCCCACAGGGTAAGGAAAGATATATATTTTCTTCTCATCATTCTCCGTGATTAAGCCCTACTCCGCGTATTTAACCGTCACCTAACAAAGCAAAACGCTCAAGTAGCACTGGGGCTTGACCACGAAGCACTCAAAACATCATCATCATCTCAGCGTTGTGTCCTGATTCCGGACCCGGGGTCTACTTTCCTGCTTTTCCTTCTCCACTTCGTACGATCTTGGGCATACATGGTAATGAGACCATTAGCACACATGTCATCACATACGCGCTTAAAACAATACACTTCAGTTCAGCGGTGCTGAAGAAGAGATATGGAGCTATACACCGTACATAGCTCTCGGGATTGTTTCACTCTCCTGAGCTGAGCTCCGCTGCCCAAAAACCGAATTGTTTGAGGTGCACCTTGGTTAGTCTGCTGATTTAAGCCTCGATCTATGCAGACCACCATTTCCATTAAAAAACAGATCAAGTGCGACTTGAACTCGTGCGCCGAAGGTTCCGTGCATATTTCCATTAGGCATGCCAAATTTCAGGTTATTTAGATGCCAGTATGTATATGCGTAAAGGGATTACATATTTAAACCGTACAGATAAAAGGAGACAAATTTCTTAAAAAAGAAATAAAGTTGCACAACCTAAAAACTAGCAGTTCAAAAATAAAAATCTGTTACACAAATTTGTTTGTTTGAATCAGTGACGTAAAACAAAAGAGTTACCTGACGGTATCAAGTTTTGAACACATTATTATCTTTCTTGGAAAATTCTCTTAAAAAAATGTCGTTGTTCTCGAGTTAATACGATGTATAACGGCCGAGATCGCGCGTGTCGCAGAACCTAAATTGTTTATTATTTTTTATGAGATTTTCATGAGAATCACCCCCCGACTCGATGAAGGTAAGACTGTTATTGCTTTGTAGGTTATCTTTACCTTCGTGTTATTTTGTACATATTTGTTAAAGTTTTAGATTTTAATACATGTTATTCTTTTATTTTCCAGAATAGAGAAAAAGGTCAAGACTACATAATTCTTTATGTACTTTTTTCGATCAAGCAAACGTAGCACATGCAAATATCAGCTGAATTATATATTAACTATTACTATTAGAATTATATTAAGTTGTTGTTGTTTGAAATTGGTCCAAACATCATTTACTTTTGACGGTGGCTGTACATAGCACACTTTACGCAAGATATAATTAAAATGTATAAAGACCGGAGGAAGTGATCAAAGAGCAATAAACCTATTAAAACATAGTATAACTTGAAAAAGATTAAGAAATACCTTTTTTTTTTTCATCTCGAAACCAGAGATGGCCCAGGGTCAGTCGGGGTGCGAGAGACATACTCTATGGGCAACCTTACACCCCGGCGTCTTTAGACCCGAGACGGCGTGGGGCTTTAGTCGGTTCAAGCCCGACATAACCGCCCCCGCTGACCGGCGGGGGGGGTATCCGAAGGGATTTCCGCAGAAAAAAAAAGAAAGGTACCAGTGGGTACATATCTCGAATGACGTTAAACCAGAGGCGAATTTTACATAAGGCCGACAGACCTGGTTGTGGGTCAATATAAGAGGGTCAGACGGCAGCCTATTCGCTGAACAAAAATTTTAATTTCAAAATTAGAATCAGTAGGAATGCGGACCCGAGCACTAAAATAGAAGCTTTAGACACAACCGGGACTAACGCTAGGATGTTGAAAAAAGGGTGAATGAAGAGCTGAGAAGGGGGTAACACCTACTATACACAACCTTTTTTATGCCTGGTAACTCCCACCGTACCTGGTGGGAGATTCCGTACCATTTCACTGGGGCACAAGTTGATTTTTATATTAATTTTTGTATTAAAATCTGTGTTACTCCATTTTTTAAGAATAAATTTTGCACATATGTATGTATAATACCAGTTGAAATATGAATGAAGTATATTTATAAAATCTTTATATTGATTCGCCAAATGAAAATCTTTCTCGAATAACTTTCTCTCCTGTGTTTGTCATTCGAATTTCTTATTTTTTTGTAGATATAGTTTAGTAGCTACTCACGAACCTTCAAGAACAACGGGTAAAGAGAAAACAAAAACAAATCAGAGAGAAATAAAATAAGCTGGCGGCTAACCTTCGGGACAAAAGGGAGGGCAACAGTGGTATGAATTAAAACATGGTAACAACTACTTTTTTTGCTCATCTTGCTTGGCCTGAAATCTTCAAAATAATTAAAATATTGATCAATGGGTGAACTTGTTCATGTTCGCGAATTGTGAGACAAAAAAAAAACCATAAGTGGAAGAATTTGGGTCCTAGAACTTTATCAGCAGAAAATACGCTTTAGTAGAATCGTCGCAAAGCAAGTTCGTAAATAATATTAATTTCAGCTCACATTACCTGTGTGCTCAGTTCTGAAAGGCAACTTAGCCGGCTCGATGGAACACAAAGGCGAAACCCGACCACTGACATTTAGCTATCGTACCTGCTCTCATAATACGAGCGCGCATTTTCCACTTTTCTACAGATTTCCCGAGGTGAAATCGCTAAGCGTTGCCCTGATGTTTGAGGATGAGAAATGAGCGGAAGGGGGGATGGAAAGGGGGGTATATTGTAAACACAATTACCACCCCACGGCGCGCCCAGGGCAACAAATGGCGGCTAAACGACCCATTCGCCTGTGATTTGTTAGCAATATGCTTGAGATTTGGAACAAGAATGCCTTTAAAATTCGTTCTGCGTATTCTGTGTTACGTATTTTACTGGCACAGTAATATCGTGAGAGACTTCATTTAGATTGTTATATGAGAACTGTATTGTCCCATTATTCAAACCAACAAGATGATTCTTGGTTTGTCACGGCATTTTAAAGAGGGAAAAATAATATGCCTATAATAATATCGGAGAGCCCGTTAAGCCGTCGCGCGTCGGTCCCAGTTGCCATACGAACATCTATGGCAGTCGTTACGTACGTACGTACGTAGTTGGAGCCCTGAAAAGTCCAATAACTGGTCTAACTATAGAACTTCGATATTGCCAATGGGTTGTTGAGCTCAGATGGTAGTCGCTTAATCGAAAATAGCGAAGTTCGGCCGCTTCTTAGTTAGATCGAAAAGCCGACCCCAACTGAGTTAGGATAAGGCTCGGAGGATGATGACTATGATGAGTTATTGATGTTCTAAAGTACAATGAAATAATCATCAAATCGTTAAAGGATTTATGCAAGTTCAGAAACAATTAACTGAGAAATACCTTACGTGCTATTATCCAAAAGTTCAACGTACTCGTATGTCGTATATCAATACTAAATGTGAATTAACAAAAACTAAGATTAAACCCTCCCAAAACAATGTGAAATGATTACTTCAACCTAGTGCATTTATTGGGCCATGTTTTGTAATATAAGCGACAGTGTTCATAAAAACTAATAAAGTGCTATATGTTAGAACTAATAGAATTCTAGAGAATTTAGTAGAACAGTCTGTCCAAATACTGCCGGTGTACACTATGTAATATCACAGTGTAGCCATATTCTCGTCGTCGAATCGTTTTGTTGTTGGTTTCTGTCGCTACACTTAACAACAACCAAATTAATCCTTATTTGTATTGATTTCTGCCTCAACGCCACAGTCGCCTGCCCGTCGTTGCTCTTCCCAAGTCATTGACACTCAAACAGCGCTTATTAGCCGCAATAATAACAATACCAAAGACCTTATAACTCGATGGCTAGTATATGCCTCGTTAATCCCTTACGGTATAACAGGGCGGGCGCTACAAGGCGGGGCCCAGCGCCTCTCTCTGCATAAACAACTCATGGTACAACATTTAATTATCGCTGTTTATTAAACCAGACTCACCTCAGATATGAATCATTCAATGATAACAAGAATGAAAAAGCTTAGTTCACACTTACGGGTGATTGGCTGGTGAGAGGTATTAGGTGCTTGGTATAATTTAAACTGTGAGATATAACTATTAATCATCAACTAATAAGATATCTTTATTATACTATGTTTGTAATGTATTTGTGACTAAACAGAAAATCAGGCTTTCCGCACGAAAAAAAGAAAAGAAAAAAGGTACCTTTGGTTACCCCCGCTCACGAATGAAAGTAATGCAATTCAGACTATAGGAGGTTACCGCGTTTAGGCTTAATTTCATCAGTGAAAATCCGTTCGACTAAAATATGTTCGCATGTGTTAGTCAATGATGATCAAATGATAACACAGTTTCAATTGATTTTGGTTCCTATAATTGGTGAAATCCAATCTTCGGTTTGATTAATTTGATTTAATTAATTAAATTTAATTGATCTTAGATCCTGTGTAATTCTGATCGCAATTATTTTACATGTTAGAATTTGACTTTAGATCGACAATGAATGGTTGAATATAGTTTTTTATGTTAGTCCAAGTTATAACGTTCTACGCCGACGTCTATCCATTGCTGTATGCCAGTGTAGCCGCCTCTATACTTTCATTTAAACTTTCTACTGCATAAAATATATTGATGGGGGGAGGGGGGGGGGGGGGGGGTAAAAAAAAACAAAGGTACGATGCGTAGCGGGGCCAGTTTCCGAAAGCGGGGCCAGTTTCCGAAATTGTGGAAGACGGGGAAACTGGTCCTCATCCGAAAGGAGGGGCGCCCGGCGGACTCACCGTCCGCCTACCGGCCCATAGTGTTGCTCGACGAGGTGTGCAAGCTCTTTGAAAGAGTAATTGCGAAGCACCTCGTCGAGCACCTCTAAAGAGTGGGGCCGGACCTGGCGGATGGCCAATATGGCTTCCGCCAGAGGCGCTCCACCGTGGATGCCATCATGCGCGTGAGGGCTCTGGCGGAGGATGCAGTAGCCCGGGGTGAGGTGATGTTGGCGGTGTCCCTGGACATCGCCAACGCGTTCAACACCTTGCCCTGGAGTTGCATTAGGGAGGCGCTCGTGTATCATGAAGTGCCTCTCTACCTCCGCCGCATAGTCGGGGCGTATTTGACGGAGAGAGCCGTCTTCTACCCAACCGTGACCGTTCTCGGTCGGCGTGAGATGTCGTGCGGTGTTCCGCAGGGATCGGTCCTGGGGCCGCTCCTGTGGAACATCGGATACGACTGGGTTCTTCGCGGTGAGCTCGCAGACGGTGCCGCCGTCACGTGTTTCGCGGACGACACGCTCGTGACGGCGTGCGGAGCGACGTACCGCGAAGCGACCCTAAAGGCCACGACCGCGGTTGCCCAAGTCGTGGAGCGGATCCGGCGGCTGGGTCTCGAGGTGGCTCTGCATAAAACCGAGGCCCTGTTCTTTCATGGGCCTAGGAGCAAGCCACCTGAGGGATCCAGTCTCATCGTGGGAGGTAATCGCATCGGCATCAAGCCCCAAATGAAATATTTGGGGCTCGTGCTCGACGGCCGATGGGACTTCGGAGAGCACATCCGAAGTCTGGCCCCCAAACTGAAGGGCACAGCTCTCGCTCTGGCGCGCCTGCTGCCCAACATGAAGGGGCCCGATGACTCCTGAAGGAGACTCTACGCGGGGATCGTGCGGTCCATGGCCCTGTATGGGTGCCCAATATGGGCGGAGGCCCTGAAGGCCGGAAGTGTGCGGATGCTGCGCGCTCCGCAGCTAGTGATGGCCATCAGGGTCATCCGCGGGTACCGCACGATCTCCTTCGAGGCGGCGAGTCTCCTTGCCGGAACTCCGCCATGGGACCTGGAGGCGAGAGCCCTTTCGCAACTGTACCAGTGGCGAAAGAAGGCGCGGGAGCAGGGACTGAACCCCGAGCATCGAGAAATCGAGGCCGTGCAGTCCCGGCTCCGCCAGGCCATCGTGGTGGAGTGGAAGGAACGACTTGGGCGACCAAGCGCAGGGCACGCCGCAATAGCGGCGGTAAGGCCCATCATGGAGGATTGGCTAGAGAGGCGACACGGAAGCCTCTCGTACCGACTGACGCAGGTGATCTCCGGGTAGGGGTGCTTCGGGGACCACCTGCATCGGATGAGGAAGGAGCCAACGCCTGAGTGTCATCACTGTGACGCGAGCGAGGACTCAGGGCTGCACACGCTGGCGGACTGCCCGGCGTGGGAGGTGCCGAGGCGTGACCTCGTTGCAGCCATCGGGGTGGGAGTCCTCTCGCTCGGCAGCATGATTGCGGCAATGGTGCGGAGCGCGAGCGAGTGGGCCGCCGCCACCGCCTTCTGCGAGCATGTGATGCTCGCGAAGGAGATGGCGGAGCGCGCCCGGGAGAGATTTAGAACTCTCCCGGCCCGCCGAGCCCGCAACATCCTCGCCGCGCGTCGCAGGCGACTCAGGCGCCGGAGGTCGCTCAACGACCTCCGTCCTCCATGAGCGCAGGCCTGGGGGTGGCAGGTGAGGCCGCCTGTCACCCCAGCAGAAGTAGGCCGGGACGGTGGGGCGACTAGCGCCCCTCCCCCAAACCGGGGCAAGACGGGGACACCGTGGTTCTCAAAGCATCTGATGAGGCCGCCAAGCTGAGAGCCACTATTATAACATTACCAGTGTCTGTAATGGTAACCCTCATTCCTGAGATTTAACCTTTAGCTTCCCATCAGGCGAGGTAAAGTCATACTGATGCGACCATTATAAAAGAAAGAAAAACATATATGTCTAAATACCGATCAGCAAGTCTCAGGGAAAATTCAACTGTCTATGCAACTGAGAAAAAATTACATACCTACACGCTAGGGCGCCGATAATGGACACTTGGGAAGGACACCGTGTGGTTTTAGTCGGTCCGATTCCGACACGCCCACCCCATCGTCGGCTCCGATGGGGCGAAGCCCGAGGGGGTTCCACACGCTAAAAAAATAAGAGCGGATATTTTTTTTTCAAATTTTTTATAAGTTTCAGTGATAAAAAGATGCCAAATGGTTTACTTAACCCATACGTAAAGTTACATTGCATTATTTAAGTTCAATTGCTTCCGGATTGTATAGGATTTTTCTAAAGTATATTTTTGACGTCGCGTTTGCGATACATTTTTTACATCTAATTTTATACGGAATAGTTTTTGGTGACGACAAATAAATACGTTTGTTCCATTAAAATCAAGGACAGGACTAATGGGGTGGAACGGCACTTAAATCACACAAAAATACCTGAAAACCAGTTGAAAGAGTTTCGTCTTGGGAGTGAAGTTTTATTTGATATTTCGGCTTGTAAGTGTCAAGATTTATTCAAATGTGCTTGTTCTAAAAACAAAAAATACTTGTTAGAGAACACAACTTCATAACAAACCAACGAACGGCTAGGTAAATGATGATAGGTGGTATTGACATTGGCACAACTAAACAGATAACATGGGCACTGAAAAGAAAGCAGTTGCGAGAAAAATCTGTTAGCAAATAACCAAAAGTTATTAAAATATGTACGGAGAAGTCTTAGCTTACATAGTAGTAGTTTATGCAACTGTCATATAAGAAGGGGTATTAAAACACGAGAGTCTGTTTATAATAATAGGTTGACTCGAGTGTTTTAATACCTAAGTTATATGCAGTTTCATACACTACTTTATCTTCACTCATAGGAAAAAATGAAATTAAACAAAGTAGGTAGGTTACAAGGGCGCCATTTTTTTCACAGTTCGAACTGCGCATGCATAGAATCGACTTTGAATCCGTAATTCGAATTTTTCGATTGAGTGTTGAGAAAAAAAAATTACAAAACATCAAAGAAAGTAAAAACAACTTGATTAACATTTGAATATTACCTACGGTAAAATATTTATGGTATATTTCCTAATTAATTTAATTACGATGTTTTATTTGAGGAGCCTAGAAAAGAGTGAACATTTGTTTGTCTTTAATTTCATAATAAGCTTTTCGGCAGTTTAATTTTATTTTAGTTTTAATTTTTTTATAGGTACATTTCTAATTTTATGAGGAGGCTTGTCATAGAAGCGTATACAGTTACCCTGGAATTCATTACAGATGGAATCGGCTGTCAAGAACTAAAAGTCTGAGTAGGTTCCGTAAAGAGTGGGTTCCGTACGTATATCAAGTGCATAAACTTATCTACTACATAAACGAAAAAATAGTATGAATAAATCTATACTAATGTTAAAAAAGTGGCCAAGTGCGAGTCGGACTCGCCCATTAAGGGTTCCGTAGCAGCCAGTAACATAATAATGCTTTTTTTTTAATTTTTATATTTGATTTGATTGAATGAAAGGTAAATTGCAGTTTACGATTTATGACGTATTAAAAAAAACTACTTACTAGATTTCGTTCAAACCAATTATCGTTGGAAGTTTACATGGTAATGTACATCATATATTTTTTTAGTTTTATCATTCTCTTATTTTAGAAGTTACAGGGCACACATTTTACCACTTTGGAAGTGTCTCTCGCGCAAACTATACAGTTTAGAAAAAAATGATATTAGAAACCTCAATATCATTTTTGAAGACCTATCCATAGATACCTCACACGTATGGGCTTGATGAAAAAAAAAAAATTTTTTGTTTCAGTTCTAAGTATGGGGACGGGGACCCCCAATATTTATTGTTTTTTTTTCTATTTTTGTATGAAAATCTTAATGCAGTTCACAGAATACATCTACTACCAATTTTCAACAGCATAGTTCTTATAGTTTCGGAAAAAAGTGGCTGTGACATACGGACGGACAGACAGACAGACATGACGAATCTATAAGGGTTTCGTTTATTGCCATTTGGCAACGGAACCCTAAAAAAGAAAAGATTTGATTATTTGTTTGTTTGCAGGAATAGGCTCCGAAACTACTGAACCTGAACTTTTTATCCAGATATTCCCACGGGATCGGGTCTTACGCGGGTGAAACCGTGTGGCGATGCTAGTAATAAATATTCTAGTACATTCTACACAGCGCTATCTAGCCCCAAAGTAAGGACCTATTGCTCAACTAGCTTGTGTTATGTGTTCTAGAATGCGAATAAACATACATAAATACATTTTTTTGTAAATACATATATATAATATATATAGTAACTGAGTAGGTTAACACATTGCAAAGTTAAGAAATCCTAGCCAGGTCAGTCTTAGTATGGATAACCATTCTTAAAATATTGAGACCCATCCGGGCCTCGGGGAGCACGTTAAGCCGTCTGTCCCGGTTACCACAGGAACATCTATGGCTGTCGTTACGGGTAGTTGGAGCCCTAAAAAGGCTGACAACAGATCTAACAACAAAAAATCGATATCGCCAATGGGTTGTGAAGGTCAGATGGCTTTTTTTTTTTGATAACTAACAGTTTCGTGTGAGCCCGAAGTTTCGAATGTACACTTCATGGTAAGCCTTACTGGTAAGAGTTACAAAATGTACGAAAGCCTAAAAATATAGGATAATAAGTGAAACCAAACACACACCTAATATTTTAATTAGGATTTTTTCTGCGAAATATGTGCCTAATATGAAAATTAATAGTTACTCACTGAATTTTAACAAGCATATTATCTTTCACTTGAGTTGACGCGCTTACAAGATACCTTTTTTTTTTTTTTTTTTTATCGTGCGGAAATCCCTTCGGATACCCCCCCGCCTACCTACGCATATTTTTCATACATTGTAATACCTATATTATGATGAAATATATACAGGATTGTATTAGCATTTAGCTTTTGAACCAAAAAATGGTCAAAATCATACCAGTAGGTAGTTTTATCTGATAGTGGCCCCGCTCGGCTTCGCAAGAAAAAATATCGCATCCTCCTCTTTTCAATACAAAGGCATCAACTGTAAACATTTCGTTTTGTAGCCCCAGCAGTTTAAGGTGTGCATTGATGAATCAGTCAGCACATGTAATTCTAGGTATATAATAAAAATAAATCCTGTTTCCCTTGGTCACACCATTACTTACGGACGACTACTGATTTCATTTCTCATTCATCTGTTTTTAAGTTTTCAAATTTTTTGTAGAAGATTCTTACGTAAAGAAAAATTAAGAAAATTCTGCAGAAAATTGGTAAATTTCAAAAAACTTAACCACCATTTCAGTTCCACGCGGGCAGAGCTGTGGGCAACAGCCAGTTATACATATTATAGATTTGAACAAACAAGTTAAAGAACTGTGCAATAAAATTTTCGACTCTGCATTATTATTGCATTCTAACAACAGACGTGTACATATAATTTAAGCAAGTATTGTTACCATAAATTTCACGCCCCAAACTAATTCCTAACAGCAATAAGTACTAGAAGTATGAGACTTATATTATTTATGTGTTAGTATGTAATAACTATATATCTCTATCTATTTCGAGACTAATAGCCTCTTTTGCTCAAACCGTTGTGATAAAAAGCAAATCATGTATCTATTTATAGTTAGGGACAGTTTCTACTGCACAAGCATGTGAATACATTTTTTATTCGATTCAAGACTGTCTTTTATTTACAATAATTTAACGGTAATTAACGCGATCATGTATAGGTATATGCATACCTTTGGATTGCCTGACGTAGGTACACCCACTACGACAGTCAGCCTGTGACCACGGCCAGTGTAACCTGGTCGAAACGTCAGGCAATCCAAAGGTATGTATATATACCTATACATGATCGCGTTAATTTCCGTTAAATTATTGTAAATCATGGAACGCAAAAGTTTAAAAATCAAGATTGTCTGTTAGATATTCAGCATGTGGTTAAAATATAGGTACGTAGTTCTGTGGGGCTATTAGCCCATTGACTGGAGCCCGTTTCTTTTTAACTGACGGAGCATATGAATACATAATATTGAGATTTTACTTTCAGAACCTTTGAATGCATGGGCTTATCAGGTCCCATCAGGATTGTTAAGGCCTCAGCCAGCCTCACCTGCAATCTGGTGCACTTACTGATTGGCGGATGAGACTCTGGCCAAGGATTTCCTCTCGGGGTTGAGGAGTCAGACGCCAATCACTTCCGTAAACCAAACTACACCAAATTATGGAATTGATGAGGAGGAGAGAGCTCAGATGATGGTGATGACTATTTTTATACTCCATTCCCTTTCTACAAGGTTCTAAAACTTGTAGATATTATAATTAACTAGTTGTATTTATATCTCACTTTTGCAGGAGGTTAATTAACTAATAATATTATTACCTATAGCGGCTGAACCCTGACAAACCCTGTCATTTCAATTTAATAGACCAGTGTAAAAGGAATCGAGAAGAAAAACGGATGATCCCCTGTCAATTGCAAGCGCTACGATGAGTCGCATGATATTATCCTGAAAATAAGTATCCTACAACCATACACACAACATACACATAACCTTAACAAATCAGTAATAATTATGAAAAGGAAAAGAAAACCCATTCGCTTAGTGAGATCAAGCCCAACAAAAGTGCGCAAAGCAGAGCAAGCGCCGGCGGGTTAGGTTCGGACGGGCCATTTATCGGCGCGCGCGCAACCGCCCCGTGCTCGGGGCGCGAGTGCCCGCACGACTACCACGCCCTGCCAGAAGCGGACCTGGGGAAGGATGCGTGAAGAAAATGCAATAGTATTGAGCTGATTAACTCGAAAAATGTTATGAGTGAGTCTATTTTGATATGCAATTTGATGGTTAGTGTTTATTAGTGCCTATAATTGCTTACAACGCCAAAGATCGTTGCGAACCTTGCCTTTTTATGAATTTCCTCCTGGAAGCCCAACAGGTGTTAGGTACATCAACATACTCGAGGACTCAGGGCTGCACACGCTGGCGGACTGCCCGGCGTGGGAGGCGCCGAGGCGTGACCTCGTGGCAGCCATCGGGGTGGGAGTCCTCTCGCTCGGCAGCATGATTGCGGCAATGGTGCGGAGCGCGAGCGCGTGGGCCACCGCCACCTCCTTCTGCGAGCATGTAATGCTCGCGAAGGAGGTGGCGGAGCGCCCGGGAGAGACTTAGAACTCTCCCAGTCCGCCGAGCCCGCAACTTGCTCGCCGCGCGTCGCAGGCGACTCAGGCGCCGGAGGTCGCTTAACGACCTCCGTCCTCCATGAGCGCAGGCCTGGGGGTGGCGGGTGAGGCCACCTGTCACCCCAGTAGAAGCAGGCCGGGACGGTGGGGCGACTAGCGCCCCTCCCCCAAACCGGGGCAAGACGGGGACACCGTGGTTCCCAAACCCGAGGGGGCCATCTCGAAACCGGAGATGGCCCAGGGTCAGTCGGGGTGCGAGGGATATGCTCTATGGGCAACCTTACACCCCGGCGTCTGTAGACCCGAGACGGCGTGCGGTTTTAGTCGGTTCAAGCCCGACATAACCACCCCCGCTGGCACGCGGGGGGGTATCCGAAGGGATTCCCGCACGATAAAAAAAAAAAAAAGGTACATCAACATACTCGTATATTACTACTGTTGATGTGCTTACCTAACAATAAAAAATTTAAAAAATAGAAATATTTATTTATTTTGACACTAAATAAATTGTATGAGCGGTTGATCAAGAATTTGCATGTTTGCATTAAAATGTTATATGCAAATGCAATGTGAAATCTGCGCAGAATTCGGCCACCTGTCACCTGTCAAGCTTGCAGCGTGTCGCAGGTCAGTTGTTGACAGCGTTGGTTTTCAGAGGAAGTTAATGTGAAGATGGCTTATGCTTTGCGGTGTGTTTGAAGTTTAAAACGTGAAAAAATATTTGGCAATGAGTAAATTGTTTGCAAAATGTTTCACTAATGGAGTTCGTGTAACATATTCTTATAGAAGAAAGAGCAATTCACTTTCTTGTAAAAATATAGGTAATCTTTTAATACTATAGGCAAATATATGCACGGCAACATTTATTTGATTGCAAGACAGATTGTTACCAAGATACCAACTTAACTGTGTGATGTGAAATGTCATCCGATAGTCATTTGAGTGGTTACGACAATTACAACATTTCTTAATTTTAAATGTTTAATACCACGAAAGCCATAAAAATGATGCCCAAAATATTATTCTAAAGGTGAGGTAAATTTTGGCTGAGGAACCCGGCAGCAGGCTTTAAGCATTTGATTTAATCAAATCTACAGAGGCATCACGTCCACTACATAAATTACCAAATATATTATAATTTTCCCAGCGAACGCACGATGCAGTCAATATTATTCTAAGTAAATCTCTAACTACGTACCTGCGCGCTTGCGCCCCGGTACATGAAGGGCGCGTGAAATACCGAGCGATCTGTTCGCCGCCATTATAATGAGGCGTTATTTATTGAACAGCGCCGTACTAATCACCTCTGACAAGCAATTCTAGTACATAAAACCTGAAATAGATGTAATTTATAAAATACTAGCTTACCCGGCAAACTACGTCCGCCTTAGAATCAAGTTATGTTGGTTACCTTATCTGCTAAATTTATTTCGTGAATGTCTCAAATATGAGTGTGAGGGAATTGCCCTGTCATTAGCGACCCGAGACGGCGCAGCATGCGGTTTCGGTCGCTTCGAGTCGGACTTAACTACCCCCACTGGCCAGCGGTGGGGTAACCGTAGGGAGTTCTATAAAAAAAACACTATAAACACACTATAGGCACACTATAGGCGGAGACAAATCTAACAAATCAAAAATCATGAAAATCGGAACACCCGTCCTCGAGTTGTCTGTGGTCATCACTAACACGAAACACGACTTCCTTTTATATCTATAGGTTAACTACCTAGCCATAAAATCATCATCATCATCTTAGCGTGTTCCCGGTTATGTTTGAGACTTTCACCGTAGAACCCACGGTCCGCTTACTCCTTCTCCTCCTTTAGATTTGGCAACATTAAGGAATTTAGGCCTTGAGTCCACAATAGTACCACAAAGAGATGGCTTTACCAACTGCGCTCCCCACATCTGTCCTTATTTTATTGAAATGGCAGAGTAGCTTTGACTTTGTCCAATTACCTATAACAATAAATATGGCTACCTTCTTATACGAGACTAGTTTAGTATATTTCTATAACTAGGATCATACTGTGTGTACGATATAGGCTATCCGCAATGAGTCAGCGGAGGTTCTCATGTTTGCCGCTAGATAGCACCATACATACTAATTCGAGTCAGGTCATTCAACTCTTTGTTTTTTTGCCGATGACACACTATATCAGATACGTGTAAGTAGGATGTATGTAAAAAGCACTTTATTTTGAATGTCCACCACATGAGTGGTTTCGTATTTGAGTATTTCTCTGTTAAAGCTTTGTGCACTTTCTTATAATTCTAAGTAAAATTCTTCATTGTAAAAAAAAAGAGAAAAGTAAGTGCATAAAGTGATTATATATGAAGGCGATACGCTTACTATAGGCGTACCAAGTTCCAGTAAGGGTCAATTCCCACTGAAAGAACAGCAGCCGGTAGCAGCCAAGTTAGGTGTACAATCTAAGTCGTTCTATTAACCGATGCAACTTTGAAGCAACCAAGTTAAAAGTAAATTTTCTTGGCTGAGCGAATGTTACGTCATCCGTGAAGGTTATGTCCTATTAAAATTAAAAGCATGTGGTTTATATTTTTTGGTTTTGCACCTTTATTTTTACCTCATCGTACCCTAATCATATTTCACAAACACATTTTTTTTAAATATTATAATATTTTTTTGGTAATATAGTCATGCTGATCTCATGCTAGCACGTATGGGCGGTTACAACCGAGTAGGGTATAGCCAGCAATAAAAGTAGCTTAACATCTCTAATTAACCGCTGGTAACCCTGGGGTTATCCTTTCGAGGGCTTACCCGGGGTGCCCGGCAATGGAAACTTAGGGAGGACACCGATTCCGACACGCTCACCCCATCGTCGGCACCGATGGGGTGAAGGGTGTCCACACGTATTAAAAAAAAATGACACTTGTACATTTTTATTTAATGTTATTGGGTGTACGGGGGGCCACACCAAGACCGTAGGGCCAACAGACCTCACTTGTAATCTGTATACCTGCTGGTTGGAGACACCCAATCCCGAGAAGAATACCAGAGCCTCGCCTATCAATCAGCAGGAGAGGTTGCTTTGGGCCCCAAATATCTCCATACACCTGCTATTTTAACATCATATCAAAAAGAACACTTACAGCCCTTTAAGCATTCTTATAACACAACAACAAATAAATGCAATATCCATTCACAAAACCTATTATGTTAATTTAAAACACATCAGACGCCGATAAGATCGGGTTTCGTTCACACCACACCTCCCGAAACAATAGTTAATAGGATGATTTATATCGATTTGAGATATGCATTCGACACGTCTCTACATCGCCTTAGCATAATCAGTGCTTCGATCGTGGTATATCGATCGGTACAGATGTTACCATGTCGAGGCTGGGGGTATCCTTGTTATCGATATGAGAGCGTGGAGTGAAAAATATAGGTGCTGTTGTTCTTCGATCAGTATGTGTTTTAAGGTGCCAGATTGGTTGTCAATAATACTGAATAAGATCATCTTAGCGTGGTTGCCGGTTGCATACGAGGCTTCAAACTCATAACTTTCTCTTTTAAATTTGGTTTGTGTGACTTTTTAGGAGCAACTGTCGTCTAACCTCCAGCCCCAAGAGGGAAACCTACACCAGAGGCTCATCAGTACAAATAGAATGTTCTTGTTATTCCTACGGTTTCATTTGTAAATGCAATTGAATTGAAACGTATTCTTAACTGAGTCATATCGTTATGGAAATTCCCACTCACTACATGAATGACAGTGCCTTCCATGGAAAGTACATTGTGGCCTTGAATTATACAGAGTACCAAAACAATGTGTATCGTAGTACATATTTATATATCAACTAACCTAATATAGGAGAAAAACTTTCAATATTTTTTTAAATAAGTACTGGATTTCGAAGTTGTCGTCATAATGATTTTCTTCTTTATTCATGTCCTAAGGTTAGCTAAATAGGTTTCCATTAAAAAAATATGTATAAAATCAAAATTCTAAAAGCCTAGTATAAATTAGGATAGACCAAATGTCACATTTTCCACAACTTAGACAGTTGAACGCTGTGATTATGATGATGACGTTAATCCCGCTAAGCTTGTAACTCGGAGCCCAGGGTCACTTTTTACTACTTCTCTTGATTTGGCTTAATTAGGTTTTTACGGCAACCACAACCGTCTGTCTCCTTTTGAATGTTCAATTTGACTACAATTGTCGTTATATAATCCAGCACAATATCATAAATAAATATGATAGTGTTATATATAGAGAAGAAGTTACCGGTTACATAGTTCAGTCAGAGTGATAACTATATGTTTCGCAGCTCCATCCTCATGGAATTCTGTTCCCGTTCTGCTCCCGAATTCTGTTCTGTGTCTATCCATGGCCTATGTGTTATTCCAGACTATAATCTATCCCTGTACCAAATTTCAGCCAATTCTATTCAGCCGTTAGAGCGTGATGGAGTAACAAACAACCAATCATTTTCACAAACTTTCACATTTATAATACTAGATATGTATGATCAGTAGGACGTAGGATAATCGTTTATAAGTGTGCAAAAGCAAATTTGGTTATGGTAATAGTCACATAACTTGAATAACTGCCTACTAAAGTATACTTATTTAGCATATTTGAATTGACGTTAATGAAAAATTGATTTTTATTCGTGTTCTCGATAAGTATATTTCATGCAAATTCCTGGATGTACTTAGCAGAAATGACAATCTACTGATAGAGTCCAACAAACCCGAGCGAGACCGACGTTACCGCCCAGAATGGAGCAATTAATTCGGTAAGAGTTGGTTATTTGCCGTGGGCCAGCATGACACGGAGATTTCGGTCGCCCTCTCTACAAGTTATTATAAAATAATGAAAGGCGAACCGCCCGCTGGGTTCTACAATTGCCCTGCTTAGCCGCCTCACCACTGGCCGTTTAGCTATTTTAATTTTTAGTTTGTATACTAACGGTGTACCGTCTGCTGTGTTTCGTAAGATGAATCGGAAAGCAATCACCATTTCTGCGCTTCAGTCCGCCTACGTGCATTTACTGACCGTTTGTTACGATATTAATTTAATTTTCAATTCTCGTATGTTCAGTTCATACCTCGATGTTTGATTGCCCTCTTGTTCTCAGATGCATTATATGGTGTTACATGACTCCTCTCAGTATTATTGTTACAAGGAAATGATACGTATTTCTGTGACCTGTGTGGTGGAGCGGTGGAGCGTTCGACTGCTAAATTAGAGGTTTCATTCCCGCTCAATGAATAATTTTGTATACATAATTTTATCTCTTCACGCGCGTATAATTCTGTTCCCGCTCCCGCTTTCCACGGGAACCTTTTCTAGGGATAAAAAGAAGCCTATGTGTTATTCCAGACTAGAATCCGTTCTGCTGTTTTCGCATGGAAGAGTAACAAACATCCATACGTCCATACTCATAAACTTTCGCGTTTATAATATTAGTAGGATTAGTAGATAATTAAGCTATGCTTACATTGGGGCATAGCGTTGTGTAGTAAAGATAGTGTTCATTCAGTAGTAGATAGTACCTTTTTTTTCGTGCGGCAATCCCCTCGGTACCACCTCGGTACCCACCGGTCAGCGGGGGCGGTTATGTCGGGCTTGAACCGAATAAAACCGCACACCGTCTCGGGTCTAAAGGGCAAGACAAGTCGGGGTGTAAGGTTGCCCACAGAGCATATCCCTCGCACCCCGACTGACCCTGGGCCATCTCCGGTTTCGAAATGGCCCCCTCGGGGAGCAGATAGTACCTAAAGAGAAATAGCAGTTTAGATGTATAGAATATGTTTGTATGTAGAACTTGTTATCCCACAACAGGTAGCCAGTTGTTAAGCAGTGATTTAGTATTTCTGCATATTCCTCAGGCATGGTGTTCTCTATTAACTTTCTCCTAACTATGTCTATACAGTCATGTACAGGTATGCACGTAAAAAATGACTGTACATCAAAACTGACCATTGTTTCATTATTAGTGAGATGTAGGTGTTTAATTTCACCTACAAAATGGTAAGAATCTCTAACATTTGCTGTTGTATTACCTCGAAGTGGTGAGAGTACCTTCGCTACGTGCTGAGCCAGCCTGTAAGTTGGTGTGTCGATCTGGCTTACAATAGGACGTAGGGGAGCATTTTCCTTGTGTATTTTCGGTAACCCATATAGTTTTGGAGGTTTTATGCATGAAGGTAGACGAGGTCTCGGGTTCGATCCCAGGTTTTACCATGGCACACACCAATGACTTTTCGATGCTTTTCGAAATTATGTGTGTATTTATCGCAGGTTTATAAGTGCCCGGTTAATGGCAATAGGCTCGCCACCTATTACATTGGGACCTAAACATAAACTGGCGAAATGTGGGTGCTAGCACCTCTGCCTACCCCCCTTCGGGCATATAAGTGAGTTTATGTTATTAATGTATTTACGTCGATTTGTAACTTTTCGGAGTATTTATTTATGATATCACGAGTTTGTTTCAATATCTTATTAGTACTCTCCTAGGGTGGGAGAGACGCTGCCGCCTACGGCCAACTCCGACCGAGGCGGGGACGGCCCTGTTGAGGGCTGTTCGGAAGCTTTCCACGTGTCCCTCTGATTAAGCAGATGGCACAGTGGAGAGCAAGTAAGGGGGCCATCTCGAAACCGGAGATGGCCCAGGGTCAGTCGGGGTGCGAGGGATATGCTCTATGGGTAACCTTACACCCCAGACCTTACACCCCGGCGTCTTAAGACCCGAGACGGCGTGCGGTTTTAGTCGGTGCAAGCCCGACATAACCGCCCCCGGGGGGTATCCGAAGGGATTTCCGCACGAAAAAAAAAAAAAAAAAAGGGTCTGTCTTGACCTGTTTTTACGTGGTTTCATCCGATAAAAGATTTTCAATTTTTTGTTTATAGTCCGACGTATCCATTACTACCGTAGCGTTTCCCTTATCCGCACGGAGAACTGTGATTTCTGGCCTAGCTCGCAAATTCTTCAATGCGATGAATTCGTCTATGGGAAGGTTCGATTTGGGTACTTTACTTCGACGCAATAACGATGAAACATCCTGGCGTATAGCCTCCAAATCTTCCTTTTTCATATTATTCTTAACTAGGCAGTCCTCAGAGGACTGCCTAGTTAAGCTAGGCCAGAAATCACAGTTCTCCGTGCGGATAAGTGAAACGCTACGGTAGTAATGGATACGTCGGACTATAAACAAAAAATTGAAAATCTTTTATCGGATGAAACCACGTATAAACAGGTCAAGACAGACCCTACTAATAAGATATTGAAACAAACTCGTGATATCATAAATAAATACTCCGAAAAGTTACAAATCGACGTAAATACATTAATACCTTCATGCATAAAACCTCCAAAACCATATGGGTTACCGAAAATACACAAGGAAAATGCTCCCCTACGTCCTATTGTAAGCCAGATCGACACACCAACTTACAGGCTGGCTCAGCACGTAGCGAAGGTACTCATACCACTTCGAGGTAATACAACAGCATATGTTAGAGATTCTTACCATTTTGTTAGTGAAATTAAACACCTACATCTCACTAATTATGAAACAATGGTCAGTTTTGATGTACAGTCATTATTTACGTGCATACCTGTACATGACTGCATAGACATAGTTAAGAGAAAGTTAATACAGAACACCATGCCTGAGGAATATGCAGAAATACTAAATCACTGCTTAACAACTGGCTACCCGTTGTGGGATAACAAGTTCTACATACAAATCGATGGCGTGGCAATGGGCTCCCCAGTATCGCCTGTTGTTGCTGACATATATATGGAGGCCTTCGAGGCGCGAGCTATGCAGACGGCTGCCATTACACCTAGATTTTATAAACGGTATGTAGATGACACCTTCACAATACTACCAACAGATAGGTTAAATACATTTTTAACACACCTTAATTCCATTAATAACAACATACAATTCACTATGGAATTAGAGGCAAATAATTCATTAGCTTTCCTAGATGTTCTTGTAATCAGAAACCCTAATAATACTTTGAGCCACACTGTGTATAGGAAAAAGACCCATACTGATAGGTACTTAAACGGTGAATCTCACCACCACCCTAAACAGTTAGCTACCGTGGAAATGTCTTTGTTTCAGTGAGCCCGTGGGATCTGTGACAAGAAACACCTGGACGCTGAGCTACAATATGTCAAACAAGTTCTGTATGACAACAAGCTCAAACAACCGCGCATCAGTCACAAATCCCGAGAAAAGCCAGCCACTGTCGAGCGCCAGCCTGCAGTCCTACCATACATACGAGGGGTCACTGACAAGATTGGCTACATCTTGAAGCGAGCTTCAATTAACACATACTACAAGCCGCCAATGAAGATATGTCAATTTTTACCATCTGTCAAGTGCCAATTGCATCTATAAGATGCAGGGGTCTATAAAATAGATTGTGACTGTGGGCTCTTTTATATTGGTCAAACCAAGCGAAGCATTGGCACTCGCGTCAAAGAACACATAGCTGACATAAAACACCAACGCTCAAAAAAGTCTGCTGTATGTGAACACGTGCAACAGGGGACCAAACATTACTTAAGATTTGATAAACCACAGATACTCGCCAAAGAAAATCGATTCCTACCTAGGATGCTCCGCGAAGCTATTGAAATTAAAAAACATCCTAATTTTAATAGAGAAGATGGTTGAAATGTACCACCAGCTTGGGACCCAGTCATTCACTTAATTAATTCCAAGAAAAAACAAAATACAACAAGACTTCATGACACAGTGAGCTCATTCTGCGTAAATAGTAACACCAACAATTCAACATAGTTCGGGTACTTTGAGATAACTTTCACTTCAAACTTCAAGACAACAACCATCTTTAGTCTCCCCGTGACCCTGGCTGCTGAAAAGCAACCGAAACGTCGGGTTCAATGTAAAATATAAAATAACATCAAATAAACCGCGATATAATCCGTTAAAAATAGTTTTATTTCAAGAGTCCTGCTCGTTCAGCTCAATTTATTTCAGTCGCACCCTGCACTGAATGCCTAGTGCATAATTAATTGCGAAATATATAATTTCCTTGATAAGCTAACTTAGAGTTGCATCTGAGGCTTTTACCTCGAAGCCAACAGCTTACTCCTTCTTCTCTTTTTGGATTTTTGACATTGGATGATATGGGAGCTTGGCTTTTATGGGAGCTAGTGACTTCTGGCTTTTCGTTTTAATCTTCGCTTATATTTGGGACGAAATAGATGAGCAAGTCTACTGCCGTGATTTGGTCGGTGGACTTGGTGCTGCTACGCAAAATTTACAACCAACGGAAAAATTCTCGTATCGAACCCGAGTACTCATGCTGAGCAGCCACAACTCGAAACACTGTATTATGAACATAGTTAGTACCTAATTTAAGTCAATAAATTTCATAAAAATTACAAAATAACATTAAATAAAAATCACCCATCTTGTTACCAGCACATGTATCTTTTACACCACATCATTACCATTATCGTTATCTTTTTAATCGTTATGATAAATTGATGTTTTATTATGTTTACAGCTACCATAGCAAAGATAAGTTACATTGTAACTTTTATCACCACTAACCTGTGTAGTTGTATACCTATTATATTAAAGAACTCAGACCCGGTGAACGTAAATCTATATATATCTAAAACAAAGTCGTATTAGTGATGATGGGGATTTTTTTAAATTTTCTCCGCCTATACTGTGCTTTTTTGTGTTTTTTTTATTTCAGAAATCACCTCTTTACTTACCGCCAGCCAGCGGGGTGGCTATGTGGGAGTCGAGCCGACCGAAACCTCACCGCGGCGCCGTCTCGGGTCTTTAAGGCCGGGGTGCAAGGAGACATTTACGAAATAAATTCAGATGATAAGGTAACCAACTTAACTTGATTCTAAGGCTGAACGAAGTGTGCTAGGTCAGCTAGTCCTTTAATAAAAGTGCGAGCGCCCATTGGTTGCATCAAATGCTTGCACTTTGGAGCCAGGGGTTCGTTTTCCTATTCCTCCTGCTCATAATTTGCTTTGAAGCGTCGGTAGCTTAGTGGTTAAGTAGTCGACCTTATGATCGAGAGGCCTCCGGTTCGAATCCTGGCCATTACACTACCGAAGTGAACCCACTCCTAATACAAGCAATTAAGCTTAGCTGAAGGGGTTAGTGGGATTATTAGTAATGTAGCGTCCGACCTCGTTCGAGCACTACAGTTAGTTACCTGGCCATCATGCGTCAGAGATTAAATAAAAGTATTGTATCAATTTAAATTTTAAATTAGGAAACTGAAATAAAACAATTGGAGCCTGGACAGTTTGAGTCAGAACAGGCCCCGGAGGAACCGTCTTTGACTGGAGCTGCGAAAAAGTATCCTGAGGAGAATTCCGCTTTAAGCCCTATCCTTGGGCAAAGTCCGCGTTTCACTTCCCAGTCCGACAAATAAAGTTAAACAACCCCGCGTAAAAGTCCCTTATTAATATAAATAAAAGTGCGTGTTGTGAAAATAAATAATATTTTTCCCTATGAAATAAAGTCTTGTGATTTCATCGCCCTAAACACTCGTGATGCCCATCCCCCGGTGTCACAGTAATTTCGGTTACTAATATCTATATATATAAAAATGAATCCCAAAATGTGTTGGTAAGCGCATAACTCAACAACGCCTGGACCAATTTGACCAATTTTTTTTTATATGTTCGTTGATGTCCAAGGATGGTTTTTACGGAGAGAAAAGTTTAAAAAATTGCATAAAAAAATTACAGGCATGTTTGGGATAAATCGTTGCCACGGGGCGAAGTATGCCACGGGCGAAGCCGCGGGGGACAGCTAGTTCTTTATAAAAAAAAAAATGGTTTATTATATTTTCGAGGGCGACTGCTATCTGACATCCAACCCCTTGCTCGCTTGAGGTGAGGTTGGATTGGGCCCCGAAGATCTTGGTGGGGCCCCACACACCCAATCCATGAATGTAATATACATAGGTACCTTATTTTTTCGTGCGGAATTCCCTTCGGATACCTCCCCGCCGGCCAGCAGGGGTGGTTATGTCGGGCATGAACCGAATAAAATCGCACGCCGTCTCGGGTCTACAGACGCCGGCGTGTAACATTGCTCATAGAGCATATCCCTCGCACCCCGGCCTTGCGGTCGCGAATATTTAGTGCATGATTAGGTCTATTTGTATTGTCCTCGGTGTTTCTATGTATATATAGTTATATATTTACAAAAAAAAAATGTATAAAGTAGTTTATCCGCTTTTTAGAACTATGTTTAGTTTGGGGCTAGATATGGCTGTGTAGTGTTGGCAAATTATTGATTATAATTATTATCGCATTCCACTGTTGAACCTAGACCTCTCCCAATATGTGCACAATACGCAATCGTTCACCTTCCGCATCCAGTCCAGTATAGTCCATTTGAATGGAGGGCGTCCCAACTTTCGTTTGCCGATACGACTTTGTACTTACATATCCAAGGCAAGGTACCTGTGGTAACGTAACATTACAGTTATCCTTCCTATCCTAGTACTTTCACATTTATAATATTTATAAATGTGAAAGTTTCTGAAGATTTTTGATTGTTTGTATGTTTGGTTGCTTACTCAATCACGCTCTAACGGCTGAACGAATCTCGCTGAAATTCGGTACAGGGCTAGATTATAATCTGGAATAACCCATAGGCTACTTTTTATACCTGAGGGCCGATTCTCGTAATAAAAGATGTTCAAAATTCAGTCTGCATCTAGTCCCGATCTCATGTGGATCTTCTAAATGTCAAAAAAGATGTTCTCGTAACAAAATATTCAATATTTTCAACAAAATTTTGTTCTCTTGTCTGAAATAGACCCATGGATTGCAGAAATGGAATCATGATTCCACGCGAGCGAGGCCGCGGGCAACAGCTAGTAAATATGTTAGAATAAGTGTAATTAATTTACTATTAAAAGGACTTGTCACAACCCATTTCTATGCCACATAATTGGTTATTAAATAGAGCCAACTAATCAAGTTAGGTGCGAGTGCAAGGGGGCTACACGGCGACGCACACGCACCGTCCGCACCACGCGTGAAGATGGTGAGATAGCCAACCGCCGCCGCCCGCCACATGACGCTGCGCCCGCGCCGGTCGGCGGCGCACCTCACCGCGCTTGCGTGTCGCACTCGCGAATTAACTTTCTATTGTATATTTTATTTTTATAACATCTTGATTTTGTTTTATTTAACGCAATTTTGCAATTAAGTACCATACCTTACGGCTCTGCCTACATTAACTGCTAAAAAAAAGTATAATTGTATTCAAATTATATCAGCTTTTAACAGCTTAACCTTCCTGTACCCGTGTCAAATAGTGAAACATATGTAGCCACGCAAAATACGCCAAATAAAATGGTTAAAAGGTCAGGATTCTACTACAGGAGAAGGTCAGGTCAGGTCAGGTCAGAAGGGAAGGTAGGAAAACAGATCCCGGGCTCTAACGTAGAAGCTTCGGAAGCAACCGAGACAGCGCTAGTATGCAGTGCTTATACTTGATACTAGCGCTGTCCCGGTTGCTTCTGAAGCTATTGATCGAAATGGTCATCAATACTCCTAACACAAGCAATTTCGCTTATGACTGACCTGAAAGTATAAATATACTTTCCGGTCAGTCATAAGCGAAATTACCTACTGGCGATTTTAATATGTGAAAGGGTACCTAAATAGGTACCCTTTCACATATTAAAATCGCCAGAATTTTCGATTAAAATAAAACCAAGGCAAACGTATATCATCGGTCTGTCAGACCAATGCGCAGGTATACGAACGAAATAATTAAACTATTACCGTTATAGAAAACGTAATAAAGTTAGGAAACAAGACCACCTGATGTTCAGCCGTTACCGACCAACGCCCTTGAGTCATTGCGATTAAGTAGATACCTCTATGGTATTTTACCGCCTCTGCCATAGCTGATGTTGTATAAGTCAACTGTATGAGACACGTATGCATTTTTGGGCATCATAAGGACACCAACCCAATCTTTGCGGTTATGTAAAAGTATTACCCACTTTGCAGTATTTTACGATTTTTATCATGTCGAGTGTTTCGATGAACTGTTTCAAATTAAGCCCACCCTCTCCTTTCCCATGTAGAACAACATATGCAAGACTGAGGTGTCCGCCTGATGCGGTGCAAACAATTCCATTTCTTTTATTTTCTGCACCACAATGATTTGTAAATCTTCATCAATACACGTACCATCTTCCTATAAAAAAAAGCATCCAACGAGGCACTCAAGCTGTAACTTTAAGCTGTACCTAAGCTTTATTGGCATCTATGTAGGTCTGCATAATGAGGGCTTTACCACCTGCCGGAGTGAAGTCATATTCAATTACACTGTCTTGAGTGAACTCTCCTAATCCAAGCATTTTTGGTACGCATGTCATCTTCTGTGACGTCAAGCCAACATATATTAGGTCTACCTCTACTACCGGGGCCAAACGGAGGCGGCAGATCCAGAACACCAAAGGTTTTCGCTAAAAGATATTACATAATGTTCCAATTCTGTCAGCATTCTTCGTACCATGACGGGGCTGCAGTGAAATGTACACGAACATTGATTAGTAGGTACTTCTGAAGAACAAATCCACAAATCAAAGCGAACGTGCGGCTAACATGAACTTTAATCAATGAAGTTATGGCGGCGTCTTTACAGTTTAACTAACCGAGCATTGTTGGGAAGTACTACTAGCAAAATGGATGTGGCATGAATCGTTATTTAGAATAATACTATCATATACACTAGTTGTTGTTCGCGGCTTGGCCTGCGAGGAATTCTGATCCCGTTCCCGCAACTTATGGGAACCTATTCCAGGGATAAAAACTAGCCTATGTGTTATCCAGACGATAATCTATACCTGTATCAAATTTTAGCCAGATCCGTAGACTCAATTACGCTCAAATGAGCGTAATTGAGTAAGAAACATCGAAACATATTCACAAACTTTCACATTTGTAATACTATCTTTTGCCCGCAGCTCCACCCGCGTTGAATTCTGTTCCAGTTCCGCTTCACATGAGAACCTATTCCCGAGACAAAAAGTAGCCTGTGTTATTACAGACTATAATTTATCTCTGTGCCAAATTTCATTCAGATCCGTTCAACCGTTTTTGCATGAAAGAGTAACAAACAACAAACATCCAAACATCCATACTTTCACATTTATAATATTAGTAGGATCTGGGGGTACGGGAGTGCCCCTGCCAAGACGAGACGGTGGAGTGCAGAACCCTAACTACCTTTTCTGGAAGCGAGCCGCCATATTTTGTACCCTTATTTTTTTAGGCAGATCTTAGAATAAAGGCCACGTTTAAAAAAGAAAATAATTTCAAGAATGTTTCAAAAGAATTTTAATTTACTGTGTCTTATGTCACAGGCATGAAGGCAAGCTAACACAACTCTAAATATTACAACTTAGTTGTAGTCTCTTTTCAAGTTCGTCTTCTTAGTAGTCTAAAAAACAAGATAACAAGATTTCTAAGTAGTCGTAGAACTGAATTCGTACAAGTTCCAATACTGTAAGTATTTTAAATGCGAGCGTATAGAAAAACCAAAGACTTGGAACGAGCATTATCAAAAAATACGACTTTAACTTAACCACTTAAGTGTTTTAGTTTCACACAGAGTAGATCCTTGAAATTGTATATATTTTCTTATCCGTATTATAAAAGAGACTACGAACTTAACTAATTTAATAACTTTTTCGCGTTTGTCCCGAGCTACACAATTTAAAACCTTTAAGTCTGTGCAAAGTAAAAAATATATTCTTTTAGCGCTAACAAATGCCCTTTTTTTTTCATGCGAAAATCCCTTCGGATACCCCCCCGCCCGCCAGCGGGGGTGGTTATGTCGGGCTTGAACCGACTAAAACCGCACGCCATCTCGGGTCTTAAGACGCCGGGGTGTAAGGTTACCCATAGAGCATATCCCTCGCACCCCGACTGACCCCGGGCCATCTCCGGTTTTGAGTTGGCCCCCATACTTGCTCTCCACTGTGCCATCTGCTAATCAGAGGGACACGTGGAAAGCTTCCGAACAGCTCTCAACAGGGCCGTCCTCGCCTTGGTCGGAGTTGGCCGTAGGCGGCAGCGTCTCTCCCGCCTTAGGAGAGAGGCGCTGCTGTCTCCGTTGCCCAGGGTGCACCGTGTGGAGGTCCCCAACCAAGCACCCCAGCCCTAACAAATGCCCTGTATTTTTTTTTGTCCATAACTAAGGAAAAATCAACATAGCAGTTAATTTGCATAAATATGTGAATACCTCATCATTATCATAACAATTTCGCAGTAAGGTCCTAACTTTGCACTTTGCAGCCCAAGGTCCGCTTATTGTTTTTTATTGATATGTCAGCTTTGCCGGGAGTTACTACCGTCTGACCTTCCGACCCTGAAAAGAAAGACTGCGCCAGAGCCTCATCCGTTCTTTAGCAGGTGAGTGACGCCGGGATGTGTCAGCTAGTTTTTTTTAGTATATATCAAGCTAATACCTATACGAACTTCAATTTAGACCGAGATTGTAACCCACAATGCCTCATATTCCAGAGTCATCGATTTATTGTTAAAATTGCCAATGAAAAAAGAAAATGATTTTAGTAATGTAAAATATAAAATAACATCAAATAAATCGCGATAGAATAGTGTTATTTCAAGTCTATGTAGCTTAATGTAGTATATAATGTAGCAATTTTTTGGGTAACTGAGCTTAGATAGGTTTTTTTTCCACGCCTTCTAAAAATGAAACCTAGCTTGATCAATTTATTGCCCCCGAAACCCCCTGTATACTAAATATCATGAAAATCGTTCGAGTCGTTTCGTATATTCAGATTATATATATCTCTACATATAAATATATATATATGAACAAGAATTGCTCGTTTAAAGGTATTAGATGCAGTACAATGTAGTCTTTTTAAATATACCATTGTACATCAATAAAAAAACAATATATATAATGGTGGTTATTCTTCTAAGAACTTAACAAATGAACGCGCTATCGAAATCGTAATTTCTTAGTAGATCGTCGCACGCGCAGCTAGTTACTGACCGCTATATTTGCTGAGTCAGCGTCTCCTCTTTAACTTTGCCCACTGATTGTTCCATTCGGCATTGTCTGTCAATATCCGTTCCCCTCTACCCTCACTCACCTCCCTGCGCCATCAGTTAATTACTTTTCATTAGGCAATAACTGTGTAATGTTTGAAAGAGCTGGTTCGTAAAATACTAAGCCTCGTGCATTGATATCTACTAGGTCTAATAAAAAGTAAATAATTACTATTACAATTATAATAGTACTAGATGTTGACCGCGGCTACGCCCACGTGGAATTTTGATCCCGTTCCCGCTAACCGTGGGAACCTGTTCCAGGGAAAAAGTAAAGTAAAGTGATTGGGTAACAAATATAGAAACATCCAAACATTTGGACATAGTTCCACATTTACTTTCACATTTATAATATTAGTAGGATAGTGGGAGGCAGAATAGGATTCTACGAAATACTACACGGCGCTGTCTAGACCCAAAGTAAACACAGCTTAATTATTGAAATAAAACTATTTTTAACGAATTCTATCGCGATTTATTTGATGTTATTTTATATTTTACATTGATCCCGACGTTTCGGTTGCTTTTCAGCTGCCATGGTCACGGGGAGACATTACAGCTTAATTTGGTGGAAATATGATCCATAATCTTCTTCTTCTTCTTCTTCTTCTCTTATATATAAAAATGAATTGCTGTTCGTTAGTCTCGCTAAAACTCGAGAACGGCTGGACCGATTTGGCTAATTTTGGTCTTGAATTATTTGTGGAGGTACAGAGAAGGTTTAAACGGTGAATAAATATAGAAGTTGTTATCGATTGAGGCAGTACGAAGCCTGCCGGGTCAGCTAGTTCATAATATTTATTTCGTAGATCATAGGTGTGTTATGTTAGTGTTATGAAGGTATTATGTCTTACGCGCTATGTCTTACCATAAGTGGTGTACAAACTAACAAATCTAATTAGAATGGGTTCTAGATTGCGGATAAACATACTTACATATTTTTCTTTTGCACAATCACTCATTTATTTGCATCGAATATGGTTCCATAGGTGGTATTTTAAAACTATAAACATATTCATGCATACAAATTTTTGCACTGAGCGGGTAATCGAACCCTCTACCGATACAGAAGCTATGAATGTAAGAATGTGCTACGCCACAGAAGTTGATCACATTGATCTAAATCTTTCCAACGCAACGGAGTCAAGTCACAGATTAATAAATAGTTACTAACGTAAGTCAAGTACATTATCGAGACAGAATCCAGGTGAAGCAGTAGTAGCGAGAGCTACTGCTGTAGGTATATGAAGTCGGAAATTCGATTCCCTTTTCGAGCAAAGTCTTATTGAGAATTGCTGTTAGAAAATTATCGAAGCAACACGAAGGTTGGAAAAACTTTTTCGCGGCATAGTTTCGACCCCTATTACATTGGACAGTAAACAGAAGTACGAATGTTAACTTCTATACCTTCGAGTATATTATTTTACAAGTACCTACAGTTTACAATGTGTCTTTGTTTGTGAAATATTGCTACTATAGCTTCGGTATTAACTACTCTAAAAAGATATCAAGCTGTAAATTCTTTACAAAATCGAAGAAAAATGATATCAACTGGACTTTCAACCTTCTTTCCGAGCGATTTGCTAAATCAAAAGTAGTGTACAGTACTCACACTTCGGTGTTAGGGTTGGCACATCGCGTTGTGAAGAAGAGTGAGTATTCGGCTAAGATCGGCTGGATCGGTTCTGTGGACGCTATCTATCGCACACAAACCTAACAGTTTGATTATAAAGGTGTCAAACTGTTAGTGTACAATAGTGCCGATGTACGACAGAGAGAATGCTCTACAAAACCGAAGCAAGCCGAGCTTAACCGGACTCCCATTCTGCTTCCCTACGTGCCAACCCAAACGCCATGCTCGGTACATATAAAGCTAGTTTCTATCACCTTTTAGAGTACAACATCTGGATGACCCTGGGTGTTTTCCTTTTCGACGTTTTCTAATAATGAAACCTACCTAGATCACTTTATTGGACCGAAACCCCTGTATACTAAATTTCATGAAAATCGTTGGAGCCGTTTCCGAAGATTCAGATTGTTATATGAAACTTATATATATTTATACAAGAATTGCTCGCTAGACGTCAGTGCTACTTTTCAATAGTAGGTTATCCTGTTACGTTATGGTAAAATAACTGTTATTGTAAACTGCTATTAGTTATAATATTATAATTTAGTATACCAGCTATTAAAAAAAAACGAGAAAAAAGTTGTATTCACGAACACGACATCTATGTACGAGGACAGCGAAAACAAGCCGGAATTAATGAGTTAATTCGTTGAAAGTTAATGATCATTATTAAAAGGTTTTATATCATTTAAAATGTAGCTCAAGTTAGTATTGAATAAAAAAATTACAGATTCAAAATAAATAGTAGTCTTGTTAAAAATACGATAGTCGTTAAAACAATTTTAACCGTTGTCAACATTGCTGATCAACAATGTTGACAACAAAAAAAAAAATATCAGTAATGTTGACAAAGGAAAAAAAAAATTTAACGACTAGCGTATTTTTAACTATTTATTTTTAATTCGGCAAGATGTTATAATGAGGATTAATGAATATCCTTTCATACTTTTTAGATTTTCTCGCTTTATCGAAAATATAGTACATAGACAAGTTTTTTTTAATACTTTCTGAAGTCTCTTTTAATGAACGTCATACTTTTTACAGGCTTGACTGTTGGAATGTTTATAAACTTATCAAAACTAATTACAGTTCAATGAATTTTTATTACTTTGATAATATTTATCCAAACGATTCGAAACGAGAAGAAATGCAACAACGCGATTTGGCACCGTAGCTATTACTGAGTTAATCAATAAATATTTTGACATTTTTAAGTCTAAATATTTTTTATCATTTTAGATTGTGATTTCTATTATACTATAAAATCATTTTATTATAAATGCAGATGGTACAAATTTATACGGTCATATTTCATAACTTATAAATCCTATTTATAAATTGTGCTTTATTTGAAACTGCAATAGAATATAGATCTGCTTTTACAAAAATACCGCGATATGAAAATGACATAAAATTGAAATAAGACGTATTCTCCATATAATATATTATTTTTATTCACATTAAACTAAGAATATCGATCGCAGAAGTGAAATCAATACGTCCATTTTTCCTTATTTATCCTTGGAGTTTGCATTAAAGTATATTGGACCTTAGAAATGTGACGTGGAGGATAAGTTCATAACCAATCATTTTACCAGTTTAATATTAAATTATAATGAAATACTTTCTTTATAATTTAATATTAGAATAGAATATATTAATTATTCATTCTTTGGAAGCTACCGTAATTGCCATTAAAAAAAAAACGATTTTATTTCCATACCGAGAACGTACAAATCAATATGACTTATTTTCATTAAATTCCGTTTGGTTTGCGTTAAATTATAATATTATAATGGATCTGTCATCCTATGTGAATATATAATTGACAGTCATAGTTAACACTTACTTTCCTAATATATTAGGATACGTTCAGCTATCGTAATTAGTATTGAAGTAACATCGATCTTATTTGTATGCCGGAAAGGTCCAAATCAATACAGCCATTTATCATTATATTCCATTTGGTTTACATTATAATATCAATATAAACGGTTATATTAAAATCTAATCAGATGGTTGACATCAGTGACATCTGACATACAGAAAATAAAGTTTTTTTTTTTATATTGACTCCGTTGTGTGTAACAATATATGAGAATCGGCCATAACGCATTATGAATTATTTAAAAATATTGCATTATATTATTAGCTTTCATTATATTGACCACTACTAGTCATAATACGTTTGACATTGGCGGTATAAACTTACGTAAGTAAAATGAGTGTGTGTGTTCTAAATACATGGTAGAGTATGTAATGTTTTATTTAATGATTTCATGTATCTATTTTGCATAATTAAAAAAATATTAGCATTCGGCATTCCTCCTCTTTATAAGCTAGAACTATGCTAAATATCACACTCCTCTGTACGCGCAATTTTCGTAATAAAGGATGTAAAGTTTTTTCTTCACGTATTAATGTATAGATAGATAGGGTTGTTCTCACTAGTTCCAGTGTCAATTTGTTCCAGTGTCAATTCTCATGGAACTAGTGAGAATTTTTTTCTTACTAGTCCCATTATCAAGCTCAAGTAAATTATACTCGTAGGTACTTAGTTTTAGTCGGTTCAAGCCCGATATAACCACCCCCGCTGGCCGACGGGGGGGGGGGGTTATCCGAGGGGATATCTGCACGAAAAATAAAATAAAATAAAAAAAAGGTACTTTGCGTCTGATGTGCAGTTGCGCCTGTTACCCAGCAGCAGCAGCAGCAGCAGTAGTAGATAATTCTACATTACAGAAAAATATACACTGTTACAAGTGCCATGATCACGGATTTACTGCACTTGTAACAGTGCCGAAATATCGGATACTCGATGAACATAATAAACATGGCAAATATCTCGTTAATAATTATAATTTTAATGTAAATGACCATGTCAATCTTAAATCATATATAGGATAATATAACGCAACACAAGCACGAATGCATTACGTACTGATCAGGAGAACAAAGTACGACTTCTATCATACAACGTTTTAACATCGCGCAAGTTATGAAGTCGCGATAGTATTGACATAACATAATATGTACCTCATTTAAGATCATTGGTTATAACAATATATAGAACCTCAAGGATCTAAATAGGGTGATCAACTAACCTGAACATACCTACATTTGAAATGGTAATAGTAATCAATAGTATCAAGTCAATCATACGACATCTCCCGCTGTTATGACACTATTCACTAGTTCATCACCTCGGTGTCAAAGGTTGTTGGTAGGCGTGGGTGAAAGGGAAACATCATTGTTGTGTTACGAAGTCGCCACTGACGTTAGTGTTACGATAAACTTGTTGAGCAGAAGTTAAACTATGAGCAACAATGGAAATATACATGCCTCTTGGTGGGTATATAACTGCGCGGCCTAAACGATCTACCTAATGAATTTTCAAAGCTCTTTAAAAAGTGGTTTAAATGTGAAGAAAATCATAATTATTAAACTTACAGTAAACTTAGTAAACAAAAAAGTAAACTTACATAATTAGTAAACTACCAGCTTTAGATTAAAAAAGATTTATTAGTAACTTTCTCTACGAAGGAAATTTTGGAAATAAAGGTGTTGTAGTTTTGTCTGTTGATAATTATGAAATAACTAAACTTTACTTAGCCAATTTCATAGATTTTCAATATTTTCAAAAACCTTATTATGTCTTCTAATATTTGTGTTTTGAATAAAACCATTTTTTTTAGAATAGTAGTAACCGAAATTACTAGTATTCCTGTTAACCAGCTAAGCTAAATTGTTTTGTTAGGATTGGGTTCACATCGGTAATGTAATAGTTAGGATTTGAACCCAGGACCTCTCGATCGTAAGACCGACTCCTTAAGCACTAAGCTATCGACGTCTATAACAATATGCCAGATGGCAGGCGCTTCACGGAAAATATCGAAATTCAGCCGTTTCGCTAGCTCGCAGCTAGACTGAAAGCCGACGCCAATTGAGTTGGGAAAAGGCTCGAAGGATGACTATTAGTCTATAACAATACGTAGACACATGCTCCTCCTTTATGTAGATAAATTATTTGCAATTAAATCTTAGGACCTGGAAGAGTGTGGAGGCGACTCAGATGTCGGAGGTCGCTGAAAGCCGCAGGCAGCAGCAGGCAGGATGACGGCACGTTGCACCTCCCCCTCTTTCCGGGGGGTAAGCAAAGCCAAACCCAAGCGGTCGGAACTCGAACCTGGAGATGAACCTGGGTCAGCAGGGGTGCGAGGGAAATGCCTTATGGGCCACCTTACACCCCGGCATTTGAAGACCTGAGATGCCGGCCAACCGGTGTGATTACACCACACCCGCTGGCCGGCGGCCATTTCAGCACGAAAAAAAATGGGCCTAACAAAGATTTAGTTTTGGTAAATCACAGTCGTGAGTGTGTAGGGACAGAAATAAATGGCGTGCTGTTGTCTGGTCTGTGCCTACCTTGGAGGGGGCCAAAGGATGCCTGTAAGTATATTATATCTTATATGTATATATGTGATAAATATATGCTACCTGATAAATATAAAAGATTGTGACGATGTTTGTATGTTTGGATGTTTGTATGTTTGTTACTCAATAGATTATAGTCTGGAATAACATATACGCTTTTTATCCCTGGAATAGGTTCCTATGGGTTGCGAGATTAAGATAAGAAAACCACGCGGGCGAAGCCGCGCGCAACAGCAATTTATACATTTAACGTTACTCCTTGCTCTCTAACTCGCTACTCTAACGCTCCTTGCACTTCGGTATAACTGAAGCATTCACTTCCGTCAAGGTTTGTCCATCTCGAAAGACTACCATCTTTGGGTGACCTCTGTAGCGCGGGCGGCAGTGCATTCGACTACGAGTACTACGTTAGGGGGTGCCGATTCGATCTCCGCTCAGTGTAGATATTTGTATTTGTCTAGATTGTGCTGTGTAAACTATCCTAATATATTTATTTATTATTATTTATCGTTCATATCATCTTACAGCATCGTAATCTCAATCACACTGTCGCATAGTTTTTGGTTGACATTGAACAGATCGAGTGCAATATCGGCTTTGAACAGTGGTTCAGAGGGAGAAAGATGGAGCTATACACAGTGTAAAACTGCGTTTCTCTCCCTCTTAACCGCTGCCCAAACCCGTCGTGGTATGCCCGCAATACACAGATCACAGATACATTACGAATATTAAACAAAATTAAATCTCTGTTTATTACCTTTATGATGAGCCAATTACGTTAACGGTCCATTTGCACATATCGCTGTAGGCGAATATTTAATTGCTTAATCCACTTTTTGAACTGTTGACCTACGCTCAGAGCAGACGTGTGTACAATGGATTCAACAACAAACAATATGTACAAAAACGGTATCACACATTACCTCGTATAAAAATAGGTTTTGGTTGCATTTTACTCAATTAAACAAAAAATTCAAAGCAAAGACACATGTTATGTTACAACAAACAATATTACATTGATTGCAGATACTCTACAGCATGTAATGCATAGAATATAGATTCTACATTGTTTACAAATAAATAAAATTGAAGTGTCTGTTTGTAAATTTAACAGATTTTACATGAACTCATACGAGTGTATGTGTATGTCTATGTTGTTTCTCTTACACGCAAAACCAACAGAACGGATCTGGCTGGAATTTGGAACAGGGATAGATTATAGTCTGAAATAACACATAGGGTACTTTTTATGCCTGTTATAGGTTTCCATGGGTTGTGGGAACGGGATGATAATTCCATGCGGGCAAAGCCGCGGGCATCTGTTAATAATAATATATGTGAGAGTTAAGCAACCCTAGTTTCTATACCAAGCAAGGTGGTTAAAGAGCATTTCATTAACTCGAGATTCCGTGATCAGTCTTTCTCACGAATTCAACATTCGTTCGTAATATACCTGAATTTCCCAAGATTTTGATAAATTTTTAAGATTCATTTAACCATACAATCATGCACAGATTCAATTTACACATCATTTATTTTTCTTTTTGGTAATTTAAATTTGGAATATGCAGCTTTAAAAAGAAATAAAAACTAACTTTCCCTCAGCTTTGAAACGATTAAACAGAAAATTTATCTTGACCATTTTCGTGACGATTCCTACTGTAACAGCTACTCGAGGTTTCATGTTAGCTGGCCGTTGTGCGGCGTCCTAGACCATAACAATTAATTAGAGGAACGTATGGCTGCCTTGTAGTGGCCGCTTCAACCAAGGCTTCGACCTAACGCCCAAAGTTATAGAGGTGAAATAGTGGTATATGTCGAGTCGTGACGTAACTTGAATGTGTTTTGAAATGAATTTAATTTGTTGGAGATACATGTACTGGTGTTTTCTTGCTTGATGGATATGTTGATGACATTGTTGGCGAAAAAGATTCACTGTGAGATTGCACTGCAAAATTAACAAACAGGTGTAAGTAAACAAACTGATTCCCGGTTACTGTTAGAGCTATATAATGCTTACCGTCTGTTTAAAAAGCCGCTGGAGCTTCTTAAGAACGACTCCTGCTACAGGCAGTCCCCCACGACGGACAAGAGAGCAGGCAGGTAAGGTAAGGTGGGCAGATACCCTGTCCTGGTAGGTTTCATCAAAATAAAACCTGCCGATTTCAAAATCTTTAAATCGCCTGCGGCCCAAGTTGGTCGATGAAAGGAAAATATGGCAAAATGGGGCTATATTCACCAGTTGCTGGTGAACTGCGATTGCGGAGCCCCATGCCGGTTCATGTCATATTTTGCTTTCTTGCCCACTGTACCCCTGCACCTGTACTATCGAGGACCTATGTAGGATAACGGAAAACGCTGTGTTCAGCTGTGGCCCAAGTATTGGGCCGTCAAAATCTAGGAAATATTATTATTATTAGCTATTGACTCGGTGGAGAAGAAGGCTGCAAATTGTAAATTATGTGATAAATCACATACCTATATAACATCATCATATATATAACATCGATGACGTTATATATATATATTGGCTTATTCATAATCATATAAGCGTTGTTCCTATCTCAAAGCATTGTTGGGCGCTCCTGCCCTTGCACCTCCGTTTACTCCTTCCCTTCTCTACCTAAATAGTCTTGGTGGAGACCCATACATTAACTTATTAACCACTTTTATTTTAAAAGTCGCGGCTCCGCTCGCGCCGGGTTAGAGTATCGTTTTTAGGGTTCCGTACTTTTTTTTTTATTGTGCGGAAATCCCTTCGGATACCCCCCCGCCGGCCAGCGGGGGCGGTTATGTCGGGCTTAAACCGACTAAAACCGCACGCCTTCTCGGGTCTACAGACGCCGGGATGTAAGTTTACCCATAGAGCATATCCCTCGCACTCCGACTGACCCTGGGCCATTCGCAGTGTCCCCTCTGATAACAGCAGAGGGGTACCTGGAGCGACCACCCCCCTCCGCGGGCCTTGTAGGCCCGCCATACCCCGACCCCCTCGTGCAATGGGGTCACCTGGCCCTGAAAAAGGCTGGTTGGTCAGACTCTTGGCCGTTGACGTTGACGCCACTCCAGAGGAGCAATCAATGATGCGTCATCGCCCACGTTGCCCAGGGTGCACCAAACTTGGAGGTGATCCAACCATTCGCACCCCTAGGGTTCCGTACCTCAAAAGGAAAAAACGGAACCCTGATAGGATCACTTCGTTGTCCGTCCGTCCGTCCGTCCGTCCGTCTGTCAAGACCGTTTTTCTCAAGAAAGCGTGAGGTATCAATCTGAAATTTATATCTAATACTCAGGTCTGCTGTCCCTTGGAGCTGTGAAAAAATCAAACTTCTAAGCCAAAGCAATCAAAAAATACAGCCGTTTATGCCGCAAATTTCCGCAAATTTTCGAAACTCGCACGGGAATCAAAGTTTGTACGGAACCCTCGGTGTGCGAGCCCGACTCGCACTTGGCCGGTTTTTTTTTGGTCATATCTCCGGTTCTACTTAACCAATTGCAATCCACCGTACCTACAGCAGATTTTAAGTCTGATCAAGACCTTTCTAATAGAAAAAACTGCATCAAAATTCGTTCAGTAGTTTTTTGTGTCTATCGCGAACAAACAGATAAACAGACAAAAAGTCAAGAATTTCCAAAAAAAATAATTATGTATTCGTAATCGTTCATTTAACATAACTCAAGTTTTTTTTAAATATCCGATGTACAGACACAACGAATTTACTATTTTATAATAGTATAGATATACCACAGGTGAAAATACAGGGCGTTGCGTTGAATTGAATTATGAACACTTGAATTTATGTATCCAGTCAATTATGTAACAAGTAGATCGAAAATAAAATTATCATTTATTACATTTACACCCGTCAATGTTTACATTCCATTTCATTAAGTTAATTCCATAAGTCATAACATTTAGATACAATTATATAATTAAATTTTATTGCATTATGCAGCGTAATGCAGTTAACAATCGCTATTTATTTTTAATATAAATTAACACATTCTCAAATGTCAATATAAAAGTGAATTAAATTCACATTCAGGAATTTATTTTAATGACATTACTAACGGATAAACCGTTAAATATTTACGAGCTGCATAATTCTGTCTTGTAGTATTTTACAAGATGGAATAGGTTATAGGCTCACCTCCTATTACGTGGGACCGAATACAAAGATTGATGAAACGTGGGTGTCAATTCACCTTGGCGTATCCCTCCGGAGATAAAGGCGTGATTGTATGTATGTATGTATATAATATTTTACTTTAGTGAGCTTACACGCGCATTCACAGTCAACAGTTTTTTAAATTCTCATACTCGTAATATACACTATTCATAAGTCATCATCAATTAGCCTATTGCAGTCCACTGCTGAATATAGTCCGCTGACCTCTCCTAATGTGCGCCATAGCAACCATTTTGTTCTTGCGAAAATCCCCCCGAACCCCCCCTTCCCGGCCAGCCAGCGGCATTCGAACCGACTAAAACCGTACGCCGTCTCGGTCGCCCCCCGGCTGACCCTGGGTCATCTCCGGTTTCAAGATGGTGCCCTCGGGTCTTCATAGCACCCTATCCTCCGCCTTGCGCATTTAGTCTATACCAGCTACGTTCATCAGGTCGTTCATCCATCTTGCTGTGGCCGTCTTATCTTCCTCGTTTGCTCCATCGGCCATCGGTCCTCCGATAGTCATGAGACCAAAAAACAGTAGGTGAAATGTATGTGTAAATATATATGTCGAGAATATACAAAAAAAAATGGTTATACGAGCTAATATCGTTACAAATTTTTTATCAAATAAAAATGTCTGGTGAAAATAACCGACTCCTGTTACCGTAGTTCGAGCACAGCCAATCCATACGGGCCGGTCCCGCCTCTCGCCCGTGAAAAATGCGAATTACTTTTGAAGATGGCCAGCGAGTCAGAAACTCATTGTTGTTCTGATAACGATATTCCACGCGGTGCCACTCGTGAGCGGCGATGTCGGCGGCCCATAGCTCGTGAAATTATTATGGTGCGCTGAAGTGGGCACGTTAATAATTTTCGTTTGACATTTTCTGTACAAGAATTGTTTGCTTTCTATATAAAATTGTTGAGAGATTGTGGAGCTATTACATTGGTGTAGTATTAAAATGTACTAATAGCAGTGGTTCGTTTAATATCAACCGTATGCACGCTATATTTTAATCCGATTTAAAAAAAGTAGGTTGTAATGCATCTGATCTTTTTAATGTTTGTTACCACAGAACTCCACCATTTATGAACCTGGACCAGGGACCGGCAAGGTGCGCAACAGTCGACCGAGGCATCAGGGTGATTTACAGAGGAACCGCCGAACTATTCGAGCAAGATCGCTTTCTACATCCTGACCGTTACCGACTTCCCACTAATCCCGAGTCTTCCAAGATTGGCTGATATTACAACTGGGACTATTTCTGTGATACCCTCGGGTGCCAGGTCCAGCTACACTATATTATTATATTATAGTGAACCTGTAGTATATTTGTAAGAGAGCAGCCCCGGGCATACTTTGAATGGACCCGGTATTGGCGCTCAGATGATGATGACAGGCGTGAGTTACTTTTTACATTTTATTTTATTTACATACTGTAAATGACCACAAGCAGTACAACAGTGTTCTGTTATAACGTGGAATTGTTCTTCTTACTGCGAGTAGTTACTGTGGAGTGTAGCCTAAGTATTCGATTAAACACTGCACGTGTTTTCGTTATTTGGTTATTATTATTAATTATATTTATTAAGTGAAAGGTTACCATTATTTATCACAATGTGAACACAAATGCAACCGTCATGATAGCCAGACATGATGTCTTGTGGTCTAGAATTATCAGAATTCTAAAATGTCCTATCATTTATAATTTACCTCAAAAGTAGATGATGATTGCACATATTTCAAAATTCTAAATGAAATTTATTATTAGTTATACTTTATTCAAAATTTAAAAATATTTAATAGAGCTCATTAAGTAGCAGCGTTTTCGTTAAGTAATAAGAATTACTTTGATCAGAAACTATTTAAATAATTTGAATATGATCATCTACTTTGACGCTGACTATGCGTCCCAACCTCTCAACGTCCCCACGGTTCATTCAGATTCGTTCAGAGATTCACAGTCAATTCAGAGAACTTGATTATACTCTAAATGCCCTTATTTGCGACGATACATATTTTGAAAGAAAATATATTCGTTATGTTACAATCACTGGAATAGTTAATCTTTTATTTCATCGGATGGTGGCACGAACTTCGCGTACGTGCGCTCTAAAACTGAATTGCAGAAATTCGGATGAACGATATCGGAGCGGACACGAGTCCATAAACTGGGACCTCGTATACACTACTAAGGTCTATACAGTATATGTAAAAAATACAGATGTAGACTATAAAAATATATAAAATAGTGTAGAGTTTACGGTTGTAAATTACGTTATTAAGAAAATATTACTTTAAATCGAGACTTCTCCATAATATTTGCGAAAACATTGAATTCTGTTCTTTATTTATACAATGTGTAGCAAAAACAGTGTCCGATCCGTGAAGGTACATATTAGGATTTATATTTTTGGGTAATACATTTTGGGTTTTTTTTTGTGACAAAATCTGCAATAAAATTTAGGTCGATGCGGAAACTTACATGATAACACAGTTGTGTTGTGTGGTATTGAACAAACCCTGAACAAAAACACAAGAGGCGCAGTGGTACTGCCAGCGGGATGGGGGCGGTGTTGTGGGCCGTCACTAAATTTTTTAATTTTTTTAATCATGTTATACTTACACAATACATATATTAAAATGTAAATTTATCCTGTAAACCTAGATTAGGTTTGTGTAGGATAAATAGTTCTTATTTTAAAACATTACAATATAATTACATACTACTTAATTTACTATTTGTGAATATCAAAAGTTACAGAACAAAATATGTATGCAGGTACTCACTAAAACAGGGGTGTGTGTTGGGTAACCTCCTCGAGTGTCGCTCCGATTCCGATCCCGCTGCAGTCCGGGGGGAACGGAATCGTAGCGGCCGGTACACCCTGGGCGGCGGTCAATGGCTTCCCCTTCATACGGTTGGCATTGATCGTCGGCCAATACCCAACGTGGCGGGAACACATCGCTCTCCGTACTCCTCTGCTTTCAGAGGAGACAGGATGAGCGATGCTGTTAGTGGTGAGATGGCCCAGGGTCAGTCGGGGTGCGAGGGATATGCTCTATGGGTAACCTTACACCCCGGCGTCTGAAGACCCGAGACGGCGTGCGGTTTTAGTCGGTGCAAGCCCGACATAACCGCCCCCGCGGGCCGGCGGGGGGGTATCCGAAGGGATTTCCGCACGAAAAAAAAAAAAAAAAAAGGTACTCACTAAAACAAGGCGCGCGTGGTGTTTAGATGTGATACGGCAGCCACCAACAAACGATGCATGTCGCTATACTATACGGGTACGCCAATTCATACGGTCGCTGGGTGTAATATTTCTTTAGAGTTATTTTAATAGCCGGGACCCCTCCATGGGACCTGGAAGCGAGAGCCCTTGCACTGCAGTACCAGTGGCGCAAGGAGGCGCTGGAGCGGGGCCATAGGCCGGAGCCCCGAGAAATCAGGGCTCAGCGGTCCCTGCTCCGCCAGAAACTCATGGAGACATGGAGGGTGCGACTTGAGCACCCAAGGTGGGGGGAATCCACCATTGCGGCGGTGAGACCGATCATGAAGGAGTGGTTGGAGAGGGACCATGGGGACCTCTCCTACCGGATGTGCCAGATGGTTACCGGACACGGGTGTTTCGGTAAGTATCTGTGGCGCATCCACCGGGAGACAACGCCGCAGTGCCAGCACTGCGAGGATCCTGGCGAAGACACAGCGCTCCACACGTTGGTGGAGTGCCCTGCGTGGGCGAGTCAACGCCGGGATCTCGTTGCGGTCCTGGGCGTGGACGTTCTCTCGTTGGAGACCATGGTGAGGGCCGTGGTCTCCGACGGGAGCAAGTGGCACGCCGCCGCCTCTTTCTGCGAGCAGGTAATGCGCGCGAAAGAGACGGCGGAGAGGGAGCGGGAGAGAACCCTGCCCCCCGAGTTTCGCAGACTCATCTACGCCCGGGACTACCGACCTCCACGTAAAAAAAAAGGGTTATTTTAATGTTACGTGCTGTTATTTTATTTTTAAATTCTAGTGGCAGCTTATTTATAAAACTTGATAATAAGTTCTCAGAAGTTCTTTTACCGTAGTAGTTCCTAAACCTGGGTATTATAAGCGTTTTATTGTAGATGCTTCTAGTAACCATGGCCATATTATTTGTTTCTACTATGTGGTGTTGTCACATTCTTTGGGATTTTTTGGGTAATTATGATCTAAGAAATGACATTTAAAATTCCAATAGAACATTTATTTCAATGTATTTAGGATTTTTTCGTGCGGAATTCCCTTCGGATACCCCCCCCCCCCCCCGCCGGCCAGCGAGGGCGGTTATGTCGGGCTTGAACCGACTAAAACCGCACGCCGTCTCGGGTCTACAGACGCCGGGGTGTAAGGTTACCCATAGAGCATATCCCTCGCACTCCGGCTGACCCTGGGCCATTCGCAGTGTCCCCTCTGATAAGAGCAGAGGGGTACCTGGAGCGACCCCCTCGTGCAATGGGGTCAGCTGGCCCTGAAAAGGACTGGTTGGTCAGACTCTTGGCCGTTGACGTTGACGCCAGCTACTCCAGAGGAGCAATCAATGATGCGTCCTCGCCCACGTTGCCCAGGGTGCACCAAACTTGGAGGTGATCCAACCAGTCGCCCGTATTTAGGATACCTATATGCTTTTTGCTCGGAGACTAGTTATGTTACATACTGCATATTATTAATTATCAACTAGGAAAGACAGTTAACAGCAGCTAGCTGTCAAAATAACAAATTAAGTGTTACTGCAGTAATAATTTGATTGATTGAGTATCAGAAGGTCAAGATATCAGAATGGCAAAGTATCACAAAGTACACATCTCAAAAAACCTATGTACCGAGATCATCTTCATATCATAATTACTAAGTAGCATAACGAATTCATTGCAAAATACATTAGTAGTATAAAAATTTAAAACTACAATAAATTTTAAAAGTTAATATTAATGAAAGGACAAAATAGAATTTTTATATTCTATAATTTTTTGTAAAAAATGTTGTAATTTATATGGAATTCTTAACAAAGTAGACTATCATAATCTAGTAATTATATCTACATACTTCGATTTGATCGATAGTTTTTCACAAAAGGCGATCAAGTAATAAATAAATATTTTAGGACATTCTAGGATATATTTTACACAGTGCTATCTAGACCAATAGTAAAGTATAGCTTGCCTAGCTTGTATTATTGATTTTTATTGATAACGTTTAGCCTACTGAGTTTTGTCCAGCATGGAAAAAATCCTGGGTCATCTCAAAATATAATCTTCATCATTTCATTCCCGCTTTTTACATACATCCTACTTAGAAGTTAGTAGGTACTTAATTGTCTGATAATTTCGGTTGGTCTGAGTTATCAGCCGGTTCGGTTCCACGTGCCCGGGCCGCGATCGTTAATTGACTTTCGGCTCCAAGTGTTTCGGCCAGTCATCGTTCTAGTTTTGTATTTTTGGCGCCTATTCCATTCCTAACAGCCCTCTATATTTTTTTACATGGCAGATCAATTATGATTTCGAATTGGTTTGATGAATCTGAATAAAATCCCATTGCTGTTGCTTAATTGCCTTGTTGGTTGTTTGAAAAATGGTTTAATCAATATAAACGTTTTATATAGACAAGAAATGGAGGTAGAAGTTGAACAATAGTGCGATCTATTTTGATTCGTGTGCGGAAATTGCTTGTATCAAAAACTATAGATATATCGATTGGTGATATCGATTAATTAGATAACTTTGGTAATTTCAACAGCTGAAAACATAACTTCGATTTTTTTAGGTCGTCATCATCTACTTGATCCTCCCGATGGTAAGCGCTTGCCAGTGCCTATTAATGCTTACAAACTATGCCAAGTGCCAAGTGATCGCAAGTGGCTTTAACAAAGGCTTGTCTTTTAGGTCGCACGCGTAAAAGCCAAGCAAACCAAATTATGGAAAGAAGGAATAGGAGAGCAGATCCCGGGCTCTAAAGTGCCAACTTTGGATGCAGCTTAGACTAGCAGAAACTGACTAAACTCTGGAATGGCGAACGTTGTGAAATTGACTGCAACCTTATTGCAGTCAAGTACAGTCAACGATAAAAGAGAATTAAAATACTTCAATATTTACAAACATTTTTTGCATTGGAATACATGAATCTAATAATTAATTTATATGCGGACAAAGTTATTGTATTTCATGTTTTGTTTATTATTTTATGAAAGATTTAAGAGCTAAGGTGATTAAGTAATTAGAATTTGTCAAGCCACTTTTGTCGTTGACTGCACTTACGTTTCAGCATCCGGGCGTGGGGCATATATTCTGTTGAAAAGCTCTCCCAGTCACCCTGCATATCATCCGCTATTTCTGCATTTAGTAACCATTCTCCTCGCGCTACTCTTTTATTCTAAAATGAATTCCAAAAGAGAAAGAGAAAATAAGTAGACTCTTTTTAGGGATTTTCTTTAGAAAAGCCCTATTGCTATCGAGTTGTCGTCGACGTCGTCGTCGACGTCGTCGTTGCCAATTTTCTGTCACGGTTTTGGGTATGAAGGAGATGAGCTATCGAGTTGCTGTTTTCGGTAATAGATTCGTGCTGGGGTGAACCATTGCAAGATAAAGAAAAAATCAAAAAAAAAAACGCTAAATCGAAAATCCCTTGTATTCGGCTGAGCTGGTCTCAGGAATTCAACTTGTTTATAATAATACTAGCTGATTCCCGATAGTTTTGGTGATATCTCCGGTTCTACTTAACTAATTGCAATCAATCATACGGCAGAAAAAAATATTTTAATGTACAGAATCATTCATTCAACATTACCCAGGTATTTTCTTTAAAATAACTCCAAACTCCTAACTAATTTACAATTATTTTTTTTACTTCGGGCCACCAACCAGGTGGACACCGAAGTCTTAAAATCACGCAAAAAAAATCAAAATCTTACACCCACTTTTTATCACTTTCTATTCTATTCTAAATCTAATTAAGCAAAAAAAATGTTTGTGTCGGTCTGTCTGTTGGTCTGGATGTCTGGATGTCTGTTTACACAATAACTCAAGAACCACTTATCCGATTTGAAAATCAATCATCTTGTTTGGTTAATGGGAAGAACTGATTAGATTTTGGGGTTTGTACGTTCAAGGTTTCGGGTACCATACAAATTGTCCCTAAAAAATATCTAAGTTTGGCCCGAAGTTTGACAATCACTGTGTGATTTCCGCCCCACTAGTTTTTTTATATAATTTTATAAAAGCATAGAAGATTGATAATATTCTATGACATGGTACACAACGCTATCTAGATTCAAAGTAAGCATAGCTTCACTACCTTATAATATGGCTCTAGAATGCGAATTAATACACCAGGCCAATGGAATTTACTTGTACATTATTAAGGCATATAAATATTTACACTGAGCGGGTATCAAATCCAAGACCTTCGACGTAGCAAACGACAGGCTCTACCGCCACGCTAAACACAAACTTCTAGACACCTTCGAGCTGGTGAACTTTAAGGCAATGCAGAAAAAAGTCAAGACAATTTGCTGATGATTTAAATAATTTTTGATAAAGCTGTTAAAATTTAATTTTGAAATGCGAATTAATGAGTAGATAACGATGATTAAAAAAACAAATACTCCAAGGTGATTATGTTTTTGAGCCGTTTGGGGTTGGGACGCTGGGGTCATGGGGTCCACGTGCGCGTTTTGTCTACAAAAATTTGGTAAAGCGGCTGATCGACGCTACACGTGCCCAGAAGGCTGGACTTTATCTTGCACAAAGAATTAGCATTGCCATTCAACGAGGCAATGCTGCCAGTTTTCTGGGAACATTACCAGTCGGTGATGGCGCGAAGAAATTCTATGATGCATGTATGTAAATATTTATCTATCTTTTAGGTTTAGTTTTCTTTACATTTATTTATAATTAGTTGAACATAACACGTTAAAAGGCAATGACTTCTATATAAGGTGTCACCAAATTAGGTCTCTGAATTTGGTGAGATGACTTGGTGAAAATATGTATTTGAAACAAAAAAAAAATCGGGTAAAATAAAATAAAATATTAAAAAAAGAAAAACACTACCAGTGTGCATTGTGAATATTAAACAAGCCCACTCTTGTAAAAGTGGACTCGTCTGTCCACAATTTTTTCTGATAGAATCTTCCACTAACCACCTACAAAATCTTAACCGCGGATCAAAATCTGTGGTAAGGAGCTCTTGCACCCGCAGAAAGTGGTAGGCGTGCAGTCCTTCTCCTCGCACTATTCTCCAAGCGGATGTGTGGGAAATAACTAAATCGCGACCAGCGTCACGTGTGCTTGTCGCGTCACGTCACGCTGGTCGCTGGTGGTGTTTTTTTTTTTTTTATATATATATTTTTTATTTTACCCTTTGTCGATACCACGTCGACCTAATTTGGTGCCACCTTATATATACTAGACTGGCAGTTCGAAACAAAAAAAAATGTTTACCTTACACCCCGGCGTCTGTAGACCCGAGACGGCGTGCGGTTTTGGTCGGTTCAAGCCCGACATAACCGCCCCCGCTGGCACGCGGGGGGGTTTCCGAAGGGATTTCCGCACGATAAAAAAAAAAAAAAAAAAAGGTATAGATTTATGGACGCTACTGGACACAACTTTTGTGCCACTTTTTGATGCTGTCATAGGCCACAGGGTATATTAAATTTATTTGATATGAGATCATCAGAATTCTGTCATCTGTAAAGTCGTCTAAGAGCGCATAAATGATTAATCTATGGTAAGGAGTCACGTTCCCCTCCCCCATTCCTGGCTCACCCCCGAAGTGTGAACATTTTTTGTTCTGAACTGCTTGTCTAGTATACACACATAGAAGTCGTTGTTAAAAGACGGCAAAAAAAAAAAATTATGTAATTCTCACACGAAAATTTTAGTGCCTATCACAGGTTGAAAAACAAATTTAGCATAATGAAGTAGTATCGCGTATTTTAATTGGACATGCGCACTGAGCATGCGTGTACGCATTTGCGGGCGGACGCAACGCCGCCACCATTAAAAAAATCAATTTCAATGTAAATAACTACAAAAGTTAACGTTAAACGAACGTTTTCGCTTTCGAATATTCGCGATTCCATCGAATAATTGTCCCGTATCTATAGATCGGTACTTACAAAAACTTAGCGGTACGTCCCGAGTGCGAGGCCAATTTGATATGAATTTTGATACATTTTAACTAACTTCCCATTCATTAATACAACTCGTTAGCTTAAGTAGGGAGTTTTGCTGAAGAAAGAGGGTAACTAATGAGTTAAAAACTTAAAGATATATCGTGTATTTATGAATTCATTATCACCTACACAGCATTTACCCGGTTGCGTTCAAAGCTTGCGGATTGCTGCTCCTGATCTGTTTATATTGCCTTTTACAGAAACGATTGCCGTCTGACCCCTCCACACTGAGAGACAATCCCGCGCCAGGGCATCGTCTCTCAATCTACAGGCCGCGAAGAGTTAGTGTAGCCTCCATACACACTAAATAAAAAATTTCACAATACGCCTAACATGTATTCCTTTAGTAGGCACCATTGTAAACATTCAACACAGTCTAAAAATTTGCATGAATGAAGGATTTATGATGATGATAATATATTATATCACTAAACATACCAAGTAAAATACCTGTAGAGTCTTGAGCCCTCTCTGGCTGGATAGACGGTCTGGTAGCTAAGGCCTCTGAGTTCGGTTCCACAAAATAGGACGCGTGCTTATTGCCGTCAATACAATCACTTTAGGATAGAGAATAGCCTTACTTAGTCACTTACGGGGCTGCGAACCACAAATGTTTTAAATCATTATTTTTATTACATAAACAGTTTGATTTAAAAGTTACGTAAAAATTATAGTGTACAGTCTCCTTCAGAAGTTGCTGAACACTAACAAATTTACAAACGATCTTTACATTACTACTACTTTACATAAATAAATCAATGATAATTAATGTAAGGAAAATGACTTTTGTAACCATCAGAGGATAAACTTAAAAAAAAACAGTTTGTTTTAATAATTTATTGTGAAGTTTTAGAACTAAAGTGGTCGGATAACTTGGAATGTGTTAAGCTAATAACGATGGCGAAATTGCCAGCAGGAACAAGCGATAAGGTCAAAATATTTTATGAAGGATTCACACATAATATGGTAATTATTAAGGACACTGCCGTGTTACAACTTTTATATGTGTAATCTATAAAAGTAATTTATTAATAGACCATTTAACACATTTGAAATGCTCGTATCATCATTGCTGATGATTAAAACTGTTTACAGATTATATTGTGTGTATTTATAATATACCTTTACAAACAAATACAATTGCAGTTTCTGTCTGTGATGCTAAAAAAACAACTTTTTGATGATTGCCTATGCATGTTAAGGTACTCAATCACGGTACTTATACTGACTGTCTGTCTTTCTATCTATTTGTTCCATTTAATCTCTGAAATGGATAGGCCTATTTTCTAACTTAGACAATTTACATTTTAGAAAAAGTATGAAGATACCGCACTTATAGAATATTTAACTGCGTCACTGGCGTATTTATATTCGCATCGAGTCGACGGCGTCCGGACCTGAACCACTGAAGAAATCAACCGCGGTCATCGGCGAAACGTCTGGAATACCAGTTTCCGATGGACCACGGCCAAACAGCCCGGAAGCAGTATATTCTACATGCAACGCCGGCCATGAAAGCCTAAAGATGTAGATACCGCACTAGCAAAAAACCACAGATCTAAGTCGCGGCCACAACTAGTAAATGAATATTATGTGTGAATACATTATTGTATGACTGTAATGCAACTTTCGAGTTGGAACGTCGCGCGTCACCGCAGCGTCGCACTGGGGCGCAAGGCAGACGATGTAATCACTCTAACAGTACCGTCAACATAAAAGTAATTTTTATACTTGTGGCAAATTATAAGGTACAGGACCTTATTATCTGACTCATAAACCGTCTGCAAAAAAAACAGCTTGAATAATTTATAAGTACTTATGTAGGTGTAATGAATAGTATTATGCGACTTAATTGTATGTTGCTTCTGTTTACTGGAAAAGGAGTACCGAGATTGTGTAATGAGATCTTGCATTTTATAGAATGAAAGCCATATAAGAACTGTCAGTAAATATAATAAAATTATGATAATTATCGAAAGTTTACGCGAATGTTAACATTAAAATAACGGACTCTATTGCTATTTATCTAGTGGTATTTTATTATTTACACTCATCCCAACGTTTCAGTTGCTTTTCAGCAGCCATTGTCACGGGGTCTCCAGGCAGAAAAGTAGGGTACCTATAGATTTAAATAGCAATCCTGTTTATGTATTACATTTAGTAAGGTATGTATATAAATATACAAAGAAAAGAATAGAAAAGAAGAGCATACCATAACGTAACTTCACGCATGGATCCCGGAAGGGGTAAGTAGAGGAGTATTACACACCCACGATACATCAATGTTGGTCCCAATGTAATAGGGGGGCGAGCTTATTGCCATCTACCGGGCGCATGACTAAGCGAGCGATAATTATCATTTTTAATACACACATAACTACGAAAAGTCAGATTATAATTTATTATTTCTCTATAATATGTGTATGCGGCACACCTGTGCAGAGGCTTCATACGTGTTCCAAACTAATGTATCACTTACATTTTTATGTCACTTTTATGTCTATACACGTTGTAATACTTCGCAAAACTACGTAGTTCACAAATAAACTATATAAATATTACTGTGAACTTTCTCTGCTAACCTTACTCGCGGAAAAAAGCCTGGCGAGCTCCGATAGAATCAACACGTAATTTTGTATGATTAATTTAAAACAATAATAATTTAAATCAGCAATGTTGAACAATGCATTTCGGTCTATATCTCTTAATTAACCCCCGATGCAAAAACGACGGGGTGTTATAAGTTTGACGTGTCTGTCTATGTGTCTGTCTGTGGCATCGTAGCTTCCGAACGAGTGAACCGATTTTGTTTATTTTTTTTCATTTGAAAGGTGAATTAGTCGGCAGTGTTCTTAGCCTTGTCAGGCGTTTTTTAAATGTTTAATTTATAATCAATATTGAAGTGTGAAAAATATTTTGTGACCAACGCAAACATGTAATTAAAACTTTTAAATGCCACTCTATTTTAATAGCCATAAAGCTCAAAATTTGAGTCTTTGGGTTTAAGGGTAACTTTTTTCAAATATATGTAATGAGTGTCACAAAACAGGCAGGTGTCGACACTCTTTTTCAGTCTATAAACTACAATCATGTTGGTAATAAAGTACGAAACTATAATTGCCTGGAAATGACACATTGACGAATAATTGAATTTTGAAATATTTACGACGTACGTAGGCCATAAATAAAAAATTTGCATTATTATGTTTTAAGGTAAACTAGGGTGTTACGGATAGGTAGAACGAATGATATTTGAATAAATGAGAAATCAAGTCCACAAGTAGAGTAAATGAGCTGGCCAGTCAAAGCGCCCTCGTGGAACATACAATGATCAAATTGACAATGTCCGACGGGCTTGCGGGCTATGTGTAAGGAATGGTTGAAAATGATGGATACTGTCCAACAGGCAAAGTATATATCCGTGGTACTATCGTAGATGAATACTATCTATAATAAATACAGCACACAAGAATGGGAATAACATGGAGTCTTGTGCGTCAGTCACATATATATTCAGAACAGCTGTCGTCCACCACGGCACTTACACGGCACGGCCTTATACGTCTATCTCATGCCTATATACCCATATCCGAAGTGCTAAGCAGATAGGCAATAACATCGAAGTTTCACTGTTTTTTTTTTGCCCTATGTAATTGAGGCAAAAAAAATATTTTCGGCAAGTCTCAATTAATAGTCGGGGTGCGAGAGAAATGCCTTGTGGAACACTTAACACTCCGGCGTCTGAAGACCCAAGACGGCGTGCAGTTTAAGTCGGTTCAAGCCCGAATATAAATATAGGGATTGCCTCAAGAAAAAAAAGAAAAAAGGTGCCTCAAGCTCAGTAGTCGATGTAGTCCATTGTAATATTAAATTTTTAGGGCTTAGCGTGCAAAAGTCAGAATATGCAATTTTAATTTTTTGAGTGCCTAGAGAGGGTTGGTTTGAAGTTAAATCCAAGTTTGTGGGGTCGTAAACCTTGTTCCGCGGCCGCCATTTTGAAAAAGTGGTGCGAATGGGTTTTACGCTGTATTAGGAAAACTATGCCTCGCACAGAAAATTTGCAAAAGCAGTTTGTTGAAAATTAAATTTTCTAAAACTTTGGTTCTGGTCCTTTTATCCGTAGAATAAAAGGTATCCAAGTTGTTAACGAAAATAGATTAAAAAATGGGAACAAATTTTCTTTCATCATATCAACTATTTTCGAATTTTATTAATTTTTTAGGTAGAGCCCTCCTTAATACAAATGCAGTAGTTGCATAATGAAATGTTTTCTGTGCGACGAATAGTTTGCCCACTTTAGCGTAAAAACAATTCACACCTATTTCATAATGGTGGCCGCGGGACAAGGATTGCGACCCAACAAACTTGGATTTAACTTTACTCTCGACCTCCAAAATATATAATTGCGTTCTCTAAATTCTAATAGACTTCTGAGAAAGACCAAATCGAAGGCCTCTGTTAAATTCACCCTGATTGCTAGAGCTTCTCTTTAACTCTCGATGGCTTACGCCTATCAGTAGTTGTGTAGGAAGCGGCTGCCGTCTGGCCCTCCAACCCCATCAGGAAAACCTGCGCCTGAGCCTCGTCCGTCAACCGGTAGGTGTACAACTTGTAGGTGAAGTTGAATTGGACCCCTAAGATCGTGGCACTATCAATGTGTATAGTAGTATAGTAAGCCACATGTTTGATTGACACTTAAATTATTTGAAGAAAAATACTTCACAAGAAACCCTGCAGCATATTTCTCAAATACTTAAAATTATCGATCAAGAGTCTTCAACGATGATTGGCCGCCAGTTGTCTTCACCACAACGGCAAACGCTTTCGCGTGATCAACTTGATCAGTATTCGGTTTCTGACCGCAAGAGTGTTGATGGAAAACGATCTTGTTGATTCATTTATAGAAAAATGGTTTTATTATAGGCTTGGTTAATCACATTGAGAATAGAACTTTTTTGTTTTGTTCGGTTTATAACTACCATAAAATTGACAAAGTATATCTTTTTTTTAATTTACACAAAATATAGAACTTATTTTCTGACAAACATGATATTTCTTTTCTTAAAGAATTTTGTTATTTAGTTTCGACTACAAGCCTGCTGCACTAAGATGTGAAGAAGCTATTTTAGGGTTACTGTAAATTAAACATTTAACATACACATCTAATGTTAAGCGGTTGCCATTATCCAGGCTTGCGTCACCTGAGGTGTCATGACCAACATTCTAATAAAAATAAATTAGTAAAACCCGACGTAGTTCCAACGTTAACGTAACATAAAAAAAACAAATTCAGAGTAATGGGAACTCTATCTTTTCTGTTTGTTATCACGGAACTCCATTACTTCTAATTCGAATTGGCAAATTCTTTATCTGAAAAAACATTGTTAGTTTTGATCATGGAATAAATGAGGAGGACGGATGAGGCTCTGGCGTATTATGAAAGATTGACATAACATAACTTCACCCCCGAAAGGGTAGGCAGAGGTGTATTATGAAAGATTAAAAGAGCTTCTGCTCTTCGGCTCCAAATTGCAAACTTTGGTTGCAACCGGGATTGGTGTTCAGATGAAATACATGATGAATTGAGCTCATTAAATATTATTATAGCCATATACATAGCGATTTTACTATCTTTAATAGGTCAAGGCATACAATATACAATGATCAATACATTTGCATTCAGAAAGTATCACTTGGTAATATATTTTCTATAACAGGTCAATCGGTCAATGCATATAATAAAATTGTTGCATTCAAAAACTCCCACTAAAAGTTAAAGTACTTAGGAAGTAAAGATGAAGAAAGCCACAGATTGCATACAGAACTTTCTCAAGCATGAATCGGAACAATTATATAAAATTGTTGAAGTCTTCTAAAAACTATACTGTTAATTTTGAACATTTTCAAAATTCAAACGCAATAAAGTTTAAAAACAATTTGTGTCTGAACACACAAAGTACTGTAGTGTTCGGACCTCCTCCCAAACACTACGGTTCGTTTCCTGGCCGTCATGTGTCAGAGTTTAAAAATAAATACTTTGTGTTTCAAATTAGCTTAGGGAAGAAAAAACAATTGCTCCGTGGAGCTGCTTTCGGCTGGGCGGCTGACAGCGGGCGACTAGACGCGCCGCCCGGGTCCGCCGGCCGAAGAGAAGATATTAGTGCAATAAATATTTAGGCTCAGTCCTTGAGCGGAGTTCGCGATTCCCTAGTTCGCAGTAAAATAAAATATACGCGTAAAAACCTCCCTAAACCCGATTTAGGAAGCTTTGATGATATAATAAATGCCCATTTAAACTTCTTCCTCAGTGTTTGTCTTATTATCTACACGAGGTATTGTGGCGTCCAAGCCCCGGACGCTACAACTGGTGGAGGAGTGCCGGTTTCCATACAGCTGGTGGTTGCTACAGCTACAACTGGTGGAGTCGCCGGTTTCCATACAGCTGGTGGTTGCTACAGCTACAATTGGTGTGGAGGAACGCCGGTTTCCATACAACTGGTAGAGGTGCTGGTTGCAACAGGAGCTAGTGGTTGCTACAGCTGGTGAAGCGCTAGTTTCCGCAGAAGTCGGAAACGCCAACATTCTGCAGTTGGCAGTGAATGGATCGATCCCGTACCGTTTGAAGAAAGACGTCGTGCGACAATTGGAGCGACGCATTTATCAGTATCGTTGTTTATTTTGCTTTTATGTGCTTTTATGTGATATTATGTGCTCAACGAGAAGATGGCTATGATGGTGGCTTGTTCCAGAATGTTTCAAGAGCATTGATAGTTGCCTGCGGGTCAATAGGGCCAATAAGGACTATAAGTCTTAGTAGAATTATAATTCACGTAGTGAATAACGTGTTATCTTGAACCGACTAAAACCGCATTACGTACTAGCGTAACTAGTAACTAGTAGTATTTTATTATTAATATGTGTTCTCTGTTTATTTCATATTGCTGCGCTGCGGAAGATAAATAGATTTGTTTTGTTTTTTATGTTCGTGATGTTCTAGCGTAGGAGTTAGGCAATTATTTTTTGTACAATATTGAGAGTTATGATCTAAACTTTGTAAGAGAGTCAAATCGTTCTGGACATAAGCGCCGACGATGATTGAAAGTTAGTTTTCGATCAGACTTTTCTTTATAGAGTAAGTTCTTTCTCTTTAGTGTTGTTTTAAAAAATAATTTAGTAATGTGTAGGCGACATAAATAATTTTATGTCATCTTTCTTTTTAGTTAGGTAGGTCTTAAAAGTACTGTGTTACTAAGTCCTTTCAGGGCAAACCTTAAAATGTATCGGCAAGTGATACCAATAACTTTTCTTTGATGAGGCTGATTGTGGTCAGGTTTCTTTTAACCTGGGTTTTTGCCTGGCCAAGAATGAAGCAATTTTTCTTTGTTCGTGTTTTTCAGTATTTATTACAGTTTAATTGCTATAATTTGAAATTCTACTATCGTTTACTAATTATTACAAAGATTGCTTCGTTATTCCCATTGTAAGGGACAATTCGCATAATTTTTTTTTTTGTGTACAGATTTAGAATGTCTAGGGAGTCAGACTGTCACATGAGGCCTTGGGCGTAGCTGCTGTAGTGTTCGGACCTCGTCCCAAACACTACGGTTCGTTTCCTGGCCGTCATGTGTCAGAGTTTAAAAATAAATACTTTGTGTTTCAAATTAGCTTAGGGAAGAAAAAACAATTGCTCCGTGGAGCTGCTTTCGGCTGGGCGGCTGACAGCGGGCGACTAGACGCGCCGCCCGGGTCCGCCGGCCGAAGAGAAGATATTAGTGCAATAAATATTTAGGCTCAGTCCTTGAGCGGAGTTCGCGATTCCCTAGTTCGCAGTAAAATAAAATATACGCGTAAAAACCTCCCTAAACCCGATTTAGGAAGCTTTGATGATATAATAAATGCCCATTTAAACTTCTTCCTCAGTGTTTGTCTTATTATCTACACGAGGTATTGTGGCGTCCAAGCCCCGGACGCTACAGTACAATACCGACTAACCCCAGGTACAGAATGGTACCTACTACTACGTAAATACAATCGCTGAATGCAATTAGACACATAGCATGCGTGTGTTTCAACTAAACTTCAAACGTTCGTATAATTCATTCCTTACATTTTTCTGTGCTCATAAATTCTGCAACTATTTCGATAACACTGCAAATTTATTCTCAAGGAATGTATTTTGTTCATGTAAAAGCGAGCATGGACTCAAAACCGGGTATGTTCGATACGTCGGCGTATAATCTCACGTGATCTCAGTTTGTTCTTCTTTCAGGCATCTGGTGGGTTTTTACTGATTCGAAATAGGAGTTGTATTCACATGCTTTTATTAGCTTCAACTTTAACTACGTGTGTGAGTAGACCTTGGAAGACATTTTTTTAGGGTTCCGTTACCAAATGGCAAAAAACGGAACCCTTATATATTCGTCATGTCTGTCTGTCTATCCGTCCGTGTGTCACAGCCACTTTTCTCCGAAACATAAGAACTATGCTGTTGAAACTTGGTAAGTAGATGTATTCTCTGAACCACATTAAGATTTCACATAGAAATAGAAAATAAAACAATAAATTTTTGGGGTTCCCCATACTTAGAACTGAAACTCAAAAATATTTTTTTCATCTAACCCATACGTGTGGTATCTATAGATAGGTCTTCAAAAATGATATTGAAGTTTCCAATATCATTTTTTTCTAAACTGAATATTTTGCGCACCTCCAAAGTGGTAAAATGTCCCCTCCCCCCTGGTTTTTTTTTATACCACTAAGGTGGCAGACAAGCACACGGCCCACCTGATGGGAAGCGGTTACCAGGGCCTATGGACGTGTGCAACACCACTGGTGTCACACTCGCGCTTCCGACCCTGTAAAGGAAAGGGGATGGGAAAGGAGTTTGGGAAGGGATGGGAAAGGAGTTTGGGCTCCGGCACTCTCACTCACCAAACGGAACGCAACAGTTCAAATACTGTTACTTGGCGTTGATATTCTGTGAGAGGGTGATGCTTCTCCTTTCGAGTCGGCCCATTCATGCAGCGGCCAAAATGACTGTTGCTTGACTCTACTACTACAAGACAATGATAAAACTTAAAATAAGAGAATGATAAAACTAAAATCTAGTGGGGCGGAAATCACACAGTGATTGTCAAACTTCGGGCCAAACTTAGATATTTTTGTTGCAGTATTTTTATTCAAAATTACGGACCTTAGGCTTTATGCATATTATTCGACGCGTCTTTATATATTGAGCAATAAATATAAAGAAAATGAAATCAAATCAAACGTCTTCCCAATGAAAAAAACCAAAAAAAAAAGATTTTTTAGGGACATGAACGTACAAACCCCAAAATCTAATCAGTTCTTCCCATTAACCAAACAAGATGATTGGCGAAAGAATTCTTTAAATCGGATAAGTGGTTCTTGAGTTATTGCGTAAACAGACATCCAGACCAACAGACAGACCGACACAAAAATTTTTTTTGCTTAATTAGACTTAGAATTTAAGACTTCCACGTCCACCTTTTTGGTGGCCCGAAGTAAAAATTTAATGATGTACATTACCATGTAAACTTCCACCGGAAATTGGTTTGCACGAGATCTTGTAAGTAGTGTTTTTTTACGTCATAAATCGTAAACGTTGATATTTATAATGGTCACGTTAATTCAAATTGAAGTGACCATAATAAAAAAATGGCTTCACCTCGCCTTATGGTAAGTAAAGTCTCAGAAATGGGGGACACCAATACAGACTTTTTTTTATATATTTAGGACACGTCAATTTGACTTCACCTCGCCTGATGGGAAGCTAAAGGTAAAGTCTCAGGAAAGAGGGTCACCATTACATACATGTACCATGTTAACAATGATGGCACTCAGCTTGACGGCCTAATCAGAAGAGGATTGTCGTCGCAGCACCGCGTGACACCCACCGGTCCCACTAGTGCTGCGACCACAATCCCCCTGCCCGGCTATGCACTTGCTGACCCCTGAACGCAATCAAACCGAAATTGGATTACTATGGAGGGTTTTTCGCAATCGTGCACGGTGGTACCTACCCGGCCGAATTTTGTGACAAATTTGTGTCATCAAATTTCTACCACCAGTAAATCTACTATCATGGTGGTTATTAGCTTGAAGGCCTTATCAAATGCTTTATCACCCTCCGCTTAAAGGACCCGGGGCGGGGCTGTAGGAAGAAGGAAACACGTGTGCTTTTAAAGAATTCCAAGTCTTTATGGTGGGGCAAAGAAAAGATGCACCGAACCGCTTGGTTCTTGATAGAATTGTTTACTTGTAATTTGTTGTACATATATGCTCCCTCGAACAGAAGGTATCGTTTTTTCTCTAATTAGTGGGTGGACGAGATAGTTGGAATTTACTTTTATTTCAAATACTATACGGAGTTCTTTTTTTTTCGATTACTTTATATTAGTTGGGCCTAAATAACTTGGGGGAGGGGGGGAGTAAGGGGAGAACGGAGTATAACATCTTTTCCGACCCAATTGTCATCCTCACCTGCCCGCGTTAGTGGTTCTTTTCAGAATAGCTAGTGGCGGCGACCCAGTGGTCGCCGCGGTGCTCCCTGCTAGATAACGGACGAGGCAATGGCGACCGAGCAAAGGCGGTATAACCTTACACCCAGTAGGGCAACCATCTGGAATAGGCTACAGCAGCCTGGGGAGCTAAGTTCTCCCCAAAAGGTCTGGTGCAGAAGGCAAGGGGAAACCACTGCACCACTTTCCCAAGAAATCTAGCATGAAATGAGTACACAGAGAGATGATATGGCATGCGATCCGGCCACCACCCGGCGCCGTGTCGATTCCAGGTCGCGTGGTGTGAAGTATGCTACAAGCCACGCTGTGGCGGCCCGCCAGGCTCAGAGTGGACAACATGCTACTGGTGACGGCACTATGCCTTCAAAACACCGATCACTAAGGAAGATGATTGCACTTGCAACGTGGAATGTCCGTGGCATGATAACAGTTGTGAAGAAGGAAACGATTGACAAAGAGCAGCCGGCTTACAAACTAGATATTCTAGGCCTCAGCGAAACTCACATGAGAGGTACAGGGTTTTATAAAACGAGCAGAGGGCATACTGTGTAATTTTCTGGTCCTGATAATGAGAGTAGCAAAGGAGTTGCAATATCTGTTACACCCGAGGGCGATAAAAGTGTTCTGGGATATAATCCTATCAGCGACCGTATAATAATTCTGAAACTCAACACCAAGCCATGTCGTATGAACATTGTTCAGGTATATGCGCCTACAAGCAAAGGTAATGCTAATGAGGAGGAAATTGAACCATTCTATCAGCAGTTAGATGACACTTTCAACTCGTTGCCTAAGAGAGAAGTGAATATCTTGATAGGAGAACTTAATGCTAAAGTTGGATGCACGGAGTACGATGACGATCTGAGAGATGTTGTTGGTCGATTTGGGCTAGGCGTCCGGAATGACAGAGGAGACCGATGGCTACAATTCTGTGCGGCAAATTCTCTGTCCATAATGAACACCTGGTTCCAACACCATCCTCGACAACTTTATACGTGGACATCGCCAGGAGACCGCACCAGAAACCAAATCGACTACATTGCAGTTCCGAAAAGATGGAGATCAAGCGTAACCAACACCAAGACCTACCCAGGTGCTGACTGTGGCAGTGATCATTCGCTGCTGGTTGCAAAAATGGTCATCAAGCTTAAGAGATGCTTTCGACTAGTCAGTAAGCAGAAACGAAGGCTTACACCTGGAAAACAGACGAATTTTAAAGCTCGGTTTTAGCAACATCTGACAACAGGAGTACATATAGGTGATAGCTCTGATGTGAACGAGAATTGGAGGAAGTTTAAAGAAATGGTACTTACAGCTCACCAAGAAAGTCAAATTGAAATACGTGATTCACCCCGCAGTTCATGGTTATCGGATGAGACATGGAACATCATACATAAAAAGAAAGATCTACTGAAAAACCTATCAAATCCGAATTGTCGCGAGCAATACAAGGATCTCTCAACGGAAGTACAGCGTCGGTCTAGGGTTGATAAAAACAGGTATTTCAATAATATTTGTTCTAAGATTGAGAATCATGCCCAAAAGATTATGAATTACTATTTATGAATATAAACACTATAAGGCTAAAACGTGGGCTGTGGAGGATGCAAGGGGAAGGTTGCTCAGAGATTGATAAGGATGTAGACAGGTGGAGAGGTTATTGCGAAGACGCCATAGCAACAGCAATAAACCTGCCACATAGCATGACCGATATTCCTCAAGAGCCAGTAATCTTAAGATCTGAAATCGAATTTGCGATGAAGAAGCTCAAAAGTAACAAGTCGGCCGGAAGTGACTGTATTTTTGCAGAGAATTTGAAGCTTGTTGGGGACGAAGGTATATGCATCCTACAAAACCTTTGCAATCAAATATGGAGAAGCGGCGAATGGATCAGTGAGTGGCAAGAATCCATTTTAATACCTCTGCACAAGAAAGGATCAACTAAGTCCTGTGGCAATTACAGGACTGTAGCGCTCATATCCCATGCTAGCAAAATTCTACTGTACGTGATAAACGAACGCCTTAAAGCATTCTTGCAGTGGCAGATACCAGTGGAGCAAGCGGGATTTGTAAAAGGACGGGGTACAAGGGAACAAATCATGAATGGGATAGCTCACACGGGTCTACTACGTTAAAAAAACATTTTAGGTCCCTAATATGGATATACTTTCTATAAGTTACAGCTGTTGCTTAATTAAAAATACACAGGCAATTCACTCAAAAATTGGGGTTTTTTCAGTGAAAATCTATTTAATTACTCCCACGTGGCGTGGTGGTAGAGCGTTTGACTGCAACGTCAGAAGTCGGGTTCGATTCGCGCTCAGTGCAAATCTTTGTTTGCATGAGTATGGTTTGGGTGTTTTTATTTTTTATGTATTTACTAAAATAAATGTAGGCTTCATATGTTTATCGTCATTCTAGAACCCATAGGGCGAGCTATTTGAGCTTTGTTTACTTCGGGTCTGGATAGCACTGTGTAGAATGTGTTAGATTATTAATTTAATTAAACTAAGTCCTTACGTGTTACTCAATGAAATTCATTGCGTTAAATGCGGTAACGTAGTTTAGTTCACCCTGATCACAGTTCATCATAGCTGAAATTTTCTCTTTTACGTGTAGAAAGCGCTGCTTTTACCTGTATAAATAAGCTGATTTGATAGGAAAGATCACATGACCATCATCAGAATCCCAGTGTGAGTGGTAGAGTCAAGCAACAGTCATTTTGGCCGTTGCATGAATGGGCCGACTCGACCGGGGAAGCACCACCCTCTTACAGAATATCGACGCCAAGTACCTAACAGTATTTGAACTGTTGTGTTCCGTTTGGTGAGTGAGAGTGCCGGAGCCCAAATTCCTTTCCCATCCCCTTTCCTTTACAGGGTCGGCAGCGCGAGTGTAACGCCACTGGTGTTGCATACGTCCATAGGCCGCGGTAACCGCTTCCCATCAGGTGCGTGTGCTTGTCTGCCTCCTTAGTGGTATAAAAAAAAAAAAGTCCCAGATCCCAGCTTTGGAGCCCGGGATCGGAACTTTCTTATGTGGCTTATTGTAACATTTTCGGGAGCGGCTGTGGCCTGAGAAGAAGAAAGCCTGTGCCAATCGCCCGTTGTTTGACAGATGTACCAGCTAGAAGGGCCCTATCACCTAGAAAAATAAATAGAAAAGTAGAAATTGTAGGTCCCTAATATGGACATGTTTTCTATTAGGTACCTTCAGCTGTTGCTTAATTAAGTATACACATGAACCCAAATTTTGAATATGGCGGTTAAAATAAGCGGGTCCTTATAAATTACCTCAAAGCTTATAAAATTCGTTATACCAATTTATGCGAAAAATATTCCTCATTCCCTTCATTAGCATAAAAATGCACATAAATTAAACACGCGATAAGTACTTACTACGTAGGTACACTTTTTTCTTCCCAATCAAAGCACGCCGACTTACACTAACCATACTAACTAATAATAAAGCTGATGTATGTTTGTCTTAACGCTAATCTTTAGAAGTGTCAGTGCAATTTGAAAAGTTATCTATGAATTTAGTAGTCCAGTTGTTAGAAAAAGGTTATAGGCTATTTAATATCACGCTACGACTCTTAGGAGCCGAGCAGTAACCAAAAATGATCAGATTGATGAAGGTAGACGCGACTGTCTGTCTGTACGCGATAACCTCAAAGACTATCGAACGGATGTTCATACGGCTTTCACCGATCGATAGTGGGATTCGTGAGGTAGGTTGTGCATAATTATTTAAGGTTTGATCTAAATTAGCTCAATTATGATTATAACTGTGGAAGATGTTAGGAAAAAAAGAATGAGATATTATAATAATAATACCTGGCAACACTGGGAACGAACGGACGACATTTTTGTGCCTGCAGAAAAATATACAAATAAAACAATAAAAAGCTTTCCCAAAACCAAACTATAAATAAATTCCACTATGAAAATAGATATAATTTTACAATAGAATCCAATGAAAACTATAAAATATTAAGATAGAAAATATGACATGACAATACATGACATCTAATGTCTGTCATATATAAAAACCAACAAAATAAAATGTACAAGGACAGAAATGATCACAAGATCCCAGAAAAGGACAGCACGCCTACCATCTCCGGACTCGTCACTAAGCTCCGCCCCACAGTCAACCTCAAGTGGAATCCCTGGGGCGTCGAGCAGCAGCTCTAGTGACGAGTATTTCTCCCCACCGACGTCACCAACACCTGCGCGCCGGCGAGGGAGAGGCCGGCCCCCGGCCTGCTTGGGGTCCCGAGCCCCACCGGCCTCGAATAGGGCCCCCGCTGCCGGTGGTGTAGTGCGTCGCATGCGATGGACTCATATTATGAATGAGAATTGCATGCGCGCCTACTATGGGGCTACAGAGGGAGAAACCATTCGAACGGCGTATCGTGACAGGATGCTTGCTCTGTTTCAGGTCCTCGATCCAACCATCACAGTGTCCGCCCAACGATTGTCGGATCAAGTGCGAGTTATCCAGCGGTGTAACCTGTTGGATCAATCTGTGCTTGATCGGCTCCGCCTGGAGGCACAACCTACTCGCGCGACTCCTTCCTTGATACGGGACTCACCCACCGCGTCGTCAGCTCCGCTGTCAGGAGTGACACCAGCGACATCGGTGGAGCCCGTGGTCGATGATGGAGATTGTGTGAGTACGACTGTTAGCACTCAGGTAAGTGAGCAATTGGGGAGGGCTTTGGAGGACGCTATTCGCCAGTATAGGTCCGCGCCTGAATCTAGGCCACGTCTACCATGTCTGCCCACTCATAGGCGAAATCTGGCACTGATGGGAGCCCTGAATGATTTACTATTCCCGTACATGCGGGCTAGTAAAGATTTGTCTGATACCCACTCGATCATGTACTGTGGAGCAATCGCGGTGTGCCGTGTTCGTGTCAAGTTTCCAGATACTGACCGGGCGCCGCGACCCGCCGAGGTTGTACCCGCTTGGCAGATACGGAACGAGCGGCGTATCAGCACATTCAGGACTCTCATTGCGAAGCTGGTTTGCTTCAGTCGGGGGAATAACCGCCCCCGTATCATGCGTTTCGTGACTCAATCATTTGCCAGAACGGTATTCGGCGCCCGGATTTTGAGGCTAACGTCACGGAGCGCATTGACTACCTGAAGCAGAAAGTCTTTGCATGGGCAGCCCGTATTCGCCGGTACAGAGAGCGCGTGGATCGGTACTGGCAGAATCGCCTTTTCCAGAGTGACCAAAGGAAGGTGTACCGGAAGTGGGATGGAACCGCCCAATGTGTGGTCGATGAGGGGCTGCCAGGAGCCAGTGCCATGATTAATTTCTGGCGTGGTATCTGGTCAGCGCCCGTCGAACACACAGAGGGCGATTGGATGTGCGTTGTTGAGCGTGAATGTGGGAGCATCGAACTCATGGCGTCTATAACTATAGACCCCGAAGACGTGAGTTGTGCGATCCGTACGGCCCCGAACTGGAAAAGTCCTGGACCGGACGGGTTGCACAACTTCTGGATAAAGTGGATCCGGTGCTCCCATGGCCGCTTAGCGACGCAGTTCCAACAAGCCCTCAAAGTTGGCTCCCTTCCCCAGTTTATGACCACCGGGATCACCTTCTTGCTCCATAAGACCGGTAGTACCGTTGAACCTAAAAACTATAGACCCATCACGTGCTTGCCCACTAAGTACAAGCTCCTGACATCCATTCTGACCATCAAAATTAACACACACATTGTTGTGAACAATATTTTGGCCCCCGCTCAGAATGGGTGTAGGGTTGGGTCCCGCGGTACTAAGGAGCTCCTCCTCATAGACATGACTATTAGCCAGCAAGTCCGGCGGAGCCGGGGGGCTCTGTCCGCGGCCTGGATTGACTACAAGAAGGCCTATGATTCGGTGCCTCACTCATGGCTGAGGAGGATCTTAGAGTTGTATAAAATCGATGCAACTCTGAGATCCTTCCTCAGTGCGTGTATGGGGCAGTGGACCACAGTCCTTCGTCAACCGGGCGGCGGGGAGATCTCCTCTGACCCCCAGGACTTCATAAGGATTGAGCGGGGCATCTTCCAGGGCGACTGTCTGAGCCCGCTTTGGTTTTGCCTAGCACTGAATCCTCTCAGCACTTTGTTGAGAGATTCAGGTCTAGGCTACCGGCTTCAGAGAGAGGGTGAGGTTATTAGTCATCTGCTGTACATGGATGACCTCAAACTTTTCACACCGAAACTTCCTGACCGGGTGGAGCTGCTGAAAATCACACAGGTTTTCAGCAACGCCATTGGGATGGAATTCGGTGTGGATAAGTGTGCGGTCTTACATGTGCAGCGGGGGAAAGTTGTGAATTCTACGAATTTGCAACTTTCTGAAACTATGACTCTCAGATCTCTCTCTGAAACCGAAACCTTCGTAACCTTCGAAAACGAAGTATCTCGGTATGGCAGAGTCTTTGGGTATCTCAGTAGTGGATATCAAGAAATCGGTGAAGGAACGCTTCTTCTGCCGCTTCACAAGAGTACTCAACAGTCTTTTGTCGGGCGGCAACAAGGTGCGAGCCTTCAACGGTTGGGTGATGCCTCTACTGACTTACTCCTTTGGCATACTGAGATGGACTCAGACTGAGCTGGACGCCCTGGATAGAAAGGTCCGTCAACTGCTCACCACTCATCGCATGCTACACCCGCGCTCGTCTGTTATGAGACTGTACATCCCACGGAGGTGGGGGGGCTGAGGCTTTTTAAATGCCAAGAACCTCCACAACCGTGAGATGTGCAGACTTAGGGATTATTTCCAGAGCAACGAATGCGGGATGCATCGTGATGTGGTGGCAGTAGACAAGGGTCTCACTCCGCTCTCCTTGGCGAACGAGAACTGGCGCAGACCGACGGTATTGAGCGTCACGGACCGCAAGACCGTATGGGAGGGCAAGGAGCTGCACGGGAGGTTCTATCGAGCCTTAACAGGGCCCGATGTGGACCTTCTGGCCTCGGTGAACTGGCCACGCTTCGGGGACCTCTTTGGGGAAACTGAAGGGTTTGCCTGTGCAATTGCTGACGAGGTCATGATGACGAACAACTATCGGAAATATATCCTGAAGGACGGTACGGTCGACATCTGTCGGGCATGCCGTCGTCCCGGAGAGTCACTCAGGCATATTATTTCGGGTTGTTCTCATCTGGCCAACGGCGAGTACTTGCACAGGCATAACCTAGTGGCCAGGATCATCCACCAGCAACTTGCTCTTCGATATGGCCATGTTGAGTCTGAGGTGCCGTACTATCGGTACACACCGGTGTCGGTTCTTGAAAATAGTCATGCATTGCTCTACTGGGACCGCTCTATTATCACGGACAGGACTATTGCTTGCAATAAGCCTGATATCGTGGTAGTCGACCGGCCCCAGCGCCGGGCAATGATCGTTGACATCACCATCCCGCATGACGAGAACCTCTTGAAGGCTGAGAAGGACAAAATCAGCAAGTATCTTGACTTGGCTCATGAGGTTACCGCCATGTGGGATGTCGATTCAACGATCATTGTCCCGATAATCATTTCGGCGAACGGGCTGATAGCGAAGAGCCTCGACCAACACCTCAAGAGACTCTCGCTAGATGGTTGGGTCAAGGGTCAGATGCAGAAGGCGGTCATCCTCGACACGGCACGCATTGTCCGGAGGTTTCTCTCTCTGTGACCCCGACTGCCGGTAGCTTGGGCCCTACCACGCTGCCGGTGGAGCACTATTTTTTATATTTTTAAATAGATGTTTTTTTGTTTTAATATGTATTTAAAAATGTAATTTATAAGTAATTTTAAAGTGAATAAAGAGATAATAATAATAATAATATCTCTTTATTGTACACCAAAGACATTAAAAACAGGAACGAATATACATTTTGTGATATTAGTACAATTGGCGGCCTTATCGCTCTGAGGCAATCTCTTACAGGATGGATGGAGAGTAAAAAGAGGAGAAAGAAAAGTTTTGGGGTAGTTGGGTGTACTTTGGAATAGTACATACATGCACATATAAACATTATAAATACCTAGATATAGGTAATATATAGTAAAACTTACTTAAATCATACATACACTACATACCAATCAATACACATATAGATAGGTACCCAATTATTAATTATATATTAGTGACAATACTTAAAATGGAAAAACATCTAAAAGTGACGTCTATGCTTCGCCTATGCCAAAAACGTAGTGCTCATTGACTAGCCTTTTAAATGCAGGCAAAGACTGTGCACGTCTTATGTTCACTGGAAGAGCATTCCATAACCGAGCCGCTTGAACTGAAAAAGAATTGTCAGTAAAGTTGGTAGAGTGACTCGGCATTTTTAATCTCAAATTCTCTGATGATCTCAATGTTCTTGAGTGCGTATTATGCAAGAACTCAAACCGCTGTTTGAGGTAAGGAGGTGTAAGCGGATTGAATAATATGTTATATAATAAGGAGAGAATATGAGCATTCCGGCGAAGGCGTATGGGTAACCACTTGAGCTTTCTTCGAAATTCAGAAACGTGATCATATTTGCGAAGATCAAATATGAATCTTATGCAAAGATTTTGGAGTCTCTCAAGCTTGTTAAGTTGGTCTTCAGTGAGATCTAGATAGCTGGCATCAGCATAGTCGAGGATAGGGAGAAGAAGAGATTGTGCAAGCGCAATCTTAGTGGCAGTTGGTAGGAAATTTTGAAGCCTACGCAGGGACCCTGCAGCTGCAAACATTTTACACCTCAGTTCTTGGATTTGTGGACCCCACGATAAACATCTATCTATGAATATCCCCAGGTTATTAACCGTACTACTGTAAGGGATATTTACTCCACTACAAGTCACTTGAGGAAGAAGGGACCAGTCCACCTTAGCTATCAACCCAGAGCTACCGACAACAATGACCTGAGTTTTGCATGGATTTACCTCAAGACCGTACGAGGTGCTCCATTTGCAAATGGAAGTAAGGTAAACTCTGCCCTGCGAAGCCGGGCCGGGTTGCTAGTACAAAACAAACAGATAATGCAAAAAAAATGCATTTCAATAGAAATTGATGCATTGCTTTCAATAGAGAAATTAATTGATGTAATATCTGTTGGTTCAATAATTTATTCGTACAATGACGAATATAGGGCTCGGCGAGTCTGCAACTAATATTTTTAATGTGTTCGCTCCATTATCGGTGTGATGGCGATCTGTGACGAAACACGCGGCAAATATGATGCATTGGCACGATCACAGATAACACAGACCGAATCGTTTAAAGTATATTGAATACGATCTTCGAATTTCGAAATAAATAATTTTGAGTCTTATTTTGATAACGTTAAAGTACTAGTTTCTGAACGTTTGTTATGAGGGTGCATCCGTATTTTGGTAGTTGTTTTGCTATAGCAATTAGTAATGTAGGGAAATCAATGAGGCCCCATACCGTAGATTACTTGGCTGCATGGAATGAATGATCGAACCTTTGTTTTGATGTATCTGTTTCAGCAGTTTTTAAATAGAAAAATATCTGCAACTGATGGGCGTAAACTTCGTATGAACATACATATTGATAACGTTTGACATCCCAGAAGGGTTAGATAGAGGTGAATTAACATAATACCCACATTTCACCTCTGTATTCGGCTTCATGTAATAGGGGTAAGCTTATTGCCGTTTACCGGGCACTTTTGCTTGACTCACGCTGTTAAGGATGGTTCTCTGGTTGCGATAAGACCGCCCATTGTGCTAGTAACTTTTATGTAGTGATTTGTATCCTTTGTTTAGTGTGCAATCAAGAATTTTTATCTATCTATCTCAGTCACCTTCTACGACAATCATTAGGAGGAGATAGGTTGGTTACTTACATTCCTTGTATGGATGTATGAATGGCCATCTTTCCATCCATATATCCGTATGTATGGATCAAATGGATGAATGGATGTTTATTACTTTTTAATGCAAAACGGATTAAGATGTAAATTGGCACAGAGATATATTATAGTCTGGAAAAGGACAAAGACAATTCAATCCCGGGAACAGTTTCCTGTGGGGTCGCAGGAACGGGATCTATACTTTACCAGCTAGTAGATATCTAATATACCAAAGTTGATTATGAAGATACCTACCAAACAAGTGAGAAATAAAAGTTCTCATTAGTTCCATGGCACAAATTGACATTGGAACATTGGAACTAGTGAGAACAACCCAATTGATTAACCGGCACGACATTGCCTCAGTGTTAACAATACATCTTTCCATACTAATGTACCTAATAATATATTATCATCAAGATTTTTATCTGATTTTCATCACCGTTGCCAGATAGGACACAATGGACCACATAAACTTTGAAGAAAAAAGATTTTTTTAATTTACGACCCCCAAGGAAGAATTTAAATGTGTAATTAAATATCAGGACTAGACAAACTGAATAAATATTCTAATCAGTCACTGTGGTGATTGTAAAAAGCGCAGTGGCGGGCGGTGGCGATGTGCGATAAGGCCGTGTCACACGGGCGCGGGGCATAAACGAGCGATTGTGCGCCCGCACACGGCGCCTGCGCGCTTTGCATAACAAAGGGCGCAATTTGGACGAAAAATGGCCGCAATCTCAGAATATCTCGGATGAATTCGGGTGCGCTCGGCTCATGCGCCCGCGACTGTGGAATAGATAACAGTAATGAGACTAGTTATACCTTTTTTTTTTTTTTTATCGTGCGGAAATCCCTTCGGATACCCCCCCGCCGGCCAGCGGGGGCGGTTATGTCGGGCTTGCACCGACTAAAACCGCACGCCGTCTCGGGTCTTCAGACGCCGGGGTGTAAGGTTACCCATAGAGCATATCCCTCGCACCTCGACTGACCCTGGGCCATCTCACCACTAACAGCATCGCTCATCCTGTCTCCTCTGAAAGCAGAGGAGTACGGAGAGCGATGTGTTCCCGCCACGTTGGGTATTGGCCGACGATCAATGCCAACCCTATGAAGGGGTGAAGGGGAAGCCATTGACCGCCGCCCAGGGTGTACCGGCCGCTCCGATTCCGTTCCCCCCGGACTGCAGCGGGATCGGAATCGGAGCGACACTCGAGGAGGTTACCCTACACACACCCCAGACTAGTTATACCTTTTTTTTTTTTTTTTTTTTTTATCGTGCGGAAATCCCTTCGGATACCCCCCCGCGTGCCAGCGGGGGCGGTTATGTCGGGCTTGAACCGACTAAAACCGCACGCCGTCTCGGGTCTACAGACGCCGGGGTGTAAGGTTGCCCATAGAGCATATCCCTCGCACCCCGACTGAAGACTAGTTATACCTAAGTGCTATGGTGCCGTCCTCAAGCTAATAGGCGGCCAAGTGTTATTTAAACCATTTTCACCTTTTAATTTTAAACAAATAAAAAGATAGCAACTTTATCTCATAAAAGCTCAAAAAAATATCCATCTTCTGATAAATGGCAACGTAATTGTAGATTTATAGAAAGTACTAGGTTTAAAAAATAATAATTTAAAAAAAACTTTTGCACTAAAACAAAAATAATCTTATGCAAGGGTTCTAAATGCGATACAAGCTTTTAAAATCAGCACAACGCTTGCAGAAAATTATTATTTTAGTGTCTGCACAACAGATTTTTTTTTTAAAGCTGGTTTTTATAATATTTCCTTATTTAATTATTTTATTTTCAACCTTTTTATTTCATTAATATCATTTAGCAACAGAGTGCTAGCCAAGACTAGCCAAAGCAGCTTAACACAAAAAGTCTATCATGTTTAGTTCCAGACCACCTTCAGACTCCATCTTCAGACCTTGGATATTATGTAGCACCTCTGGTTACCAAGACAAAACAAATGAGCCGCTAGGTTTATCTTGTTTAGCTTGAGAGTTCCTATAGCCACCTTCCTACTCCATCATCAGACCCTGAATACCATGTCACACCAGTGAGTTTTTCAAAACAAAACATATGAACCGAAACTCCATAGATTTATCTTGTTTGGCTTAGGAATTCGGTGTGTTCCCGTTTCGACTTCCCGCTGTCCCCATAATGGGGACTGCATCAATGGGGTCAACGGGAATACACCAGGAATTCCTATGGCCATCTTCTTACTCCATCATCAGAACCTGAATACCATGTTACATCAGAGAGTTTGACAAGACAGAACAAATGAGCCCAATCTCGATAGGTTTACCTTGTATAGTTTACGAGTTCCAATGACCACCTTCCTATCCCACCAGACCCTGAGTACCATGTAACACCGATGAGTTTGTCAAGACAAAACAAACGAGCCCAAACTCGATAGGTCTTATTCAGTTTAGCTTAGGAGTTCCTAAGCCCACCTTCCTACTCTATCATCAGACCAGCTCCATGGTACTATATGAATGCATTGTCATCCAAACTAAACGTGTATGCAAAATTTCATCTCAATTGGTTGAGGATAACTGCTTCATACTTACATACATAGAGAGCTAGCTAAATAAAAGCTTGTAAAAGATACCCTCGTTTTATAGTAGGTATATAGTGGTATATATGAAATTTTTTAGCCACACATTCACGCTCGTTACATCAAAGCGATTACACCTATTGGCCATTTTTTTTTCGTTGTATTCATTGGGTACAGAGACAAGCTACCGGTAGTTAGGTTTCCAGAAAGAGGGATCTCTTCATTATAATAGGTGCCGATAAAGCCATCCGCTGCGTTGAGCGTGCATTGCGTGCGCATGCGGCGGGTTACGTAGCGTCGTGAACAAATAGTTTGACGGGCGACCCGCCTAAACATACACAGCACGACGTACATGGGCACGCGACTGGCGCATGCGCAACACAGTAAACGGCCTTATACCTGCGGTCATCAGCATCAAGCCCTTGATCCGATCATCTAAAATGCAAGTTTTCATAAAAGTTGCGGTGTTTTTCTCTTTCAAATTTTAATAAATAAAAAAAAATCTCTTTCATAAATAGTGCTAAAGTAGCAAACACGCACACGGCTCACTTGAATGTAAGTGGCTTCCGTAAAATAAGAGACTTGCTATTGCCCCATACTCCATATGAAATATGGGTCCCATGTCCGCAATCCACAGAAACCTATGTCTGTAGATAAAAGCCTATATTCATCCAGATCCGTTCAGCCATTTTTGAGTAAAACACTAAAAAGACACCCAGCCTACCATACATTCATCCATCTTCGAGTATCGAGAAATTCCAGAGATTTAAGTGCGGCTGGTTGACGGACACGGCTCCGGCTCAGAAATTTCTCTCGGATTTGACGATTCAGATGACAGTCGGTCCCATAAAAGCCAACATTAACCAATTCATAAAGAAAGGAGGAGTGGGACAGCGGACTTGGAATTAGCGCTTGGATAATGATGATCCATCCATCCTCACCAACTTTCACATGTAGTAAAATACGAAAGAGCCTATTAAACACTGGCACTCTAACAAGCTGTAGGAAATGAAGAAAGAAAGAAAAACATTGTAGTTAGGACTCTTCTTCTTCCTTCCCTGTTCCCATTATTTGGGGTCGGGTCTCCTCACTTTTCTGCGTCAAGACTGCAGTCTGTCTTGGGTTGTCGGTTCTGGCAATTGGGCTTTCTTGAGGTCTCTCTCGATATTGGAACACCAGGTCGAGAGTGGGCGGCCTCTGCCTGTCTTTTGTTCTGGGATATTTAGGGCTAATTTCACTACGTGATCTTCGCTGCCTCTTTTTAAATGTCCATACCATCTGAGGCGGTGTTCAGTCATTTTGTCCATGATACCTTTAAAACTGCCGAGTATGTGTTCATTGTGCACCTTATCCAATCCGGTCACCCCTCCTCCCCACCTCAGCATCTTCATCTCATTGACATGCACGTGTTGTTCATGCGTCTTCTTAGCTGTCCAAGATTGGGACCCATATAATAATGCTGGGCGGACTGCAGTCTTATATACTTTGCCCTTGGTTTTCACGGGCATGCGAGGATCACACAACACTCTGGTAAGCGTTCGCTATTGTAGTTAGGACACGCACAATAAAAACAAAGAGTAACTTACAATCTAGTCTTAAATTCTATATATTTATGCATATTGTGCGAACCTAAATATTGTCGCCATCTCAGTATAAACGCTGTACATAAGACATTGAGCATGCGCAGTGCTGGTTTTCAGTGGAAATGCAAGTCGATATCAAGTGAGAGGGAAGCACTTTCCGGATAAGTCCTAGTTCGTGAGGTAAGATTTAAAACAAAGATTTCAGTTTTGGACAAATTCTGAACACGTTTGAACTGATATAGATTAAAATATGATGATATCCATCTAGATATTTATTATTCTACTCTTGCGCAGCACGACTTGCATTTCACCTAATGAATATTTTACATAGTTATTATGTTTCTGTATAGGTAAGTATGAAACACGACTGTTGTTTTATCTGTAGTTAAAAAGCTACTCACTAGATCTTCATCATTACACTGTTAGTCCCGGTTGCATCCAAAGCTTGGACTTTGGAACTCGCGGTTCCTACACTTTCTCTTGATTTGGCTTATCTTGACTTTTGCGGGAGCAACTGCCGTCTTATCGGCCCTATTGATCTGGCCGACAGGATACCCTGCGCCAGAGCCTCGTCTGTTATTCAGCAGGTGTACAGGCATCTTGGTGGGGCCCCATACAGCGAAGCTATTCACGGGATCGACTTGTACAAAAAGATACTGTGTTAGTACTTTGCTAAATTCAACTGCTACAGAAATATGTAGCCCCTAAATCTGTAAGGCTTGTTACTTGTACTTAATGACTTAAAAAATAGAATGTAGTACCTTTTTAATTCCTATACCTAGGGTTGGCTGTCCTGCCACTAGGCAGAAAGTGAAAGAGTCAGGAGACAGATGAAAAAATTTGCTGTAGGTAGTGTTTACAAAAATTGGAGGCAGATAAGAACATAAAAGTAAATTCATTCTCATTCTTATTAAAGCATTATGTATTCATTTCATAAAGTATACATCGCTTACAGACAATTAGTATTTAATTTAACTGTTAAACAACTACTAATATAGATAAGATATTTAATGAGGCCTTACTTAAAAGTCATGCTATCTTTTACAGCAAGAAATATTTAGACACGATTGCGAGACTTGAAGCCTATTGTAATTAACAATGCGTGGTATCTATCAGCAGTAATTAACATTATTATACAAACGTTGCTATAACCAGCAGTTACAACACGCCTCCGTGTTTATTTGTTCATAACAATTGCTAGTTTTTGTAAAAAATTTGCATGCGACCGTAGAACAATACGTAGCGAAGTCGACTTGTTAATATCATTGAGAATTAACCGGCAGTGGATTGTCGCGACCACTGTGAACAATACAAAACGTTCCCGAGCAAAAACAAACTACAGAAACGGAGCCACAACAAGAAGAATAGGAAAATTGCTTTTGTTAAAAAAATCTATTTGTTCGTGTCTCGAGATGAACGCGCCTACACGGTGCGTCGGCGGCGGACCAATCGCGCGCAGGCAGCTTCCCGCCCCCGCAGAGTCCGCCAATGGCGGTCCAATCTATCGCCGCAAGAGCAGTTTCCTTTTTTAAAAGTTTCGCCCTCAACTTCCATCCGATTTCCCGCCTCGACTCCTTAAATTATGGACGGTGAAAAAATAAGTTGATTTATTTATTAAGACGCGAGTTTTTACGATGTTAAATTATGACGTTGGCTGAAGCCTCAGCTTCTTCTGAATCTTTCACAGTTTTTACGTCAACTTTCCACTTGGATTGTACCACCATATACCCAGAACTTTAAATTTATTGCATTTTTATATTTTTCTACATGAGAGCGATGAGCAAATTTGACAATCATGTTATGTTACTCTCATTTGTAGACTCAATTTATGACTATGTAAATCCTATTAATAGCTCCACGCCTTAACTTCATGTGTACCTTTTTTTTTTTTTTTTTTTTTTTTTTTTTTCGTGCGGAAATCCCTTCGGATACCCCCCCGCGTGCCAGCGGGGGCGGTTATGTCGGGCTTGAACCGACTAAAACCGCACCCCGTCTCGGGTCTACAGACGCCGGGGTGTAAGGTTGCCCATAGAGCATATCCCTCGCACCCCGACTGTGTGTACCTATGTGATCAATTCCTAAGTAGTTGGATTAATAAAAAACCGACATTCATACATAATTTGTTGAAAACATCACGTTTTAATTTGAATTTCGAATGTCATTAAATAACTTAACAGATATAAAATGTCATAATTAAAAGCTTTAGATATCAGATTACCTACTTCCCATCGTAAAATACTATTTTTGTCAGCAACATCTCAGTTTTGCATCCACAAATGAAATTTTCGAACTCGTCGATAGCGATGGTATCAGTAGATACTATTTAAAATATAAGATCAGAACCTATTACACATGTGTGGAGCCGAGAGCAATAGCTAGTCTTCTATACAAAAAATTAAATTAAAGTGTCTGTTTGTAATGTTAAAATAACAGGTTTTAAATAAATGCATATGAGTGTAGTACGATACATAAGTATAATAAAAAAGTAATAATAAGATTTTTTTTCTGTTTGTCTGTCTTTCTGTCTGTTTAAATCAGATATTATCCGGAACAGCTGGGCCTATTTGGACGGGACATTCACTGACAAATAGGTAGATAATATTATGAGAAGTAACATAGGCTACTTTTATTTCAGAAAAAGAAATAAGAGCGGGGCGAAAAAAATAAAACCTTAAAAATCTAAACCCGGACCAAGTCGCGGGCACAGCTAGCTAGTTAATATAAAAGACTATAAAGTAATTAATATCTTTTAACCTCTATGTAAATGGCTGTCAGCATTTAACAGAGTTCTAATTATAATTTCAGGCATTTATGTTTTGGTCAGAAGAAAATTGGACTGTGTCAGGTGTGACCAATTAAGTCTAAAAATGTATTAGCTATTTGGGTGGCAATTACTCACGGGCGGAATACCGATCCGTTACCGACAGAAACCTCGAAAAATGCCTATGTGCCATGTGTGTAATTGCCTAAATAATAATCTATCTCTGTACCAAAGTTTATATAGATCCGTTTAGCCGTTTGAGTGTGATTGAGTACTAAACATCCATCCATCCTCCAAACTTTTCTTCGCCGGGAGGGAAGGTAAAATTTGAAGAAAAGCCTTCTCCAGAGCCTCGTCCATCAATCACCAGGTATACCGGCTTGCAGGTGAGGTTGGCTTGGCTCCCGATGATCTTGGTCGGGCCTCAAAAATATCCAACAAAATGTATCAATATAAATAATGAAATATAAAAATTAATATCAAATTTGGCTGGTTAAAATGTATTGCTTATTTTTAGGGTTCCATACCAAAAATGAAACCCTTACAGGATCACTTCATTGTCCGTCTGTCTGTCTATATAAAGACTGTTTTCTCAAGTTGAAATTAATATCGAAAACTCAAGTTTGTAAAACTTCTAAACCAACGCAATTAAAAGATACAGCAGTTTCATCATCATCATCCTCCTGCCCTTCTTCCAAAATTTATTTGGGGTCGGCGCTACATGTGTGCTATTCCATTCATCTCTGCTTGCGGTCATCTTAACATTCACTTCCTTCCTAACCATATCCTCTTTCACACAGTCCTTCCATCTCCTCTGAGGTCTTCCTCTCCCCTTGTAACCGTCCACTTCCATACTTTTTTTTTTGTTTTATTTATTTAGCTTAATAATTAATTTACAACACTTAAAATAAAAACATCAGTTGCCTGCCTTCCTTACGATATTATTTTCATCCCTACGCATTACATGTCCGAACCAGGACAAGCGATTTCCTTACAACAATATTTAGACAATCGCAAGGGAATCAAAACCTATGGATATGGGTAGTTCACGTTGAGCTAGAGTCATGAAATTGGCTTATTCTGCTAGATATACCTATTTGTAACTTCAATTTCCAAAAGCAACGTTAAGTATGTCCCTCAATCCAGTTTTTTATCGAACCCATTTTTTTTCATTTTTTTTTATTAATAAAATTAAATAGTTTTTTTCTGTATTATATGAGTATAATAGAGTTTCACCTCGAAACCCGATATGCGCTTGCCCACTATTCCTCCTTCACTTCACCCGGTCTTCTGCTAGGCAGTGAGACTCGCACGACGTCAAACAGCACTTCTTTATTTTGCTTTAATATCTTTACCATAATTGACTTCTAAATTATTATGCTTATAAAAGTGATAGTCACAAATATGACTTTTTTTTTTAATTTGCGGAATCGGATACCCCCCCGCCGGCCAGCGGGGGTGGTTATATCGTGTCTCGACTAAAGCCGCACGGTGTCCTCCCCAAGTGTCCGTTGCCGGGCACCCCGGGTAAGCCCTCGAAAGGATAACCCCCGTGTTGCCGGCGGACTTTGGCTTCCACCGCGGCCTCGCCTGGTGGGGTCGGGTTTTATCCCGCTTCGGTGAGTTGGCAGGCGTGTGTAGGGCACACACGACACGCCTCCGCCACGGCCTGCTTCTGTAAGGACGGCGAGTCGGCCAACTGCCGTCCTCAGGCCCCGATCATGGAGGTCGGTAGTCCCGGGCGTAGATGAGTCTGCGGCGTCCTATGCCTAGGGAAATTCTGATCCCTTGCCCGCTTACCATGGGAACTTATATACCAGGGATAAAAGCCAAATTTCTGGCAGATCCGTTCAGCCGTTATAGCGTGATTGAGTAGCAAACATCGAAACATACAAACATTTTCACAAACTTTCACATTTAAAATATTAGTAGGAAGTAGGATAGGGTTAATATCATTCGTAACGATCATTAGCAAAGGTAAAAGTATGCCAGTATAAATTATGGCATATAATTTATACAAACAAATAGGGAACTCGTCATTACAGGTGGAAGCACCTGTAAGGCAGATGCATCGGTATAACGGGCTTGAGACCTACGCCTCGTGAAATCGATTCGAAATCAGAGCTTCGCAAGGTGCTTATTGCTGCAGTGGAAAAACTACTTGGGGGACCGATTACAGGGCGTAATTGTATCCTATGTAATAAATGAACTAAAGAAACCACAAGATTCTATGGTTAGACAAAAGTCTATGATCCCTTCAAGGTACACCACCGGCAGGGAGTTTGAATCGTTGCACTTTAAAACCGCAGTTGTTTACTGGGCAGTTTCAAATGAACTATTTTAAAAAACAAATGAAGTATATAAAAATGCGAAAGTTTGAATGGAGGGATAGATAGTTGAATTTAATTACTCAATCACGGCAGAACGGAAATTATAAACTGGAATAGCATATAGGGCAGTTTTATCAGTATCAGGATTTCATGGGGGATCAGTATTTCATGGCAGCGGAGCCGCAGGAAACTAGGAGCTAGTACCTAGTTATAAAGATTATATCGACATGGTTCAACTTAGCAGGCCCTGTGCTTCTCTGCCGCTACCAAGTAACGACATTAGTAGTAACAAATGAAAAGCGTATTTAGCCCAGGATCCGGAGGGGGTCAAACGAAAAGGAGGAGATTCTAGGAAAGAGGGGAACAACTACCGTCTGACCTTCCAACTCCTTGTGGAAAACCTGTGCCAGAGCATCGTTCTTCTATCAGCAGGTGTACCGGCTAGCAAGTGAAGTTATCTTGCCACCATAGTTCGTGGTGAGGTCCACTATACACATACACTTTGATCTGTTTATATTTTGCAATCACTCACCTTGCATTCACTCAACTGTGTATCGAATCAAGAACCCGTTTGTTAGCATCGCTACATCTGCGCATGCGCTACTGAGTCACGTATCTCTATTTTGATTGCTGTCAACATTGATAATAAGTAGAATTATGCATTACATGACAGCAATTTCTTATAAAAATTATATATGCTGGATTTGTAAACCTACTTACCTACTACACTAATGAACCCATTTAGTAGCAGTTTTTATTACGATCAGTATTGTCGAAAGTTTAGGGTGTATAGGGTTCCACGACGGACGAAACTCTAGCACACAGTTTCCTCTCTCTCAACGTCAGTCGCTTTCGTTGAAACCTTGATTTGGCTTGATGAGCTTGGCTGCTACATTTTCTTGCGTAAGTACAAATATATACATTTAGATGGGTCTGAATATAATAATTTACTTACATACTTAGTCGGAAATACTTTAAATAAGTAATATCATTAACTATAAGATTCCAAAATACAAAATGTCTCATAAACTCAATCAGATAAGTACACATTAAATATACGAAAAATATGACAGTTATAAATGTCAAAATGTTATAATATTTTTTCTTTAAATTCAATTAACAAAAAAATATATTATCTAAACTAATCAAGTAAGTATATAATATTAATTTATTCTAGGAATGTTGCAAGTCTTGATCTTCTGCATATTTGGGGTTTGTAAGTATAATAATGTTCAGAGCTCTTTATAGGCATGTCTCACAAGCTTTGAGCACACTACAGCACTGAATGAATGGGAATAACCAAATAAACTGAGAAAATATATACACCTACTATAGTTGACTGCTACCTCATTACCGGTGAATTAATAATACAAAATAAAGCAACCTGATTTCGGTCTAGACGTTTTAGGAACCGTAAACATCAAATGAGGTCCCTAAATCATCATGACAAAACATTACAAAAATTTGAAAATGTATCTAGCTTTAAATAATAATCATACATAGCACATTTATAAATCAATCAACTAATAGATAACCGCTATCACGTCTCGATCTTCACCAGAAAACACATATCATTTGCCTAATTAGATTGGGCGTTAAATCGCCAAACAACCATTTATAATCTGTTCATTTAATAATAATGCCGCATAAAAAGCTCGTCAAAGATATTGTCAGGAGATATCGGCCGAACTCTGTTCGCGGGCATCGGTTAAAAAACTCGAAAAAAACTTACTCGAGGCGATCCGTGACTCCTATTTTTTTGTTTTATTATTTTTAATTCATATTATCGTACGGCTATCCCCTTTAATTTTGTTTTTAAGTATGGCCCTTGGTATGCTGGCAGCTACGTTTATGGATATTCAGAATTCCGTGGCGTATCGTCCACGGGGCGATTTCATTTTATGTAAATGTGATGTGAAGGAGTGCGCCCGCACCTCACCGGCCGCACGGCGGCCGCCGCGCTGTGCACCTGCGCATGCGCCTGTAATTGTGACAGATGTAACAGACTCGACCTAACCAATAATTTATTTACAATAACCAATGTTTAGCCACGCGATACTACTAAACTGCTCACATAATTAGACACTCAATACTCGCTATTATCCGTTGTAAAGTAATATCGTAATTTTCACAAAAATTACGAATAATTAATTTTATTGGCAAATTTACTGCCTGAACGGCTGTTTCCAGAAAGCTGTGTTTATAACCTGAGTGTCTTCAAGTTTTGAGTAATTAGGTTGCTGTCTGGTTAATGTGTCCCATCCCCAGCCACATCATCACTCATGTTTGATCACACGTTTGAACATCATCAGGTGAAATAGTGTTCAAACGCGGGTCTATTAATAGATATTAATAAAAAATATTCCTTCTAATTTATGCCCATATCATGTTACGTGCCTAGTAATATTCAAATTAATTATATTTCAATGGCTAATATTTGATAATTGTAACATCAAGATAGCGATATCATAAACTTTAAAATATATACTTTATCGTAATTACAATATCAAATTCAGTAATGTATATAAAGATGGTAGATATGGTATACTACTCGTATATAATATTTAAGATAGTCCTATGTATTTTATCAAGAAGAGAAAATACGGAAATGTTCTATCTCGGGCTAATAACTACAAAAATATTATGATAATAGACATCAGATAAAAGAACCAGAAATAATTTAATTACTAGTTCTACTATAAATCATTTAAAATTTGAAGTAATCAAGAAATTGTTACTAGCCGTTTCCTCTATATTTCCTCCATCGATGGTATATAATTTTGAGCGCCATAGCGCCCTGTCTTCAGCTTGCCGCATCCAGCATCTGCCTGCAGTCTTTCGCAGATCGCCATCCCACCTGGCCGGAGGGCGTCCTACACTACGTTTGCCGAGTCGCGCTCATTACGCTTATTAGGGGAGACCTGTGTCCAGCAGTGGACTAGAATAGGTTGATGATGAATGATGATGATATAATTTTAATTTGGTGGTGTATGAAGTCCAACCACGGTTTTCGAGGCCCAATCCAACCTCACCTTAGCAAGCTTTAGATGCAACTGAGACTAACCCTGACGGAACGAGCTTCAACGGGATGATGACGTAATTTTAATTTGGGAAGTAAACAGTATTAGGTAAATGTGTGGTAAGACCGGGGCTCGAGCTCGTGATGACTACATACGAGACTTCCTCCTCGGAGCCTGGCGTCCGCTTTCCTGCTTTTGTTTTTCCACTTCGCACAGTTTTCAGGATCCCGACAGTGACCTAAATGTTTTACTACTTGTTTCAGGGTGGTTTTGAGCCCCACCAAATTTTTCGGGCCCGATGGTAATCCGACCTGCAAGCCTGTTGATATACCTGTATACCTGTTGAGTGGCGGACGAGGCTCTGGCGTAGGCTTTGCTTTGCTTTGGGTGGTCAGACGGTAGTCGCTCCCAGAAAAGCCGTATAAGCCAAACCAAGAGGAGAAGAAGAATTTCTAGAACTGCAAGTGCAATTTGAAAATATCTTTTTGCCATTGATAGCCCAGTTCTTGGGGAAGGTTATAGATATATAACAATACACTACGATTCTTAGGAGCCTAACAATCAGAAGAAAATAAATATGAAAAAGATACGACCGGGCGGGCAATGCAACATGGTGGATAGAACCGAGTACGATGCTACGACGCTAGTTTATATTTAAATACAAATATTAGCATGCTATTAATATCAGCTAAATAGATTTATACTCAATAGACTCGCCCCCTATTACATTGGGACTCTAACATAATTGGCGAATCGTAGGTGTGTGTAATACACCTCTGCCTACAGATATGGGATACAGGTGTGAAGTTATGTTATGTTATATTAACATAATTATTATGTTGATATTCAATATTATCACATTATGTCAGATTTTTTTTCATGGACTAAGGTAGCAAGCAAGCTCATAGCCTACCTGATAGTGGTTATCGTAGCTTATAAGCACTTGCAACTGCACCCTCTATCCCCCACCGAATTTGCCCCCACTGGGGGGAAAATGGGCATTGATTTGCAAAAATGCCCCAATTGTCTCCACGAGGCGGTAACAGGGACTTTCTTTTTATGGTTCCGTAGCCTTATAGATTCGTCATGTCTCTCTGTCTGTCCGTCCGTATGTCACAGCCACTTTTTTCCGACACTATAAGAACTATGCTGTTGAAACTTGGTAAGTAGATGTATTCTGTGAACCGCATTAAGATTTTCACACAATACTTAGAGGTCAGACCGTTTTTTTTTGTTTTCATCTAAATCTTACGTGTGCAATATCTATGATATTGTTTGTAAAGGAAGGCTGCTCAAAGAAATCACCTCAAAAGCCATATTCAATTTTGATAGCTGCCGTTGACTGGACAATACTCGTAGACACGTATGAGAAGCACTATAGGATACCGGAGGATGTCTGTGCCTTATCATCCAGACCCGACATATTCCTTTTTTCACGATCGCATAAGCGTGCAGTGCTTGTAGAACTCACAGTACCGTGGGAAACTAATATACCTTTTTTTTTTTTTTTTTTTTATCGTGCGGAAATCCCTTCGGATACCCCCCCGCGTGCCAGCGGGGGCGGTTATGTCGGGCTTGAACCGACTAAAACCGCACGCCGTCTCGGGTCTACAGACGCCGGGGTGTAAGGTTGCCCATAGAGCATATCCCTCGCACCCCGACTGACCCTGGGCCATCTCCGGTTTCGAGATGGCCCCCTCGGGTTTGGGAACCACGGTGTCCCCGTCTTGCCCCGGTTTGGGGGAGGGGCGCTAGTCGCCCCACCGTCCCGGCCTGCTTCTGCTGGGGTGACAGGTGGCCTCACCCGCCACCCCCAGGCCTGCGCTCATGGAGGACGGAGGTCGTTAAGCGACCTCCGGCGCCTGAGTTGCCTGCGACGCGCGGCGAGCAAGTTGCGGGCTCGGCGGACCGGGAGAGTTCTAAGTCTCTCCCGGGCGCGCTCCGCCACCTCCTTCGCGAGCATTACATGCTCGCAGAAGGAGGCGGCGGCGGCCCACGCGCTCGCGCTCCGCACCATTGCCGCAATCATGCTGCCGAGCGAGAGGACTCCCACCCCGATGGCTGCCACGAGGTCACGCCTCGGCGCCTCCCACGCCGGGCAGTCCGCCAGCGTGTGCAGCCCTGAGTCCTCGCTCGCGTCGCAGTGATGACACTCAGGCGTTGGCTCCTTCCTAATCCGATGCAGGTGGTCCCCGAAGCACCCCTTCCCTGAGATCACCTGCGTCAGTCGGTAGGAGAGGCTTCCGTGTCGCCTCTCCAGCCAATCCTCCATGATGGGCCTTACCGCCGCTATTGCGGCGTGCCCTAAACTAATATACCTAAAGACCACGCTATAAAGACAAACAAATACTTTGATTTGACTAACGAGTTAACCAAAAACGGCTACGTGGTTAAACTCTACGCCGTAGAAGTAGGAGCAAGGGGAATTCCAGCTAAATCCCTGTACAACTTACTTAAAGACCTCGGATTGCCAAGAGCTTCAGTAAGCTCTTTACTAAAACGTATATCAAAAGCGGCATTGTTAGGATCTTACCAAATTTGGATAGGTAGGGGGGGGGGACACTACTGACGGTGGAGGTGAGCGCTGATGCATCACAAGGTGGCCACCCTAAACCTACATCTGGGTCGCAAGTCCCAGTCGCCGTCATGGTGTTCCTCTCTGTACCACGCTATGGACCCGACGACCGCACGGTGAATCCATGGAGTGCTGAGAATCTAATAATAATTAAAATTCGTACGGGGCGTGGCTTGAACGAACTACAAGAACTTTTATATTATGTTACTTGCTGCTACGGAACCCTTCATGGACGAGTCCGACTAGCACTTAGCCAGTTTTTTTAAATTACCTAGTATCGCCAACTTGAAACGTGGGCATCAGAAGAGGTAAAAAATAGAAAGATATAAAACGGAAGCACGTCCTCTACGTTCTCCCACAAATGGTACGAAATGCAACATGCTGCTACTTAAACCTAATAAAGTGACAGGATGGATGACTCTTTAATTCAAAAGTTCCTTTATGGAAAAGTCATAGCTCTGCCAGCTACAGAACTCAGATTAGGATTTCGAACCTTTTCTTATTATTTTTTTTCGTGCGGAAATCCCTTCAGGTACCCCCCGCCGGCCAGCGGGGGTGGTTATGTCGGGCTTGAACCGACTAAAAACCGCACGCCGTCTCGGGTCTTAAGACGCCGGTGTGTAAGGTTACCCATAGAGCATATCCCTCGCACCCCGACCGACCCCGGGCGATGTCCGGTTTTGAGATGGCCCCCTTAGAGAGCAATCTCCACTGTGCCATCTGCTAATCCGAGGGACACGTGGAAAGCTTCCGAACAGCCCTCAACAGGGCCGTCCTCGCCTCGGTCGGAGTTGGCCGTAGGCGGCAGCGTCTCTCCCGCCCTAGGAGAGAGGCGCTGCTGTCTCCGTTACCCAGGGTGCACCGCGTGGTGGTCCCCAACCAAGCACCCCTAGGATTTCGTACCTCAAAAGGAAAAAAAACGTAACCTTTATAGGATCACTTCGTTATTCGCTTGTCTCTCTGTCAAGAACTTTTTCTCAGGAAAGCTTAGAAGTATCAAGTTGAAGTTTAGACCAAATATTCAGGTCTACAACGCCTTGGAGCTGTGAATGTGAGAAATCAAACTTCTAGGTCAATGCAATCAAAAGGTACAGCCGTTTATGTAACAAATTTCACCAAATGCAAGGGTATCAAAATCTAGTACTTCCCGTTGAGCTAGAATCATGAAATTAGGCAAGAAGGAAAGTTTTATAGCACAGGCAAAGGGTCAATGTATGTCTTTCTGTCTGTCTGTCAAGACTAGAAGCTCTATAGCAACATTAAGTTCGAATTTTGTTTTGTACGGAATCCTCAGTATGCGAATCCTACTCGCACTTGACCGGTTTTGAGATTCACCCCTCCATTTATCATACTTCATACCAATATTATAATGTGAAAGTTTGTGAAGATGTTTGCTACTCAATCACGCTCAAACGGTTGAACGGATCTAGCTGAACTTTTGTAAAGGGATTAGATAATAGTCTGGAATAACACAAAGGCTACTCTTTATACCTGGAATAGAATCCCATGGGTTACGGGAATCAGAATTCCACGCGGGCGGAGCCGCGGGCAACAGTCAGTTGGTTGCACTATGATTCCATGACTATTCATAAGACTCAACCCACACCACTCTGTATAATTTACAAATACTCGACCGGCTCCACACCAGCAAATCATTCTGCAATTATTTCAATACTACATACAACAAAAGAATGTAACAATATGCTAATGACGGACAAAGGTTATTAATGAACAGCATAACCATGCCAGCTCTTCAATAATTCAGGCTAAGTAATAAGTTCAACTTTCACATTTAAGAGGTGCTTCTAAACTAGTTACATTATTGTTACAAGCAGAAGTAACTGACATTGCTACGTACCGATGTTGCCCTGATAACACTGCCTTAGATTTGAGAAATCAACATTTTTTGAATACTTTTTCGGAGATAAGAATCTACATGCTCGTACATATATTCTAGTTTCGTTAGTTAACGAGCTCTGGGTACATCCTTTACAAGCTTAATAGATTACTCTGCATCTGTGGATCTCTGCAATTCCTGTGAAAAGATGTGTTATTAGATGATGACGTCATATTTCACAATCGATAGTCTAGCGTTGAAGCTCATAGTAGAATAACGTTGTTTTCAGGCGAGCGTTTCTCCTTTCTAATTCTTCTGTAGGTATAAATATATGCCAATGCACTAGTGAAACTTCTAGTTTAAAACGCCAATCGGGTCGAAGTCTCCATAGTATACATGTTCTAGCACATTCTACAACGCACAATCTGGACCAGAAGTGAGCATAGCTTAACTAGCTTGTGTTATAGGTGATGGAATGCGGAAAAACATGCTTAGATTTTTTGTAAAAAAAAACTGACGGCCTCATCAAAAGAGGATTGTCGTCGCAGCACCGCGTGACACCCACCGGTCCCACTAGTGCTGCGTCAACCCAGAAGAATGCAAATAGACATATTCATGCATACAAATATTTACACTGAGTAAAATCGAACCCGCGACCTCTTAGCACTCGAACGCTCTACTGCTATGCCACACCTGATTCAATATGTTGTTCACTTTTTAATAAAATCAAAGATATTTCCGTAATCATAAATGCTTTTGCTCACACCTAAGCTTGTTACTTATATTTATGATCAAAGTACATGGCGGAGTACAAAACAAGGCGTCTTATAAAATATAGATAATGCAATGTTAACGAGATCTCGGTATGTAAAGCTGTAATATTTTGCATTTAATAAGGGCCGTATATAGCGGAGCCCCGTGGCCGTCGGCAAGAGATGGACTCACAGATACTAAGGCCTGCGCCACACTTGAAGGAAATGCCGTCGCGTATCTTCCGCGTCGGAACGCCAATATATTTTACTGCAAACTAGCTGCGCGTCCCGGTTTCACCCCGCTACAATTATAGCACCTTACATGTTGACTTTCATAATTTTTTCTCCCATTTCCTGACAAAACGAACACAGAAAAAAAATATTATCCAATTTGGTGCAGTCATTTCGTAGCTATGCGCGTACATACATTTCGGCGATACATTTTTATTTAAATAAATATTAATGACTAATAACGGCCACACTTCGCGGAATATTGGTCGCTCCGGTCGCGGACCGCTCGCTCGCTGTGTCTGTTCCATCCTCCGCATACCGATCTTCCGTCGGTGTAAAATCGCGTTGGAAGTTGATTGATAATCTGCCATGGAATATTCAATGTGGCTGCAACGTAACGGATTTACCACAACAGAAGTTCGGCGTCGGAATTTATGTTAAGTGTAGTGTAGGCCTAAGGTACTTCGATCGAGACTCGTTCCCTATGAAATTATTGGGAAACTCGATTCGTGCTCGATGCATCTGCCTGCGAAGAAACCGCGCGCCTTGCTAATGTTCTTTGCAAACGATCCGAGAAAGCCGAGTAAGTTTTATAGATAAATCTGTGAGATATGAAAAAGAGTTTCCTACTTCTCCATTGCATATAAGTACTTTGGAAGTTTTACAGCGATATTTATTTGAATTGAAGCGGATTCACCTACCTAAGAGTCGTAGCGTGATGTTAAATAGCTACCCACCCCCAAATGAAATTTCCAGACATTCAAAAAGCACGTAAAAAATAAAAAATATAAATAAACAACCTCTTCAGCTTCATTATTAGTGTAGATAACCGAAATAATCTTATAATTTATGTGGTGTAGATAAATATACGACCTTTATACCGTGGCGGTCGAGCGTTCGATTCTCGCTCAGTGCAAATATTTGTACTATTTGCGTTAGTCTGATTGTTCCTCATTAGAGCATATATATGCTTATATGTATTTACAAAAAGAAATGTATTCATGTAGATATGTTTATTGACATTCTACAACTCATATTACAAACTACGCTTAATTTGGGTCTAATTAGCACTGTGTAGTTTGTCCCAGAATATTAGGTAGGTACGTCGAAAAAAATCTTCACTGCAAATTATTTTTTACTTTCTGAGATCGATAAATTAATAAAAGAGTATTGTGAGTAACATTGGGACTGACACGTAAGTGTGTAGGCCCGCGGGTGGGGCGTGCCCCGGCACCTGTACCGATCGTTTGGATATTCCTCCCAAATCGATATTTCATATGATCACGGCTCATATGTAATTAACGCTTGAATTAGAGCCCGCTTCTCAAATGGCCACGACTTGGTGCTATTATCGTCACTTTTGTACTCGATTCTCTTCTTCTTTTTCTCTAATAGTGAAAACAAATTTTGTGTGGCAGTCCGTCCTCCATAGGCCCGGTTCTGGTCGTGACGCTATATGTTTGGGTTATGATTAGGTGGTATTATCGCACTCGAACCGACTAAAATCGCAAGGTATTCCGTCACATTGGCCTGTGTGGCCGGGGAATCTGGTGTGCCCTATAGAAGAATGCCCGAGACCCAACCGGCCTTGACCGCCAACATAGGCGACTTTTTTTTTAATATTTAGGACACGTCAATTTGACTTCACCTCGCCTGATGGTAAGCTAAAGGTAAAGTCTCAGGAAAGAGGGTCACCATTACATACACGTACCATGTTAACAATGGTGGCACTGAGCTTGACGGCCTCATCAAAAGAGGATTGTCGTCGCAGCACCGCGTGACACCCACCGGTCCCACTAGTGCTGCGACCACAATCCCCCTGCCCTGTCAGCAAGTGCATAGCCGCACTTGCTGACCCCTGAACGCAATCAAACCGAAATTGGATTACTATGGAGGGTTTTTACACGGTGGTACCCACCCGGCCGAATTTTGTGACAAATTTGTATCATCAAATTTCTACCACCAGTAAACGTGTAACGGTAAACGATCCCAACGTGTTGTTGGGAATTGAAATTCCCCCTCCCCTATAGAGAGGCACACGCGGAAACACGATGCGCCACACCCTGGGCCTGTTTCTTCCACTGTCATTAAACCTTCCATGCCCACCGGTTAGAGTACTTATTATAAAACAAATTAATAATTGAACTAGAAAATAATGTTAATTTGCAGTTACTACTTCAATTTTGGCATATTAGTGACTGTTTACACCTGGAATCTGAAATTCTTATCATTGGATTTTAATGAAAATAATTACTTTCAAGGTAAACTGGAAACTCATATTTGAGAAATGGATTTCATTGATAAATATAAACGCGTTTAATGCAATAAAAACTGCACATTTTACTTAATTAATTTTATTGAATAAAACGGTAAAAATTAGTTTAGTTAATCAAATCTTCACTGATGAAATCTAGTTTTAATGAATAAAGTAAGACCAGTTACCCAAGCGGTTGCATTGGCGAAATCTATTCTACGAAGACTTTAAAAGTGAACATTTTGTTTGTATTATTTTCATAACTGTATAAAAATTTCCTTTTGAAGAAGCAACGTTGAGCACAAGAATCGAAGAGCACGTCGCGTACAATAAAAATACTCATAAATAAATAAATAAGGCCGAATTTAATAACCAACCTGGACCTAAGTAATGGCCGCCAGAAGGCACCAGTACATATATTATAGCCCACTATTTTATAACTTTTACGCACATTTCTTAGCGATGTATTAAAACGTTTGACCACTATAATTTGGGAATGAGGGCTTCACAAATTTTTGTATATGAATCAAATATTTGGGCAGCTCGGTTCGAGTATGGAGATTGATAAAACTGTTTTTAAGTAAATACATACATGTAGACACGCCTGTTATCATAAGGATTAAGCAGAGCTGAATAAAATACTCACATTTCAATAATCTCGATATTCGAATCAACGTAGGTCTAGTATCTAATTGAGAGTGAGTTCATTACTGTTCACCGGATACTTTGTCTTCACTTATGCCGTCGAGGCTGAGACTAGACTGTATATTTACTACTGAATGTAGATATGGTACAGAACAAGGTTTTAATAACAACCTATTATAATACACGTTGAGAAAAAGTAGTAAAAAGTCTTCATATATTTTGAAACTGCCATAAATATAAATATCATTTCCACCAAAATATTATTATTAAAGTAGTTACATGGGTTCGACAAATTACTCCCAAAATACAAATTGATAAAATTACTTACATTACACAGTTGGGTTATGCGTGCCAACCCATATTAGCTTGTTGCATTGTAGAAAAACGAAGAATGTTGAACCATTGGTTGTCCTGAGCCGTATACGACACGAACAGTGACGAATAAAGGCCAAAATAAAAATGTATTAAGCATTCCGATTTGAACAATTTTACTTCTTGTAACTCGCAGACCCTTTAAGAATAACTTTAAGACTGAATGTCGTGTTAACACAGACAAATACGCTGACAGGATGAACGTGAGAAGACGAAAATTAAGAGAAAAACTTATGAGAATATTTTATTAATGACAGTTTGCAGTGATTTTAATGGTTCGATATCATATTTAAGCATAAGGTTCGTGTGAATATTTGAAGAACGCGTCTTAAGTGAGTATGTGACTTATATCTATAATTAATTGTGTGCTACGGTTCTCTGAAATACATTAATTAATTCTTAATGGATATTTGGTTGTTTTAACATCATTATTTTATAAATCCTAATCTAGTAATAATCAATTGAGAGTATGATTTTGAAAGTCATCTTTGAGCTCTATATAAGCAAAGGTCATCTGATGACTTGTTAGGGTTGTCTAGTTTATTTTAAACATTTACTTTTTTTATAATACCAATCCGTCTAACCACCCAATCCAACGACCAACCAAGCGAGCGCCATAACCTCGTCCATCAGTCAGCAAGTGAGGTTGATTTGAGCCTCGAAGATCGTAAGTAAAACAATGCTATGGATATTTTGAGCTAGAGTACAAAGTAATATCTATATGATATGGACACACGACTTGAATTTCAGTTTAATATATTTATATAACTTCTGAAAAAAAATGTAGCAGTATACGAAATTCCATTGTCATAGCAACATGCAAAGGACAATACAGTAAAGTAACAAAGGAGTTGATTTCCCACAAAGGTGTACACACTATCCTAATCAATGTTCAATCTAACATACTTTATTACGTCTCAAGCTTTGTTCAAATGAAACAAACGCGGTGTGCAGTAAATTAAGCCATCGACAGACGCGCGATCGCGCTAGGATGCCATCACGAGTCCAGCTGAATAGTTTGCGATTGCGCTGCGTTCTTCAAAGGCATACCTGGCGCGGGTGCGTACGTCGCATGTGACGACTTTATCCGTCGAGGGCACGTCTTTGGTGTGCGGACGCCGCGATCTAGATCAACGGCGCCGGCAACTCGGCGGTACGATGGTATCATAAAACGCGCGCGACAATTGCTAACACCGGCGCCGTACAACAACGCGAATTATTCAAGCCGATGAGGCATCCCTGTGTGTCGCCGACTGACCCGCTGCACCATTGTTGACATACCGATTTGAAAGAACGCATTTTGACGATATATTTGTGCGTGCGTTTTATTAGTTGGTGCGCTCTGAACCAATTTTCAGTGACTTATTTAGGCATCACTGCATCAGTATTCTGATACAATTTCAGTATCACCCTTGTAGTCAGTCTGCAATGAAATGTACAATTTCCAATCCAATACCAAGAAGAGGTAATGGGTTGATGGTTATAATGTAGAATAAGACTGAATACACTGATGTACGTACTTGATGTATTTACCCTAGTAGCAATGGGCTTTACTATTGGAATATCAGAAGAGCACCGTTGTATAAGCATCCACTGAGTAGTGCATGTCCTGTTACAATATAAGTACTTGCGTTGAGTGAGGTAAATGAGCATTTTTTTTAAATAAAATCATTACCAAGTAGGAAGAAATACTAAATACATGTTGCCTACGCAGTAGCATTTGCAGTAGCAAATGACATTGAAGCGGCGCGGCTAGTGGCTATGAACCTACAACTTCGTAGGTTGTAGGTTCGAATCCTGGCCAATGGTCATTACACTACCGACGTACCCAGCTGGAGGGTTAGCGGGAATACAGGCCATTTCGATAAGTTGTATTATTTTTAAACGAAACAAAACAGCTGAAAACTAATCAGATTAAATTAAATTTTTCAAAAATTTAAATAATCCTATAATTTACCAAAGCAAGTACTTTTATTTGTTTAGTACAGACCACTCAGCGTTATCTAGATGCAAGGCAATGATTTTTAGAATACATACTTATATTAACATAGTTATATATATACCTACATACTATAAACAGAAGCTTTATTATTAAATATTTGAGAAACCTTATTATTCCCGGTAACTGGTCATAAAAATACCAACAATAACAACGAGGGAAGATAAAGTCGCGGACCGCTTGAAACGACTCACGCACGGACCATTGCGGACGAATTTTAGACCTAACACAGACGTGGAGACACGCATGACGAACACAACTAGATGCCCAAGATGCTGTTGAAAGTTCTGTGAAGTTCTGTTTCTAGGAACGAAGGCTTTTGAGGGGTGTGTGGTGTGGGGGAGGCGGGATGCCATCACGTGCGCTTGAGCATCAGATAGCGACGCCGCCGGGAATGTTGCACGTTCGCGGACAAGCTCTAACACGCAAATCCTGCGCCGACTGCTCAGATCTTTTGGTTGCGAAATTGTAATACCTACTTTAGATCTAGGAACTGTATAAAAGCGGCTGTAAACTGATATGGAATTTAGAAAGGTTGGTGTTTCGTCACGTATTTATTGGAGAGGGCAAATGAAGATTGCTGTTGGATATATATACTTAGTGCTCACAAGTTACACTGGTGGTAAATATGGTTAAACAGGAGTAGTAGATACGGAATTGTTCAGCTTCTCACTACTAGATGGCGCTGAATATCTTCATCGCATGTATTAAGTTCTACATAAATCTACGTTACAAGTGATATTACTCTACTTTTCCTAGCATGAGTACGCCAACCAGAGAAATACAACTCTCCCTTGAGCTCGACTTCCACTAACAGTATGGATGCACTATACAGCATTGTTGTGCGGTTAATAATAGTGTGGCTAACCACCGTTTCCTTCCTTTCTCCCTATAATTTTCCTCCTTCTTCTCCTAGCAGGTAACGCGCCGGTGTAACCTTAGTGTTACAAATATATTTTACAGACCTCGGTAACTGCTGTCACAGAATAGCTACTAATAGTATACCGCTGTCTATTATGTACACCGTGGGTTAGTTCCCATCTTAGACTTTTAAGACTTCTACATCTGTTTTCGTTTTGTACCTACTAAATTAATTTAGGAATTGGAAAAAAATGAATACAGGTAGCTCCTGAGCTCCTAAAAGTAGGCGGGGTCCCATTGCTCCAAGAGCTAGCGAGCCTTTTTAATTCCGTATTCCAGCAAGGCTTAACACCTAGGGCATGGAGCGGGAGTGCGGTGGTACTGTTCTTCAAAAAAGGTGATAAGGCCTTGCTAAAGAATTACAGATCCATCTCACTTCTGAGTCATGTCTACAAGCTGTTCTCCAGAGTTGTCACGAATCGTCTTGCGAGCAAGCTCGACGAGTTCCAGCCACCGGAGCAAGCCGGGTTTCGAAAAGGCTACAGTACCGTAGGCCACATCCATACTGTTCGGCAGATTATACAAAAGACTCACGAGTGCAATCAACCGCTGTGTATGGCTTTTGTGGACTACGAGAAAGCCTTCAACTCTATCGACACCTGGGCAGTTTTGGATGCTCTGCAACGGTGTTGTCTTGATTGGCGATACATCGAAGTACTGAGATGCCTATATGAGACCGCCACTATGTCCGTCCAGCTCCAAGATCAGAAGACGAACCCCATACGAGCAGCTGGGTGAAATGCTGCACAGCCTAAATGGAGCCTCTCGACGCGTCGGTCGGACGAAAGCAAGGTTATGTTCAACGAACACGTCACACCGAGACCGATTGCCGTCGAAGGGTCGACACTCAAAGTTGTTCAACAGTATGTCTACCTTGGGCAGGTTATCCAGCTCGTTAGAAACAACTCCGAGAAAGAAGTAACCAAAGGGTCCAATTAGGTTGGGTTTTTTTTGGCATTTGGCAAACTGCTCCCCTTTACCGCAATGCCTAAAAACAAAGGTGGTGGACCAGTGCGTCCTTCCTGTCATGACTCACGGTGCCGAAACGTGAACATTGACAGTGAGTCTAGTCCATGACTTAAAAGTTGCGCAGCGGGCTATGGTGCGAGCTATGCTTGGGGTTTCTTTGAAGGATAAAATTCGAAATGAGGCCATCCGACAAAGAACTAAAGTCACCGACATAGCTCGCAGAATAAGCAAGCTAAAGTGGCAATGAGCTTGTAACAATGCACATTGTTCTTTTAAGAGTATTGTAACTTGCCACTATTTGTGTACTTGTAACTTCTAATCTACTTAAAATCAACTATCCCTGTTACAGGCTGGCCACATCTGCCGAAGGATCGATGGCCGATGGAGTAAACGAGTCCTAGAGTGGAGACCACGAATCGGTAAACGGAAGGTAGGACGTCCCCCAGCAAGATGGACGGACGACCTGAAAAAGGTAGCTGGGATAGACTGGATGCGCAAGCGGAGAATCGGGTGCTATGGCGTAAAATAGGAGAGGCCTATGTCCAGCAGTGGACTGCAATAGGCTAACTGATTGAGGTAGCTCAGTTTTTAGGAGTACCTACACCCTCTAGAAAGAGACTGCCACGGTCCCATCCTAGATGTTGACTTTCTTTAGTTTTGATTGATAAAAATGGTACCTACAGATAACTTGATCCGTATAGGTGATAGATGTATACCGTGGGTCTTGGTAAACTTGGTAAGTCACCTGAGGTTTGCCCGTAGTTTGCGTTCCTGTCAGTTGATAAGGGCTGAAAACCACTGCCAAAATAAATTATAAATCAAAATTATTTATACAAGTAGGTTACAATGAAGGTCACAAGTATTACTATGAATGTCAAGATTATTGCTTCTACAGTAACATTAACATCCAGATTCGTGCTGCGAAAACCGGGGCTCTACAACCAATTAATTACCTGATAGTAATAAATTACCTATTGAATTTATCGACTCCCTGGTACTCGACGCGGAAATTTTCTTTCAACCTCTGCTTTTTGTTGGAGAATAAAATTTAATGTAATCTTTTATTGCGTTCCTTAAGGTAAGTACCTAAAAACGTATTTCAGAAGTCTTTTAAAAGACGTTTTCTGGTTATTACAACTTTATAATAGATTAACTCTAAGCTATGTGTAACGAGTCGCTCAATCGCGCATAGATTGCCAGGCGCGGCCGCGAAGTATTTCCTACTTTATTCTTCCCAGAATTATTGAATGCAACAGGGACAGCCAAATTTAACAAATACTCTAGATATTGCCAGCAGACCCGTCGATACAAAAATGAATAATTAACTTAACCTTCCTACACCGTGTCAAATAGTGAAACGCAAATAGCCGTACATTGGTCTGTCAGCCCGAATGTCAACACATGGTAGAAAATCTCACTTCACACAAGCAATTTAGAAATTACTAATGTTCTCCAAAGTAAACATATCGTATTATATAAACATATAAGCAAACATAGCTTCAAATATGGTTTCTAGAATGCGGATAACCATACTGTGATATATTTTTATGTAAATACATACTAGATTAACACCTAGATAAATGCAAATGTACATATCTATGCATACAAATATTGGTACTAAACGGAAATTGAACCTGCGACCTCTGACTTAACAGTCGAATGCTCTACCGCTACGCCACTTAGATCATCGATAATATTAGTGTATATTATAGCACCTTACTTTAATGTCATTTGTAAAAATTAATGCAGTAATTTGGTCATTGGCATCGGTCGTGAATTTTTATGACCAGGCACGTTGCTCACAGGTTCTACCAATTGCATTGAAAACCAGACATTCAATTAAAATGTAAATTTTGATCGTCATTAGGTGCAATTTCATAATCCGCATGTTTTAAATATAAGACATAGCCTACTCTCGTAGACCTTTTATTCGTAACGAACAGTGTATCCAGTGAGAGAGATCACTGAAGTCAGTATCCATTTATTCTGTATTGACCATTAAATCGACACTTACATAACGTCAAAAAGAAACTAAAAGTAGACTAATGATCACAACGTAGCCCAGTGCGAAGAAGACTCCGGTAAGAAACGCAGTGGGTTTTTTTTTATCTATTCTCAAACATGTTTACTGAATCTGATTACAATTCAATCTAAAGTATTTGTAATGAGATCATTTAGGGAGTAACCTAACATTGCTGGGTGTATGGGACCCCAACAAAACTTTTGTGGCCGAGGCAACCTCACCTGCAACCAGTACATCAACTGATTGACGGACGAGGCTCTGGCACAGGTATTCCTCTTAGGGTTAGGAGGTCAGACGGCGGTCACAACTAAAACGAGGATAAGAATTAAGCGGACTCTAAGTGTTGAGGTGAAGACTACAGACGCAACCGGGAACGAGGCTAATATGAAGATGATGACATGATGATGAATAGATATGGTATACACAGAAACATTAATAAAAGGCTGAACTCCTCCGTAACCACTCGCGCGATCTTGACCAAATTTACCACGGTTATAGTGTGGACACTGAGGAGTGTTAAGAAGCGAGATGGTTCATATCCGATGTACCATTGAGGAATAATCACCGAAAAACAGTTTCACGAGCGCGCGGCCTTAGCTAAGCGCGCGACCGTAGTAAGATATCTTATTTTCAAGTAAGAGTCCTGCTCGCTCAGCTCAATTTATTTCAGTCGCACCCTGGACTGAATTCCTAGTTTACTACTGATTATTTAGCGAAAAAACAACATAAGAATAATCATTTGATTAGAACATTAAATCAGCCTATCAAATACCACTTCCAGGCTTCTCCGAACTTGCGCTACTGCATCTTTCACATCCAGTCTAAAATTTAAAAGTCGATTATCCTTGGATCATCTTTTCTACAGTAGAGTCCGGCTCAGACCGGCATGCTACGATTTTGTAGAGTGTTCTCTCTACCGCACAGCGCATTTCATCTTTATATCTATTTAGAGTAGTTAAACCGGTTTTAATTTCAATATTTTCCAAACATAGTTTTAACTATTCTCTATAAGGATCCAACTGTCAGTCCGATGTACGATAAAAAGAACGTTTATAAAAAGTGTGTGTATGTACTTATGTACGCACGTAAAAAGTTATACTTCTGTGGCGTAACAAGATATGAATCTTTCTGAAAATCTTTCTAAAAATTTTATCCTTCGCATTATCCTACGTTTGTAGAAATAAATATCTAAAAAAATATTTTAGTTTATGTTGTAAATAATTGATACATACAGTCAACTTACCTCAAATTCTATAAATTTACTCAAAGTAAAACTTAGTACACAATTCCATCTAGACCCAAACTAAGCAGAGCTTGTCATATGGGTTCTAGAATGCGGATAAACATACTTAAATACTTAAAAAAATACATATTATACATAGAAACACCGAGACTAATGCAAATATACATATTTGCATTGAGCGGGAATCGAACCCGCGACCTCTGGCTTAGCAGTCGAACGCACTACCGCTACGCCACAGAGGTCGTCAAATTCAGGGTGTCGGTTTTCGAGCAAATTTCAAGGTGTCGGTTTTTAGTGATCGTAAAAATTTACTCTCATAATTTTTCCCTAACGCGCCAAAAGAAGTATAATTTTAAAAACCGAAGTAAGCTGAACTTTCTCGGACTTTCACTCTTCTTCCTGACCTGCTAAATCAAAAACATGATACTACCCCATACGGAGGTAAGTATTCTCTGTAATAAGTATTATAATCTCTAATAGATAGATTATCATTCTAATAACCAGCATCATCATCATATTTCAAACAAAATTAATAGCCGCTTATCAACTGATTTCATTTCATATTCACTTGTATATATATAGATGACCGTACCACTGAGAAGTCCAAGACAATACAACCCATCATAACATTTTTCATTCTTTAGAAGACCATTTAAATATATCGAAAACTCAGCCTGTCAGCCCAAAACAGTCTCAATATGAATAAATTGTATAAATATTTACCGGCGCGATTTATCCCAATGTCGGCGTCTACAAGGAACACACAGAACACAAAACGATACTTTAGAATAACATAATTGTTTTTGCAGATTGCTAAGGAATCTTATCAGGTTGGTGCACACCGTTAGTGCCATTTCTGAGACGTATCGATTCATATCTCCTTAGGTTTGACATGGACGACTTTTGAACATATTTTGTTTTTGCGCGACTCCACTGAATAGCTGATGTGCACATTACAATGGACAGAATTTTGTATTGAAGATGAATTTGCATCTAATTTCAAAGTTGTTAGTTAGTTTTGCGTAAGTCCCGGTAGCATCCCAGGCCGTCACCTCGGAGTCCGGGCTCCGCTCTTCGACTTTTACTTTTCCACTTCACATGGTCTTGGGCATCCATTGTAATGAGACTATTGCTACGCATGCCATCTTTAACAATGTCAAGCCAGCACTTATTGTGTCTACCCCTCCTACCAGGGCCCGGCGGAGGTGGCATGGACAGTCATTTGTCACCCACGTAGCCTGGCGGTCACCGCAGAATGTGGCCGCACTAGCGAAGGCGAGTCTCCTGTAGTTTGTCCGCGGTGTCACGGATATGAAGGCTGCCGCGGATGCGTGAGTTCCTCACGTGAACCTTACGCGTGACTCCACACATCTACCGCAACATATTCATCTCCGTAAAACGCAGCTCCAGCTTGTGTACTGTAGCAACGTATTTTGGGGTCACAAATTACACCAGTCACCACGCCACTCCAGCCCACGCAGCGGCAATGCGTACCTTGACACACCTACTATACTATTATAATGTATGATAAAAATAATACTAATTGATGCACTTCAGTTTGATAATAGTTATGACCTATACACGCTTGCCTACTTACCGACAAGATCAAACCCGACCGCAAAGGTGAGGCTGCGACAGCTGCCGAAGGCCGCTGGTATCCTTTCGAAGGCGCATCCGGGGTGTCGATTTGATTAAGACACACCTATCTCTTCGTTGGTATCGATGGGGTGGAGCCCGTGGGGGTAGCCACATTTAAAAAAAAAAGGAAAAGTAACAACATATTTTTTTTGACACAAGTAGTGGTTTAAAACCAAAAGAAAATATCCTGCTTGCCTCATCAAAATACATACATATAAGTTAGGTATCGTGTAGGTGTTTTTCAATACCTTTTTTTTTTCGTGCGGAAATCCCTTCGGATACCACCCCGCCGGCCAGCGGGGGCGGTTATGTCGGGCTTGAACCGACTAAAACCGCACGCCGTCTGGAGTCTACAGACGCCGGGGTGTAAGGTTGCCCATAGAGCATATCCCTCGCACCCCGACTGACCCTGGGCCATCTCCGGTTTCGAGATGGCCCCCTCGGGTTTGGGAACCATAAATAAGAATATTGTATGTATAAATAAATGTACAATAATGGTACTTAGTGTATAGTGGTAGTAGTATATATTCTTATTGTGTATACCAAGAATAAAATATGTACAATGAAACAATAGATTATGTGGGTATAAAAAAATTGAATTTGATGGAAGAAAATCGGAAAGCAAAGCATATTTTATTTAGTAGGTAATACATTTGTCAAATTACCTAAATAAAGCTACACTTCACAGTACGAACTAAATTTGTTATAAAACTTTACAAATACTTATAAATATATACACACAATAGGTGTAGTAGGTGTATATATATATAACACAATATATATACACCTACGAAAGGTGGACAGACCACCTGGTAAAGAACGCAGGGACTCGGTGGATGCAGGCCGCTACAGACCGGTCAAAATGGAAGTCAATGGGGGAAGCCTATGTTCAGCAGTGGATTTCCTACGGCTGATAATACATAATTATATATCTATATCTACACATGTATACACATACAACTAACTATATAATATATGCTAAGGAAGTGTAAACAAAAAAATCTATATGTAGCCAGCGTCATGAAGGTCATTTGTGACAGATTCTTTAAATCCCGACAAGAATTGTGCGTGTCTAATCATTACCAGCAGAGCATTCCACAAACGAACAGCTTAAATGGAGAAAGATACCTGCACAGAGTAAATATCACGGTTATAGTGTAGTTGTTATAATAGTAAGACTGACAAAGCTCATATCTCCTACGTCGTCCGGGACCTATGTAGACGAGAGTTTCAATAACTGGAACGTGACCTCAGGAAGCTTAAGAGTTCTCACGGTATGAGACTGACACAGATTCGAGTCTCGTACTAATTGTTAACTTTTTAAATTACATTTTATAACATAACTAACAATTCGCATTCGCTTTACTTTGGTTTATATGAGTTATTTTTTTACTAAAGCCATCGTAAGTTACACATAATATAAAGCTTATGTCCATCAGGGATATTGTACATTTCAAATTTATGTGTGCAATGGTATAAACAATCTCACAAAATTTGGCCCCTGTTTAATATTATGTAGATGTTTAGCCTACACCGGAGTAGCTGTAGGATTATAATGCAAGTTGTTTGTAAGTTGGTACCCTTTTACGGTATCCATAAAGGTGCTAAATTTAGAGGATTTTAAGATAATAATGTGTCATGATAGTAAAGTTTCACCGGGTGTCTGGGGACCAAGATCTTCGGGCCCAAGCCAAGCTCACTAGTAAGTTGCTGGTGAGCTTGGCAGCAAACATAGCTGGTGATTGACGTAAGGTGTGATTTAATTCTAGATTTTTGAGCGAGACCACGATTAGTTATAAGGTGGCACTAAATATTTTATTAATAACTAGCTGATGCCCGTGGCTACGCGGAGGTCGCTTTTAAGTTTTTAGCCATATCTCCAGTTTCAATTATTATTTTGCAATAAAATAAAATAGAAAAAAAACGCATCAACAACCGTTCATTAGTGTTTACGTCCATCGCGAACAAACAGACCAGAATTCCAAAAAAAAAATGTTGTGTTCACAATCGTTCATTTAACATAACCCAAGCTTTTTTTCCAAAAATATCCAATGCACAGATACAACTAATTTACAATTCTATAATAGTACTTATTGATAGATAGAAGTACAATTTGAAAAATACATATTTTAGAATAATACGAGTACTTTTATAGTAAATGAACCAAACCTTTTCAGTGAAGTGAAGTATATTTGTATTTTATATTAAAGACTAGTTGTGACATACTTCGCCCGCGTTGATTTTGATCTTGGTTTCTTTTTGCGCAGACCTCTATTTCTTAAAAAAAATAATTTATTATCTACCTATGAAAGTAACGTTAAAATCGGCCCAGCCGGTTCCGAGATTAAAGCAGACAGAAAGACAGACAGACAGGCAAATAGACAGATAAACAGACAGGCAGACAAACAGAGAAAAGTTTAAGCAAATTGTTTTTTTTGTCGTAAGTACCGTGTATACATTCATATGCATTCATTGAAAAACTGCTATATCAACGTTACAAACAGACACTTCAATTTTATTTATTTGTATGTATGTGTTTATATAGAAAACGCTGTTGATAGGCTTAATCTTATCAATTTACCTATATGTTGTCCACTTGGTTTCAAAGCTCAAAACAAGTACCTATTTGTGCAAACATTTGCTACACATAACTCGCTACAGCAATTGTCATCATTGTCATGTGTTGAACTGAACAAATGCATCAGGTGCGTCATGTTCTGTTTGCTTACTCGCATAAATCAGCTGCTCTATGCGCTTGCGCTGTCCTTCAGCCTCAATACGGCGTCCTGCTGTTAAACCTCACAAATTTACGATCGCTCCTACCACTACAGATGCCAATCGTTCTCTCGGCGTTATTTCAACAAAATGTACGTGATTTATATGGAACTCTGCGCATACCCAATGTTAGCGTATCTTTTATGGCGTAAAATTGAAACTGCTTGGTAGAGAAGTGGTTATTGCAATAATCTAGTTGGAATTATTTAATTTATGGGTTATTCGAAACAACTATACTAGTTATGAAACCCTTATTCCTTCATTTAATATGCAGAGAAGTAGAACTTGCATGAACGGTTTAATGACAGTAGATGAAGCTCGTGAAATGGTTATATGAGGCTCGAGCCAACCTCAAATGTGAGCCGGTACATCTGCTGACTAACAGAGAAGGCTCTGGAATAGGCTTTCCTCTCGAGATTACGGAGTCAAACGGTAGTCGCCAAAAGCAAAGATAAGCTATAGCAGAAGAAGAGAGCGTAGTAGAGCGGACTGTATTGCAAAAATACTGGGATGAGATACTGTGAGAAAGCTCGTAAAACAGCTAAATAAGAATAGAAGCGGGCTCTGCCTATCTCGGAAGGAGAAATATGTGAATGTATAGTTAGACTGAGACTCTACAATATGCATGCAGATTCTCCAAGCTCCCATTTTTGTAGCTAGAGGTTTTGCGATCCGGCTCGAAGGACCACTAAAGAATTCATAAAATGATAACGCTGTTTAAATCCCGAGATAGTTATAACAACTACGAAATAAATTAATTGATATACCTACATTATGCGCGTCTATGTCAATAAAAAACGGAATCTAACACAATGTACGGGTTTACTCGTACAATTCACATAGGTACAATTGACGACCACTGTGGCGTAACGGTAGAGCGTTAGACTGCTAAGTCATAGGTCGCGGGTTCGATACCTGCTCATTGCAAATATTTGTATGCATGAATATAAATATTTGCATTGGTTTGAGTGTTTCTATGTATGTATTTATAAAAAAAAATGTATCCAAGTATATATATAATAAATAAAAAATAAATAAATATTCTACAACATTCTACACAGCACTTTCTAGACCCAAAGTAAGCATATTTTAACTAGCTTGTACCCCATAGTACATTCCAGATTGCGGATAAACATACTTACATACACTTTTTTTCTAAATAGGTACATACATATTTATACATAGAAACACCAGACCAATGCAAAGCAGTCGAATGCACTACGCTACGCCACAGAGACCGTCAATCCGCATTCTTTACCCATAACATAAGCTAGTTAAGCTATGCTTACTTTGGGTCTAGATAGCCTGTGTTCATTTATTATTATTTATTGAGCTGAGCGAGCGAAGCGAGCCAAGCAAGTTTGTTGGTGGCTGAACTCCTCCGTAACCACTCGCGCGATCTTGACCAAATTTACCACGGTGATAATGTGGACACTGATGAGTGTTTTGAAGCGAGATGGTTCATGTCTGATGTACCATTGACGAATAATCACCGGAAAACAGTTTCACGAGCGCGCAGCCTTAGCTAAGCGCGCGACCGTAGTAAGATGTCTTATTTTCAAGTAAGAGTCCTGCTCGCTCAACTCAATTCATTTCAGTCACACCCTGCACTAAATTCCTAGTATTTATGAAGTTGAATGAGTCCTTTTATGGATCTTCATCCAAAATAATAGGAAATGACGGTGGTAGGAATCAACATCATAGATAGCCAAGAAAATAGAAACTTTGTTTAATACATTATCTGTATGTATTTGTTTATTTAAATGCACAAACAAGGTTCTTTTAAAAGGTCAATGTCGTGTCCACATTGCGTCTACAAAATACGTGAATATATCAAGGAATCGCAAACTCCCCACGTCAAGGCCCACGACTGCCAACACGAATAAATATTCCTTTTATTCCAATTTGTCAGCTAAGCCACTCTCAGCGGCGACTTATCTCCGTATTCAACGGTAAGCTCCCGCCAAAACAATACGGCAGTATCGTTAAAAAACGTGCTTGAATACAGCATTTATCATCGTTGATTAAATACCATTGTTTTGTATCGGCAGAGTCGGGGTCCCCGCGCGTCGTATTCCTTTTGCGTCTCCCTCCATGTCTCACATTGTAGCCGCACGGAGACAATAAGTCTGTTAAATTGGCCTCCTATACTCGCTATACATATTATGTTGGTATCCCATCGAATTCGTATTTATGTTTCTGCGGACGCTTGCGAGTCTTCGCGGTGGCATGTCTTGTTGTTCTTGGGAACCAACCGAGTTTGTTCTCAGTGCAATTCTAGCAATGTTTTGTTCTAATACTCAATCCGATATATTCCCGAAAGCGTAGGTTTACCAAATATATTTTTCAGTTCCATGAAACGTCCATCCGAAGTTGCGGACCAAAGTTTCGGGCCATCGGTGCCATGAAACGTCCTTATCCCGCATTCGAGTCAGAAAACGGCAAAAATGGCATTTCATTCGGGTTTCGTGCGGGCCAGAAGTTTCGCATGTACATTTTATAGTAGCCCAACCTATTGTCGTCAACCGGGCCATCGTTATTAACTGTATGTTTACTGTCGGATAGAGAGCCTTAGTCAGCTTGTACGATACCCACAGGAAAAAAATGGATGACTCTTGTCTTTAACTTCACCAGGACCTGTAGGTATAGGTGAGGAAGTACATTCAATTCCCGTCAGTGCAAGTATTTACGTATATGAATATTTATGTGTATTTGCATTAAGCTGGATGTCCCTATGCATAATATGTATCTCCGTCTGTACAAAAAAAACGATATTCGCATTGAAACATATTCTAAGCTATGCTTAGTGTGGGTCTAAATAGCACAGTGTAATATTACACTGTGCTATTTAGACCTTACATTTTGTTATTATTTTATTTCGTTTTATTCTAATACCGGGCTTTCACGACATTGTAATCCCTTTTATAGTTGTTCGCTGAAATATGCGGCGTATTTACTTTTCTGTGTACAATTCGCTTATCATGTTTGGGTATAAAAAGTTCTCAGAAAACAAAGACGGTATCAAAATAGTCATACGCCCACACAATGCCGCGACCGCTGAATCACGTACTGCAATTTTCAAATCTAGATTTAGGAAAGAACGGGCTACGTATGTTGTGCTCGTGGAACTGTATGCATTTCGTAGAAAAACCATCCATCCTATACGTGACAGACGGTGGACTCGTTGGCGGCGAAATTCAATGGCTGTCGCGCGTGCCACACTGTTTTCCACTGACTACTAGGTATATTCGTTTCATTACCTAAAACTACATCACGCGAAATACTATAACACTTAATATACGACAATAACACAGATATTCTTCCAGTTGTAGGAATTCAAACAAAAAGATATCCTCACCGCTTTTTTTGGTTATCTTTAGACATTCACTTGCCTACTCTATGAAAGTCTATACAGGACATGATCATAGACGTAGTCTTTATTATTTATTGCGAAAGTATGACATAAATATTATGATCAGACAACGCTCCGAATCAATCATTAAAACATGGATGACGATCATAACAGAATCCTAATTAGGACCCTGGGATATTTAAGATCATAATTGATGTTAATAAATTAGTATGAAGTTCTTACCTAAGTAATATAAACGTGGTCACAAACGAGATCATGCCGTATTGAGCGCGGCTAGCAAGAAGAATAACGCTGCAAAACTCTCATGAAAAACTGGAATACTTGAAGCGTAATATTAACATGGTTAATTAATATATTAATTAACATCAATTAACCTGTAATACGGCGGCCTGGCGGATGCCTGGACATGCCTGGTTAGTTTTTCCGACGAAGTCTTGTTTTTTAAACAGTTAGCATGGTGTCTGCGTAATAGTAAACATCGATTCTCGCAGTTGCCGACAACTTTGTTAGGAAATGTTAATATAATCGATTGGTCCTTAGGAAAAACTCATTGCGCACGATACTAGTGAAAAAACAGCGGTATTTGGTTTGATTTTCTTGTTGTTACATTTCTGTAATCAATAATAGATTCGCCGCTTTAAAACGAAGTTGTGAAAGCGAAGCTGGTGCTCATTGAATACTAATTCAAATACTTACTTGCCGTGAATGATGCCTCTCGATGAGTCAAGTAGACATTGATAAATAAACAGCTGTCAATAGTCTGTCCAGGCGGCGGCGAAATTCGAAAATGGCTCGGATTCATTAATAATCGGAATGGATCGTAAGTCGCGAGCGAGATGATGGTGATATGCTACCTGTGTTCGTGATTAACCGCCGATACCCGCCGCAGCCCGTAACGCTCGCCATCCTTATGTAATGAGTGCATCAAATTACTGTAAGTACAATATACTTATATGGATGAAATTTCGAAGCAATTAGTACTTTTCCTATAATTTTTTCAAACGTGCGTCGCCTTAATACTAGTAGAGTGTAGAGGAGAATTTTGGCTCTCCAGGACATCTCCAGGTAACTCAGTTGGTTAGAGTATTCCCATCCTGGATATTGACATTTTCCGACTTAAATTATTATATATACGATATATACTCTGTAGGTAGATGGCTTTTATTGAATTCTATTCAAGTATCATGTTTCATGTTTAAGGAAGGTAATAAATCAATATGGTAACTTGCTCTTGCGGTGTCAAATTCTCAACGATTTATGTAACGTTTAACGTACGATGACAGATTTTAGGAGTCGTGTAGGCATACATTTTTTAAAAGTATTACCTTTATAACGGGTTAGCTGGAACACGGCGCGTCCACCAAGGTCACATTTTTATTATATTTTTAGTACCGATTAGCATAAACTTTTGCGGGCGACGCATTTCGTTTTAGTGGGGAGTTTTATGTTTAGCTTTATAAATATTGTCATTTTCTTCCTTGTAGGTATTTGTATGGCCGATTAACGTTTCAACGCCGGCACTTGTCAACTAATTTATTTACCGTATATTTTCGTTTACCGAGGACATTCTACGACCACATAACGGTATTTCGGATTAGCCCTTAACATTAGCGCGCCGTGTTAGCTTTCTCGCGGTTATATCGTATAAGCTTTTATTTAAGAATCAAACCGGACGGCTGAGATGTCGATCAGTCATTAGAATGGAATTCAATAAAGCAAATGGTGTATGAGTGAGTGTCCAGTGGGCTACCGTGGCGTATCAGATTCGGTAGCGGACGCGCTATCTCGTCCATTACTATCATCTTTTATCAGCGCAGCGGCTGTGTTCCAACCGTCCCAGATGTATCTGTCGATACTTAAATATCATAGGCGGTTATGGTAGTTTTATGGGTCCAAAAAAAGTTAAACAACTCCTATCTCATGATCTGTTAGAGTCAGTAACTAGAGGTTAGAATTCGAAGATTCCGTATAAAAAATAAGAGATCGTTAAAGAAATACTTTGCATGTTTCATTTGAGATATGAACACCAAGTCTTTTGGACAGGTGGCATTTATAAAAGTTTCTAAATGGGTTCACAATAAAGTTCAATTTGCAATAGGGTGATGTAGTTTAATGTTTTCAATAGTATTTTATTATAATCTCTACCATTGACCTGTTAAACATTGTAGTTATATTCCAATGATTTATTTTCTTTTATTTCTATTTTTAGATTTTGATTCTCATAACTCTTCGAGGAATATCACCGCTTATGGTAGATCTTTAGATCTTCGAATGTAGGCCTGATATGGTGTTCCAAACTTTATACTAATTACCTTATAATATAACTTAAGTTCAAGTTTTTCTTTGACCATCTTTTAAATTCAGAATATTCGTTAATTAGTCGTAGATTATTTCTATATTATAATTTCAAATTATGTTCTAGTCGGACTTTTCAATTATTGAAAATCATCCATGAAACTTCTCTCTGCACCCAAGCGTCGATTGCGGTAGCATTCAAAGTTTGAACTTTGGAGCCCGGGTTCCGTTCTCCGACTCTTCCTTTCCATTATTTGGTTTATTTTGTCTTTTACGGCTGGTGTCTTACCCTAAGGCTGAAGACGAAAGCCTGTACCAGTCAATCAGCAAATGTACCGGCTTGCAGATAAGGTTAACTTGGACTTTGATGATCTTGTTAGACCCATGAAACTTCTGCAAAGCGGAATACGTAACAAACGATATCTGGAATCGTATGGTTAGTAGGTATGCAAGTCTCTCGGGGTGCGAGGGATATGCTCTATGGGCAACCTTACACCCCGGCGTCTGTAGACCCGAGACGGCGTGCGACTTTAGTCGGTTCAAGCCCGACATAACAGCCCCCACTGGCCGGCGGGGGGGTATCCGAAGGGATTTCCGCACGAAAAAAAAAAGGTATGCAAATCTCATACCAACTAGGGGTGTCATCTTATACCTATAACTATTTCAGAACCCATAAGTCCCTAAACATATTTTGGAAGGGATTTCCGCACGATAAAAAAAAAAAAAAAAAAGGTATACTTATTACAGCACAGCAGACAGTTATTTGTATCGCAGTATGTACATGTATTCGCTGATGATGGACAAAAACCACAGTAGTGGGTCGGTTTCGTCCCTATAAACAACCATCTTATATCTGTAGTCCGTTTCCTTACGATTTTTAATCATGTTATATTTATAAGTATACACGATCAACACAAAAGCGTGAATCATTTTTAAATGTTTACATAATTAAACAGACTCAAATCAACCTTGCTCGTAACTTTTAAACCCTACGTCCGATTATAAATTAATTTATAATAATTATAACCAATCATAATTAAATATTGTTTTGGTAAGTGGCAAGCCTGCGGGGCGCTTGTGGTGCTACTGCAGTCCCCAGACCCCAGGGGACCTCCAAATTGTCCCACGGTCCTTCCCCGCCGCAAGAATGTCTGTTCTGAACGAAAATATATATTTTTTGCTACGATTTCTGAACGGAAGTGAGCCAAAGATTTTTATCATAGTTTTATGGGATTATATCTATTATTGATGTGGGACGATATTGTTTTAATAATATTTATGGTGGTGTAAATTTGGTTGGGTTGCAAGGTTTTGCAAAACCACGTAGACAATAATTTATGTTCTAAGTTTTTGATTTAATTCAAAACGTAAACTATTTCCCTCAATTTTCTCAATGACATGTTCAATTAATATATCTTGATTAACCACAATTTTTCAAAAAGGATTACAGTTTTAGAGTTGGTAGAGGAAAACTTAAAAAATTAAGAAATATACTTAACTATTTAACGTAGGTAAGTTACAAGATAAATTACACAGACAGATCGCAAAAGAATTTGTGTAAGTTACAATTTTTATTTAGCGAGTAATGACGAGATTAGAGTAATAGGTATCTTTGTGCTCGACTCCCACTCTATGTGGAGCACATAGGCAAATTGATAGTACTACCGTGATCATACGTACCATTTTTATCGGTTCTCTGTCCCTATATCCCCTAAAAGAGCTTGTAGATGCGATGGTCCCAAATAACCCAATGCATTAAATCATATTTGGTAAGCCATTACCCCGTTTTCACTTTATAAACAAACGGTCAAGTTAGGTATAACTAGTTTTAATAGGACAGTGAGACACTGCTAGCTACTATGTAATCGAATCTCAAATTCAACGAAAAAAAAACAAATCTAATTCAACTCACCCACCACCCACGTCTTTAGGCCGTTTACCACCTTAGCGCTATATATAAAATACCCATTTTCCAAGAAGCCCCGGATACGTAACGACCACGCACAGACCCATCATCACTCAAAACTTTTCATTTATAATGATGTTAAAAACGTTACCTAACCGTCTCTTGTCCACCCATTGTCCTCAATAACATAAAAAAACACACACCTTAAAAATGACTCCCAATTTATTTGGAGTACAAAAAAGTCACATTTCCCATGACACCGATCGAAGCGTTCTGTTCTCCCATCCCTCTTACATATTTCTTTCTCGTTTTTTATATGAACATCTTTGACATTTGGGAGTCGGGTCACTTATTAAATTAGTCTTTGTATTTAAATGAACGATTAATTTATACGTCCAGAAGCTTCTGAGTGGAGATTTGTGAGCTTGTTATACAGACCTACATGGATAGACTTTACTGAGATGCGCTGCTTTGGACATTCTACGCTTTTTACAGACGTATTGTAAAATTATAGGGTCCTATATGTAGTGGCTTTGATGAAAAGTCTTTTTGGTTTTAGCAATGATTGACTTATGACGTAATAACTAATAACTAGGTTTCCTAATTAATTATATCATTTATGGTCAATATTTTTTTTTATTTAATTTGATTTTAATTTATTATTTACACTGAACCCGACGTTAAGGTTGCTTTTCAGCAGCCATGGTCACGGGAAAATAATAACCAACATAAAATAAACCGAGGTAGAATCCGTTAAACATAGCATTATTTAAATCTATGTTTATTTGTTTGTGTTGCCATACCCATTCGATTTTGTTAACTTATTGCTTACACTTGTGAAAATATTACAGGCATTGATATAGGCATACACAAAGTGAAATTTTTGTACCGGATGGCGCTGCAAACGGGTTACAGGATATTCTTGTCCATGTGATGCCGGGATGGGTCAGCTTCATCATCATCAATGTCACATTGTTTGTCCCGGTGGCATTCAAAGCTTGCATTTTGAAGCCCTGGGTCTGCACTCCCACTCTTTCTTCTGATTTGGCTTCTTCGGCAGCAACTGCCATCTGTCCTTCCAACCACGAGGGGAAAGCATACGCCAGAGCCTCATCTATCAATCAGCAGGTGTACCGGCTTGCAGGTGAAGTTGACTTAGTCCCAAAGGTCTTGGTGGGACCCGATACAACCTTTTTTAGGGTTCCGTTGCCAAATGGCAAAAGACGGAACCCTTATAGATTCGTCATGTCTGTCTGTCTGTCCGTCCGTATGTCACAGCCACTTTTTTCCTAAACTATAAGATCTATACTGTTGAAACTTGGTAAGTAGATGTATTCTGTGAACCGCATTAAGATTTTCATACAAAACTGAAACTCAAAAATTTTTTTTTCATCAAACCCATACGTGTGTGGTATCTATGGATAGGTCTTCGAAAATGATATTGAAGTTTGTAAATCATTTTTTTCTAAACTGAACAGTTTGCGCGAGAGACACCTCCAAAGTGGTAAAATGTGTCCCCCCCCCCCCCTGTAACTTCTAAAATAAGAGAATGATAAAACTAAAAAAAAATATATGATGTACATTACCATGTAAACTTCCAACGATAATTGGTTTGAACGAGACCTAGTAAGTAGTTTTTTTTTTAATACGTCATAAATCGTAAACTGCTATTTACGTTTCATTCAATCAACTCAAATATATATATATATTTTTTAAAACATTATTATGTTAGTTACTGCTACGGAACCCTTAATGGGCGAGTCGGTTTTTGTTTTGCGAAATTTCCTCGTGTGATACTGAAACGAATAAGCTAGTAATATAATATAGGTAGGTATCTTTGTAGATTTTTAGAATAAATGGGAAAGTTCTTAGATTATTTTACTTTTTTCCGAGCGTAGAACAGAGGAAAACATAAGTACTTTGTAGGACAATGTGGCCATATAATTATGCAAATATGGACTAAAGAATAGTAAAAAAACAGCTGATTAGTAGGTGATATTTAGTATGGCCACGTTATTGGTAGGTACCTTTTTTTTCCGTGCGGAAATCCCTTCGGATACCCTTCCGCTGGCAAGCGGGGGCGGTTATGTCGGGCTTGAACCGACTAAAACCGCACGCCGTCTCGGGTCTACAGACGCCGGGGTGTAAGGTTGCCCATAGAGCATATCCCTCGCACCCCGACTGACCCTGGGCCATATTGGTAGGTTACCAGTGTACCAGGTAATATAATATGTAACGCTTTCTTCGTTTAACCCTTCAATTTCTAGGACAACAGTTGTTACAAATAAGTAGGTAGGTATTTACACATTCTGGGTCTCGAGGTGGCTCTGCATAAAACCGAGGCCCTGTTCTTTCATGGGCCTCGGAGCAAGTCACCTGAGGGATCCAGTCTCATCGTGGGAGGTAATCGCATCGGCATCAAGCCCCAAATGAAATATTTGGGGCTCGTGCTCGACGGCCGATGGGACTTCGGAGAGCACATCCGAAGTCTGGCCCCCAAACTGAAGGGCACAGCTCTCGCTCTGGCCCGGCTGCTGCCCAACATGAAGGGGCCCGATGACTCCTGCAGGAGACTCTACGCGGGGATCGTGCGGTCCATGGCCATGTATGGGTGCCCAATATGGGCGGAGGCCCTGAAGGCCGGAAGTGTGCGGATGCTGCGCGCTCCGCAGCGAGTGATGGCCATCAGGGTCATCCGCGGGTACCGCACGATCTCCTTCGAGGCGGCGAGTCTCCTTGCCGGAACTCCGCCATGGGACCTGGAGGCGAGAGCCCTTTCGCAACTGTACCAGTGGCGAAAGGAGGAGCGGGAGCAGGGACTGAACCCGAGCATCGAGAAATCGAGGCCGTGCAGTCCCAGCTCCGCCAGGCCATCGTGGTGGAGTGGAAGGAACGACTTGGGCGACCAAGCGCAGGGCACGCCGCAATAGCGGCGGTAAGGCCCATCATGGAGGATTGGCTAGAGAGGCGACACGGAAGCCTCTCGTACCGACTGACGCAGGTGATCTCCGGGATGGGGTGCTTCGGGGACCACCTGCATCGGATCAGGAAGGACTCAACGCCTGAGTGTCATCACTGTGACGCGAGCGAAGACTCAGGGCTGGGCTGCACACGCTGGCGGACTGCCCGGCGTGGGAGGTGCCGAGGCTACCTCCTTCTGCGAGCATGTGATGCTCGCGAAGGAGATAGCGGAGCGCGCCCGGGAGAGGTTCAGAACTCTCCCGGCCCGCCGAGCCCGCAACATGCTCGCCGCACGTCGCAGGCGACTCAGGTGCCAGAGGTCGCTCAACGACCTCCGTCCTCCATGAGCGCAGGCCTGGGGGTGGCAGGTGAGGCCGCCTGTCACCCCAGCAGAAGCAGGCCGTGACGGTGGGGCGACTAGCGCCCCTCCCCCAAACCGGGGCAAGACGGGGACGGGGTTCCCAAACCCGAGGGGGCCATCTCGAAACCGGAGATGGCCCAGGGTCAGTTGGGGTGCGAGGGATATGCTCTATGGGCAACCTTACACCCCGGCGTCTGCAGACCCGAGACGGCGTGCGGTTTTAGTCGGTTCAAGCCCGACATAACCGCCCCCGCTGGCCGGCGGGGGCGTATCCGAAGGGATTTCCGCACCAAAAAAAAAAAGGTATTTACACATTAAATTATCTGAAGCTTGAAGTAACTAAACTGTTAGGAAAAAACTTGTCCAACGCTACTATAGTTTCTATGTTTAATATTTATGTTATATAAATATATTACATACATATTAAATGTAACTAAGTACCTATGTTTATCCGTATTCTAGAACCCATGTTGTATGCTAGTTAAGCTACGCTTATTTTGGGTGTAAAAAACGTCATGGAGTGATGTCGTAGAATATTATGATTGCATTTATTGCCAATTATAGAGTTTCGTAGATTCGCTGATGACATAGTCTTAATGGCGGAGTCGCTAGAGGAGCTAACCCGGATGCTGTTCTGCCTAGCTTCAGCCTCGCGACGCATCGGTCTTGGCATGAATTTGGATAAAACCAAAGTCATGATCAATGGCCACATTGATCCAGGACCGGTCGTCGTGGATGGCCACCTTCTTGAAATGGTTTCTGAGTACACTTACCTCGGGCAGATTGTGCAGTTAGGTAAAAACAATTTTGAGAAGGAGGCCAAGAGGAGGATCCTGCTGGGCTGGGCAGCGTTTGGGAAACTACGTCGAGTCTTCTCGTCATCCATGCCGCAGTGTTTGAAAACGAAAGTTCTCAATCAGTGCGTCCTACCCGTAATGACCTACGGAGCTGAGACGTGGACACTCACGGTAGGGCTGGTCCACCAGTTCAAAGTCGCTCAGCGAGCTATGGAAAGAGCTATGCTCGGAGTTTCTCTAAAGGATAGGATTCGTAACGAATACATCCGAGAGAGAACCAAGGTTATCGACATAGCATAAAGAATTAGCAAGCTGAAGTGACAGTGGGCCGGCCATATCTCGCGAAGAACCGACAACCGCTGGAGTAAACGTGTTCTTGAGTGGAGACCGCGACTCGGCAAACGTGGTGTAGGACGCTCTCCGGCCAGGTGGGATGACGATCTGCGAAAGACTGCAGGCTTATCACCCAGACTTCCGCCAATGTCCTTGGCACTAAATAATGAAATCGAAAAATTTTGCTAGGATCCCAGCTGAGACATCTAAATAAAGAGAGAAACGGAACAAATAAAAAACCTAGGTAGTTGTAAGTATGGGGTGTGTGTTGGGTAACCTCCTCGAGTGTCGCTCCGATTCCGATCCCGCTGCAGTCCGGTGGGAACGGAATCGGAGCGGCCGGTACACCCTGGGTGGCGGTCAATGGCTTCCCCTTCACCCCTTCATAGGGTTTGCATTGATCGTCGGCCAATACCCAACGTGGCGGGAACACATCGCTCTCCGTACTCCTCTGCTTTCAGAGGAGACAGGATGAGCGATGCTGTTAGTGGTGAGATGGCCCAGGGTCAGCCGGGGTGCGAGGGATGTACTCTATGGGTAACCTTACACCCCGGCGTCTGAAGACCCGAGACGGCGTGCGGTTTTAGTCGGTGCAAGCCCGACATAACCGCCCCCGCTGGCCGGCGGGGGGGTATCCGAAGGGATTTCCGCACGATAAAAAAAAAAAAGGTAGTTGTAAGTATCACTTAATATATTAATACAAGTTTAAAGACGTCGCGGGTTCGATTCCTGCTCAGTGTTAATATTTATGTGCAATAATATGAATATTTGCATTGGTCTAGGTGTTTCTATGTATAATAAATATGTTTTTACAATAAAAATGTATCTGTGTAACAAAAGCTAGTCAGGCTTTGCTCTTACTTTGGGTCTAAATATCGCTGTATAGAATGTCGTAGAATATTTATTTATTTATTAACAAAAAATAAAAAGTAAACGACAAAAGTGGATTCACAATTAAACATTTACTAACGTTTTTTACATTGCAGTACATAAACCTAATAATGAATATATATGTAGTTTTATAGTCTTCAGAAGACAAAGTTCATATATTTCATCTTTTGTTAATTATTTTACAAAAGGTTATTATATAAAGGGTTAAAGTGTATAATAAATGTAGAATTTGTTAAGCCACTTTTGTCATTGACTGTACATAGGTATATGAAGCAAAGTATAATATTCACACCAATATTTTTTTGACTATTGATTAGTTGATATAAAGCTGCCTAAAATTTTTATTAAAGGAGTAAATGCAAGGGAGACGAAATATTACATACAGTCAAGACGAGGGATATGGGAATCTGGTATAGTGGGAACAAAGGATTAGAAGGTAATGTGTCGTACAAGGAACCCTGCAAATTCGGGTACGAGACACAAAGATGGTCTGGTGATGCTTCGTCAAGGCTCACTCAAAAATAATTATGGTAAAGTAATGGAACCAAAAGCAAACTGATTCTTCAAACAAGTCAAATACCTACATTTAAAAAAAATACAAAAAGTTATTCCTTGCATTGACTTGTAAGTTAAAAAGGTTGTTAACATTAATATGATACTCGGACATGCATTATGATACAATATTGGTATAATTTAAAAAATCTTTTTATACGTCTCAACTGCCCACAGTAATAAACTCACAGATATATTTTCAAACGAATTATTGCTACAAATCACGCGATTTCAGAACGGGTGTTTTGTTTCGGTGTGTAATTTAAAAATTACAACTTGTCGACTCTTGAGTAAATTGTTTTAGCAAGGTTTTACCAGTTGGCACTGTTTTAAGTAGGTATTTTCTTCAGGGGTGTGTGTTGGGTAACCTCCTCGAGTGTCGCTCCGATTCCGATCCCGCTGCAGTCCGGGGGGAACGGAATCGGAGCGGCCGGTACACCCTGGGCGGCGGTCAATGGCTTCCGCTTCACCCCTTCATAGGGTTGGCATTGATCGTCGGCCAATACCCAACGTGGCGGGAACACATCGCTCTCCGTACTCCTCTGCTTTCAGAGGAGACAGGATGAGCGATGCTGTTAGTGGTGAGATGGCCCAGGGTCAGCCGGGGTGCGAGGGATATGCTCTATGGGTAACCTTACACCCCGGCGTCTGAAGACCCGAGACGGCGTGCGGTTTTAGTCGGTGCAAGCCCGACATAACCGCCCCGCTGGCCGGCGGGGGGGTATCCGAAGGGATTTCCGCACGATAAAAAAAAAAAAAAAAAAAAAAAAGGTATTTTCTTCATAAACAAATATTTTCTTTGGAAAGTTTAAAATAAATCATGACGCTACGTCATGATAATACACGAATGGTCTAGCTTGATCAGGGAAGAACCACCTTCTTCGTTCGTTAGTTAAACTTCTTTAGTAAAACGTGAAACCTTTCTGGAGTAAGTATGATCTCGTAATAATTTTCGCTGGTGAAATTAGGCCTAAAAGTAGCTGAATGTTATATTTTGTAAGTTCTGAATGGCGCAAATTATAATTACAACCACGGCGCGCTCGACATGTTCTTGTTTTTCTCTCTTTGTAGAATAAAACTTAAAAAACTAAAGCCAACCTGTCCTCGTATGCATTGAGTGTTTGGTTCGAATCCTGCATAAAACATTTTTGTATAGATTGGTACTGACGTGCGCCACACAATACTAAGTACCTAGTATTATGGATAACCTTTCTAGCTAAACTTTGATAATTTCAGAAGTTTGTTCACGTCGTTGGTGGTACACGCAACCTCTTAAGCAAGTCGAACGTATTAGCCACTACATCTATCAATTAGCATACCTTTGTCCACTGCTGGACATAGACTTCTCTCAACGTACGGTCCACCGCCTAACTATCCCAGCTACCTTTTTCAAATCGACCGTCCATCAGTCATTACGTCACCACCACTTAATTATGATTCACAAACAACTAACTAATTATTTTACGTCTAGGTGTATTGTTTGTCCATCACAATCCTGGCGATACAATGATAATTTATTGTAGGTGGAGAGATCCTTAAAAAATTGTATCTATAGGTATATATTTGTTAGATACCTATCTCTTTCTTGTGTCAATAGGTAACCTTCCAAACATGATCAATATATTAGAAAGACATATTCTACAGTTTATATGAACATATAAATCATAAATAATGAGGTACAACATACAGTAGCTATATATTATATAGAATAGGATGCACTAAACGACACTCATATTTTTAAATCCCACCATTACATTACTAAACAATGGATATACCTAATATAGAAAATCGCGTGAGAACATTTGTACACAACAAATTCATATACATTTATTTAACATCCAAATTCTCAGTAACTGTATCTCCTTACTTATGTAAGTGATGTCCAACATTAATTCTAATGCACCTATCTAAACGTCGTTTGATCTCAACAAAAATATTTGAATGCCTCCAATAAAACTATAGTGTGGAGAAAAAAGTCAGGTCGAATGTACCACGGTGCTTGTAAGGTACCAATACAGTTCTGGGAAACCACCAACCACTGTCATATCACGACTGTAGGGATGAGCTCTTGTTAATTTCAAAATATCGATATTTTTGTGATCTTACTTATTATTGGTCTATCTATGTATAAACACAATTCTCAAACTTTAGTAGACATACATACAAGTACAAACGATTAGAGGCACATGACATCTGATAGAAAAGAAAATAAGAATTTAATAATGAGTACTTTATTGTACACTAATTGAAATAGTCATACATAGAATAGAAAATATGTAAAAAGGGTGAACAGAAAACATTTCATGTACCTACTTAATAATGTATATCCCTTTTACCACGTGGCAGACTAATGACTGGTGACTTTTGAATCATACCCAACGCTTTCTAATATATTTTTCTGTACAAGTATGGCTATAATTAAATATTTACTAAAAATGTCACCTTACATTACAATACTTATAAACATCTTGTCATTTTTTTTTATTTGGTCACGTCACTTTAATATAATGAGATTTCCCATTACAGACACCGATAATGCTACAATGGTGGCCCTCAGCTTGACAGCCTCATCAGATGCTTTTTCACGACCCGCTGAATGGGCGCGGAACTGTAGGAAGAAGGAAACACGTGTGCTGGTAGAGAATTCCAAGTCTTTATTGTGCGGCAAAGAAAAGAGGCGCCGAACCGCTTGGTTCTAGATACCGTACATAAAGGCAAGCCTTCATATTTAAAATAGAATAAACATATTACTTGTGACTGTAGATAGATACATTTTAACCGATTAGTCGAAATTCCAATGCCAGCAGAGAAACTAAATGTTTATAGACTGTGGTCGATCTTACAGTCAATAAACATATTTGCAAAACGTCAATTATAAAGTAATGTTATAATAACGTAAATTAAAAAAGTAATTCCGATTATCGATACCAAACGCAAGCACTCGCCTATAGCATCACTACGCGGGCATAGAGGCGCAGGCGCACGACAGATGATCAGTCATGCGCGAGATGCTGCGCGATAAGCAGCGGTAGCCGCTCATTAATCTACCCACTTCCCCCTTCTCAAGCCCACCACTTTACCAATTAACCGGACACAAAGATACATAGATAGTTCTTAGAACTAATATACAGTTATCCTAAAAATATCTAACAGTCTATGTGACAATATACAAAGATTTATTACTTCTATTAGTAGCCTAATATTTCTTAAGACCAAAATTCTACTTGAATTTATGATCTTAAAATGTTATATCATTTGTGTAAGATACAACATGTTTTATTTTATTGTATAAAAATATCGGTAATTTATCAATCAGAAAATTATAATATATGATTTTATGTGTACTCCGTTCGATTACGATTGTTTAAATTTAAGTACTAATAAATTTATTTGTAATTCAAGTAGATACAATACAGATACAAAATATACTTTAAGTGGCATCATTGCCACGTTGTATGGCAATACTTATTCTCTGTGCTTAAAAGGAGCCAGCCAGGTCACGAGAAGCGTCGATCATACGTGTTGCAATCTCCCTGAAGAGACTGCGAGCACTCGGACCCCATGCCCCTAAAGTTTCGACTCCAAACGGCACAAATTCATAATCTCCAATGATTTTATTAAGTGCAAAAAATCGAAATTAGATTTTTTTTTCACAGTAATAGTTCTACAATGGCATGCAGTAGCCGTGCTGATTTATAGTTTTGAGAAATCATAACATACTTCATTAACTTTCGTCACTTGTATTCAAGACGGCTATAAAAGAAAATTACGACCTCATCTTACATAAAAATGGTCACACAACATTATTAATATCCTACCAAACCAGTGAAAAAGGTTCTGACACTTAACGATCCAGTGCTCATGGTGTAACTTTTCACTGCGAGTACCAAATATTTTAAAGGACTTACATTTATTCCCTCGGCAGTCATCGGCTTTTTTAATATTACAAGTTACTGATATTGCGAAGTATAACCAGCCTACTTTATATTAAAACTATGTTGGGGCATTACACGGTCAAAGCGATTTTAATGTTGTTTCATAGCCATCATAACGCGGCCGACGCTCCGGCAGTTACTGAAGAGAATTTATCAATCAAGAGGTGAGTTTACGAGTACTGTCGACTTAATGTCTCAGCTGTAAAACTCTTGGTTTGTTTAATGGAATTCATTCGGAACATAATTGAAGGAGCAAGTTGCGCTGCGGGCGGCCGCTGCCGAATTTAAAATCTACAACTGTTTTATATCCTTTGTTGACTACCGAATGTTATAAAATTATTAATATTTACGACGATAATTACATACAGGTCAACAGATTTTTGGTTATTTAAATATTATTATAAATACTGTGGGTGCCATACCAGTTTACAGTTAAGGTAATGTAGGTTCTTGGGTATGACCTCACGTGGATGATGGACTAGAGAGACATCATGGTAGCCTCTTCGAAAGGCTGAGAGAAATCACTCACCGGATACGATGGCTTCGGGAAGAAGCTGTATTATTATAGGAGCTTAGCTTAAAGACTTTACTCCTGTATGTCACAAATACGGGAGCTGTAATAAGGATATCGCACTGTAAAAGTCCAGACTCTACTATAGAGCTTAACGAGAGTGCAATAGTGCCTTGATTTCTTGATAGTAGAAATCTAGGCAAACTCAGCGTAGGAAAACACAAATTTATTTTCGGCTATTTGAAACAGTAGCACGATGTATTCCGTGTGTATTTCTCTATCACTAGAGTCCAGGACTGGGGTCTAGGGCCATTGGAAAACAAACTGTAGTAATAAGCCAGGTCAGAAATGTAGGATACTAGAGCGACATTGTTAACTTTTTAAAGATAAGTCGTGTAATGTGTTATTTTTATGAAGCGAAAGAGCGCTGCAGCCGGTCGGAGATGATACCCGAAAGACTGAAACCCTCTGATAATATGCTTCATGTCTATAAAGATTTCGGTATAGATGAGATAGATAGGGAATTTATCTGAACTTCGTATACATTACCTGTATGAGCGGTGACTGACAGGGTTTGCTATTGAGAACGCAGCCACTACCCATGGAACCTTTTTATATTTATTTAACCTCCCTTATGGGTGAGGCATAATACAACTGACCGATAACCAGCTCCATAACATTATTCTATAAACTTGTTATGAAATGACATGCCTCTTTTTTATACTACGAAGGTAGCAAATATGCATACGGCGCATCTGATAGTAAGCGGTTATTTGTGAATGCCTGTATCACCAGAAATGTCACTTGTGTGGCTAACTACGAGTATATAGACAAGAGAAAAAGAGTAAAAATGATACAAAGGGAGGAAACATTTCCGGTTTTCTCACCAACCTCAACTCAATATTTATTTATTTAATTCTCCACAGCAATATTTTTACAGGTTTAACCTAATACAATAGTGTAGTCCTTAAATATGATAACATACTAGCTGTGCCCGCGACTTCGTCCGCGTGGATTAAGATTTTTATGGTTTTAGTTTTTTTTGCGCGGAATCCTAATTATGTTTTCTAAAATTAGCCTATGTTACTCCTTCTTATATTACCTATCTGCCAGTGAAAGTTCCGTCAAAATCGGTCCAGCCATTTCAGAGATTAGCCGGAACAAACAAACAGATAGACAGACAGACAGACAAAAATGGTAAAAAATGTTATTTTGGTGTATGTACCGTATATTTATATTCATATACATGTAGTGAAAAACGGTCATTTCAATATTACAGACAGACACTCCAATTTTATTTATATGTATGTATAGAAATATGTATAGATTACAAACATTGCTATTTTTGCTACTAGAGCTAGAGAACAAGTAAAATGATCTATGCTGTCTGCCACTTCATTGAGTATTTGAAAGGTGCGCGTTATTGGAGCTTTAGCTAGCAATTTAGTTAGGCCACTGCTAGTAGACGGGGACGCCGCATACGCCATACATAATTGTTGGGCACACATAGATTGATCTCCTTTAAGACACCTGGAATCGACGTCCCACCACGCAATAAATTAAATATATACGTGGTAAGAGCCATGTCCCTCCTTGTTTTCAATTTATTGTATCTAACCATGCATATAACAAACAAAGTCGGATACATCAATGGATAAAATGGGTATACCCCATACAGCCTTAGGCGCAAGAACCTAGTAACCTGAGACTATACTTAGCTTCATGTGGAGCCCAGATGATTGCGTTACATTCTAACTGACTTCTCACCAGTGCATTGTACCTATAAGGTGGTTATCGCCGTAATGTTTGTAAAACCCACCTAGCGGTGGGTCTAAGCACGAAGCCGAAGCTCCTATAAGCTTTTATACAAACATTTTCTATATGATTACGAAATGTAAGCTCAGCGTCAAGGTTCACCTCTAAATCGCGCACTGTTTCCGTTCTATTGAGTAAAGTGTTGTTCAGGGTGTAGTTTGGAGATGGATGGAGAGGGTCTCCATATCTCTCTGTATCATCATCATCAGTTGCTTAATGAGCCAGACTTCTGGAGGCACATTAGTCGGTATGTGCATTCAGAATTATTCCGTTTTATTCAGTTTCTTTATCTTTGTCACCAGCTATATGTAGGTATTTGTAAGTCTTCTTATTTTGATTCCATTATATATTCACATTTAGCACACGGAAACACCAGCTTCAACTAAGTGAATGAGGTGATTGGCAAATGATACTTTATGTGCCATTGCCACTGCCACATTCACTGCGTTTCTTTGAATTTTCGTGTACTAAACGTGAAAATATATTCGAATACATTATAAAGACATACAATATAAATCACTGGTAACAAAGATAAATAAACTGAAAATGCTCAAAGAAATCTGAAACATAGTCCCACTTAAGTATGTGCCTTCAGAAATCTTTTATTGAGCATCTGAGTATCCCACTAACAAAATATTATTAACACAAGCAGTAGCATTTGTTTAAATGTACTGCCAATGATATGTTACGTGCCGATGTAACGTACACCGTCCTATCCTTTTTATAATCTAATGTAGAAGCAATCCAGTCAAACCACCAATTAACACAAGATCTTTCAACTCCATTCCGTAATTATCATCAAATATAAAAAGGTCCACAATAAAACACTGAGGGTCTAACACAAATTAATACACATCTCATATTAATAAATACAAGTCAAGTGTGATCACAATGTACTTAATTTAGACGATTTACCGTTTTTGGGATAGCGTCGTGGACACTCGGGTACCTTCGGGGATTCTCGGAAGTCGTAAACGGGCAGTATGGCTGCGCGGGCGCTTCGTTTGTACCTACATATCATCCAGCTTTCTACGTATATATTATATCGTGGGATGTCAGCGTTTCGGTCGTTTACTCGAAAATCCGGATGAAAAAACATAAATAATTGTCCTATTTTATACAGTAAGTGCTAGGATGTGAGAGTTCTATCCAAGGAGTCGCCATGCCACATTAGATTTCGTGACTAGAAAACAAGATTAAATTGCAGTCGGGTACTTCTCAGATCGTATGCGAGCTCTAAGTTCCAAATTGTCATGCTGATTTAAACAAATTATATTTTAAGCCTTTGGATGAAATACATGCTTGATATGTATATATTAAGGGGCCCGTGTCTGCCGTGGCGGAGGCGTGTCGTGTGTGCCCTACACACGCCTGCCAACTCACCGAAGCGGGATAAAACCCGACCCCACCAGGCGAGGCCGCGGTGGTGGCCAAAGTCCGCCGGCAACCCTGGGGTTATCCTTTCGAGGGCTTACCCGGGGTGCCCGGCAACGGACACTTGGGGAGGACACCGTGCGGTTTTAGTCGAGACACGACATAACCCCCCCGCTGGCCAGCGGAGGGGGTATCCGAAGGGATTTCCGCACGTAATACTAAGCAGGTCAGTCTTAGGGTTTGTGACCTTCATATCACACTGAGACCCCTCGGAGAGTATGTTAAGCTATCGGTCCCGGTTGCCATACGAACATCTGTGGAATTCATTACGGGTAGATGCCGGTGGGGTGTGGTCTGTGGAGGTCTGATGGCAGTCACTTTACGGAAAGTATCGAATAGACTGAAAGCCGAAAACCGAAAGCATAAACATTTTTATTATTTTCAGAGGAAAAAGTATCATATTTTGTTTTTTTTTTAAAGATTTTTGGGCTAATGTGATTAGTAACTTGGATCGTTTTAAGCTACTTTTGTCGCTGACTGTACTCGTCCAATTTAAATAATAACTGGACTGGCTGCATTCGTGCCTTGCGTCTAAGTTCACGATTAGAAATTTTAGAATTACGTGGAAAGAAATTAATTGTTCTTAGTAGTGTGCCAATTAAATTGCGTATTGTATCGATTCAATAAATTAATAGAACCAATAAGTACCATAAGTGTATACTTAGCCCAGAAATAAACAGATTACGAAGAGTACGCTCAACTATAATAATTATTAATCTTAGTTAGTTGATTGGAAATAAGACGCGACTCCTGCGAAAATTCCTGTCTTCTTCAACTGTTGTCCCGATTGCATCCGAGGCTTTTGCCTTGGAGTCCAGAATCTGTTCGGCTTTTCCTCCTCCACTTTGCCCGGTCTTCAGCATTCCTGGCAGTGAGACCATTGTGCACCAACGACTTACAATACAATTACCTGTTTTATTAACAGGGTTCAAAAGGGTTCTATGTACGTCTGTACTTCTTTTCTTTTTATTTCACCAATATTTTAGTGATTTATGAAATACTCAGAAGACCTATATATATATAGATACCTATATATCTATTCTATGGTAGAATTAGATAGATACCGACTTTTTTTTAAAGAATAATATATCAGTAACCGAAATTACTAATTTTCCCCCTAATCGCTCTAAGTGCTTGGAGTTGCTTGTGTTAGAAGTGGGTTCAGGCCGGTAGTTTATTGGCCAGGATTCAAACTCGGAACCTCTCGATCGCAAGGCTGACTCCTTAACCACTAAGCTACCAGCGCGGCGCTTCATTTAAGTACAAATCGTTCCAAACATACAATACTGTCCATTCAAATAAACGATGCTAGCAATCAATGGAGTCAACGAGGGCTTATGGCCGAGTCTATTTCCATGTCATTAAGCCAAGCGGAGCGAGTGTCGAACGGCTCATATTAATATCGTACGGCGGTCAAAAGTTAATCGGGTTTAAGTCGCTCGCATCGCCCACGAAGATTCATCACAATCGTCATTATTCACACACAAATTATATAATTTCAATAAATGGAGCTTATTGAATAGTGATGAGCGTCGGTAGGCCGCAGTGGAACCCCTGCGGAGACCTTCTACAAAGAACTGCGTGGCTTACTATACCATGTCTCATTTTCATAATAGATCATCATCCAACGCTGGTTTTCTATTATAGTTTATAAATCTAATAGATATAAAAATGCTATGGAATACGTTACATATTTAGGAAACGAGTAAATAATTTGTTTGGTGTATAACTTACCCAATAAGCACTTAAATCCTCATTGTCTAATATAAATGCATTTTGTTTGGAGATATCGTGCGGGTGCCAGTAGAGGTCGCAATAAGTGTTAATGAATCTGTGTGTGAGGATGAAACCACATAAAAACTGATAATAAAATTAAAAAAGTTTACTCGTTGCATAATTATTAACCTTATTTTTATGAGACGAAATTATTTGAACTTTTCCGATGTCGAAAAATTATGAAACTTACCTTTCAAACGAAGCGCTACAATAGTACAATGACCTTATGATCCTTTGAGTACAGCTATAACCATTTGTACATATATATATATATATATATATATATATATATATATATATATACATAGATACCCATACACGACAGTCAATGCATCGACAACTAATTGTAAAACGATCATGTAATTTATCATAAAGCCGTTTAAGAAAGCACTATAATAGAGCGCTAAATGGTAAGCGACTCCCCACACGTAAGTAATTGATTTATAGGCAAATATTAAATCTGTTCTCACCAGGCAATCGCATGACTAATGACCAGGGTTCAGACAGTTTAAACTCTTGTTTTTCACCATCAATTCATCTCACACACGCGTCGAACTTTGATTGACGCACTATTTTGTGCACGACACCGATTTTTAATTTGTTATGCACGTATTAAATGTTGTTACTATACCTACAATACACATAACCTAAATAGGTAAGATCGCATTTTTTGTGCAACAGAACTCTGCCACCTCTTGATGTTTATACTTCCAACATATAATGAAAAGATTCTAAGTTTCGTACGTCCTTAATTCATATATAAGCAAAACGTGTAAAAATATGGTTTAAAAGCTCAACGCAATTAATTTAGACAGGCCCTTATCAATCACCTGTGTATGGTGAATATAAAATGTCAACAAAACGTCGCAGCACAAGCGCATCACACTTATCAAAACAATACAAAACGCAGGTTGTCGATAATGATCGCGGGTACGACAACCCTCTAACTCCATTTTTTTGTGGGTTGACATCGCGCTAATAATACTCATGAGAAAAATGCGCGCCGGACCCACGACATCTTCCTTTTGTTTTTAATTTCTACCTCAGTGGCACCGATTTAATTGGGCTCAACTCGAGCGAGCGCACCTTCGTATTTCACCTCGCCTCGCTTCATTTGAATATTTAAAGCATTTCGGGTCCCTGCTGTATTATTTTCTTTATTTACACAATATTTATATATTTATTTCAGTGCCAGCGTCATTTATTCGGTGACGTGACTTACCGATGTCGCGTCCTTCCCAGTATCGACATAGTTAACGCGGTGAATTCTCTCGCGTTCCATTTAAAAGTTTGGAGTTCTTTCTTTGGTTTGTCTTTTTGTGAGCGAGCGTCGCAGCCGCGTGTGGCGAGCGCTGCTCTTCGTTGTTTTCTCGCCAGTCCTTATCTTCAACAAGATTGCTCGTTTTTAAATGAAGTTATATCGTCTCGATTGAACATCGGAGCACGAAGGCGAGGCGAATTTTTAATTAGTTTCCGAAGATACAGAATTTTAAGGAGGAATGCAGGAGCCGTGTTGGCAGTGCGCGGCGATATCTTAATTGAGACGAACACACCGTTTCGAACACCGAGTGGCGATTTGTTAAATACTGCAAGATTAATTATGAATTAAGGACTTATATCCACGTCCATGCAGTTTTGTATGCAAACTGAAAGTGCTGGTATTCGCTAATGAAGAGAATTAATGAAAGTAATTTTTCATACTACTATGTCGACGGATCGCATGTTGCTGATGAGCACTCTGCGCAGCTCCGTACATCTTTGCTAAGCAATTATATCAATAGTAGTTAAGTACTTTTATTTAAAAATAATGTGGCAATACATTAACTTATACAACCGTCTGACAACGCAACTAATATGTAATTAAAATAAACGAATTGAAATTGTCAAATGAATAAATGGGAAAACATTAATGTGCAGGCACAAGTGCTACTACAGTAAAGCCGATATTATCCGGATCTCTAGCAATGAATTCACGACACACCTTCGCTGCATCTTCGAGGAGAGTTTCTGGAGTTGTAGACCCATGATTTATGGGAAACGACTTACGTCCATCCAGTTCATACAGTCCTCCATCCTTATGGATAAAAGTTACAAAATGATTGTTCACAGGTTCCTCAGTTTCTCCGCCTTCTTCTCCTGAGCGCGCAATTTCCTTATATGTATCTAGAATAGCTGTAGAGTTCTCGAGAAGTATTCCTTTAGCAGAAGCGTCTAGATCTTTAGCATCATTGAGATAATTCTTAAGAAGACCATCGCTTATATCGATTTTATTGACATTATTTGCAATGCTATGCACTAAAGCTATAGTACCGCATACGTTACTAAGCACTTGCTTCAAATGGAATACATCTGTAGATGGTGGCAAACCTTTACCCTCTAGTTCTTTCTCTTCTTCGCTGCGATGTTTTTCATAGGCTTCTGATAGAGGGAAAAGCAGAATAACAGCTAGTACTGGCCGTGGAACCCAGTTTAACGCATCATCCTCTAAACTTATAACATCAGTCATACGCCATTTATCTGACACGCCTAACTTTTGCATGTACTTATTCATCGTCTCGGGGTTGGACTCCATTGGCAAAGAGACGGCCATTGTAAATATTTTTGCAACAGTTATTTACAAGATTTAAATATTTGATAATCCGTTTTAATTTTTGACATTCGAGTCAAATTGTCAATGTTTAACTTTCTTCTTTATTTCAAGAATTTAAGTATCATAGAGGACAGTCCTATAGAAAATAATCTATTTAAATAAGGTGCAATGTAAACTTAAAATAGGTTAGAAATCGTTCGACTGTCTGTAGGATAGTGTGCATCTTTCTGACTGGACCACCAACATGAATGTACGAGTAGAAATCGTTGAATTGTCGAAACCTTAAGTAAAATGCCGAAAAGGATTCTCCTCCAGATGTTGATGATCTTGGTTTTCACAGGAGCGACTGTCGTCTATTCCCCTAAAGAAGAAAGACTGCGCCAGAGCCTCATCCATTTATCAGCTGATGTATTGGCTAGCAGGTGATGTTGACTTGGGCCCCTAAGATCTTGGTGGAGCCCAAACACCCCCTTGGAATGTAATTACCCTTAGAATAATATATTATACTTCCAGCGGTCATTACCAGTGCATTTAACGTTAATCTTCGCCATAAAAAGTCCCCCTAGCGCCATGAAGTGTATAATTATATTTCTTTTGTGTTTAATTGCGCTAATACCTACTTGAAAGACAGTACTAATACCCTACTTAAGTTTATTTCACACATCATGTAGGTATTTGTGACTTGCTTATCGAATATCGATGTTCCTACATATTATTGGCATGTGTATTTATAATATTTGATGGCTATAAAAACAAGTGTCTTTGTGCAGCAGTCCCTCAATAAATAATAATTGAATGCCATACACTGTATTAATGGATTTAATGTTGTTAAATTCGTCGTGTTATATAATTTATTGGACAATGATAAGTACTTAGGGGAGGTCAGCTCAAAGCGGCCATCTTAACTTTAAACAAAAAAAAAACTATTTAACTACAGATTTTTGAAAATAACTTTATGCTAAGAGTCAGAGAGTTTATAAAATTTTCATAATGTGAAATTAAAATTGGCGCATATTTGAAAATACCCATATGATCCGTAAATTACAAAAACTTGTCAAAAGACCGCTTTGCCCGAGTGGTCGCCCAAAGCGGCCATGGGGTTAGGGGCAACGTGGCCACCCCAAATGTGCACAAGAAATGTATTTGTTTTTTATTGAAAAATATAGTGCTGGGCAAAATAAAATTACAAAAATATTAAAAATATATGTAATTTATTATAATTTAACATTTTTATAAAATAATCAACAGTCTCTTCTTTCTTATTTTTAGCTTGGCAATATTCTTATTTATAATCACAATCAGTCTTGAGGGTAATTTAACTTAACAACTTTAGTTTAAAACTTCTACTATTAGGAACTTATAATCAGGTTTGGTTTTTGACAATACTTTACATTTGTTCTAGGAGGTCAAAAAATCTGTATACCTGGGATCTGTTGAAGCCCCGGGCTCTGGCTATAGATGTGGGTTCTGGTCGCCGCAAGGTCAAATCGGGATGTCGCATGATAAACCCTTTATAAAAATCGTGTCCGGCGGTGTCATTCTTAAAGGATGTGGAATATTATTTGATTCGGCATACTGAAACACGAGCTGCAGGAAATCTTCCTTCGTAAGGCCAAAAAAGAGGTTGTCCATGTGGAACAAATACTCTAAGAGCTCCTCTTCCTGCTGTAAAGTGAATATTGTTGTAAACCTACCACGTTTCTTTGTGGCGGATCCTGTTTTTAGATGCCTTCGTAGAGTTGTGCGAGGGATACCGTATTTGACCCCGATACATTTAATTGAGTTGAGAATTCATCATATCTTCATCCCATGACGCCTGGTTAGTTTTCCTTTTATAGTTGTTAACCATCTAAACAAAATAATTAAGCATTATCTATCGAATCGTAATAATTTTACAAAGGGCAAAGCGGTCAGTGGGCCGCTTTGCCCGAGCCGCTTTGCCTTTTTCGGCCATTTTGTTTTAATGATGAACTGCTCTCACATTATTTATTACATTTCAGAGAGAATAGAACACAAACAAAGTCAAATAGCTAAGTAACAATACACTTTCAGTAAAAGTATTGAAATATAAAGAGGTTTGACCAAAACAGATTGAACTTACCTTGCATTTTTTTAATAAAATACGCTACGATAAATATTTCGTCACTGCAGCCACGCGCTCGATCCCACTGCCACCAGCCGACTGAGCGGTGCGGGGCGGAGGATTAGGTATACGGACACCGCGCTCACGCCGCGCTATCAATTAAAATAACCGAAAAATTAAACGTGGCCGCTGTGCCCCTTATGGCCGCTTTGAGCTGACTTCCCCTATACTAAAAGGCAGACATAGTCGTTAGAAGACTCAGGCTTTCTGTTCTTCTGTTTCTGCAAGCTACTTTTGTCGTTGACTGTACCTTTTTTTTTTTTTTTTCGTGCGGAAATCCCTTCGGATACCCCCCCCGCCGGCTAGCGGTTATGTGTGTTATGTGATATGTCGGGCTTGCACCGACTAAAACCGCACGCCGTCTCGGGTCTCAAGACGCCGGGGTGTAAGGTTACCCATAGAGCATATCCCTCGCACCCCGACTGACCCTGGGCCATCTCCGGTTTCGAGATGGCCCCCTTACTTGCTCTCCACTGTGCCATCTGCTAATCAGAGGGACACGTGGAAAGCTTCCGAACAGCCCTCAACAGGGCCCCTCCTCGCCTCGGTCGGAGTTGGCCGTAGGCGGCAGCGTCTCTCCCACCCTAGGAGAGAGGCGCTGCCTTCTCCGTTGCCCAGGGTGCACCGCGTGGAGGTCCCCAGCCAAGCACCCCTGTCGTTGACTGTACCTGTGTGACCAAACGGCAACTGCGCACGGCCACAGCTGCCATCACGGGGCACGACTCCTTCAATAAACACCTTTTTATTTTAGGAATCACCGACAGCCCTCTCTGCAGAGCCTGCATGAGAGAGGAAGAAACAGTGGCACACGTGCTTCTACACTGCCCTGCAACCGCCACATACAGGGTTAAGTACTTCGGAAATACAGGTACGCTCCGGGAGATCGCCAGCAGCGTAAATAGCCTGCTGGCGTTTTTCAATGAGTTGGGGTGGATCGAGTGAAATGCCCACCCTCACGCAAAAACCGCGCCTTGTCGTGGAGTTGCGGATACCAGCTCGCGAAACCATACCATACCATACCATGTACCTGTGCGGAAATCCAGTCAGTTTCCCCGCCGCCAGCCAACGGGGGAGGTTGTCAGGCTAGAACCGACTTATAACCACACGCCGTCTGGGGTCTTCAGGCCGGGGTGTAAGATTGCTCATAAGACATTTCCTTCGCACCCCGATCGCTGACTGTACGTTTTTTTGGTCGTGCGGAAATCCCCTCGGATACCCCCCGCCGCGGCCGGCCAGTGGGGCTGTTTATGTCGGGCTTGAACCGACTAAAAACGCATGCCATTTCGGGTCTTTAGACGCCGGGTTGTAAGGTTGAAGGCATTTCCCTCGCACCCCGACTGACCCTGGGCCATCTACGGTTTCGAGATGGCCCCCTCGGGTTTTCGGGCGCTAGTCACCCCGCCGTCCCGGCCTTTTTCTGCTGGGGTGACAGGCCGCCTCACCTGCCACCCTCAGGCCTGCGCTCATTGAGGACGGAGGTCGTTAAGCGACCTCCGGTGCCTGAGTCGCCTGCGACGCTCGTTGACTGTACCTATCTCCGTTAGAAAATGTTGTTTACTACCTACCTACTTTACAAGAGATGTATGTAGGTAGGAACACGTTATAAAATTGGTTATCAAATCCCTTTGCATCATGTCATCAACTAGAAAGTTGAATAACTTCCTAATTTAATAATTAGATTTTCATTGTATGATAAGCAGCTGATCAAGTCTTTATTTTATACATATTCGAGCGGTATAACTTATAAGAGCCATCACACAATGAGCTCATTTCACAACTGCCTACCTACATTATTTTATTAATACGGCCATAAATATTGCATCAGTGTATTGAATGCATTCGCAATGAGGCGCCCAATGGATGTTGTAACATGGGTCAGACCGTCAGATGGAGGCTCCCCTCTCATTAAGGTGTCAAATATTGTCAAATATACCGGCGTCCATTAAGAGAGTGGGCGGTACTATTGAGAAGTTATCGGCTCCGATGTACGTGGTGTTTGTGTAATGCCGATATGTCCGGAGGTATGTCCCAAATTATTTCTGCTAAGTTAGGTAGATAAATAGTGTATACCTATTAGGATGACTTGTGTAGGTCAAAAAACAGTGATTTTATACACATGAAATCAATATTCTAGCAATGTGAGAAATTTGCGTACAATTTACAGCAATGTGCAATGTAAAACTAGAGTTACTTCAGAAAGTTAGTAAGCCGCCAGCCTATTGGACGTGGGACGGGTGTATTATTAATCTGAGCAAATTAGCATACATTTTTGCCAAATGTTACCTATAGCATCTAAATTAAATTTATTTTCTTTCTTTTTCTTCTTCTTAATGTGTCTCTCACACTATGGATAATTTTATCCTATCCTACTCAATTATAACCGTCGCCAAACAACTTGAAAATTTGACCTTGACGCGCAACCAATCACGCGAGCCCTTTGACACAAAGGGTTAAAGTGGCCTAAGTTATGCCTTATAACATCAGCTATGTGCAGTAAAAATGCCATCAAAATTGATCCATACAATTAGGAGATTACGCAGAACAAACAGACTGAAAGACAGCCCAAAAATGGATTTTTGTTGAAGCATCATTCATGCATTCATATACATTTATTAAACACTGGATTTCAACTTTGTAACATAGCTTTAGACACTTCAATATTATTTCTAGATATACTTACTTAGATTTACAAAAAAACACACATCAGGACTAGACCATACCAGACCAGACACTACTAGACTTCGGCAAAATGAAGATGAAGAAGGAAACGTGTGGCAAAACTGTCTGTTGATGAATCGCGAATCAGTACTCATCCAGATAACCGACATATCCGTGTCTGGAGAAGACCAGGAGACCGTGAAAGGCAAAGAACTGCCACTGGAACAGTTCAGCGTGGCGGGAAATCGGTGTCCCTTTGGGGTGGTATTATGAATGAAGCTAGAAAGCCTTTGATCCCGTATCGAGGCTCCATAACAGTAGACGTGTATAAAGCAGTTGCTATTGATGGAATTGTCAGACTTGTCAGACCATGCCGAGTAAACCATGGGCACCAATTTGTACTGGTCGTTGATAATGCACCCGCCCATCGAGCTAAACGAGTCACTGCTGCTCTCCAAGGATACGACTTCACAAGGTTAGACTGGCCTGCCGGCTCGCCTTACTTAAACCCAATAAAGCACGCGTGGGATGCTCTTAAGCGAGCTGTTTGGAACCGTTAGCCACGTCCCCACAGTGCCGGCTCGGGGAAGCCGCTATTCAAGATTGGGACAGGTTACCCCAAGGAATGCTGGATAACTTGATGCAATAGCATGCCCAGGAGGATTTCCGCATGTGTTCGAGCCTGGGGAGGAGTGATGTTATATTGAATATAAACCTTTCATTAATAAATTTTGTTATAGTACATTACGAATATTACGATATTAGTGCGTTAAGATGGCGTAATTGAGCCGAGCATGTTATAACCAATACGCACGTATATCGTACGACGTTTTTTAACACATTTGCGAGGAAACAGAAAAAAAAACATTTTATATTTTGTTCATTTTTAATTATTGAAACAGTGAAATTACAATTATTAAAATGATACGTAGTTGTAGTTGGTTTTTTAATTATGTTTTTATTATTCTCTTTATTACTCTTAAAATACATATAAATTATATTTTAAATACATTCTATATAAAAAAAACAAATATATTTAAAAATATAAAAAAATAGTGGCCCACCGGCATCGGGTACAGGGACCAAGCTACCGGTGGTTAGGGCTCCAGGGAGAGGAACCTCCTCACAATACGTGCCGTGTCGAGGAGCACTGCCTTCTGCATCAAGCCCTTGACCCAACTGCCTAACGCGAGCCTCTGGAGATGTTGATCGAGGCTCTTGGCAATCAGTCCGTGAACCGATACGACTATCGGAACAATAATTGCTGAATCCACATCCCACATGTCGACAATCTCGTGAGCCAAGTTCTTTTTATTATTATTATTACTATTCCTAATGTCATTGTTTTGTGTTAGGGTAAATGTTGGAGACGACGAAACTTCCTGAAAGGCGGCAGAAGAGCATTCTAATTCGTCATTTGTTGTAAATAAAAAAGTATCATCAGTAGAAGTAGAGGGGCGCGGCTCAGGCCAAAACTTCTTCGTTTGTGGCTCCAAATTTGTTGCCTGAGTTATTTTGGCACTTATATTTGCTTTGTTTTGGATGGAATTTTCTAATTAAGATTCTGCTACTGCGTTAGAACGCCACCCGCCATGCCGCTTTAAAGTCAATATATCAGCTCCCGAATCAGCAAGTAATGTAGCTGACGTTCTTCTGAAACTGTGCCCTGTATAACAATCAGCATTCGGCAATCCTAAAAACTTGGCGACTTCCTTTGGCATGGTACCGAATTTATTTATGCCAATAGGTTGCGCAGTACATTTACCTTTTTGGTAATTCTGAAAGAAATGATTATTTTTCTTCATATTTTTTGACCACGTCATAAAATGGGTCGTCGATAATAAAAGATCGAGGTATTTTGTTTTTAGTGTTTGGGATTTTAACTAAAAGCATTTTGCCTTGATTTTCAATGTCTTTTGTGGTAATTTTGTGAAGCTCTTGCCGTCTACATGCACCATTAATACCAAATATTAACGCAACCTGAAAATAAATAAAAATGTGTTAGATAAGGTATAGGTACTTAGCTTACAGACGGTCGTTAAAAAATATGTAAAAGAGTATGTACTGTAGGTAGATCAATACATAAAATAAGGAGGCAAACTGACATTTGTTGCCAGGTACTGGCTATCTATCACTGCGACGCGAGCGAGGACTCAGGGCTGCACACGCTGACGGACTGCCCGGCGTGGGAGGCGCCGAGGCGTGACCTCGTGGCAGCCATCGGGGTGGGAGTCCTCTCGCTCGGCAGCATGATTGCGGCAATGGTGCGGAGCGCGAGCGCGTGGGCCGCCGCCACCTCCTTCTGCGAGCATGTAATGCTCGCGAAGGAGATGGCGGAGCGCGCCCGGGAGAGACTTAGAACTCTCCCGGACCGCCGAGCCCGCAACTTGCTCGCCGCGCGTCGCAGGCGACTCAGGCGCCGGAGGGCGTCTCTTTAAAAATGCAATGAGATTTGAATATAAATTAATATCGACACCATTTGTCATCTTGAGGGTACTTTTCAGCATAGAATATGTTGTCCACAACGAGCTAGGCTTATATTTACTAGCTAGTTCATTAAAATACGCCAAAACTGCATTTTCGGAAAATGACTTGGCATTTTTCATATTTTTCCACTTCAAGAAATTTTCATACGTGGTTATGTATCTGTCCTTGGATATTGACGGCAGCAAGCTGTCGCATGCGGTTCGCGCTTCTGTTAGTATATCCGGTGGAGTTGAAGTAATATATTGCTCATCCTCATTATTGAAAGTTGTCATTTTTAGATATTCACAATACAAGTACAAAGAAAAGAAAATGCGAGAAAAATGGCGCGAGGATTATTTTTTGCCGTGGCTGCGTGAAAATGATGGCAAAGACGCTAGAGCATGCAGCCAAGTTTTAAAAATTACCGAATACCTTTTTTTTTTTTTTCGTGCGGAAATCCCCTCGCCGGCCAGCGGAGGCGGTTATGTCGGCTGTTTTTTTTATTTTAAATAAACTCAATCTGTGAATGCACACTGTTGCTTTCCCGCCATTTTAACAGCGCGCTAGCGCTGCCTACTGACTGGCGCCGCGCGGCGATTAGTTCGAAATTTGAATAGCAACAGCGCGCAGCTCACTAGCTGGAGTCGTGCGGCGGCGATCAGTTCCATATTTGAAATGGCAAATAATACTGTTATGGAATTTGTATGGACTATAACTTAACTATTTGCTTTGGTAACACACGCGTTTTTTATGACCCGCTTTACATTATTTAAAACCGGTGGAATTACATCAGCTTTACGAGCAAGGGTGTTAAAAAGTATGGTTAAAGTACACTTGGGAGGGATACCGTGGGGTTTGGTCGGTCCGATTCCGACACGCCCGCCCCATCGTCGGCACCGATGAGGTGAAGCCCGTGGAGGTTTCCACACGTTAAAAAAAAAAGTATGGTTAAAATTTTTCTTTCCATCAAATTTCTGTTACAATTACATTATGATTAATTACTCAATTTTTTTATTAAAAATATAAAATAGCTTTATTTTTTAATTTCAAACAGGGTATTTCTTATATCAGCTTATGCCACAAACTTTTTTGATGTGTGTACCTGCCTATAGTTTAGGATTTTTTGCTAACGTATATTTCATCATCAAAATAGTCGTACTGAAAGCCTAAACTAAAATTATTTGACATACCTAAATACCTGTTAATCTGCATCACTTCTATAAACCATTACTAAAAACAAGATCCTCATTATCCCCATATCTTCGGACCCATTCGCATACATTGCCCATGTATAACCCGTTCAAGGCGGTGTCTATGCTGACTACCTTCAATTATTGGCCGAAGAGCGCTTATTATAATAGAAATTCGATCGGTAAATATAATAATCGTTTAGCATGACAACGCTGTAGCCAGCTCTGCGATCACTTGAGGTTTTATTATGAGTTAATTGCGTAAATAATGATTAATTGAATATAAGTATTATAATCTTGTGGCTCAATGGCTATATTGAACATAAGCACATGATAAAATATCTAGTAGACTTAATTGATCTTGAAGTCTTTGAGAAGGTTTAATGTTCAACGACATAGACTATACCTACACACTGCGCTATCTAAACACAAACAAAGTAAGCTGAGCTTGACTAGCTTAAAATATGAGTGTATACCTGTAAACCAACCTCTCTATCGCCACGGCACGGACATACCTACAAAGATGATAATTCCAGCAGAGTCCAGGTCGCTGCTTGGCGCGTAAATACTACTTTAAAATTTGTTTCTATAGTGGAAGGCAATCCGGAAAACTTCATAACAAAAGTTAAGGGTACAGTTTAGTAGTTTAGGTAGACTAGTATCTAGGTGATCTTGTCAACCCCTCTTCTTTTTCATCCGAGCGCGCGCCGCTCTTACTTTTTTTATTCTTGGGAATTTAGACTTTTAGTCGAGCGACTGCCGTCTGACCACCCAATATCGAGAGTGAAGCCTGCGCTAAAACATCAATCACGAGGTTGGCTTGTGCCACGAGGATCTTGATGGAGCCGCATAGGGCGCGTGTAGACAGTCAATATATTATATTGCAATCCAATATAGTGATCCGGTATAAGAACCAATCGCGTTTTTGCACGCCAATAATATCGCATTTGCACATCATATCAAGACATTGACTGTCTATACGCGCCCGTATAGAAGCTAAATTGCTTTTTAGAATTAGGTTCACGGCGGCAGTGTATTTGAATCCGCGGCCTTTCGCTGGCAAGGCTGTCATATTCCGCTGCTTCATTGCTAGTGATCTTGCTAAAAGGTACTATGAATCTTATAGCAGCTATAATATAAAAAGCTATTTGTAAAGAAACAAAAAAAAAACTATGCTAGAATGTTCGGGTTTAACGGCATCCATTGAAATAAAAAACAAATTCATGCATCCAGCTAAATATTTATTCCGCCCATTTACATATAAATTGATAAGAAATGGCTACGTTTCATCACTAGTCAGCTCATTTCGCACAAAAATCATACCTACGCTTTGTACTGAATAATTTCATTTGGCGATCTCCTACCCACCTAATTATTTTTTATTCGAGTCCTATACCAATTTACGAACAGTACAAACGTATATTACAACAATGAGGGTTAATTTATACACTAGACAACGCCACTTGCGAAATGTGTCGAAATAAGTCATTCTAACAAATACAATATGTATAAGAAGTACAAATTTCATATCACTGTGACGATTAGCAGAAAAATAATAACCCCCATTAAAAATAAATACCAATGAGTACATATTAAATTATTTATAAAAATATGTGAAGAAATTTTTGGTACGTTACAAATTAGTTTAACTCTATGATTAGTTTTTAAATACGAATCTAAACTACTGAGATAACGTTAACATAAGGAATAAAATAAATCACACACAGCTGTTTATGCTTTAACTATATATCAGTCGAAAATCATTCAGCTTAGGTAACTCAATACTTGTTTTACATAACTATAATAATAACATCAAAATCACGAAAATGTTACTTAGACGCGCGTTCCAATACCCCGAAAATATATCGATCGTTGCAAACCAACAGAGTAGAGACGACATAATCATTTCACAGGAAAATCGCTTGAAAGTGTTTATGATGTTTTTGGGGCTATTTCTGTTTACAACATTGATGTTGGTTGTCAGTTACACCCTTTTGGCTTTTAACCGTCGATATGTTGTTTAGTTTAAAAGTTGACAATTAAATTAATGGATATTAACTGTCGAGGTGATGCAACTTGAATACAACTTGTATAATATCATTATTCATCATTCTAAAGCTATATACAAATTAACACTGAATATATAAAGAGAACCAGCTTTCGTTTGAAGTTTTGTAGAATAATTTCGATATTCATCAACACACTGAATCATAGCTGCCTAAGCAGTATCTATTTCTAACATATTCAAACTTTATTCCAACATACGTGTTGTGTTAAAATTTTTAGACTTCATCAATATAATATTAAGTTGTGCAAGAAATTTATTGAAATTTAAAGAAATTTATTGATTTTGTGAACACAAACTATGTTTAAATAAAACTATTTTAACGGATTCTATCGCGATTTATTTGATGTTATTTTATATTTTACATTGATGATTGAAAGGTCGGGCTCAATGTAAAATAACATCAAATAAATCGCGATAGAATCTGTTAAAAATAGTTTTATTTCAATGTGACATTCGCGTAAACTTTCGACAATATCATGATAAACTATGTAATTAAAAGCTGTGTAAAAGAAAAAGCCGCGGTAGCCTAGTGGTATGGGTAATGGACTGCTGAGACGAGGTCTCGGGTTCGATCCCAGGTCTTACCATGGCACACACCAATGACTTTTAGATGCTTTTCGAAGTTATGTGTGTATTTATCGCAGGCTTATAAGTGCCCGGTTAATGGCAATAGTTTCGCCACCTATTACATTGGGACCTAAACATAAACTGGCGAAATGTGGGTGCTAGCACCTCTGCCTACCCCTTCGAGGATATAGGCGTGAGTTTATGTTATGTTATGTTAAAAGAATCACGTCATACTTCTTTATTTTACAATTGTCCATTGAACTTGACATTTACACGTTGAACAAAAAGAAAATTGTTTGACTGTATAGTCAAGTAGTCTGAACGATTTCCCAGTTGCGTCCAAAGTTTGCACTCTGGACCCTGAGGTCCGCTCGTTGTTTTTGATTGATCTGTCAGCTTTATGGAAGCGACTGCAGTCTGATCTCCCAACTCCAGCCTGAGCCTCGTCTGTTATTTAGCAGGAGCACCGACTAGCAAGTGAGGTTGGCTTGGGCCCTAAAGGTGTCGGCGACCTCTGCCCATCCCCAAGTCAAGTATTTAACTATTATATTAACTATTATAATTATATTGTTTATACCACACCATGCCATGAATGAATATTTTGTCACATAATACTAATTTAAGTTCATGAATGTTGATGAATTTCGAAATAAAAAAATGCATAATAATATTGCCATAAAACTAGATAATACAGTAGTAAAGTATAAATTGAACAATACATTTACGATTACAGACAGTAAAATATCAACAGATGTAAAAAGGTTATGAAATTGTTCGTTGGAAATGTAAACCTTAGTAACTAGAGTATAAGAGCTTATAATTAAATATCTAACGCGTACATGTACGAAAAATATCACTTGGTTATCGGAAAGACTTTATTAGAAGACTTGGTATGCTTGTAACGTATAAAATTGAATGTCACATTTGTGTACTTATATACTATTTGGTATTAATATTGCATTGATTTCTGCATACAAAATGTGCGTAATACAAAGTCACTTTAAAATTGCGTTAATAACTGAATTTCACTTATTAGAAATATGTGTATTGTGTACTGTTACATTGACAGGAATAAATACAAAATTTTGAACTTTATTTTTACAAGATATTAAAAAGTTTTAACGCTAAGGGATTTCTTTTGACAAAATCAGAGATCAATTATGTTTTAAGGGTTACAATTGTATTAAACTTTCTGAAATATATACATCAGAATTGTAAATCTTAAAAAGAAGTAAAAAGGCTTTATTAAACTGGGTAATATTATAAAATGTTATTGACTATCAAAATAATATAAAAACACTAATAAAATTGCACCATTAGATTAGAGAAAAAAGAGTAGCTACTCGGCGAATCTCAAAAGGGCTTATTTTATAATTTGGGCGTACAAAAATGTTGAATCTTACAATATTTCACTTAACAATTATTAACACTTATATATTCAAAATACATTGGAATTACAAAATTAAATATATTTCATGAATTTATGAGTTTTGTAACGTTAACTCCTAAAATTTTACTTACGACGAAGACGGACTACAGGAATTAACTACGTATTGAGCAAAAAGAAGAGAAGACATAAACATTGTTATAAATGAGTATATGAATTAGCGACATATAAGGAGCTGTATATCTGAACCGAAAAATAAAGTTCAGAATATTAACTAAAGCCGAAAATTAATTTGTCAACTTAAACATAAAACTGATTGTAGATGACACATTGTGCAAATGCAATACTGTTTTAATGGCTCATCTACATAATAGTTCTTGGATAAAAAAAAATATTAAAATAGTATATAATTGTATAATAAAAATATTTTACTAAAATTAAGTAATGGTTATACAATGTTATAACTGCGCCAACTAATACTTTTCATAGGAATCTTATCGAAAAATAATCACAATAATTCAACATCATAATTTTCATAATAAAACATGCTAATTTTGAGACGTAAGAATTTAAATTATTCAAAAAATAATAATTTTACTCTTGTTTTTTTATATAAGCGCTGTTAGTAATAAAAATAAATTTATAAAAAAAATACATATCTATGTGTTAGATTTTCTTTTTCTATTATTGTATCCTAATTAGAGAATATAAATATAATGAATACTTATTTAGTCTTGTTACAGACATTACGACGATTAATGTAATTGTATTCGTAAATTAAATATATCACCTATTGTATATGGCCCCGACATATAAAAAATAAATGCATTGCCAAAACAAATTTATAATATTCATGACACGAAATAATAATCTAGCCTTATAAAATCGCTCCTTGAATATCGTCAATAGCTTGATCGTTTCATAAAAAAATCCGACGAGTACTCCTTACACAATTTATTGAAAAAGTTTGTTTCTTTCAAAGATCAATTTAAAATATTTTCTTTGCAGAAATTACATCATCATACTCCATAGACATTATTTTTATTGGAATAGAAGCATTCCCGAACCGAAGCTTCTCGACTAGTGAAATGTCTTCGATCCAAACTACAGCAAAATATAAATGTATCTGCATTGTCTTTGAGATGAGAAGAGAGGATCATCGTTTTACAAGGAGCGAATAAATTTATTCCATTTAGGAAATGATATGCTTATTTTTATTATATTTATATTAAAATAAATAAATATACTAAGTTCTAACTTGTTGTTATCTGCGCCTTTGTTATTTATAAGAGCAACAGTATTGACAGTAATTTGATGCTATAAACATTTTGGCAGGCGTTATACGTTTATCTTGGACGTTTTATCTATTATTTAAATTAATTGTAATTTATTTAAACCACGGAATATATGGACAAGTGGAAATTCCTCGCAGTTATACTTTGTGTGCCACAAAGCTGTGGATATTTTCAACATAACTCGCACGCGATGGGCTATGTGATGCCGGGCTGTTTGCCAATCGCCTTACATAAAGGCTTGTTCTCTGATGGAAATTATAACAATCACGTCACTTTTTTGACGTAACTCACGTGACCTAACACAAAAAGTGAAATTTTGGCGATATCTGATTTTTTATTCCGTCCGTAATTATCCTAAGACCCGATGCAAAACTTACGAAAACTATAATTTCAAAGCTAATTGAAAACTAATCAAAGTATGAGTAATCCTGAAAATTTAGTAAGCTCACGAAGGTAGGTTTTGTTTTGAGAAATCACGAAGTATTTTACTTTTTTCTTTCTGATCGAATAGAAATCGTACGTTTTGAAAACGTGGCGTTGCTGAATCGGGCCCCTGCTCAGATAAAATCTCTGAACCATGAATAATAAAGAAATTAAAAGGAATGAATATATCAAACGGTCCTATATCCTTGCATAAGTTGTCAATGCATTTTAATCACACACTATCTATAACTATAATAAACAAATGAAGAAATTTATAGTGACGATAAGCGACAGAGGAATACATATGTTTAAACATAGAATCATCAATATCACTCCTGAAGCCACTATTAGTCCTGAAGTTAGGGGAACTACCATGGAACGTACATCCGAAACTTCGAGCTCACACGAAAATCAAATTAAAGACAGCATTTGCCGTACAGCCGCCATCGATATTAGTTTAGCACATTTCAAGTTACCGACCACCGTAGTTCTGAAACTTTACATCAAATAATAAACAAAAACTGTATACTGTTAAATTTGAAATCTGAAAATTACAAAAATAAGTAAACCAATTATTATTGATTTTTGATTTGATTGCACTTCTGATGGCAACTATACCATGAAGTTATTTCGAATTTCTGCCAACCTTGGAAGTGTCACGTACCTTCTCCGGGTCCAATTGCCGGGATAAATCATTTCATTTGCCCGAAATTTCGGATGTACGTTGTATGGTCTACTCGAGGAGACTACTACTACTACTGGAGGCCTACTCGTCACCCTAGTTAAGCTTCAATGTAATAATACACAATAAATGTTATAGACATATTTTTCCATTTGAAAAATGTATTAATCCTCTTTGGTGCTTAGCTAGATTGTATAAAATTAAACAGGAATACGAATTATGTACGTTTATTCAGGCGAACGTACGTATGAAAAATATATCAGTCCATTCTAGAGTGTCGGATATATGCCTCTGTTGCAAATCAATCATATCTACTTAGCAAGTCATTCACACATAAAAAAATAAGGGAGCTACCATGAAACACACATCCGAAACTTCAGACCCGCACGAAATACCAACAAAAGACAGTATTAGCATTTTGTTCCTATGAAGTTACTTCAGGTTTTTTTCAGTTCAACGGAACGATTACATGTGAAATAAATGCGTTTCGTGGTACCGATTACCCGAAACTTCGGATATAGTATAGTCAGCGTCAAAAGTAGATGATCATTTTCAGATTTGAAACTTCGTTTTTGAGCAAAGTAGTTTATATTTTTATTAGTAAAAATGCTGTGTAACTATTTAGTAGGTTCTATAAAAATAATATGTCATGCAGATTTGCTTTTTTTAAATCTAGATTAGATCATCTACTTTTGATGCTGATTAAACGTTTCATGGCAGACCTACTGGTTTCTCTGTCGCCTATCATCATCACTATAGTCAAAAGTCTGAAATAAGTCACAGTTGTATTAGCAATGTGATTCACCATTTTCGTGTAGGCCAGAGTCGAAAGAGCTGAGATGCCCGAGTCCTTTAGGTGGAATCGGCGGAGGTCTTTCACCTTCGTCTACGCGAAGCGGTTCTGACATCATGGAGATTATTTCCTCGTATCGTAGGGAGTCTACTGTTAAGTCGAGATCTAAAATATAAACATGGAACTATTTATAATAGTGTTTGTTTTTGTTGTTCTATTGCAACTGTTCTATCTACAATCAGCGTCACTATAAATGACTACTTATAGTAGTGTTTTTTTATAAAATTAAAGACTTTTACACTTAAAGAATAGCTTCTACTGTTGTTATTTTAATAAATGAAATTAAAAGAAGCGAAAGGTGTATGTTATGATCGTAGCAAATGGGAACAAGTGCATTCACTGTCCCCATCATTATACGTCTCAGCGTTGTATCCCGGTCGCATCCGAGACTTTCACCTAGCAGCTATCTTACTCTTCCACTTAGCATCTTTAGCATCTCTGTCAGTGATGCATGCCTACCTTGAGTCAAAAATCTTGTACAAACGTCAATAAGTTCGCGCATGTGCACAAACTGGCTAACCAAAAAAACTAGTAAATGGATGTATCATCCAATAACGCGAGTCCTTTGAAACCGTGATTAGTTTTATATATCTATGATTAGTTAATAGGCGAACCTCTATCATCTCGCCCCGCGCTTACCACCAATGAGACCTAAAAAGTCGTACTGCGCATCTAGATGTCGCATTGTCAAGATTTTTGGCCATAGTCATACCAGCATTACAGCGCCTCATTGAATATTCTTGTTACCATGTAGAAAATACTAAAAGATGGGATATCGCTGGCGTACCTTTCTGCATGTGCCGGTGATCATCGGCGTTAGTGTAGGCGTGCGTGTCAACGCTGACGCCCGAGTCCCGCGCGTCATCCGCCGTGTCGGCGGAGCGAGTCCCGCGACGCGGGATCGCTGGAGGCGCTTCTATCCACGACCGCTTCTCCTGACCTAATGACAATCAAATTATATAATCTTCTATACTATTAGAACAGCTGAAGAGTTTGTTTGAACGTACTTATCTCTGGAACGACATGTCCGATTTGATAGGCCAGTTCTTGGGAAAGATTATAGGCTATATAATATCATGTTACGACCGTTAGGAGTCAATTGACAATTTTTTTCCGTACAGCTAAAATTTGTCAGAATTTGCCAAAATTCATCAATGATTTATCTAGTCTGTGTCTCGTGCCGCTCCCCCATTCTCACCCTGAACTGTGACACAATTATTACTCTAAACAGCTTGTGAATCATTGATTGGTACCTCAAAATTGGTATTTTAAGGTACCAATCAATTAACCAAAAGTTATCTGGTGATAAGATCTTAAACTAAGTGCCTTATGCCATAAGCGAAAGTAGCTCCTTACCCGAGACGCGTGGCGGTAACGGCGGTGCATCGCCGGGTTCACTCCACGAGGCGCGACTGTGACGGCAGTCTATTAGCTCGCCGTCAATGGAGTCTCTGTACAAAACAAAAATATATTACATATGTCAATTAAATTTCCAATACGCTAATATATGATTCTTTGAATTCAATATGTTTTAAGTGAAGTTTTATATATTTAGTACACTTTAATTGACTTCAACTTACCGATATTTCTCTAGTGGTGGTCTCGTGGGACTTCTAGGATCTCCAGATTTAGGCCTTGTTGGTAAAGGTGGCGCTGACTTCATCATAGAGTTATTATCCTCAGGACAATCACGATTATCGACCGGTAAACTACTCGACATTATACTTTGATGCTCCATGGGATCTTCTACAGACTGCTGTAAATAGGCATAGATGGCGTACTTTAAAGTTTGTTATGAATTTTGACAGACAGATGGCGTCCTATAAGTATGCTACGAATTCCATCGATTGGTCAATTGTCGTGCAAAACTTACCGGCTTGTCGTAAAGATGACCGTCATCGTAATAGTTATCAGTTTGTTGAATACTTTGAGATCGTTTATCGAGAGCTGGGACGGGAGGTAACGGCGTGCTGCAAATAATAATGTCTTTTAGTTCATATATCATGTGAATTCTGTATTGATTCTTAGGTTTTAGAGACAAAAATCCCGGTCTGTTAGAAAAAAAGACTTACTTCACTATGCTTTCAGATAGTTGACGACGAGCTCGAGTCAGCCCTGGACCCAAGTTTTGCCGGAGTTGATTGAATCTTTCTACAAGGCGTCTGACAAAATAAAAGTCATATTATGAAGTGCCCAAAATTAAACTTTCATCCATAAAGCTAAGCTACTTAAAATTAGTTACATTGCACGGTCGAGTAATGAGGTGTACTGTTCTATAATATAAAGGAAAGATTTTCCGTCTAAGCTCGGAGAGAAAATTACTGTCGTAATGTGGAATCGACACATTCCAAGTAGTTCAACTTGCCAGAGTAAGATTGCATCTTTAATGTGGTGCGGTGCGGTGGTGAAATTATATACCACTAGATGTAGCATTGCCCACGTGGAATTCTGTTCCGGTTCCCGATTCCCATGGGTTTTTTTTTATTTATATTTAGGACACGTCAATTTGACTTCACCTCGCCTGATGGCAAGCTGAAGGCAAAGTCTCAGGAAAGAGGGTCACCATTACACACACGCACCATGCCAACAGTGGTGGCACTCAGCTTGACGGCCTCATCAGAAGATGATTGTCGTTGCAGCACCGCGTGACACCCACCGGTCCCACTAGTGCTGCGACCACAATCCCCCTGCCCGGCTATGTACTTGCTGACCCCTGAACGCAATCAAACCGAAATTGGATTACTATAGAGGGTTTTTCGCAATCGTGCACGGTGGTACCCACCCGGCCGAATATTGTGACAAACTTGTGTCATCAGATTTCTACCACCAGTATTTATTCCATATTACACCATATTACATTCGTATCTATTCCAGGGATAAAATATGTTGGCCTGTATGTTATTCCAGGCTATAATCTATATACTAATATATAATCTATCTATAAAATTTCAGCCAGACTTTTCAGCCGTTAGAGCGTGATTGAGTAACAAAACATCCAAATTTACAAACATCTTCAGAAACTGGCACTTTTATTATATCAGTAGGATTTTACCAGGTACCTATCGCTATCCTACTTCTGATACTAAATTTAAATTGTTAATCCCTATACAATTTAGTACTAACAATAAAGCGACTAATTCCTAAACACAGAAGTTCTACTAGTACCACAGACCTATGTAGCGGCTTGACGTCATCAGGGGCAAGGCGGCCGTGAAGCGCCAGTCCCGCCTCCACCACCGCGCACTGTGAAGCCACCAGACGCCGGAGCTTTGCTGCCGCAGCTGCCTCTCTAGGACCCGCATTCCTTGCGAATTCGGGCGTGAGGAAAGCCTGCTCATACTTTGTGATTCCGCCTTGCACGTTCGCGTCTATTGTTCCTTGCAACCGCATGGAAAACGGGTTGATGTTTATGGTTGGGTCGGCAGTGTACTGGGAGATCAAGCTGCGAAGTTCGCGTTCTGTGGATTCCATAGTTTCACAGGCGTACTGAAAAGATAACAACTTTGAGTACACCAGATGGTATGCAAACAGAAGAAAAGATTATATACCATTTCTATATTTTATATGAAGCATATTAAGGTAAAACTTTTTTTGACTCCTATTTAAAATGTTTCGTATGTCGTATCACTAAGATTATATACTAGATCGGCATTTTTCTAACGTTTAGTGGTCTGATTTAGTTGAACAATTTAGGGCCCTAACCCCTTCAGCTAAATAGGGCTTTCACACGATACAATTTTATCCCAATTTGAGCCCAATCTGGCTACATTGACAATCAAATCGTGTCGTGTGGATAGAAAATTTAATCTACAATGTACCTGTCGATGGAAATTGGCCATTCTGATTGGGCAATTAAATTGTATCGTGTGGAAGCCCCATAAGTTAATTTGCTGGAGTAGGTATACGTCGACACTGTAGTAGCCAGGATTCAAACCCGGGACCCCTCAATCGTAAGACCAAATCTGTAAACCATTAAGCTACCGACGCTTAAAATTTGAACGCTGCAAATGAGAACATTGAAAGAAATTGAGTTATGAGGTGTATGGGGTCCCACTAATATCTTCAGGGCCCACACCCACTTCACTTGCTATATGCTATATGGCTCTAGCTGGCTTTACTCTTTAGATTGGACTGTCAAACCGTAGTTGCTTCCGTAAAAGCGAAGGTGTTACATTAGGAGATAAAAGCGTAGAACAGCAGACCCCGGCCAGGGACAAAGTACAAGTTATGGATATGGATATAAGACAGGTTCAGGGGATTATAGCATACTTACTTCGACGGGTGGAATTTCTTCTACTGCTCTAGATACAACTTCAGACCATCGCAATATGCCAGGTAATGTGTCTTCTGTGACTAATGTAGTCCTTTCAATCCATAAACTCTGCGAAAAAAAATAATTATATCAACCCTTAGATTTTCTTGAGAATGTAAAGTTATATTAAGGTCTTTTATCAAAACAATATTCCGAAAAATATGTCTGAGTTCAACCATTTATCTTAGTAGCGATACCACATGTATCCAGCGCCATCTAGTGTAATCGAGCTGAAATTCTATGAAACTACTGATTCTGCATTGAGCAATGAAAGTTCTCAGGTTGGTTACCATTATATACAACATCCCAATAAGGTTCCTCCACATCATACGTAATCATGAACATCACTCACGCAAATTATTATTCTAATAATTTTGTCAATAAACATAAATTTACTTTAACTTGACTACTGTTTATAAACACAAATGATAATGTAGTGTTTTTATGTGATCAAAATGATCACTTTACGAACACTACATTGTGTGTGAAGTGATAATTTTAAGTTATTGTACCTTAAATTCATTATCCTTGTCGATCGGGGGTTTCTGTAGGGGCCGGTCACACAAGAAAGTATCTACGTCATTGCACGCGTAAAAGCGCTTCACTTGTTCAGGCGTACCCGACGGCCACACACGGCGAGATGGAACTGGTTTCACGTTGCAGATTTGTATGTCTGTAAAAGAGTAGAGGACAACTTCGTTGATATGGCCGAATTTAGAAAGCTGATTGTGTGTGCATACATATTTTATTTCATGATTTGTTTATGATTTGCCGACTGAAATCATTAATCTATATAAAACTGAGATCAATTATTATTTATCATTATTTACAGATCGTAATCGATATCTTGAACCGAAGTCTTTATACCCGTAACAAAATCCAGTAAAAATATTAGAGCATTGGATTGCAACTATTGCAAGTATTATAGATAAGTACTAAAATTTACAAGAAAGCTAGTGGATTACATAATCAACAATAGCTTATAACATAATGCACCGTGGGACTTTTCCACTATCCTAGTTCCTAGTCAAAGTACCAAGAAATTATTTAAGAGTGTATCCACCTATTAGGCTAGGGTTATGCTGAGTGTGAAAGAAGCATATTTTGAGTAGTGAATGTTTATTGCTGAAATGATGAAAATGATTATTTTTATTTTATTTTATTTTCTTTGGAAAACTTACAGCTAATACAATTCATAGTCGCAAATAATATATAGCTGAAGGCCATTTTCAGGTTTTCACGAATAAATTTTAATTTACTAAGAAAAAAAAAGAAAATAACAGTCGATAAACAAAATATCTACGAAAACAAAAATTAAAATTTATAAATATATATAAATTACGAGTACTAGCTGACCCGGCAGACTTCGTACTGCCTCAATCGATAGCACCTTTTAAACCTTCTCTGGACCTCCACAAATAATTCAAGACCAAAATTAGCCAAATCGGTCCAGCCGTTCTCGAGTTTTAGCGAGACTAACGAACAGCAATTCATTTTTATATATAAGAGAAGAAGATATAAATTATAATCATCATCCTCATACCGATTTCTCAATTGCATCTAAAGTTTGCACTATGGAGCCTGGAGTTTGTCTATTATTTTTGATTAGTATGTCGGCTTTTCCAGAAGTGACTGCCGTCTGACCTTCCAACCCCGAGAGGAAAGCCTGTACCAGAGCCTTGTCTGTTGTTTAGCAGTTGTACCAACTTGCAGGTGAGGTTGGCTGGGGCCCAAAGATCTTGATGGAGCCGGAAAAACACCCCAATACTCGTTATAATAATAAGACAGATTTTTATTATACAGAACCGCGGGCCTCCACCCGCGCAGAAGTCGGTTATCATTTTTTGGTCTTATCTTATGTTCTACTTCACCAATCGCAATCAAATATACGGCAGATTTTAAGTCTGACTAAGACCTTTTAAATTGTAAAAGCCGCATCAAAATCCGTTCAGTAGTTTTTCATCCATCGCGAACAAACAGACAAACAAAGAGGAATCCCAAAATAAAAATTGTTGTGTTCTGAATCGTTTATTTAATACTAGCTGTTGCCTGCTGTTGAATTGCTTGCGCTACCCATGGGAACCTATTCCCGGAATGAAAAATAGCCTATGTGTTGTTCCGGACTATAGTCTATCCCTGTGCCAAATTTCAGCCAGATCCAGCCGTCTTGTGTTGTCAGCAACAAACATACATACATACATACTCAAGAACTTTCGCGTTTATAATATTAGTAGGATAACCCAAGTATTTTTTGGTTTAAATATCTCCAATGTACAGACACAACTAATTTACAATTTATAATAGTATAGACATATAGGGTAAAACCACTGTAAAGGCAGTACTTACACTGGCCCTCATTTGCAATAATAGAGTCGTCTGGCGGAGTGTTGCGCATGAGTATGTGAGCTGCCACATATTCCGCTTGGAGTCTTTGTGTGAACGCTCCAATTCGCTCGTAGTCATGGCCGCGGTAGACGAACTGTTTATTCTGTTAATAGAGAAAAGCATTTTTACCATAAACTCTACTAAACAATATTATAAAATAGACTAAGATAGCACGCTATTTGCCCAAGCTCAAATAGCCGGCCGAAACTGTTTGTGACTGAGTGAACACTCGTAGCCCTAATAGCGTGCAGAAGAAGACCACTTTCTTGAAATCACTACTTTCTTGAAATGACTACTTTCCTGAAATGACTACCTAACCTATACCATTTGTATTTTGTCAGGAATTAGTCATTTCAGGAAAGTGGTCATTTAAGGAAGAAATCATTTTTGGATTTATGGTGGTGGTCATTTGACGAAAGTGCTTATTTCAGGATAGTCATTGTCGATCTAAAGGAATGCTATATTAGTTTTTCTTAAAAGAAATATCAAGTATGTTAGTCCGCATTTTAGAACCCATATTACGAGGTATGCTTAGTTTGGGTCTAGATAGGGTTATGTGGTTAGTCCCAGAATATGTATTTACACAGTTGTCTTGTGATTTTTTTTACAAATTAGGAGACCAACTAGCACACAGTACATAGGCAGTGGTAAGGCATAAATTCACTTCATATATATATAGATATTAGAATTTCCAGAATTAGAGAGAAAAATCTTACTCTAACAAACAAGGGGCATCCTTTTCCATAGAAACCGACCCTGAAGTACTCTGGCTCAGGTCTGAGTTGCTCCATGACAGAATCGAGGAAAGTGGCGTGAGTTCTTAGACAGTGAGAAAGACGGGGGTAGTCACATAGCTTGACTTCGTATAAGGTAGCTAGCTCGCGAAGCAATGGAAGACCCTTTTCCCAACACTGTAAACATAAAATATAAGCTATAACTAAGTGGATCGTCGTCATATGCGCAGATACTATTGTCGAGATACACAAACTTTGGACAATCAACTTTATTAGTAATTACTGTAAGTTTAAAATATATTGGAGTGCATTCGTCTATGTCGCCGAGATATCTGACGTATTCTGTACACATTAATTAATAATAAAAGCGGCTATAGCCCAGTGGTGTACGTAACGGACTGCTGAAACGAAGTCTCGAGTTGGATCCCCAGTCGCCCCGGGCACACACCTCTGACTTTTCGTAGTTATGTGTGCATTAATAAATGTTAATTATCGCTCGCTTAATAATGTGCCCGGTAGATGGCAATAGGCTCGCCCCCTATTACATTGGGACCTTAACATAACTGGCGAATCGTGGGTGCGTAATACACCTCTGCCTACTCCTTCGGGGATACAGGCGTGAAGTTATGTATTAATTAATAAAATTAGCAAACAATATAAATATGATGTTAATTGCATAATTTTTTGCAACATTAGTTAACAAAGAATATGTTTGCAATAATAAAAAAGCGAACTTGATGAAGGAATCTAGTTTGCTCTTTTGGTGCCTCGAAGCTAACACTGATTGAGTTCAGACATCTGAAACATTTTAATTTGTAAACCATAGTATATAAAAAAACGAACCTTTCCCCGGTCGAAATATTGTAACACTTGATTGTAGATAGCCTCTTTGCGTTTCCATTCTGGAGTCTCTGGATGTTCAGAATCTACGCCAACCAAATCGCTCTCCCAACTCAACGTTTCTGCATACAACTATAACATAACAAATGTAATGTATAGGGTTTTATTTTCTATCATCACATAGATTTTGTGTGCAATGAACAAAAAAAATCAAGCTTGGCTATGATATTGAAAAAATATAATATTAACGAAGGATTCAAGACAAGGAGGACAAACTCCGTACATAGTGTTCGAGAAATTAAGTTAAATTATGACAGCACTAGGGAAAAGCAAATCTTTTCACTTCTGCTGTACCGTACTTACTTAAGGGCCTTATGCCTCTACTCGTGAATATTTAATGAACTCTTATTTGACACTTCGAGTTAGTCCTCCTAGCCCTATGGGAGTAAAAAGAATATCTTACCAAAAGCGTACAACCAGCCTCGACAAAGTTATCGGACGCAATATGTAAGTCATGCAGTTTGTACACATATCGTAAATACATCTCCTTGCGATCAATCTCGTTTTTATAGAAGTTCTGAAAACAAGAATAGGAGTATAAATACTTAATAGTAGAATAAGTACTTTAATAACTGAGGGTAGAGAAGTAGGCATATAAGTAAAATCTTAATGGAGAATCATCCATGTCTAGGGAACCTTCGGACACACAAAAACTGGTGGTAGAAATTTGATGACACAAATTTGTCACAAAATTCGGCCGGGTAGGTACCACCGTGCACGATTGCGGAAAACCCTCCATAGTAATCCAATTTCGGTTTGATGGCGTTCAGGGGTCAGCAAGTGCATAGCCGGGCAGGGGGATTGTGGTCGCAGCACTAGTGCGACCGGTGGGTGTCACGTGGTGCTGCGACGACAATCCTCTTCTGATGAGGCCGTCAAGCTGAGTGCCACCATTGTTAACATGGTACGTGTATGTAATGGTGACCCTCTTTCCTGAGACTTTACCTTCAACTTACCATCAGGCGAGGTGAAGTCAAATTGACGTGTCCTAAATATATATAAAAAAAAAAAAAAAAAAAAAAACAACACACTAAAATTCCATAATAAAAATAGTAGAACGTAACCTTTTTAGGACGTCTCGCAGAAATAAAAAATCCCGACATATTTTAAATTAATTGTAAAAATTGAAACTGAAATATTTCGCCTTACATTCCTTCAACTCAATATTATACATTATTACTTATTTAAAATTTGTTTACCTAATAACTTCTAATTTTAGAATTGTTTTATTTTCTTTCGAATCGTGCAAGGTTTACTTTCTGTGTCTATCTTCTCTCAAACCTGTGTCAAAATGCACTTTTTAGATTATTTCGACTGTAGAACACTATTGAAGTTAAACTTAAATTGTATTTTGCTTTTCAGAATATAATTACTTAAGATAACAAAATTAGCAGTGGTGTTAACTTCAATTTTTTTAGTCTGAACTGGTACAGGCATACTCACAAGTAAATTGACAGTAGCCGCCATCCTCTTATCCCTATGTTCGGCACCTTGCATCACAGCTCTATAGTCCAAGAGCCTCTCCAACAAGCGCGTCACACACGCAACGAAAGCCGCCCCAGCTTCTCGCCATCCTTCCGTTGATACGCGTTCCATTAACCTATATAAAAAGATCGAGCTTATAATTTATGTTCACACTCTCTTGCGACGCGGTTAGTAGTTTTTGGACTATCAACGATCCCTTTGACTCGTGCCCAAATACTTTTTTTTTTGTTTTGTGCGGAAATCCCTTCGGATCGATTATGTCGGGCTTGAACCGACTAAAACCGCACGCCGTCTCGGGTCTACAGACGCCGGGGTGTAAGGTTACCCATAGAGCATATCCCTCGCACTCCGACTGACCCTGGGCCATTCGCAGTGTCCCCTCTGATAAGAGCAGAGGGGTACCTGGAGCGACCACCCCCTCGTGCAATGGGGTCAGCTGGCCCTGAAAAGGGCCGGTTGGTCAGACTCTTGGCCGTTGAGGTTGACGCCAGCTATTTCAGAGGAGCAATCAATGATGCGTCATCGCCCACGTTGCCCAGGGTGCACCAAACTAGGAGGTGATCCAACCAATCGCACCCCTCGTGCCCAAATAGCTCTAAGGACGCGAGCGCGCGAACCGCGCGCGAATGTAAATGAAGTATCACAATAACCAATCATGTTATCAAAACAGAGACTTGATAGGTAAGCATTTTTGTCAATGTCAATGTCCTGACAGCCAATCGTGTTCTGTGATGTTGAACATCATCAGAGCATTGTGATGCTGTGTCATCACGTAACGCTTCCATTGGATTTTATAATGTCCCGTGGCCATCAGGCCTAAGACATCACAGATATTGCGGGATCGAACCCCACTCGGTAGACTACTGACATATACCCACAACAAAACGGTTAGCTTTATTGTAATTCATATCTAAGTATATAAAACAAAGTGATTTTTACAAATATACAGCCGACCAAAACCGCACGCCGTCTGGTGGGCCCAATATGGCAAATCTCTCACACCGCAGCTGACCCTTAAATTTCAAACAATGTCTGTGTTGTTTGTGTGTCTTTTTAAAAATTAAGAAGTAATTAAAAGGAGGTTTTTCACCAACAAATTTGAATACAACGGCAACATTAAATTGTCAAAAAAATTGCCTTTATTTTCGGATAGTAGCGGTTACGTCGGGCTTGAACCGCACGCCGTCTCGGGTCTGCAGACGCCGGGGTGTAAGGTTGCCCATAGAGCATATCCCTCGCACCCCGACTGACCCTGGGCCATCTCCGGTTTCGAGATGGCCCCCTCGGGTTTGGGAACCATGGTGTCCCCGTCTTGCCCCGGTTTGGGGGAGGGGCGCTAGTCCCCGGCCTGCTTCTGCTGGGGTAACAGGCGGCCTCACCTGCCACCCCCAGGACTGCGCTCATGGAGGACGGCCGGCGGGGGGGTATCCGAAGGGATTTCCGCACGAAAGAAAAAAAATAAAATAAAGGTACTTATCCAATTTAATTCAAAATTAAAATCTAGTGGGGCGGAAATCACACAGTGATTGTCAAACTTCGGGCCAAACTTAGATATTTTTGTTGCAATATTTTTATTCAAAATTACAGACCTTAGGCTTTATGCATATTATTCGACACGTCTTTATATATTGACCAATAAATATGAAGATAATGAAATCAAATCAAACGTCTTCGACGTCAAAAACACAATGAAATTATTTAATATTTCAGTTTCTTTCAGAGTCTGGTTTTTTTATGTAAATATACAATATACGTATTGTTATTGTCACTCAAATGTCAAAGTCAAATACGCGTTACTCTGATAACTCGAAAGAAACTAACTTGTAAAAGTTTTTTAGGGACAATTTGTATGGTAGGTACCGGAAACCTTGAACGTACAAACCCCAAAATCTAATCAGTTCTTCCCATTAACCAAACAAAATGATTGGCGAAAGAATTTTTTAAATCGGATAAGTGGTTCTTGAGTTATTGCGTAAACAGACATCCAGACATCCAGACCAACCGACAGACCGACACAAAAATTTTTTTTGCTTAATTAGACTTAGAATCATGTGAAACGTCGAGAAAAGTGATAAAAAGTGGGTGTAAGATTTTGATTTTTTTGCGTGATTTTAAGACTTCGGTGTCCACCTGGTTGGTGGCCCGAAGTAATTTTTACTACATTGTCATGGAGTGGATGTTCATACAATTTCTGGGTATATATTTTTTATCCGAATCCAAGGTCGGTTGACCTTGGATTTAGTTTATTTGGCTGTTTGATAAAAATAGTAGTGACTCACCTCTTAAAAACACACACAAAATAAATGTTCATCAAAATACTTACAGGCAAATAGTCGTACGAATGCCATTAATAAAATTATAAAATTCAGTACAAAAAACCATATTGTGTTTTATTCGTTGACACACTTCTGACACCTTACAATACTGTTGTCTATATCAATTAGATTATTAAGAATAAGCACGTAATTAAATAAAGAAACAGGTTTAACTCGATTGTTGTGGAAGCTAATGACTGATTACATAATAGTAATTAGCATTTCGGGTATTAAATAACTAATGTTTACGAATAGGTATATTACTTACACTGAGCTCAAATGTTCCCTGAGTAGCGTGAACAATAGAAGTCGTATTAGTGATATTATCGTGAGTTTACGCAAATATTAATATATACAGTGAAATGATACTAATTACCATTTTCTGTGTAATGATGGGTAAGCAAGTCACGCAAGGGACAACCAAGATCTTCACGGCCCAAGTCAAACTCACTTGCGAGCCGATACACCTGCCTATTAACGGATGGGCTGTGGCGCAGACTTTCTTCTCGAGATTGGGGGGCGAGACTGCTGTCGCTCCTGTTAGCTTAGACAAGCCACATCGGGAGGAGAAAGCGAAAGAGAGCGCACCTCGGGGTCAGTGGAAGCTTTGGATGCTGGGGACGGGATTGCTCGGATGAAGAAAAAGAATTTTCTTTTTTTGAGAATGCGTTTCTTGGACTTTTGTGAAGACTAAAGTTAAGCAAAGGATGAATATAATTAACAGCTGAAAACCACAAAGTATTTGACAATCAAAACATAAAACTTGACTGGAACATCAGACTCTGTTTTGGGTTCATCGCCCCATAACATAACGGAACCCAGCAATATCTGACCCAACCCTGAGGAAAGCCCGTGCCAGAGTCTCGGCCGTCCATCAGCAGGTGTACCGACAGCCCCGAACATCTTGATGAAACTCAATACACCCTTGATGTATTCATGCTGCTCGTTTTCTGTTTCATAAGCTACGATAAAATACTTACACAGTATCAAAAAGTCTCCTATAGTGATCATCGGCTTTGTTATCCGCTACGAGCGAGTCCAGCTTGTCTACGAGCGCGGCTTCAGTCCGCCGCGCTTCGCCCGTATGCGCTCGCTCAGCCGCCATTAGAGCTACGAGCGCTCCAAGTGCTGCCCTCCGTAGCTCGCTTACAAGCGTTATCTCGAGCAGAGCGCCTACGGCTCCAGGTACTAAGTGAAGTTGAGCTGGACCTGTGCAATATGGAATAAGAGTGTATTGTCACATAAATACTTGAAACAGTATACCATTGAATTGAAATGGTGGTCCTTACTTTGTAAAAAAGTATAAAAAATATATATATATATAAGGTGTCACAAAATTAGGTCTCTGAATTTGGTGAGATGACTTGGTATCGACAAAATATGTATTTGAACCAAAAAAAAATGGGGTCAAATAAAAAAAAATTAAAAAAAAAAAAGTTAAAATATAAAAAAAACACCACCGGCGACCAGCGCCACGTGACGCGACGAGCCCGTGACGCACGTGGTAGGCGTGCAGTCCTTCTCCTCGCAGTATTCTCCAAGCGGATGTGTGGGAAATACCTAAATCGCGACCAGCGTCACGTGTGCTCGTCGCGTCACGTGGCGCTGGTCGCCGGTGGTTTTTTTTTATTTTAACTTTTTTTTTTATACTTTTTATTTTATTTTTTTTAATTTTACCCGATATTTTTTTTTGTTTCAAATACATATTTTGTCGATACCAAGTCATGTCACCAAATTCAGAGACCTAATTTTGTGGCACCTTATAATATATATAGTATAATTATTAAAAAAAAAAAAAACCATGTGAGTAGACGTGTAGTTACCGAGCATGTTCCAAGTGGCGAGTACGCGCATGCCTGCAGCAGCGCGCATGCGCGGCCGGTCGGGCCCACGCCCCGCCCAGCGCTCGGGTTGCAGAGCGCTTGACGTCACTAGCGCCACGCCCAGCTCCATATACCCTGACCACAGCTACCAAACAAACAGGGGGGGGGGGCTACCATGAAACATACATTCGAAACGCCGCGCCCGCGAACGAGACGTAGGACAGTCAGCGACAAAAGTAGATGATGATGGTAAATTTAAAAATCTGAATGAAAATTGTTCATTATTTTTTATTTGTTACCAAAGTTTAAAAATAGCTCAATAGAGCCCACTAAGTAGATAAAACAGCATTTTCATTAAGAAAAATAAATTCCTTTTGATGCTAACATCGTCACATGGCGTTACATCTTTTGGTTAGAGTTAGTTATTGCATGGATCCACAAACTGTGAACACAAGGCGAAAATATTTTTTTCGATGTCATTTTATTCGTTAAGCAATGCAGATTTCACATAAGTTTCAAGTGTTACAATACATATCTTTATACTACATCTACTCAGGAAGTACCTCTTTTTTTTTTTTTTTTTATCGTGCGGATCCCTTCGGATACCCCCCCCCCCCCGCCCGCCAGCGGGGGCGGTTATGTCGGGCTTGCACCGACTAAAACCGCACGCTGTCTCGGGTCTTCAGACGCCGGGGTGTAAGGTTACCCATAGAGCATATCCCTCGCACCTCGACTGACCCTGGGCCATCTCACCACTAACAGCATCGCTCATCCTGTCTCCTCTGAAAGCAGAGGAGTACGGAGAGCGATGTGTTCCCGCCAGGTTGGGTATTGGCCGACGATCAATGCCAACCCTATGAAGGGGTGAAGGGGAAGCCATTGACCGCCGCCCAGGGTGTACCGGCCGCTCCGATTCCGTTCCCCCCGGACTGCAGCGGGATCGGAATCGGAGCGACACTCGAGGAGGTTACCCAACACACACCCCACTCAGGAAGTACCTTAGTACTTTTTAAAATTACGGCAGAATGTACGTTATTACTTCCGTAGAAATATGCGGGAGACAAAAATGTATGAAAATCCATTGTTAACGTACTAAGCGGGAGACAATGGTGTATGAAAATTCATTATTGTAGTAGGGGATAGTATAAAGTGCTATGTATCACTCGGAAGAAAGAGCGATTCCCGACTCGTGTGTACTGACTCGTGTGACTCGGCGTCAGGCCTCAAACTACATCCTCGTTAGTAATTGGTCTCTTTCTGCCCTCGATGAACAGTGTACTATTAAAATTAAAGAAATAATCGTCTAGACATACTTAACGTTGCCACTTTCCATTCTGAATAACATTAAAATCAAATATACCGTATTGTTTTAGTCGAATCTGGAAACGACTGTAAATACAGAGATAAAGCATTCGTAATTCGTAATGAACCCTCACTGTAAATCTACATCTTATTAACAACTATATCGATATAAAGTGACTTGTATGGTTATGTTGTGAATCTGCTATTATAGAAAACAGCAGATACATAATTTTGCCAAGTGTTAACGTCATACTCAACATACCTGAGAATCAAATTGAGGCGGTTCGTCACCTAAGAACCTTTCCAGCAACGGCTGAGCGAGATCTTGAAGAGCAGATAGTAGCACTTTACAACTTTGAACACGTAAAACCATCCAGTCAGCTGGAAACACCTAAACACAAATATGAACAAAAGATAACAATAATTTTACTAACAAAAAATATACTTTAAATAAAAACTATATTTGAGCGTTTCCTATATTATAATGTCACAAAGTTCCGGCAGACTGAACTTTAATGTAGGGAATACCAAGTACTTGGCATTGAACTCAACAGAACCTACAACGTAGTCGAGTGCCTGTGCCTTGCCGCGTAGGCCGACTTATTGTATTGCTCGTCATTTTCTAAAACTATGTGATGTATATACGCGCCTGATGGACAGAGGTAATGCATTCTACAAATGACGAATGATGATGACACAGTGAATGATTTGTCCATATACATATAATTTGGTGGACTGCTTTTACAGAGTAACTGTCATTTAACAAGAATGAGCCCACCCTCCCATTTTTTATGAGAAAAACTTCATTCGGGGCCCAAGCCTACCTCATCTGCAACCCCGCTGCACCAACAACGCCTGTTGATTGCTGGACGAGTCTCTGATGCAGGCTTTTATCTCGGAGTTGGAGGTTAGACGGTAATCACTCCCGCAAAAGCTAAAATAAGCCAAATCAAGAGAAAGTGTAGAAGAGTGGATCCCAGGTTCCAAAGTGCAGTTTTTGGATGCAACGAGAGGGTCAATTTGGGCCTGAGGGTCTCAGGAATAACGCTATGATGATGATAGTGAACTTAACAACTCTTTGTAGTGCATATTACACAACCACTTAAATCTTTATAGAAGATTCTAATATTACGTTAAAATCACTTACGTCTTGCTCTATGAGATGTCTGAAGACCAGGAAAGCTCGCATAAGAAAATCTTTAAGCGGTTTGCGGTCGTGTGGGTGCGGTGCGAGATGGCTCCATAATCGCTGGTAATGGACGGGCTTCAGAAGTTCCATCACGCCGAGAAGACCAGCCACCATTGAACCCTGCAAGGGCAAAAACATTCACTTGACTATCTACCTATAGTACAAGATTCACCTTTGTTGAAATAATCCAAATCCACTATCCCATCCCACTAATATTATAAATGTGCAAGTTTGGATGAATGGATGGATGGATGGATGTTTGTTACTCTTTCACACAAAAACGGCTGCACATATCTGGCTGAGATTTGGTACAGGGACTGATTATAGTCCGGAATAACACATAGGCTAATTTTTATCCCTGGAATAGGTTCCCATGGGAAGGTGGAACAGGATCCGATCTCCACGCGGGCGGAATCGCAGGCACAGCTAGTATTATAAATGTGACGGTTTGGATGGATGGAGGTTTGTTACTCTTTCACGCCGAAACAGCTGAACGGATCAGGCTGAAATTTGGTACAGGAATAGATTATAGTCTGGAATAACACATAGGTTACTTTTTATCCCTGGAACATGTTCCCATGGGCAGCGGGAACGGGATCAGAATTCCACGCGGGCGGTACCACGGGCAAAAGCTAGTTAAATAATATGTAAGATAGAAATTACTAACGAGTACTGGTGAATTTCCTCCAATCAAATGCAGGACGGTCTCCACTAACACATCCAAAGTATTCAAACATAGAACATCCACATCTGGGTCCAATTCGTCTTCATCGATCGGACTATCGTCGTCCTGTTTCTTCCACAGTAGACTGACGAGTTCTCCGATCATTTCGGCGCATTGAGCGAGCTCATCGCGGCGAGCGAGATGGATGCGGAGATGGTGGCAAGCAGTTGTGAGGATAATGTTTCTTGCCTCTGAAAATTTAGTTATTTTATTAGCATGGCTGAAGTGCAACGTAACAACCACAGAGCACATACAGAGAGGAGGCCTAATTAACTGTGACTCCTTGGCCTACAATGACGTCATAACCCTGGGGTTATCCGTTCGAGGGCTTCCCCGGGGTGCCCGGAAATGGACACTTGGGTAGGACACACTTGTTTAGTCGGTTCATGTACGACATAACCGCCCGCGCTGGCCGGCGGGGGGGTATCTGAAGGGATTTCCGCGCGTAAAAAAAAAAGCGGCCAAGTGCGAGTCGGACTCGCCCATTAAGGGTTCCGTAGCAGCAAGTAACATAATAATGTTTTTTTTAAATTTTTATATTTGAGTTGATTGAATGGAAGTTAAATTGCGGTTTACGATTTATGACGTATTAAAAAAAAAACTACTTGATATCGTTCAAAACAATTATCGTTGGAAGTTTACATGGTAATGTACATCATATATTTTTTTTAGTTTTATTATTCCCTTATTTTAGAAGTTATAGGGGGGGGGGACACACATTTTACCACTTTAGGAGTGTCTCCCGCGTAAACTATTCAGTTTAGAAAAAACGATATTAGAAACCTCAATATCCTTTTTGAAGAGCTATCCATAGAAACCTCACACATATGTCTTCGATGAATAAATAATTTTTGAGTTTCAGTTCTAAGTAAGGGGACCCCCAAAATTTATTGTTTTTTTTTTCTATTTCTGTGTGAAAATCAGAATGCGGTTCACAGAATACATCTACTTACCAAGTTTCAAAAGCATAGTTCTTATAGTTTCGGAAAAAAGTGGCTGTGACATACGGACGGACAGACAGACATGACGAATCTATAAGGGTTCCGTTTTTTGCCAATTGGCAACGGAACCCTAAAAAGGCCTGGTCTCAGTCAGTAGTAGATGGATACATAACTCTTTATTTTATACCAAAAAGAAATTAAGAGATGAATATACAATGGATGGACTTTGGCTACAAACAATTTCTTCCAGGCAACCTTAGCATGTACTGTCGACGTTCGTTCTATGCAACTGTGTGTGTTTCTTAACCTGTCTCCAAATATAATTCTATTCGATGTTATATGGCTATACTTTGCTATACTCTTATACCCGGCATAGCCGTTTGTTGGTGACTGAACTCCTCCATATCCACTCGCGCGATCTTGACCAAATTTACTACGGTGATAGTGTGAACACTGAGGAGTGAGATGGTTCATGTCCGATGTACTATTGAGGAATAATCACCGAAAAACAGTTTCACGAGCGCCCGGCCTTAGTTAAGCGCGCGACCGTAGTAAGATGACTTATTTTCAAGTAAGAGTCATGCTCGCTCAGCTCAATTTATTTCAGTCGCACCCTGCACTGAATTCCTAGTATCTGAGCGAGTGTCCGTGTTACATTTAGTGACACCTAGTGTGAGATAGCTGGCGCGTCCAGCACGTGCGCCTAGTGTGTGGTGTACCTGGGTCCTCCCCGAGCGGCCCCTTGAGGATGTCCTGCGCGGCGTGCATGCGCGCGCGCGCGAGCGGCGGGTGGTGGTGCGCGTGGTGGCTGGGCGCGTCCAGCACGTGCGCCTAGTGTGAGGTGTACCCCCGAGCGGCCCCTTGAGGATGTCCTGCGCGGCATGCAGGCGCGCGCGCGCGAGCGGCGGGTGGTGGTGCGCGTGGTGGCTGGGCGCGTCCAGCACGTGCGCCTAGTGTGAGGTGTACCCCCGAGCGGCCCCTTGAGGATGTCCTGCGCGGCATGCAGGCGCGCGCGCGCGAGCGGCGGGTGGTGGTGCGCGTGGTGGCTGGGCGCGTCCAGCACGTGCGCCTAGTGTGTGGTGTACCTGGGTCCTCCCGGAGCGGCCCCTTGAGGATGTCCTGCGAGGCGTGCAGGCGCGCGCGCGCGTGAGCGGCGGGTGGTGGTGCGCGTGGTGGCTGGGCGCGTCCAGCACGTGCGCCTAGTGTGAGGTGTACCTGGGTCCTCCCCGAGCGGCCCCTTGAGGATGTCCTGCGCGGCGTGCAGGCGCGCGCGCGCGAGCGGCGGGTGGTGGTGCGCGTGGTGGCTGGGCGCGTCCAGCACGTGGGCGGCCGCCCGCGCCGCCTCCGCCGCTCCGAGCGCCAGCCACACCTCGCGCGTCACCTCCGCCCACGACGACATCAGTGCCACCTGCACACATACCTTCATTTAGTCCGAGAATATCCCTCACATTTTCCAACATATAGGATCCGATGACAGATCTTCTACTTGTTTGATAACATTGGTCCGACTATAGGATCAGGTGTATTGTATTCACTCATTATTATCTTGACGTTGTTTCCGCTTGCCTCCGAGGCTTTATCCTCGGAGCCCTGGATCCGCTCACTCCTTCTCCACCATTTGGTTAGGCTTATAAGCCATCAGGGTTCATAACCCCGACCAACGTCTATCAATTCTTCCGAATATCTCACCTGCGCGGGTGCCAAGTGTTCCTTATAGGGGTGTTGAGCAAATGACTTCAAGGCATGTAACGCAGCCCTGACATCCCTTCTAAAGCTATCTTCATACTGTCCACCCGTCGCTCTCGCGAACAGACTCCTTGATCTAACAGCGAGTCGAAATACCGCCCCTAGTGAGCGGAGACATTTACGGATGGCTTCTTGACCTTCAGCACTTGCAGCCCACTCTGCGCAGTGTTGGACTGATGATAATAAGCCTCTGTAGAAATAATTACAAAATTAATATGGCACAATTTCATTTGATGTGAACATGTTTTTAAATTTGCCTCCATAATGAAGAGGTGATTCAGAAAACTGGATAATAACAAAATGGAGGGATACAGTGTGGTGAGATAGGCTCGTGGCTAAGTGGTAACGTAATAAGTAGTTAGCACATTGCAAGGTTAAGCAATACTAGCCAACTTAGTCTTAAGCCATCGCTCCCGGTTGCCTTACGATCAACTGTGGCATTCGTCAAGGGTAGTTGGACCCCTAAAAAGTTCGACAACCCGGTTTAACATAGATCTTTGATATCGCCAGTGGGACCTTCACAGGTCAGATGGCTGGCATTTCACAGTTAGACTGAAACCCGACCTTTGGGCAAAGGCTCAGAGGATGATCGGGGATACACTTTTGTGTAGTAGCTAAATATCTTTTATCTACATCTAAAATTCAATTACAATACTCGTTACGTCGTTGAGTAACACCGCGCGCGGCCGATAAGAAGCACCAGGATTGCCTTGAGGGTGATTGGATCGGTCACATTTTTTTTCACAGTAATAACGTAGCAGCGTATTATATTATATTATATTATATTACATAACATAACATAACTTCACGCCTGTATGCCCGAAGGTAGGCAGAGGTGTATTACATTATATTCTCGTGTAAATATCAATAAATATGTTGAATTTAGGTGCCTTATATATTCATTCCTCAAATTATAAGTTAGGTAACTATAAGTAAGGATGAGCAATGCTGTTAGTGATGAGATGGCCCAGGGTCAGTCGGGGTGCGAGGGATATGCTCTATGGGTAACCTTACACCCCGGTGTCTGAAGACCCGAGACGGCGTGCGGTTTTAGTCGGTGCAAGCCCGACATAACCGCCCCGCTGGCCGGCGGGGGGGTATCCGAAGGGATTTCCGCACGATAAAAAAAAAAAAAAAAGGTAACTATAAGTAACTATTATGTTTTCTCGTACTATTAGATTTCAAACAAAAAAAAATGTACTTACTTATATACTAGTGCAGCTGAGAAATGTTCGTCAATATAGACATCGAGCACCGGTCGAAAATGTTGAAAGCGAGTCTCGTCCAGTAAGCTGCATATCGATATAAGGACTAGGAATACCGTGCCGGAATGTGGAGTGCTGAAAAAAATGCACATTTCTTTTATGTATCAGTTAGTGGACGGAATATCCCTATCGTAAATTTTTCAACTGATGAAAAAATCTCTATTCATTTATTTATTTATTTATTTATTATATTTTAAGGAAACTTACAGCTAATGGTTAGTTTACAAATAGATAGATACTAGAAGAGGGCCAATTACAAATTTCCACTTATATATTAGTTTCTGGTAATGTATTTAGAATATAGTAGACAGGCTATTGATAAGGACGCGCATGTTAAAGCTAAGATTCAATGGATACTTCCAGATTTGCCCATACATGCCAAATTATAGCTCATGAACTAGCTGTGTGCCGCGATTTCACTCGCCGCACTCTGTTCTATTCAGGCAGTCACCTGGCTACTCGGGCTAATTGCGCGGCTCCTAAGGTTCGTAGCATGATGTTACATAGTGTATCAAGAACAGGGCTTTCAAATGCAAGATTATATAATTTTTCAAATCGCACCAGTAGTTCCAGAGATTAGCGCGTTCCAACAAACAAACTCTTCAGTTTTATTATTAGTATATATGTGAAACCTAAGAAAAATTATGAGAATTTTGAAAATATATGTTTAAAATTATTGTATTGAGGAAGTAACATACGCAGTTCATATGAAACAATAGCCACGTAAAATCCAAAAAGGAAATATTAGTTAAAAATAATATTATCAATCACTTCATGTCACCCACTTTAGGAGTCATCAATTAAAGTATCACAGACAATATATAAAATGACAAGCAATCAACATACCTGTTCCCATCCTCAGTAGAAAATAAAGCGAATAATGCGTCCAACACGTCTCTTAAGAATTTGATAAGCTCTTCGCAACTGAGACCATCACCTAGTCTCAACACTCGTAATAATGTTTCTTGAACTTTCTGTGGGTGCGCGCGCCATTGTAGTAAAGCTAGGAGATCCTCTGTAATAAACCATGTATATCATTAACTTAAGCGGAATTATCTTGTCAGGGTGTATGAGGCCCTACCAAGATCTTCGTGGCCTTCACCTCACCTTCAAGCTGGTACACTTGTTTATTGACTCTCCGTCAGGCTCTTGTACAGGCTTTCCTCACGGGATTGAGATATCAAAAGGCCGGTAAAACCCAATTCTTAATGAGGATAAGCAGTAAGCGGACCCCGGAGTACTAGGTAAAAGTCTCCGTTGCAAACGGGAACATCGCTAAAATGATGATGACACAATAAGAATAAGAGTGCCTAATTATCATGTCACTTCGATCCCGGCAAAGTAGAATCAAAGGCCACAGAAGAAAATGTATCTAAATATGTTTATCCGCATTCTGGGACCCATAACACTAGCTGGTTAAGCTAGTGTTATGGGTCCCAGAATGCGGAATGAACTTTGGGTCTAGGCAGCGTTGTGTAGAATATCCTATGATACTTATTTTATTATCTCTTCCCGTGGGTTGTTCAAGCCCACCAATGACTCCATCCGAGATTAAAAATTTAGACCGTTATAAAGGGCTGTCCTCTCATAGCGACCCAGTAAGTGCATCAAACACTCTGCAAAGTCATCTCAATAAAATAGAATCATGGCTTAAACAATGGAGGATCAAAGCAAACGAAACTAAATCTGCTCATGTAACCTTTACTCTCAGGAGAGATACTTGCCCTCCGGTTAAGCTAAACAACAAAGAAATCCCTCAAACAGATAATGTAAAGTACCAGGGAATGCACCTGGATAGAAGGCTCACACATGGCAGAAGCACATCTGGGCAAAAAGAAAACAATTAGATGGAAAACTTCGTGGTCTTCACTGGTTAATCGGACGAAGCTCACAACTAAATAACACCAGCAAAATCCTGGTACATAAAGCAATTATGAAACCTATCTGGACTTATGGGATACAATTATGGGGAACAGCTAGCAAGAGTAACATCGACATACTGGAAAGATTCCAAAGTAAAGCACTAAGAACCATGTTCAGTATACCCCAATGTATTAGCAACAAATACATGTATCTCGACCTAGGCATAAACACTGTTCGTGAGGAAATATCCAGGCAAGCCTGAAATACCAGGAGAAACTAGCAACTCATGCAAACCAACTCGCACAGGCCCAAGTGGAGAGGGTGGACTACAGTACAATCGACTGAAGAGACAAGGCATTCCCAGTCTCGCCCAAAGATTTGTAGACTGAGTCAAGAAGAGGGCTTGCTGGAAATTTCAGTAATTGATTGGCTCTCGGTGAAGACAATATAAATAATCAGGACATGTAGTTCCAGCCAAACAAGTGGCTAATTGTTTTAGAACAGATTGCCTTAATGCAGAAAATACATTAAAAAAAATAAAGGGACTGGTTGACGATAATTACCTAATACGAGGGGTCGAAAAACCTATTTGACAGACAGTATCAATTTTCCAGCTTACATATACTTACCATTTTGAGTTAATTTAGTAGAACACAACAGTGTGCTAATAGTACAATTTTCTTTGGAACTTCTTTGGAAGGTCGGCACAATGCCGTTGACGGGGGACGAGCGAACATCAGTGGAGCACGAGGGCAGCGACAGGTAGCTCGCTGATGTCAATCTGTAGGCAAAACTCTGATTAAGGTCAATGACACAACAATGCAGCAGTTAAGTATTTTATTTTTCTTAGAACCATCAATTACCACCACCCCACCAGGCGAGGCCGCGATGGCGGCCAAAGTCCGCCGGTAACCCTGGGGTTATCCTTCCGAGTGCTAACCCGAGGGCCCGGCAACGGACACTTGGGGAGGACACCGTGCGGTTTTAGTCGATACACGACATAACCACCCCCGCTGGCCGGCGAGAGGGTATCCGAGAGGATTTCCGCACGTAAAAAAAAAGAACCATCAATTAGGCTATAAGACACCATCTCCTGACTTCGTTTTGCTACTCAGAACTCCCAAGCCGAAAAACTCAATAACCCTTCGACCGTCCCGGCAGTCCGATACAGGACACATGCATAGCATTAGCATTTCTGATCGCTACATTACCAAAGTATTCAAGTTAAATTCATTTATCTATTTACCATAGCTGCACCTGAATGTTACAAAGTTAAGAAAAAATCGCCGTGTAAGCTATGAGTCATAAAATCTTGGCAATTATTTCTTGAGCCACAGAACAATAGGAATTAGCAGGTAGACGGGGATGTTTCTGCTATCTACAGAACTAATGCTTTATTTTTTTAACGCATAATTGTAAGGTTTATTACAGTAGATAAAAAAGACAAGAGAATTTAAATTAGTATTCATTTCTTATACGCCGGTTTTTGTTTTGTCAAACATCGGTCCGATAGAAGTACCCTTTTTTTTCTTCTTGCGGAAATCCCTTCGGATACCCTCCCGCCAGCCAGTGGGGGCGGTTATGTCGGGCTTGAACCGACTAAAACCGCACGCCGTCTCGGGTCTTCAGACGCCGGGTACCCTAAACTTGTGCGATCTATTATTCGCGCGAAATGAGGCTGACAGGACTTGGTGAAACGAGAGCGCGGGACGGCTGTCAGGTTACCATGTTCCGCAGGAGTGTCACGCAAGAATTTGTCAAGCTATAGTAATATAATATAACTTACTTGGTAGGATCGTCACACTTGTAGACATACAGTTCGTGTGCACCGTCTCGCAAGGTAGCACCACTCGGCTCCATCAGTCGAGCAAACGCAAAACCGAACAGTTTTCTTTCGGTTTTGTCTCTAGCTGAAAATATAGAATTGTATTAAAGAACTGTTCGCACGTGGAAAGATGTTGTCTTTGCTTACTGCAATGCAAAAGAGGCGCTTGTATGTATGTAATGTTGTTTAAGAACAATAATTATTACTCAAACAAAATGGTCACAGGTATGATAAAACAAAGGCAATGTGACAAGACACAGGACTCACATGAACAATGCCTAAACTCGAGTCTAACGTGTGCGTTAGTGAAGGTCTCCAGTGGCACAGTGAGGCGGAGGTGCTCGCTCCACGCGGGGCTGTTGTTATGGTACAGGACTAACGACTCGTATGACGTGGATCCTGACCCACTTGCTCCCCATACGCATTCCTGAAAAGACGGAGTTTCTTAGCGAACGATGCGAACGTTACTGTGTGTGAGAAATGTGTATACATGTAGATTATGTACAGACAAATACCAGTATATAATAATTATTATATTCTAGGATATATAGGATAGATAGGACACAGCGCTACCTAGGCTCCAACTAAGAATATGAACTAACTATGGATAAACTTACTTAAATATTTAGATTTTATACTTAAATACATAGAAACGGGACCCAAGTCAATCTCACCTGCATGTCATTCAGTACAGCTGCTGATTGTCGGACGAGGTTTTGAGGCGTTAAGGGGTCAGACGGCAGTTGCTCACGTAACAATTAGGTTTAAGTTGGCATCTTAAACCAAATTTGAAAGGTTCCATGGGAGAGCAGACCTCGGGCTCCAATGTGTAAACGTTGGATGCAGTCAGGACTGGCGCTCGGATGAAGAAGATATCATATAATTATGAATAGTTATAGAAACATTTAAACTATTGCATATAGACCCATGGCATAGCAATCGAGCGTTTGGCCCCTACGCTTAACGATCCTTTAGGAGTATACAAGCATGAGTTTAAGGACAACTTACACTTATAACCTGTCCTGTACTGTCATGTACTGTTACTGTCGCAAGCACATTCTTCGCCGTACTCTTGCCGCCTCTCTCGAACTCAGCCTTCTCTAACGTTAGATAGAGATCGTTTCGAACATCTCCTGGCATAATGATGTCCGGGAAACCTCTTTTTGCCGTAACTGTGGCACCGGACGCAACTGCTTCGGTTATGCTCCCTGCATTCGATAGAAGTCTTAGGGCGACAACAATACCTACAACAAAAAGCAACTCTGTGACAATTCTGTTTTATACAATTCAATATCTCTCAGACGAGAGAGCCACTTAGGGAATGGATGAAGCTATGTTTGAGTAAGGGCAGGGGTTTGGGAAAAGGAAAACAACAAAATATGTATAAAATGACAATTAGAGGCACAACAAACTTGCGACTAACCCCGCATGTCTATATTATTGAAACCAAGTCGCATGCGGCCAGCCAGATGCGGTTAGCCGCAAGTGTGTTGTGGGCCTAATATTCATGTGAAAAATCAGAAAGTTGATTGAATCAAGCTCCGATGAGGTTGACATATATATTTACCGGACGATTTGTTCAATATTATATTAATGTAAATAATATTTTGAATATTCGGGGGTTCAAACCACCCTCGAGTTCGAACCCTCATCCAACATCCAACATCCAAAATGACAAATATATAATCAAATACCCTATCATCAGCAAGTATACTTAATTATTAGAATTTAAGATCGTAACATTAATGTTTATGTAAATAAGGTTTAATGAGGCGTAGATAGTCGTGTTTACGTATAACAGGAGGGTGGTCTTAAACCGTAAATTTTATTATTCATCATTAACCTCACGACGACCTTATACAGGTTATAAGGTACAGTGAGTTTGTGATATTTTGTCTGTAACGTTCAACGGTAAATGAATAATGAATCTATGTACCCTAAAAGATTCAGACCTATTAACGAAAGTAGACCATTTTAACACTGAGTCTGATAACGGGCTCGACGGTTATATGCGCAACTTTTTCTTATAAAAAAGTCTCAGAAATAGGGGTCACCATTACAGACACCGAAAATGCTACAATGTGGGTGTAATGACATCTATGCTGGCCCCTTTGGGAATATGTAGGCGAAATGAGTATTTAAATGAATCATCTGATGTAACTGCAGCTAACTATATAAACATCATTATTTGCAGTCATATTTGATAGCCAGTAGCAAAGATAAAAAATAAAGGAGATCTAATAAAAAGTGATAATGTCATTGACAATCGCTCGTTTTTGTGTACAAGTGGTTGTTAAGAATGCTGTAATACTTCAAATTACTGAAAAGATCCCAATTGTGATGTTTTTACTGCACAGTTGCGTTGTGAGACTATAAATCTAAACATCTCCAAATTATCATCCTTTTTTACATAATCATCATCATCATCTTAACGTCTCTTCTCCGCCTTCTTAATCTTGTACTCCTTCCGATTTAGCTTATCTTTTAAGGGAAGCTACTGCCGTATGAACTCTCCACTTCCAAAGGAGTGTCTGCGCCAGATCCTCGTCTCTTAACAGCAGGTGAGGTTGGTTGGTACCCTGAAGATGTTATATTTCATGTTTTGTTTTTTAACCCCCGACACAAAAACGACGGGGTGTTATAGTTTAACGTTTGTCTGTGGCATTGTAGCTCCTGAACGGATGAACCGATTTTATTTTTGTTAATTAATCGGGAGTGTTCTTAGCTGATGGGATGGGGATGGGGATGTACGATGAAAATCGATCGGGGTTCTTTTACATTTTATTTTATTTTACAATACAATATTTATAGTACAAAAAATTACAATAAAAAGTATTGCAATAGGCGGCTTTATCGCTAAAGCAATTAAATAAATCATATTTTATGAAAAGTATTAGAGCCAAGGTGATCAGTAACTACGTCTGAGGACGACTGAACTCACGCGGCTACGATTAAATCTTGAACTGATTTTATAAATCTGTCGTTAAAGACGGCAAATATCAATTCGATAGTACCAATTAATAGTAGCTGCGCCGCCTACACCAATAGTTACCTATTCCCGGGATAAAAAGTGCCTATGTGCTCTTCTAGACTCAGCTCACTTGCGAGCCGGTACACCAGCTCATTATCAGACGTGGCTCTGGCCTAGGCTGCCCTCTCAAGGTCGGGAGGTCAGACGGCAGTCACTCCCGTAAAAGTCAAGATAACTCATGCATTGGAAAGCTGAACACGGACTTAGAAGGCGGATCCGAGTTGGGAACCTCGGATTTGAACGGAATTAAGATTGTGATGATGATACTATACTATAATACATTACAAAAAAAAACAAATATCCCCTTTTATTTTGTTTCGTGCGTCAGAAATACCTCCGGATAAGCCGGCCAGCGGGGGTGTTTATGTCGGATTCGAACCAACTAAAACCGCAAACCGTCACGGGTCTTAAATCCTACAACTCTTACATTGGATTACCAGTAACTCTGTACAGTATATTAATTATTATTAGGTCTTACCATTGTTAGGTTGTCCAGGAAGTATATTACATTTGTTCGTCTGCTTTCTTATTAGCATGTCATGTAACTGATGGAAATCTTTCTCTTCACATTGATACACCTAGAAAAATAAAAGTAGGTATATAAATTTTTTTCTGCTATTTGTCATTCAATTATACAGGTTTAAATAAGTAGACCGTAGACGTTGCAACAATGTGACAACCCGTTCCGTTCTACTCTCAGTAGCTTCCGAGCACCGTTTACTATCTGGACGACATTCATACTCACATGGTCGCTCCTTAGGACGAACTTCCCACCCACCAGCTGAGATATTCAACGATCATTTTCTAAGAAAATGATCGTTGAATACCCTGATCGAACCTGTTCGAAAACTTTTCAGCTACACTAGACACTTGGACACAACGTGTTCACACAGCGGCTGATGCGACACTAATTATCGTGTCACAATACATTTTGCAATCAGAGACACTCGTGTTCATACAGAGACACCTCGATGTATACACTGAGTGTATAGTGTATAGTGTCATAGTCTAAACGTACCATAACTCTTTACGGCACATTACGAGTAAGTCATCATCATCTTAGCGTTGTTCCAAGTTGCTTCCGAGTCTGTCTCGTCGGAGCCCAAGGCCCCTTACTCCACCTTTTGGTTTAGCTTAGACGGCACACAAGAAAAGGCACAACTAATAAATACAAAAATATGAGATAAACGAGTTTAAAGCTATTTTTTGTTTTTTTTTTGACTGAGAATACCGTGTGTGTATCATTAAAAGAAGAAAACCATTAATTAAGCAGTAACAAAATACCTAGCCATCTTTATATAGAAACATATTTATTTCTTTTATTTATATAAAAATATTCAATTTTACCTTCAATCAATCAATCAATTTTACAACAAAATTACAACTAAAATATCTTTATCATTGCAAACACTTTAAAAAATATATAAAAAATCATAATAGATAGACGCGACTACAAAAACCAGAGGACAAAAAAGGGAAAATAACGGAATTACATAATTAATTCAAAAGACAAAAATACTCATTATTAAACTTTCCTGTTGAAGTCGGTGTCTACGGATTTGTATTGTTATGTCTTTTTAATTTAATAAATATCAATTGAGCTGTCAGATGTGCCTTTTGGGCTTATTATATTTCCGTAGATTGTAAAAATTCATAAAAAATCGGGTAGATGCACCTTTTTTTACCGAATCTAAATATATGTATATAACTAAATTTTGAAAAAGTGTTAGATGTGCCTTTTTGTCATAACACGGCATAACTACCGTCTGAACTTCCAACCCCAAGAGCAAAGCCTGCGCCATTCGTCAATCAGCAGGTGTACAGGCTTGCAGGTAAGGTTGGTTTGGCCTCTAGATCTCGATATTTTAGCACCAAATTCCCTGATTATTCCGAACCTGACCCGAAAACCTGACCCGGTCGTGGGTTAGGTTAGAAACTTGAAAAAAAAATGTAATATTTGTTCCGAACGTAACCCTCTTCCTAACCTGACCCGATGTCTCGTTCCTATCATAAAACCCGAATTGTGCAGATTGGTCATTCTCTCTAATCTTTCTCAAAATAAAAAGTGCATATGTGTCAAATCAGTATTTAATATTTAGTATCCGACTTGGATAGGTTAGAAGGCTAATGCAGAAGCGGAGCGGAGCGTACATCCGGCATTAAGCCTTCGTGGTTATTTTTTTATAATCATGCAGAAATAAGTCATTTTCTAAGCTGTTTGATTAAATAACTAAGCAAGTAATTAAACGTATCTTCGCAATTTGGGTTATGATAGGAACGAGACGTCGGGTCAGGTTAGGAAGAGGGTTACGTTCGGAACAAATATTACATTTTTTTCAAGTTTCTAACCTAACCCGCGACCGGGTCAGGTTTTCGGGACAGGTTCGGAATAATCGAAAATCCCTCATCCATTTATACGAACTTACTTTAAACGTGTATTCTTTCTCCGTCGGATGTTGTCCAGGTTGTCGAAGGAACTCTGCCAGGGGTAAAACACCGGCACCCAACGGTCTTCTCGCCACGGGACCTTTTCGTTCGCCGGTACCAGTCCCGCTACTTCCAGCACCTGCCCATCGACCAACGCGTATCACCCACGCGACTAGCCACAGCTCTCGAGTTAGATCGGTCGTGGATAAGTCCTGAAACCGAAACGGCACAGTATTTTATTTTGGTTTTTTTTTTAAATATTTACAGAGCCATCTAGCCCCAAACTAAGTATTACTTGTAATATGGGTTCTAGAATGCATATGTATTGTATGTGTCACATATTATACATAGAACCACTCAGATCAGTGTAAAACACATATTTAATGCTGTGTAATATACTGGGTGTAAGGGACACGCTGCCGAAAAAGAAAACAGGTGATATTACCGAAGATGAAAAAAAAAATTGTAAATGTTTCTTTCTATCTGTTATGTTTTTTTGATCGGTAGATTATGCATAAAAGTTAGGTAACACAATAGAGAACCATTTCCTCAGGATGCATTTCATTATTGTCATCCTTAAATTCACGTGAACTACTGCAAATAATGAAAGGCTGTGTCCATTATCTCATCAGATGCTAGTAAAAACAAAATTACATTTTTGACAATAGTGTTACTTATAGTATGAAAAAAAAAATAACACATAACATTCGGAAACACGTGCATTTCAGTGCGTACGCACACGAATCAGTTTTGTTACAGAAAATAGGTATTACTTTATATTGTTTTTGTGGTTTTCCTAATTTAACCCGTTAACGGTATAATATACTAGAGTGGATTTTACCGGGTAGAACTGTAACCAATTCAAATCGTAATTAATTAATTTTATTAGGTAATTGCAAATTGCAGTTTTCCTTATTCGCCTAGAATAGGAAAAAAACATACTTAAATACATTTTTCTTTAATTCACAGAATGCGTTTATTACATATATATATTGAAACACCCAGACATTTATGCATACAAATATTTGTACAGAGCGGGCGTCGAACCCAGAACCTCTGCCTTAAAGTTAAACGCTCCACTGCTACGCCACGCCACAGAGGTCGTTGTTATTTCAACAATATAAGAAATACGAGAATCAAATACACCTCTGGTGTTGCCTCGCCCCCTATTACATTGGGACCTAAACATAACTGGCGAATCGTGGGTGTGTAATACACCTCTGCCTACCCCTTCGGGGATACAGGCGTGAAGTTATGTTATGTAATTATTAGTATTAATTTAAGTAGTATATTATTAGTATTATTAGTATTAATAAGTAGTTATTTAAGTAATTTTACTTGCGTTAGGAGTGCAGAACAACGATTATTCAATATTAGCATACTATATACTCACTGCAAACAAGGTACTATTAGCATGCAATCGATCGACATAATTTGCGAATCCGTCTCTTGCTATCCTTATCCTGAATCTCTCAGACAGGGGTTGAGCTCTTCTTGCGTCGTGAAGCCATAGTAATAGTTCTGCTTCGTCGCCGCCTGCGGTATGGCCGAAGTCCCTCATGCTGCACATAAGGTGGTGAGATTGGACGGTCGCCGTTGTATTGGAAGAACCATTGGATAGAGTGCTTGAATTGAAACTGCTGCCGGAACCTCCTGCACGTCGTAAAGTCCCTCGCCACTGTTGGTAAAATAAAAAATCTGATTAATATCACCTATATTATATTAGGACCTATATTAGGTCGACATCGCAGAACATACACTGATCAAAATGATTATCTAAAGGGCAGGTGAAAAGCACTCGAAACCGGCGGGCTTCCATGAGAGTTTGTGAAGTGTGTTAGGACAGAAGAATGGTAGCTGTTGTCTCTACCTACTCCAGGGAAAAAAGGCATAAGTATGTATGTATTAATTACAAAAAAATCTCCGCTCTCCCATTCCTTCCATCCCTCCCTTTTTTACAGGAGCCAAGCCGCCTGATGCTTCAACCCCGAGAGGAAAGCCTGCGTCAAAGTCTGCATAGAAGAGCCTGGGACTAACGGCGCTTTGATGATGACGTGTACGTAACATGAGAGCCAATACTTTATAAAAAGAAATCAACACGGCCTTGAGGAGCTCATTTGACAGAGAATCCTGACAGTGTTGATTTTTAACCAATTCAAAATCATAACAAAGTTAAAATATCAAGATATTAATAAGTTTAATTATGAGTTACTCGTATCTACATTTTTTTAAATTACCACATACGGATGAAGCGGTTACAGTCTAAACTTAATAATCCCAACATCAAAGATAAAGAAAGTGCAACATAAATACTGTCTAGTTGTGAAACCCGACCAGTTCAATTACTCAGCAAAGTTGACCATATTAGGATAGTTAACATTTATGGTGAGTGTCTGTCAGCACAGATTTTCTGAGCCAATATAAAAAGATACCACACAATGTAACTAATGAATCTACTACTGTTTTGTATTGGAGATGATATATTACGAGTTTGAATATTCTTGTAGTATTTTTTTCCTCATTTTGTTTTTCCGTATACCTCCGAAGAGCCACTATTATCGCTCAGAGTCAAGGATTGACAGACTCTTTACCCTGTCAATCCTTGAGCCTGAGTGGCAGCAAGAGTCAGCCATCTTCGCCACAACATAGCCGCTGTCCACAGTGTATTAGCAGGCTGTTACATTAGTCATTCTACTGTATCTAAGACATAAGCACCATAAAAGCTGTGCAGCTTATGCGGGTTTGAACCAGTAATGGCGCATATAAATGCGTCTTATCCCCATTACATTTTTTTTGGGATATTTCTTTACTGATTTTTTTACAGGGATATGGATATTCTATTCTATTATAATGTACATATAGATAATATGTACTTTGTTTCAGTAGCTAAATAAATTGATCGCGAAGCTAAACTCAACGATGAGTCAGACACTATATTACTTCTCGTATTATTTTAGGAACAACTTTTTGAAGGTCAAAGTCTATTTGTGGTTAGCAAAATTGACAGGTATTAGACATTAAGATTTTTTAAGGGAGATCCCTTACGCAATCAATACACCCACATACAGATCTTTTAACGATGAATCATACAAATAGTCATGTCATGTGAGGTTCGATCGAAAATATTCGAAGCGACCACTTAAATCTGACTTAATTCTATGTCCTAAAGCTCCTATCATGGGCGAGTTAAGTCACGATCAAAATAGCTGTCTTTTTTTAATCGAACATGACAATTTTTGGTAAGGGTTCTGTTGGTCAAATTGCTAAGTTAGACCATTCAAATTTACACTAAAAATCCCACAAGCTATATTTAAGACTGCTAAAAAAATTATGAAGTCGGTTAAAAATAATACGAACATTTATGAACATCCCAATAATTCCCGCTTATATAATATTGTATTTCAGTATAAATGACGGAGGAATGATTCTTGTGAAACTTATTATATACTCACGCCTGATAAGGTAGGCTGAGGTCTCACACACCTTAGTAGGTTCATTCAATCAATTAGCCTATTGCTGTCCAGTGCAGCAGGTAGGCCCCCAATGTGCGCCATACCACCCGATCCTCCGTTTTCCACATCCAGTCCATCCAGGAAATACATTTTATCGCTAGGTACAATGCAATAGTTAAAGAAAACAAAGGTAACGTGACGAACGAAAGCTGCACGCCCGAGATACAGCTCAGTTACCTAATGGTTAAGAAATCTGTTGATTGCACTGAACCATATTGCATTGTGGCAGTTTAAGAAACCTTGAAGAGTAGGAAATTTAAATACCAAGGTGCGGTGGCACAAGGTGATTAAGGGCTCTCCATCCGATAATAAATATACAGCCCACGTAAAAGGATCTCGTTGACGACAATAGACTCCAAGTATAAGTAAGTAAAGTATATTGAGAGCGAAAGGTCAGATATGGAGGATATTGCTTTTAAAATAGGAGACGGGAATAAAAGTAATAGCTTAAGATACCAGAGTCGCATTACGCGACTCGAATTAACAGTTGCCGGGGAAGTACACCCATTAAAAAAAGTTTTTGGTCACTAGCATAAGCTGGTATAATTTTTTAAATTGAACTTTATGAAGAAAAATTCTGTGTTGTGTTTTTTTCTTTAAATAGAAATACCCTGTTTGAAATTAAAAAATAAAACGATTTTATTTATAAACAAAAAGTTATTACGTAAGCGGGGCTTATTGAGATGTCCATAAATGTTCGTATTATTTTTAACCGACTTCATTCTGCTCCGCAGTCTTAGCTTTTGGGATTTTGAGTGTAAAATTGAATGAGCGTCAAACTTAGCAAAAAAGATTTAGATTTTTCAAAGTGATCGTAAACTTGTTTTGATGTGTGTACGAGTCCTAAAACCTACCTATCTATTTAATAATTTATTGTTTTCCCTAATATTTATTATTTGGAGTGAGTAACAAGGAATTTCAGAGCAAACAATAATATTGTAAACAGGACATTTTATTTACTGAAAATATGACAATGCAAACCGCCATTTTACGTGACTCACAGGAGAAGAAGGATAATTCGTAGACTATACTTACCTAAGATTTGTCTATATACTTTGTATACTAGTTAAGCCCCTGGTTTTAATTCACTAATTATTTTAACAGATTAAGTCAAGATTCTTTAAAATTCTTTCAGAACGCTGGATATGATTGACACAGGTATCTTAAACTTTACCTAAAAGCTTACCGGGACTGCGAGGATTTTTTTTTCCGTTAGAACGACCTTTCTCTCGTCATATGTTTAGAGCTGATAGCTGGCAACAGATAAGAACGGAAGCCTTTCGAAGCCTATGAAGGAAAAAATCGCTGTACATACAAAAAACTTACGAGGTGCTGTCGATTCCATACGAGTGAAAACCAAGTTAGTTCAAATAAGTCTGGCACGACCGGCCGACCCGTAATTACTAACAGTAACATAGGTAGGTTTGTACCTTTTTTTTTCTTTTTTTTTTTTATCGTGCGGAAATCCCTTCGGATACCCCCCCGCGTGCCAGCGGGGGCGGTTATGTCGGGCTTGAACCGACTAAAACCGCACGCCGTCTCGGGTCTGCAGACGCCGGGGTGTAAGGTTGCCCATAGAGCATATCCCTCGCACCCCGACTGACCCTGGGCCATTTCCGGTTTCGAGATGGCCCCCTCGGGTTTGGGAACCACGGTGTCCCCGTCTTTCCCCGGTTTGGGGGAGGGGCGCTAGTCGCCCCACCGTCCCGGCCTGCTTCTGCTGGGGTGACAGGTGGCCTCACCCGCCCTACCTAACTTTTTTACTCCTAAACTTGTGTTTAGGAGTAAAAAAAGCCTGTATAACCAGATAACCTCATAAATTAGCTGTTTTACAATGTAATACACATCAGCGTTATCCAGTTTATTCACAGGCATAGTACTCTGACTTGGTTTTAAAAATCTCTTATATTACTTACCGCTGCTGCCCTTTCTGCACTTTCAACATGCACTCTATAAAGCTCCACCAAGCTCATATCCTCAGGATCCACTGCCTCTGCACCCCGACGAGGCACTAACTCCAAACCTAATTTTCTGAAAAGAAAAGGCAGTATTAAGCAAGATATCTTTTAAAATATGATTACTTTCCACATAATTGACTAACTAAATAGATAGTCTTGTTTTAAGTGTTCTTAAAACTACATAACCCTTTATCAACAAGTAAAAGTAGATTATACGAACTTGTAACAAAGAGAAGATTTCGCGAAGTCTTAAAACATTCATAAAAAAGAAATGTTACTAGGTATGTGAATTTACGCAATGGATGAAGCGTATTCGTGTCAACGTAGCCGTTATGGTAACTAACTACAGACATAATTATTTTTCACTATTTAATGTTTTCACATCTCGTTATTTCTTCTTTCGCAAAAACATTAGACTACTGTAAGCCGATATCATTCTTTGAAACCAGAACAAGCTGGAATTGTCCAATGAAATAACTAGTGGGGCGGAAATCACACAGTGATTGTCAAACTTCGGGCCAAACTTAGATTTTTTAGGGACAATTTGTATGGTAGGTACCCGAAACCTTGAACGTACAAACCCCAAAATCTAATCAGTTCTTCCCATTAACCAAACAAGATGATTGGCGTAAGAACTTTTTAAATCAGATAAGTGGTTCTTGAGTTATTGCGTAAACAAACATCCAGACATCCAGACCAACAGACACAAAATTTTTTTTTGCTTAATTAGACTTAGAATCATGTGAAACGTCGAGAAAAGTGATAAAAAGTGGGTGTAAGATTTTGATTTTTTTTTCGTGATTTTAAGACTTCGGTGTCCACCTGGTTGGTGGCCCGAAGTAATATCCCTTTCATAGTTTTACCCAGATAATACAACATACTGTTCATCAAAACGGTTTTAGACAGATTTTTACAGGGTCAACGTCATTAACATCAGGCAGACCCATATACAATTTTGCCACATACATTACAACCTAGTCATCAATACAATAGAACTGCAACTTAAGCCTATCAAAAACCCACAAACATATGCAAATAGCAAATGAATGATGAAATATAAATGAGAAACCGGTATACGTCGAAACGAATTTCCTTGTATAAAAACCCCTGTACGTGCATTCTCCGCCGTGCGACTACTATGAATCACCAAAAAAGGATTCTCAGAATGAACTGAAACCTCAATAAGGTATTATGTTATATAATTTTATAGGGGAAAATTAATAAGCAATCTCACTGACATTTATTTTACTTTGCTAAATAATTTCTTTTCTCGATTCAATCTGGCTTAATCGAAATGGACATCTATTACGAACATAATATAACGTTATATATGCTAAAGAATTTGAATTGGATTGATATGCGTCAGGGGGGACCGGATCACACACGGTTTCATTGGTTTTCTTGGTTGCAATGCACAACATCTATGTATTTTCAGAAAATGTATGTATGTTGTAGGTATACAGCAATGGGGAATAAGTAATTTATAAGAAAAATAAATTGCTTTGTACATATTTTGTAACCTTTAAAAATTCTAACATTAATATTCTACAACAATGAAGAATGTATGTATATTGCTGAATGAAGTATTCATATCTGCTCTGAGTCCTAATTGTAACGGTAGGAATCGTTATCGAAGGTCCAAGAGATCAATTACCTAATAATTTCTTGGGCCTCAGGCTTCATAACGTGACCTAAATACCCATGTAGTTCGATTATAGGTAAGAAGAAAGTCTATTGAAATAAAATTATTTATAACGGATTCTATGGCGATTTATTTGATGTTATTTTATTTTTTACATTAAATAATAACATCAAATAAATCGCGTAAATCCTTTAAAAATAGTTTTAGTTCAAATTGTGACATTCGAGTAAACTTCTGACAATATCAAAGAGTGTCTATGTCGATACGATACAAGTAGTAATCATCAATAGCAGTATTGTGATAGTTAGGAAAAATCCTCTCGTATGGCACATAAATACATGATCCAACATCGGATGTCTTCATTTGTGGCGTTATGAGTTATATTATATAAGGTGTCACCAAATTAGGTCTCTGAATTTGGTGAGATGACTTGGTATCGACAAAATATGTATTTGAAACAAAAATAAAATCTGGTAAAATAAAAAAATAAACTACACTAGTTGGACCGGTGGGTGTCACGCGGTGCTGCGACGACAATCCTCTTTTGAAGAGGCCGTCAAGCTGAGTGCCACCATTGTTAACATGGTATGTATATGTAATGGTGGCCCTCTTTCTTGGACTTTACCTTCAGCTTACCATCAGGCGAGGGGAAGTCAAATTGACGAATCCTAAATATAAAAAAAAATTAATGGCCAGGATTTGAACCCAGGACCTCTCGTCGTAGGGTCCGGCGCTTCATGTTACCTTAGCGAGAAGGCCCAAATTTTACATAGGTGTTTTAAATATTTAAATTGGGGTAAATGCATGCTACATAATTGTTGTTTTTCATATGGATTTCTTTTGGATACCTACAGAATCATCAAGAGCACCTTTCAATCTGAATATATGAGTCAAATAAAAGTGACGCAATAATCTCACCAATATTGGCGACTCTGGATGAATATTAATCCAGAGTTAATTTTACAGTCTATGCCAGCCTGCCAGCAGGAATTCCTTCTGATACTTATTTAGATTTGTATAAAGTAGGCAACGACCGTGTCTTAAGCGCAACGTGACTAAGAAATAGAATACTTGCAATATTAAGTCACCCATGCACTAACCTACTACTAACTAAAAAAAGTATCTACAGAATAAATACAGTGGACTTGACTGAAACTCAATTTAAAGATTAAACTTCTAGTTAAGATATTAAATCAATTCGAAGATCATCTACCTGCGTTAATAAAGGTAATTTTAAGGATCAATTGTCTTTAAACGTTCCTAATTCTTACGATCGTGTAGTTAATTGGAGTTGTGGTTGTGGAGATGGCAAACGAAAAATCTGTGTGCGCGTAAACGGTCACGTAACAAGCTATCTCGGAGCTTTCAATCGGATCACATGCTAATTTGTAATACAAAACAATTAAGTAAGTATAGTTTGTCTTGTATTTGCTCGCACACATTTATGTGCACTTAATCCTTTTCTGAGCGAAGAACGCCTATGATTTCACATATTCTATTAACCGGAATTTTAATGAAAAATATTTTGTACTGAAGACAAGGGTAGTACCTTTTTTTTTTTCGTGCGGAAATCCCTTCGGATACCCCAGCGGGGGCGGTTATGTCGGGCTTGAACCGACTAAAACCGCACTCCGTCTCGGTTCTACAGACGCCGGGGTGTAAGGTTGCCCATAGAGCATATCCCTCGCACCCCGACTGACCCTGGGCCATCTCCGGTTTCGAGATGGCCCCCTCGGGTTTGGGAACCACGGTGTCCCCGTCTTGCCCCGGTTTGGGGGAGGGGCGCTTGTCGCCCCACCGTCCCGGCCTGCTTCTGCTGGGGTGACAGGCGGCCTTACCTGCCACCCCCAGGCCTGCGCTCATGGAGGACGAAGGTCGTTAAGCGACCTCCGGCGCCTGAGTCGCATGCGACGCGCGGCGAGCAAGTTAATTTACCTAATGATATAATATAGTAGGCACCATAACGAGAACATTTTTAGAGAGGTTCTACATATTCATATCCGTCTGTTCCATTGTTTCTACGTCTTACACTAGCTGTTGCCCGCGGCAACACCCGCGTGAAATTTTGATCTCGTGCCCGGTAGCCATGGGACCATATTCCACCACCACAAGCTATATAAGATACACAATTCCAGAATACATCATTTCATTATATCTCAAAGGGCAGCGTTTTCGTTGAAAGCTCCCAGACGGATTATTTTTTTCCGACACCACAAATATCATGATATTTTAGCCCAATGTTTACAAAAACATAACATGTAGAATATACTGCTTCCGGGCTGTTTGCCCGGGGTCCATAGGCTGCCATTCCTCGATGTCCTAGTATCCAAAAAAGATGGCAGCCTTGGTCACCGAGTCTATCGAAAGCCCACGCACACAGACCGTTACTTACACAAAAATTCCAACCACCATCCCAGACAGAAAATGTCAGTCATCAAGACCCTGGTCCACCGAGCTAAGAGCATCTGTGACCCTCAACACCTTCAAAACGAGTTACGCCACCTGGACTCGGTCTTCCAAGCCAATGGATTCTCTTCCCAAGAGATACGGAGAGCTCTTCATTCGAGGAAACCTTCTCTAACGAACCAGGATGAGGAAAAACCTGCCCTTTTAGGGAAGGCCTTTTTGCCATACATTCTTGGCACAACGGATCGTATCAGGAGACTGCTAGAAGCTAACAACATCAAGCCTATCTTCAAGGCCACGACGCAGTTACGTAATCTTCACCGTTCAGTCAAGGACCCTCGTGACCTAAAGCATCCAAGCATCAAGACCCACCTTTGGAACATGAACGAAATTGCCACTTCGACAAGTCAACGGTTGCAGAACACAACCAGGAGGATGGTAATCATCCCATCAAATTTCATAATACGAAGGTTCTAAATACCACTTCACATTTCTACCCACGGCTGCTTAAACATCCCAACAATTTTAATAGAAAAAACGAAGGTTTTCATCTTCAAAAAGATTGGTACCCATCACTGAGAGCCGCTCGTCATCACGGTTCAAACATGCGAAGCCAACACCAACCCCAGTATCGGGAGGCCACTCGTGTATTTAAAAACTGCAATAGCTATCTCAATATGACTGGAAACCTTATTCTGATAAGCTTCAATAGGTACTCGAATTATTTATTGCATTCCACATTGTGAAATTAGGTTGCAGCAGGTTACAAACAAATAGATCAGCGGGATAATAATTTGGGTATCGCGCAAAAAATTAAATCCCAGATCTAAGTTAAGGCGGGCGAAGTCGCGGGCACTGTTGGTAAGGAATATAATATATGTAGTAAGTTCCTTTCGCAGCTGTGTTATCCTAATAGAACATCCAGAAGAAAAAAAGGGAACCCTGGAATCATGCTGTGTAACGAACAGGAACTTACCTAATTAATCACACAGTGAGACATTAGACACACCTAATGACTTAGTTGCAGATGACTGTAATAAGGATAATACTAAATCCTTCACAGAAAAACAAATCAAAGAAAACCTGTTATATTTCGTAGTTATACCAGATGGTCTCTTATTTTATTTATTTATTTATTATAAAAGTACAGCCACATTGTATATATTACACAATTCAAAATACATCCAGTTGTTGGTTAGTACTCTGATATATACAACAATTACGGCGTATATAACATTCATTACAGTATCAGTACAGTGAGATAAAATTTGTTTGAAACAGTAGAAATAGCATTTATAGCAAACATTGTGATGATGCCCAAAATATAAATACCTACGAAACTAAAAATTTTGAAGAATTTTAAAGAAAAGTATATAAATGGTTTCTACACACTACCTACCACTACTATAACCAGGCAGTAACTTCGTTTTAAGCTGGTTAAGCGGACGTGGAAAATGACGAAATTGATTTCGCTAACTTTATCATTGTAATTGCAGCAAATTCGTGTCAACGGTTCTTATTATTCTCTTAGTTAGTTAGCTTAGTTCTCTTATTCTATTATAAAGAATAATTCCTTGAATGTAAGTACATTATCAGAGACATTTCATCCATTATTTGTCGCATGTACCTATTATACTAAATTATAATATGGGCGCGTATAAACAGTCAGAATATATTGCGAGCGAATATTGCGGTGCAATATCGTGATCGTGCAATAGGTGTGTTTGTTTGCATATCAATATCACGTTATTATTATTAATATATTGACAGGATCGCGATATATATTGACTACCCTATAAGTATTAAACCTTCAGCTCGAAGGAAAAATAATAAACCTTAATCGAGAGGTTTACTAGTAGCTGTTGAAGATTTCGACTCTCCACATCTTAACTCCATCATCAGATCGGTATAAGGGAGTTAAAATAATGTATTGTAATCCGGATGTCACATTCTCACTAATTTTCAAATCGATAGTTAGATACCTAATAAAGATAAAAAAGGTAGGTACCTTTTTTTTTTTTTTCGTGCGGAAATCCCTTCGGATACACCCCCGCCAGCCAGCGGGGGCGGTTATGTCAGGCTTGAACCGACTAAAGAAGTTGATTAAATTCGAATGTCAAGATTTGTTAACACACATGTTAAGTACAAGTGAAGCTGACAAAAGCGTATTAATAACAGCGAAAACGACGACATTCAAACAAAAGCATAATGTGGACTTTTAGAGTTAAGTGTATAGCAATTGCTTAAATAAACTCATGTTTTGGACCGTTCGATGCAACTCAGAAAGGTCACCAAACCTGTTATTCAAGCGACACTGGATGACATAGGTATTTGGCTCACGAAGAAGGCGTGTGGATCGAATATCAGATGATTTTTTTCCTTAAATTAATAAAAAATAAAAAACAATGTCTGATTAAACATATTCTATGTAAATAAATATAAAGCGCTTTCGATTTAGAATTGCGTGATCGATTCGGATGTTTTTTTAATTATGATCCTAATTATCTGCAGAAGGTTTTGGAGCAGCCATGGGAAATATCGGCACCCGGGTGACGACGGATACGAGCAGCTAATTGCACAATGAATATCAAGATTAGTAAACCAAAGATTAGCAACTCTGATATTAAATACTGAACCATTAAACGCCCGTAGGTACTCAACAGCAAAAAACAAAAGCATCTCAGGAAGCTGACAATGTACCCATCGAATGAATATTCACGTTCATGGTCAATGACCAACAGAAATAGCTTAGCACCTACTTAAATATTCAAAGTTGAATAAACCTATTGAGGTCTTAATAGAAGAGAATCAAATTATCTATATACATACATAGCTACGCGCTAGACATTTAAATAACGTGACGTATGTAATGGTTAACGTTATATATTTCCCAGCAGATACTTACCAAATGATGTCAGACTGAGATTTAATTAAAGTAATAAAGTTATAATATATACCGTTTTCTATAAATATGTCTAGTAGCCTATGTTTTGACGCGACCGCCAAGAGTTGCAAATTATAATGTATTCAGCGAACGATTACATCAATAACAATATGTTGTTTCGATTTTGGTAATTTTTATTCATAGTTTAATAATATTATTGATGTTTAACATTCTAGCAGATATCTACCTAAAATTAATTAAAAAAAATAATAATAAAAGATATGTATGTTTACGAGAGAATCAAGTGAATTCAAGGTAGAACGATTCAATCAATTATCCTATTGCAGTCCACTACTGGAATATGTCTCAATGTGCGCCATAGCACCTGATCTCCACCTTCCGCATCGAATCTCAATGAAATTAATCTATTGCTGTTCAGCTGTCCGCCATATATCTTAATAGAACTCTTTGATATGATGTTAAACAATTTTAGATTGCATAAACATGAGACGAGTTGTGAGACATCTATGACAATTCGCAAGTACCTTTTTTTTTCGTGCGGGAATCCCCTCGGATACCCCCACGCCATATAGTTCACAGTTCATCGTCATCATTCCGGTTGCATCTGGGGCTCTCACCTTGGAGTCCGGAGTCCGCCTTCCGACGTTTACTGTGACTTCTAGTCAATTTTCACATCTTAACTTTAAACAAATATTTATATAAGGTGTCACAAAATTAGGTCTCTGAATTTGGTGAGATGACTTGGTATCGACAAAATATGTATTTGAAACAAAAAAAAAATATCGGGTAAAATAAAAAAATATGAAAAAAACAAAAAAATAAAAACAATGAAAATGAAAAAAAAACTCCACCAGCGATCAGCGTCACGTGACGCGAAGAGCCCTGACGCACGTGGTAGGCGTGCAGTCCTTCTCGCAGTATTCTCCAAGCGGAGGTGTGGGAAATACCTAAATCGCGACCAGCGTCACGTGTGCACGTCGCGTCACGTGACGCTGGTCGCTGGTGGTGTTTTTTTATTTTATTTTTTTATTTTAATATTTTTTTTATTTTTTTATTTTACCAGTTTTTTTTTGTTTCAAATACATATTTTGTTGATACCAAGTCATCTCACCAAATTCAGAGACCTAATTTGGTGACACCTTATATATATATCAATAGCAACTTCATTCTCGTAAATGCTAAAAAATAATATAAATACCTACATAAATATTCTAAGACCTTCTACACAACACTTTCTAAACCCAAAGTAAGCATAAATTAACTAGCTTGTGTTATGGGTTCTAGAATGCGGATCAACATACTTATATACCTTTTTTTTTTGTAAATACATAAATATTATACATAGAAACACCCAGAGCAATGCAAATATAGATATTCATGAATGCTCGGGTTTTTTTGTTATTTTTTATTATTTGTATATAATAAAAAATAACATTATTATATAATAACAAATTTGCTTTTTCACTTAGTCGCTTTTTAGTTTAAGATTGGCAGATTGGCACGCATGTCATCATCTACGACGTCAAGCCAGGGCTTCTAGTCTAGGTCACATTAGTTAGGACGTCGTTTTATTCGAAGCTTTTATTTAACTTGTGATGTTTGTATGTCAGTTTATGAGTGCCAAATTTTGCACGCTAAATACATAACTTACTTCTATCCTATGAACTGCATGTTTTCATGTTGGTTCAATTCCCATGACAATGCATTCTGATGGTAAGCATTGTCGGAATCGAAATCCAGGATTAGCTCCAGATAAAGGAACTCTTCAACGGTCGACTTTTGAGTAGTTCCGCTTTTTGAAATCTTGTTTTTAAGTTTTTTTTTGCCATTTTGTATATGTAATACTAAGATTGATGAGTGATCAGTTGGTCAGTGGTCCATGCATAGCAACCCCTCCATATTTATCTTCAAATCTGTTTTGTAATTTTTGTTATTTTTGACATGAATTATAATGCCATTTCATGCTCATGTTTGTTATTTTGTTTTCTTAAGCAAATGTATAAATGCTCCTGTAAAGCAACACGCACTGATTATCTATAAGTAAATAAAACAGCTACGAGCAGTTCCAAATACATACTGACTCGATACACAGATAAACTAACGTGGTTGCAAGGTTAATGTAGTCATGGGTGACAACTGCATTTTGAGTTTTTTATATTCTACGTAGAATGTAGACATTAGACATCAACGACGTTATCGTTATGCAAACAAGCATAATAATAATGGTTACGTGTGTGCAGAATCATAAAAAACTTTCTAGTAAACCTATTAATTTAGGTAAGTTTTATTCCCCTACTGTTTCTCTTCCTGGTCTAAAGGTCAACGAGCAGTTAGTCCGTGACTAAATGCAAATACTGGTAACGTATTTGGTAAAATTTAGGAGTATAAGGTTTATCATAACGTAATACAATACCTACGTGTTTGCAATAATAACGACTCCAAATTTGCATAATATACAGGCATGTTATTTTATCCTCTTCCATTATGTTCACGAGTTGATAAATATGAAATATATAGTGAGAATATTTACTAAAGATTCATGAATTGTTCGTACGGCGTTCAATTTCACTGGAGAAGTCTAAGAAAATAGTATATTATGCAACTAGTGAATAAAGGACGGATTTAAAGCGAGGGCCGTAGATGAGTCACGAGCAAGAGAAGGATTCTAATGATTGAATCACGAGCGCAGCGAGTGATTCAACTGTTAGAATCCTGAACGACGCGAGTGATTCATGGCTCTCGATATAAATTCGTACTTTATTCAGGAGTTGCATACTATACTTTATACCATGACTACGAGAAAAGACATAATTTTAGCGAAAATAGAAATTTAATCAAGAAATAAGAACTGTTACATTAATTGAAATGGACATTAAAATTAGAGCAATGACTGAAATTAAGCATAATTTTCTTATTATTATCATTAGAGTGGTCAACTTGTGAAACAATATTTATTTCTTATAAAGGCAGCAAAGAACACAAAACAGTTCTTAATCTAATGCCAAACTCCTTGTCGCAAATATCGACCAATCAAATCTCGAGAATTTATTTGCACCAAAGAGTTTTGAATTTCGAATCTTAGCGCAAGGAGTTTGTGTAAGCATTGAAATAGAGACCGGATATATTTTTGTGTTCCAAATTCAAACACCAAAATAGTGAATAAAAACAAAACCGTGAATAAAAGGCCTTTTTATTCACTGTTTTGCGTGAATAAAATAAGCTTTTTAGAGTAGGTATGGTATAAACGTTATTTAAGAATTTCATTCATTCCAAAACTACAACAGATGAGTGATGAATGTGATAATGTCGACGATTTTAAAAGACCTAGATGGAACTTCTTGTTCAAACTATGGACTGAGCAAGTACCTACCTCAACCTACCTTCACCCTACAGTAAAACCCAACTAATCAATACCTGCCTAGCGTCGTGTTCCTGCTGGTGCGATATATCCGAAGGGATTTCCGCACGAAGAAAAAAAATCAAAACAATATCTCTGGGGCCCCTTATTTCGTAGAAAGAAATTTCATAGAATTTCGTTTCACAGAAAATGTTTCATATAATATTTGGTTCTTATATTTTTATTTCGAATATTATTGTTTCAAAAACAATTTTATACCATACCTACTCTAAAAAGCTTATTTTATTCACGCAAAACAGTGAATAAAAAGGCCTTTTATTCACTGTTTTGTTTTTATTCACTATTTTGGTGTTTGAATTTGGAACACAAAAATATATCCGGTCTCCATTTCAATGCTTACATAAACTCCTTGCGCTAAGATTCGAAATTCAAAACTCTTTGGTGCAAATAAATTCTCGAGATTTGATTGGTCGATATTTGCGACAAGGAGTTTGGCATTAGATTAAAAACTGTTTTGTGTTCTTTGCTGCCTTTATAAGAAATAAATATTGTTTCACAAGTTGCCCACTCTAATGATAATAATAAGAAAATTACGCTTAATTTCAGTCATTGCTCTAATTTTAATGTCCATTTCAATTAATGTAACAATTCTTATTTCTTGATTAAATTTCTATTTTCGCTTAAATTATGTCTTTTCTCGTAGTCATGGTATAAAGTATAGTATGCAACTCCTGAATAAAGTACGAATTTATATCGAGGGCCATGAATCACTCGCGTCCTTCAGGATTCTAACAGTTGAATCACTCGCTGCGCTCGTGATTCAATCATTAGAATCCTTCACTTGCTCGTGACTCATCTACGGCCCTCGCTTTAAATCCGTCCTTTATTCACTAGTTGCATAATATACTATACTACAATGAAACATATTTACAGAAACACAATTGAACGAATTTTTAATCACATTTTATAGTTTAACAAACTTATCAAACTGTAGAATTATTTTTTAAAGAATATTAAATCACCTTTATAATGTTCCAAATCACATTTATTTTTAACTGTAACATTTACAATTTTAATTTTTTTCCGATTGCTTGTAGTAAATTAATTTCTGAATAATTTTGCTTATGCTGTAAAATTACATCAATACGATCATCTTTGTCTGAGTACTTTCGTTTTTTAGATGTTGGTGGGCTACCACATAGAATTTTTTCAATCTCAGCCGTGTTTGATATTGTTTCTTTAATCAGTTCTTTGATGAGCAGGTAGGTCTTGGGATTAGGTTTACCAATTAAAGTATTGATTTTATGATGCCAACTTTCAGCTGCATTCTGTGTTCTTGGTATTTTCATAGTATTTAATTCATGGCAACTCCAAAATTCAGGTGAATATTTGGGTTGGCTACTTATTGTGCTATAAACATAGTTTTCTTGAAACCAATTTGCCATGATTTTACTGTCGTTATCTTCCATGTTCTCCATTAATTTTTCAAAATAAATAGGTATTTCTGAATGTTCCAAGTAACTAAGTGCTATAATAAATTTCATATCAATATAGAATTTTTTGTATTTCGCATATTTTGTTGCAAATTTGTTTGCTTGAATTCTTCTGTAAAATATAATAAAATCATTTTGTTATTAAATTATTAATAAAACGTCATTATAGTTAACACCCCGACTCAGATTACCCCGACTCGGATAGGTTAGGTTAGAAGGCTAATGCGGGAGCGGAGCGTAGCGAAGCTCCCGCATTAGGCCTTCGTGGTTATTTTTTTATAAACCACCCAGAAGTAGGAGCCCCGCGTAGCGGGGCTCCGTCGACCTTGTAGACGCATCAATTGTTTAGTTTATAAAAAAATTGTCCCATGTATAGTTTAGGGCACCCCGACTCGGATAGGTTAGGTTAGAAGGCTAAGGCGGGAGCGAAGCGGAGCGGAGCTCCCACCTTAGCCTTCGTGGTTTTTTTTTTTTAACCACCCAGAAATAGGACCACCCAGAAACGTTTATTGTATTAACTTATCCTATACTTATCGTATGTTATTCTTTGTAATAAGTTTTCTATTAAATAAACAATATAATGATTAAGAATATTTGATTTGATATTCTATGAAATGATTATTCTAATGTTTAACTTTATATGAAACAAAATTCAATGATTTAAAATTCTTTAAAGTAAGTATTCTGTATATTGATTATTCTATGAAACGAAATTATGCGAAACATTTTCTGTAATACGAAATTATATTAAACAATTGTCTATAAAACAACGCACACCCAATATCTCTAGTATTTAACACATTGCCGGATGAGCGTGCCGCACACTGTCAACACTTTTTGTCTACGTTTCGAGTCAACGTCTCGATTGCTCTGCACCACGGCCAGGTTATACTCGTAATATATTACCTCCTATCTTTCGAATAGCTCATAATCAAGAATTCTGTGAGGTATGTTATTCACGGCCTGGATCAGTCACTCGTGCATTATACATATCGACAGTGGAAATTTCAATGTAGCCGAAATTTTTTTTTTTCGTGCGTAAATCCCTTCGGAAACCCCCCCGCCGGCCAGAGGGGGCGTTTATGTCGGGCTTGAACCGACTAAAACCGCACGCCGGTCTTAAGACGCCGGGGTATAAGGTTGCCCATAGAGCATATCCCTCGCACCCCGACTGACCCTGGGCCATCTTCGGGTTTGAGATGGCCCTCTCGGGTTTGGGAACCACGGTGTCCCCGTCTTGCCCCGGTCTGGGGGAGGGGCGCTAGTCGCCCCACCGTCCCGGCCTGATTCTGCTGGGGTGACAGGCGGCCTCACCTGCCTCCCCCAGGCCTGCGCTCACGGATGGATGGCCGTTAAGCGACCTTCGTCGCCTGAGTCGCCTGCGACGCGCGGCGAGCATGTTGCGGGTTCGGCGGGCCGGGAGAGTTCTAAACCTCTCCCGGGCGCGCTCCGCCATCTCCTCGAGCTACACATGATCGCAGAAGGAGGTGGCGCCCACGCGCTCGCGCTCCGCACCATTGCCGCAATCATGCTGGCGAGCGAGAGGATTCTCACCCGGATGGCTGCCACGAGGTCACGCCGCCTCGGCGCCTCTCACGCCGGGTAGTCCGCCAGCGTGTGCAGCCCCGAGTCCTCGCTCGCGTCGCAGTGATGACACTCAGGCGTTGGTTCCTTCCTGATCCGATGCAGGTGGTCCCCGAAGCTGGGGCTTCCCAGAGATCACCTGCGTCAGTCGGTACGAGAGGCTTCCGTGTCGCCTCTCTAGCCAATCCTCCATGATGGGCCTTACCGCCGCTATTGCGGCGTGCCCTGCGCTTGGTCGCCCAAGTCGTTCCTGCCACTCCACCACAACGGCCTGGCGGAGCAGGGACTGTACGGCCTCGATTTTTCGAGGCTCGGGGTTCCGTCCCAGCTCCCGCGCCTCCTTTCGCAACTGGTACAGTTGCGAAAGGGCTCTCGCCTCCAGGTCCCATGGCGGAATTTCGACAAGGAGACTCGCCGCCTCGAAGGAACAAAATTTTCTTTAATGATAAATTTAATAAGGGACAATTTGCCTTACGAAAATTAGTCCTTACGAATTACAATATTTGTAATTACTACCTTCCCGAATTATAATTCTTAACAGCGGACTAACTACCCATATGTATTCAAAGTAAAGTAAATTATTAATCTATCTATAGTGTTATTACGCTTCTAACAAAAAGAAACAGCTTCATAGTCCGGTCAATTTAGACATTCGAAGGTGCATAAAGTCCCAACAAGCTGAAAATCAGTAAAATTGTTCAAAACATGATTATAAATAATATTTAAAAGTTCTCCATCATTCCCGTGTATGGATTTTTTTTTATTCAAGGTCAAAGGTCAAAAAAAATGAGTTTTTCGCGATTTTAGAGCAGGACCCGCCTTGACAATTTGTGGATGCCAGCCAGAGAACAAAACAGTCCGATGTTTTGCAACCACATTTAGCACTGCATCCCTTTTTGCAGTTGCAAAAAATTGTGTTCAGCAGTTTTTCCGGCACAGGTGAGAGTAAAGTTTGAACTGGCTCTAATACATTGTTGACCAACTTCCAACCCCAGTCTGTAGGGTCTTGCTGATAACCAAGCCACACTGGAACTTGGTAATATACCCGAAAAAGATGTTGATGAGCAGCAACTGAGGTTGGAGGATGACAAGCTAATTGAACTTGTTTTTTATTTTTAGTATTTTTAAAGAAACATGCATATATCGATGCATATCTAAACAGGTACTATTTTTAGGAGCTCCGTACATAGAAAGAAGAAAGCGGATGCCGTTGGTGGTAAAAACAGCCATAACTTCCGGTCCGGTCAACTAAACGTTTTACTCAATGAATTTAATTGAGTAAAACTTGATGACGCAGTTATCAGTTTTAATTGATCTCTGTTCCTACCATGGGTCAAATACATTCTTAATTTGTAGACATATACAACAAAATATATTTTCTAAATTCTTTTATTAGGGGACAATTGAGAGGTAAACTCTGTGACAAACTTCGATGTCAGGCATAACAAAAAAAGCGGTCAAGTGCGAATAGGACTCGCCCATTAAGGGTTCCGTAGCAGCAAGTAACATAATAATGTTTTTTGTTTTATTTAGAAATTTGAGTTGATTGAATGAAAGGTAAATTGCAGTTTTGATTTATGACGTATTAAAAAAAAACTACTTACTAGATCTCGTTCAAACCAATAATCGTTGGAAGTTTACATGGTAATGTACATCATATTTTTTCGTGAAACTCGTGCAAACTATTCATTTTTGAAGACCTATCCATAGATACCACACATGTAAGGGTTTGATGAAAAAAAATTTTTAGAGTTTCAGTTCTAAGTATGGGGACCCCCAAAATTGATTGTATTTTTTCTATTTTTGTATAAAAATCTTAATGCGGTTCACAGAATACATCTACTTACCAAGTTTCAACAGCATAGATCTTATAGTTTAGGAAAAAAGTGACTGTGACATACGGACGGACAGACGGACAGACATGACGAATCTATAAGGGTTCCGTTTTTTGCCATTTGGCAACGGAACCCTAAAAACGAAGCCATGTCTTCATGACAACGACGTAACTTTGTAACTAGTAAATATTTTGAAGTTAACATTTTTTTTTTATCACGTGCGGAAATCACTTCGGATACCCCCCGCCGGCCAGCGGGGGTGGCTATGTCGGGCATGAACCGACTAAATCCGCACGGTGTCCTGGCCAAGTGTCCATTGCCGGGCACCCCGGATAAGTCCTCGAAAGGATAACCCCAGGGCTGAACACTGAGTTTGAAGGTAACATAATATATATTTATCTATTTTAAACTACTTGCGAGCGTGACGGATGTCTCGACATGATAGAAATGGCGATATTATTTCAGAACCGCTTACCGTGAGAAAATTTTCCTTAAATATAATACAATTAATAAATATCGTATTCCTGCGCGTGCCTCTCTATAGGAGCAAGAAGCATTTTGGTCTCCAACAACTCGTGGTCGTCAATGTTGGCAGCCAAGGCCGGTCAGGGTGACTGGAATATCAACATATCATCGTAATCCTCTTCGTCGTGCGTAGCAATGTTTGGCTCAGGTGGAATTATGGCTAAATCATATTCTAAATTAGTGGTGGGCAAAGTACAGCCCCGCGGCCCAGCTCCGGCCCGCAAAAGGATTTAGTCCGGCCCGTCGAAATGAATTATCGTGCGGAAATCCCTTCGGATACCCCCCCGCCGGCCAGCGGGGGCGGTTATGAATTATAGTTTTATTATATATTATAGTATATTTTTATAGTCCAGCAGTATCGTCTTACTATCTTCGACCTAGAAGTTTATAGCTTTTTCTAAGTCCCTAAAGCTATTGCTGCTATTAAAATATTGCTTTATTGCTCATTTTGATTCCGCTAAAAAGAAAACATACTTAATACACATGTATTAAGTATGTTTTATTTTGTACCAATATTGGCACAGTGGCTAACATTAGCCACTGTGCCAATATTGGTACACCTATGTTTAGGTGCCTATATTTTCTTATGTAAGTATGTGAACTTTCTGCATCAAAATACTACTTTACCACTTACCATTATAATTATAAACCAACCCAATCTTAACTGCACAATGAAATAATAAATAGGTCGCTATACATAGTATTATGGAGGTATAAATAAACAAGTTGAATTCCTGAGACAAGCTCAGCCGAATACAAGGGATTTTCGATTTTGCTATTATTATTATTTTTGCGATTTTTTGCGATTTTTTCTTTATCTTGCAATGGTTCACCCCAGCACGAATCTATACCGAAAACAACAACTCGATAGCTCATCTCCTTCATACCCAAAACCGTGACAGAAAATTGGCAACGACGACGTCGACGACGGCAACTCGATAGCAATAGGGCTTTTCTAAAGAAAATCCCTAAATGCTATGATGGTCTTCAGCTTCAAATGCTTCTTCCCATCCTAACCTTAATTACTCCTATAATCACTCACATAATCAATTACTCTCTATACAGTAATACGTTTCCTTCATCTTGGAAAAAAGCGTACGTAATACCCCTACCCAAAGTACCCAATCCTTCCATGCAATCCCAATTCCGTTCCATATCTATCCTTCCTTTACTATCCAAAGTCCTTGAAAACGTTGTTCATAATCAACTAGCATCTTACCTTTCCTCTAACAGCCTGCTGAGTCCATACCAATCTGGTTTCCGCCGTGGTCATAGCACTGTAACTGCTCTGGTCAAAATTACTGACGATATGCGACTGGCTATGGAGAATAAACGGCTAACAATTTTGGTGCTGTTGGATTTCAGCAGTGCTTTTAACTCTGTTGATTTTGATGTCCTTTTAGGAGTCCTAGCTTCTCTAAATGTCTCATCCTCTGTAACTGCGTGGTTTAAATCATATCTTCAGGGGCGCTCGCAGTCTGTGCGCTATGAAGAGGCTTCCTCTGAATGGTGCAGTTTGACTGCGGGAGTCCCACAAGGTGGCGTACTATCTCCTCTTCTCTTCTCCGTTTTTATAAATGCTATCACAAAAGTCATTACTTCACACTATCACCTCTATGCAGACGACCTGCAGCTGTATCGACACTTCAAGGCCGAGGAGGTGACTGAGGCTGTGGCGGCTATCAACAATGATCTTGTTAACATTAGTCAATGGGCTAGATCTTTCGGGCTTCTGGTTAATCCAACGAAATCGCAAGCAATCATTGTTGGTAGCCGATACATGTTGAATCTTTTGGTTCACCAGTCTCTTCCGAAAGTTTTATACGATGCGACTCCTATTGCTTTTTCGAAACACGTGAAAAATTTAGGTGTCTATATAGACTCTAATCTGGTCTGGGACGTCCATATTGCAGATGTTAGCAAAAGGGTGTACTGCTCGTTTCAGTCCCTCAAACGTCTCCAGAAATTTCTACCATTTCAAACTAAAGTTACTCTTGCGCAATCTCTTCTGCTTCCACTTTTAGACTACGCTGATGTCTGTTATCTTGATGCAAAGGAGGAACTTCTTAGTAAACTCGAAAGACTGCAAAACTTGGGTATTCGCTTCATTTTTGGTCTCCGGAAGTATGACCATGTTTCGGAATTTCGGGCAAAGTTGAAGTGGTTACCTATTCGTCAGCGTAGAGACTCTCATATTCTCTCTCTTCTATACTCTATTCTTTTCAATCCTGATTCGCCTTCTTACTTAAGAGAACGCTTTGAGTATCTTGTCCCCAGGGGTAAACCCTGTCGCACCTCCTCTGCGCTTCTTCTTCGAACTCCTCTTCACTGCTCCAGCTGTTACGATGGCTCATTTACTGTTCGAGCGGTAAGGTTGTGGAATGCGCTGCCTCACTCTGTACGCGATAGCACTTCTTTGAACGTATTCAAGATCAAAGTAAAAGAACTGTTCCTTGCTCAAACTAGATAACTGTGTATTATTTATTTATGTAATTTAGGAATTTATGTAGTGTATTGATGTATACATATATTTATATATATAAATTTGTCTGTATGTATGTAATTTAATATGTATGTTATGTATGTTCTTAGTACTTTTGTATTCTATTATTAAGTATGTTCTCTGCAATTGTACACTTGCACTTACTACCCTTTTGTTGCTGTTTCTCCTTTATCCCCCAAAGGTTTGCTGGGAGAAAACTCAATACTGAGTTAAGCTCGCCTTTGTACACCTAATTACAATTATGCCTGTTACTGTACTATTTTATGTGTGTACAATAAAGAATTAAGAATTAAGAAAAATCTAGTGGGGCGGAAATCACACAGTGATTGTCAAACTTCGGGCCAAACTTAGATATTTTTGTTGCAGTATTTTTATTCAAAATTACAGACCTTAGGCTTTATGCATATTATTCGACGCGTCTTTATATATTGAGCAATAAATATGAAGAAAATGAAATCAAATCAAACGTCTTCGACGTCAAAAACACAAAACAAGTTGAATTTTTGAGACGAGCTCAGCCGAATACAAGGGATTTTCTTTTATTTTATCTTTGAGCGATTTCTAGTTAGTTACGCAACTTTTATTTCTTTTCAAACCTCAGAAAACCAGCATAAGATAAATTTATTTTTTCCAATTTAAGCTAAACAAATTAATTTCAATTTTTTTATTTCAAGTGTACAAAAATTCAACATTAATTAATTCAATTTTTCTAGACTTGTGGTTTCTTTATCTTGCAATGGTTCATCCCCCAGCAAGAATCTATTACCGAAAACAGCAACTCGATAGCTCATCTCCTTCATACCCAAAACCGTGACAGAAAATTGGCAACGACGACGTCGACGACGTCGACGACGACGACAACTCGATAGCAATAGGGCTTTTCTAAAGAAAATCCTTAAAAATGATTTTTCATTACTCATACTCTGAAAGTAGGTCTGAAGTTGCCTGAGGAGCGGGATGAAAGTAATACTTTTCATCCCTAGGGAGAATCGCTTTCAACTGACAGCTGTCAAATTATTAAAAAAAACTTATTCTATTTTCACATTTTTAATGTACCAACCATGTACCAACTTTCTATACAGCCACTCAATTACAGCGCGATGTAAAATTGAAATAAAATAAAGTTAAGTATTGATTAAAGAATATATATTTTTTAAATTACTTAACTTTAGTTTCAACAATTTCCTTAAAATAACATAGATTTGGGCAAAATATTTACCATTTTTTCAATGATGAAAATGAAAAATAATGGCTGAATAGCTGGCCGGCCACAGAAAAAAACAAACAAAATAGGCGGAAAAGCGGCAATTCGATCTTCATTTGTTTTTCGATTTGAAGGTTTTACTCATTTTTACTCATTTTTTCTTTAGCTAATTCATGTTTTTATTTTTAATTTCCTTGTATTCGTAATGAAAAGCACAGTGTTTACCTCGGGTTAAAGACTTATTTAGTCCCTCGAACTAATTTAAAAAAAACCTCGTCTCGAGACTAAATAAGTTACTTTCACCCCTAGGGTAACAATGTACTATTATATTTCAGTTTCTTTCAGAGTCTGGTTGTTTTATGTAAATATACAATATACGTATTGTCATTGTCACTCAAATGTCAAAGTCAAATACGCGTTACTCTGATAACTCGAAAGAAACTCACTTGTAAAAGTTTTTTAGGGACCATTTGTATGGTAGGTACCCGAAACCTTGAACGTACACAAACCCCAAAATCTAATCAGTTCTTCCCATTAACCAAACAAGATGATTGGCGAAAGAATTTTTTAAATCGGATAAGTAGTTCTTGAGTTATTGCGTAAACAGACATCCAGACATCCAGACCAACAGACAGACCGACACAAATTTTTTTTTTGCTTGATTAGACAGAATCATGTGAAACGGTGATAAAAAGTGGGTGTAAGATTTTGATTTTTTTTGCGTGATTTTAAGACTTCGGTGTCCATCTGGTTGCCCGATGTAAAACATAACTGTTCCTAAATTGGCACAGTGGTCAAGAATGGGCTAAGCTCGGTTTCAATCGACAAAAAGGTACTTTTTTTTTTTTTTCGTGCGCAAATCCCTTCGGATACCCCCCCGCCGGCCAGCGGGGGCGGTTATGTCGGGCTATGCAGAGTTCAGCAGAATCATAATTATATAGAACGCTGCTGCTGAGCCAATGGATATTTATCTCATTGTTATTGTATCCTTCCTAAAATTACAATTGACTAACCATAACATTACATGACTTTAGCTTCAGTTATGTCTTGTAATCTATTTTCATTATTCAATTTATAATATAGGGGGTTTCGGGGGGAGGGTACACCACGATTGTGGCGGTAAGACCCGTGATGGAGGAATAGCTGGAGAGGCGCATTTGAAGCCTCTCCTACCGGTTGACGCAGGTGCTCACAGGACATGGCTGTTTCGGTGAGTTCCTGCATCGTATACACCGGGAGCCGACGCCCGAGTGTCACCATTGCAGAGACTGCTCCGTGGACACACCGCTTCATACACTGGCAGAGCGCCCAGAGTGTATGGAGCAGCGGTGTGTCATTGAAACAGCCGTCGGAGCGGGAAGCCTCACGCTGCAGACCCTGGTGCTGGCCATGGTCAGCAGCGAGAGTGCGTGGAACGCCGCCGCCTTTTGCGAGGCAGTGATGCACTTGTTGAGGCCGTCAAGGTAGGGGCCATCGTCAGCATCTGGGATGATGGCCCATATCATCTCGACTTCACCCTATATAGCTTCTCACCATCCAGCGGGGTACATTCAATTGATGGACTGAATATATATTTTAAAAAAATGCGTGGCAATAACTTCCCAGTCGCCACCGGGAACTGGAATAATACCGATAAATAGACATACAAGAAATAGCACCAAATCTATGCCCAAGAGGTGGTTCATTCTGATTTACACTTTCTGTAATTTCAGATTTCTTTTTGTACAAAAAAAAACATCTGGTGTTGTGGGCACACATTTCTAAAATGATCGGTGCCTAAACCCTCCAACTAAGCTAAATTGCTTGTGTTAACCGAGGGTTTTACGACACTGGTTGGTATACTGGGTGGATTCTGAACTTGAAAACTAGAGATCCCAAGTCCGCTACAGAATGCTTTTTTTTTCCTCTATATTTCGTAAAAAAGATACATGCAATGGAATTTACCTAATCTCACCATAAGCACTTCCGAAGGCATTAAAGGCGGAAAGCTCAGAGGTGAAAACCTAAGATCCAACTGGGACTCAACGCTGAGATGATGGTGCACTACCGGAGGTATCTATAGGTGGTTTATACTCACATTACACACATAGGGAAAACCTATTGCTGTTGGTCCGATATGTTTACAAACTTCGATCTGCTGCTAATAGTTACCGAACAATCAAACCTGAAATAGGTACTTACTACTGTCGGGGTGCGAGGGATATGCTCTATGGGCAACCTTACACCCCGGCGTCTGTAGACCCTAGACGGCGTGCGGTTTAATTTATCGTTTTTTTTTATAAGAAAAAAATATGTAAAAAGTACAAAATAATATATTACTATAAATTATGATAATCATCATCATCACCATCCATGCATCCATCTCACCATATTTGTTATTTTAAATAAGACAGCCCTGAATCGTTAGTACCGAGTAAAATGTATGGCTACTCGGTACTACCCCGCACAATTGAGGTCGGTCGAACGACTGTAAAAAACGAGTTCGTTTGACTGTGCCTATATTTATTCCTTAATAGGCCTTTCAAATAGATTGTTTCGATATTAATTTAAGTTTCCCATAAGCTGCTAACTTATCAACGCTACTTATCTATAATTGCAAATTAACACATACCTACCTATATTTAATTATGAAGCCGTCGCAGTTTCAAAATATTCCTTGCTAAAATCAAGTATCATTTAGCTCGGTCAGTCGAAAAGAGAATGTGGCTAGATTTCATCGTGACAGACAAAAACTGGTAAATCAAGTTTTGCAGAACCTGGCGCATCGAACTTTATCATGTTACGTCGTTTCATTAAACAATCATTTCGTAATGTTTTATGTAAACTGTTCATGAAATTGCGAATGTGGCTGCGTTTTCATTCTATCCGAGTTATCTGTTCTCCTCAAATCAATATAAAATACAGTTACTTTTACGCGTCTGTCTATTTCTACAAAAACTTCTTCTAAACCGCATAACAGATTTTAATACAGTTTCCACTATTATAATATAAATATTTTTATAGAAGGTATGTAATGTATAATTCATGGAAAAACGGTGAAGCCAGGACGGGTCGTTGCCGATAAATGCAGAGTAGAACATGTTGAAAATGAAAACATATTGAAAGTAGAATCAAGGCAGTCGAGAGGATCTGCGAAGAACTTGAGTGGACAATGTCTAACAGTTGGAAGAATAAATAATACTGTTCTATGAGAGCAGTGCGGCTTGAAAGAGAATGTAAAAACTTATTTATTTTTTCGTGCGGATCTCGCCTCGGATACCCCCACCCCCCCCGCCGGCCAGTGGGGGCGGTTATGGCGGGCTTGAACCGACTAAAACCGCACGCCGTCTCGGATCTTCAGACACCAGGGTGTAAGGTTACCCATAAAGCATATCCCTCGCACCCCGACTGACCCTGGGCCATCTTTGGTTTCGAGATGGCCCCCTCGGGTTTGGGAACCACGGTTTACCCGTCTCGCCCCGGTTTGGGGGCGGGGGCGCTAGTCACCCCGCCGGTCCGGCCTGCTTCGGTGACCGGCGGCCTCACCTGCAACCCCCGGGCCTGCGCTCATGGTGGACGGAGGTCGTTAAGCGACCTCCGGCGCCTAAGTCGCCTGCGACGCGCTGCGAGCAAGTTGCGGGCTCGGCGCGGCGGGTCGGGAGAGTACTAAATCTCTGCCGGGCGCGCCATCTCCTTCTCGAGCATTACATGCACGCAGAAGGAGAACCGTTGCCGCAATCATACTGCCGACAGAGAGGACTCCCAGCCCGATAGCTGCCACGAGGTCACGCCTCGGCACCGATGAGCTATTCCAATTGATTCCTCCTTCTCCCTTCTTGTCCCGAACAACACGTGCAGGACTTAGGTGTCATCCTCATACAGTGCAATCGATACCATCGCGAACCAAGCGGTTTGGTGACTCCTTTTTTTTGTCGGACCATAAAGAATGAGAAGTGGCCATAATGAGAAGTAGTCCATTAGCGAGTCGGTTACCATAATGAGAATTAGCCCTAATGCGCCTAAACCAACTGGAACGCTTTACTCACACACGTGTTTCCTTCTTCCTACAATCCTGGGTTCTTTAAGCGGGGCGTGAAAAAACATCTGTTGAGGCCGTCTAGATAGGGGTCACCATTTAGGGACAATCTTTGGAAATGGTGGCCACTATTTTTTGGACTTGAGACTTACACCTTAGCTTACCATCAGGCGGGGTGCAGTCAATTGGGCTAAAAATTAAAAATAAAAAAAACTCCCACGCCGGGCAGTCCGCCAGCGTGTGCAGCCCCGCCCCGAGTCCTCGCTCGAGGATGTAATATCTAATGTGAATTAAATAAGGATTTATAATCCACATAGGACAAAGTTATTATATTTTATGTTTTATTTGAAAAAAAAAAATGAAAAAGCAGAAAGTAGAATGAAGAAGAAAGAAAGAACGAAGAAAGAAAGAACGAAGGAAGAAAGAAGAACGAAAGAAAGGAAGAAATCTTTTATTGAGAGGGTTAAGAGCTCAGGCAATCGACAAATAAAATTTTATTAAGCTACTTTTGTCCTTGGATTATATTATATTTGGCCAATTATTTGGAAGGTACAGCCTTCCAGGGGTGTGTGTTGGGTAACCTCCTCGAGTGTCGCTCCGATTCCGATCCCGCTGCAGTCCGGGGGGAACGGAATCGGAGCGGCCGGTACACCCTGGGCGGCGGTCAATGGCTTCCCCTTCACCCCTTCATAGGGTTGGCATTGATCGTCGGCCAATACCCAACGTGGCGGGAACACATCGCTCTCCGTACTCCTCTGCTTTCAGAGGAGACAGGATGAGCGATGCTGTTAGTGGTGAGATGGCCCAGGGTCAGCCGGGGTGCGAGGGATATGCTCTATGGATAACCTTACACCCCGGCGTCTGAAGACCCGAGACGGCGTGCGGTTTTAGTCGGTGCAAGCCCGACATAACCGCCCCCGCTGGCCGGCGGGGGGGTATCCGAAGGGATTTCCGCACGATAAAAAAAAAAAAAAAGGTACAGCCTTCCAAATAATTGGCCAAATATAATATAATCCAACTATTTGTGAATATGTACAGGCGATGGTGAGCGATCTAATTGGACATCGCGTCAACGCTGTGGAAATTCGGTCCCGATCACGAAACTCTACACTGTTCGAAGTTCAGGACGTGCTTATTTGAAATTCTTATGATTATGAATTGGTCGAATTTGAAATCATGTTATACACGTGGAGAGATTTTTATATTATGATACTCAAGTTGCTATATGTGTGTCTTTACTTGAGGAGTTCCGTCCATTCTTCATGAATTCTTATAATCAGCCCATTATGCGATAATTCTTTACAACATTGTGAAGAATGATCGAACATACAAACAAAAAGCCTCGATAAAATAAGAATCTCCTCTTTTTTTAGCATTCTGTTGAAGAAATAATTAACGAGACAACCTTGTAGCTAAAAGAACACTGAATGATAAAAATCCGCTCCATATGGAGGTTATGGAGCAGATTTTTTAAGTAGAGAAGAAGTAGCGAGAAGTCTGCACAAATGAAAAAAGAACGTGAAATTGTTGGTAGTAATTTTTTACTAATCAGTAATAAAAATAAAATTTTTGTTGGTTAACCCAAACTCTTGAGTGCTACCAAGACGGCAGATTTTGACAGAAATATAAAAGCATGTCCATATTTATTTGGAAATTAGTTACTATAAATGCGATTTCGTAACTCAAATCGAATTTGATATTAAATCACAAGTTTTTGTAAAATACGAGGATTTCTATATAATGAAAATTTGTGGCTATTAGGTTCCAAAAAAAAAAGGTTTTGTTGTTCACACGGATCAAGAGAAATCACGGGTACTGCTACACCTTCATAGCAATAATCTCTCGATTTAAGAGATTAATCAAATTAAGGCGATATTATTATATATATTCTTGCTAATCACTAAAACACCAATTTAGTAATTTTTCACGTTGTGTTTTGTCACGAACAAAGTGATCCTATAAGGATAAGAAGGACTTTGCTCGTCCTTCTGTCTCACAAGACCTCTTTTTTAGGAACACTTAGAGGCATCAAGTTGAAATTATACCAAACACTCAGGTCTGTAACGTCTTGCAGCTGTAAAAAAAATCTTCTAGGTCAATACAATCAAAAGGTTAAGCCTTTTTAGTAACAACCAAATGCAAGGGCATCAAAATCTATAGGGTATAGATTTTTTCATCAGACACCTTCGAATTACCACTACTTCGACAGACGATTATTCGACAGACAATACTTAGACAAGACACATCTTCGAATGAACACTAGTTTGACAGATTTTTTTAACATTCTCCCAAAATAATAATGCTAGTTGGTGCAGTATATTCAATATAGCTTCTGGGTTAGGTTAGGTTAGAACTGTGACCCCAACAGAGACCGGAACCACTAGTCCGGAAAGTTGGATTTCGATAGCAAGCTAGTAGCTCGTGTTAAAAAAATCTGTCAAACTAGTGGTCATTCGAAGATTTGTCTTGTCGTAAGTATTGTCTGTCGAATAATCGTCTGTCGAAGTAGTGGTAATTCGAAGGTGTGTGTTGTCTAATAATTGTCTGTCAAAGCAATGACTTGTCGATCTATGTGTTTTCGAAGTTCGCTACATGTCGAAGATAATTGTTGTACTATCTAAATTCAGTCCGTAAGTCTACCTTAACACGTCCCAGATATTAGAAATTCTACGATATATATACGTGTCGGGGCGACGCTGGAGCTACCTATGTACCATAATTCTTGCGAACTACGGAAAAAATGAATTATTTTACAATCATTTTTAAACATTGTTTTTTGATTACTCCACCACATTAAGCTAGAATCATGAAATTTGGCTAGAAGCAAGGTCCTTATAGTACAAGTAAAGGAAAAATCCGAAATCCGTAAGTATGTAGTTACCCACATCACAAAAAAAAATCTGTATGTGTGTCTGTCAAGAGTTTTTTTCTCAGGAACGAAAATTAATATGAAAAAGATTGTGACGAATTGAGAACCTACGTCCTTTTTGGAAGTCGGCTAAAAATACTCAGGTCTGTAACGTTTTGAAACTGTGAAAAAATTAAAATTCTGCGTCAACGCAATCAAAAGATGTTACCGTTTTTGTAGCACATTTAGAGAATCGCAAGGGAATCAAAACCTATAGGGTACTTCCCGTTGTGCGAGAATGATAATTTGCAGAAAGTAAAGACTAATAGCACAAGTAAAGTGAAAAGTTCGAAAACTGTAAACATGTAGTTATCCACATCACAAAAATATATAATTATTTATGTCTGTCCGTCAAGACTAGGAGCTCGCATCTCAATCCAGCTTCGTACGGAACCCTCAGTGCGCGAGTACGCCTCGCAGACGTAGAAATGTAGACGCACTAAAACGAAAAAATAATTTTATACAATACCTGTGCTGATACAACTAGATACAACAAATAGAACAGATAAATAACTTGTGCGATACAATTTATATATACAATTATTTTCGTTTTAGTGCGACTACCTTTTTGAATGAAAGCTTGTGTTATAAAAGTTTTTTAATAATTATTTTATTATTATTTGTGCTGATTTCCCGCTGCTACCTTCTTACAGCTCGCTTCGCAAGTCGTAAACTGTCCGGTCTACAAGTAACCACAAAATAGCACTTAGGTATCCAACTAATATAAAAGAAACTATGCTACGTAATCGTACTACAGCACTGAATATGGGTAATCAGGTAATTCCACATCTCAGCTGTACGAGGTTGGTTCTTTTTTTTATAAAAGCATGCAACAGGTAGACAGTCGCATGCTTGTCCAATGAGAACGCGCCCCGCTTGGAAGCTGAGTCCGACAACCTTTCACAGATAGACTGGACTACTCCAGTAATTAATGAGACATAATAATAGCCTCATTATAGACAATAAAAAAGAAAACTAATATACTATGTTCTATAGACGATTGTAAAGAACGCAAAAAAAGTTTGCATTGTTGGCAAAATGAATACATGATAAATCGAAACAATTATGTTTACGTATTTTTCATTAGAAGAAAACAAAAGCGAATAACTCAACTCATTTCTAATTCAAATGAATCATTTTATTGATTACCCCAAGCAATGTGTTAAAATTTGATAAGAGGGAATTTAGTAAAAATACCTACCATTAATAAAATCTTTATGCGAAATGGTTGAGATATTATACAAGACTAGGTATAACTGATTACTGCTTAATTAGAAACTGCTAGTAAACTCGCTTATTAAAGTCAGTCATCAAAATCTTGCAGAAAAAAGCAATATACATGTGAGATAAAATATATATATCACGGAGAAACCTCACGACGACGAAGTCAAGAGCCTCGATTCGAACTCGGGTTCTCGGGCTACCAGCTACTGTGCATTTCAGCTTTAAGAGAGAGACAGCGAACCAAAAGTTCTGCGTGTAAGTGAGAGAAAAACAGATGCGCATACGCAGTACTGTCTGTTCGGTAGTAAAACCTGTGCGACTCACCGTGTGCGAGGCCGATCGAATCGCCCGCTCATTCGTTCAGTTGTGTTTCCGACCCACGAGCAGCTGGTGCGCTTTGCCAGCCCCTAGTTGCCACTCGAATTACTTTAACCGATTCATTACATTATATGACATATCCCTTGGAATACAATGACGTTAAACTATAATAATAAATTATTTTTAGAAATGTTATAAGTGAGATTGTGTTCAGTGTTTGTGTACAAAGGACAAGCAACTTAAGATAATAAAAAATTAGAGACCAAAGTGGCTGGAAAAGTAACAGTTAGGTTTAAAAGGTAAGTGAGTTGTGTCACAAAAGCTTAGTGGAATGGATTGAGTCGAGCTTAACTCATATCGACGACGCGAGGAATGTTGTTTGACAGCATACATGTGCGGGAACAAAAGCCTTATGCCTAGTCATCCCATTTGTTTTTTACTTCGCCCGTCGTCTGGCAAGGTAGGAACGATGGGTAAGTTTTGCTGACAAACCAACGATTAGTGGCCACAATTTAAGGTAATGATATTATGAATTAAACATGCTTTGGTAAGTCAGAAGATTCTTGTGCCCACAGGTAGCGAGTGTGTCCCCGTTTACCTGAGCGATGTGCAGGGGTAAAAGGGACGCCGTTCTATTTACCGGGAACTACATTTGAATAGAGTGCACAAAGCCAGTTATGTCAAAGAGATTAACCAATTTTAAATCACAATTACGCTGCTGTTGCTAAAAACATAGATACCCGCTTATATTCTAGCACACATAAGATATTGTACTACATAGGCAGGTTCTGCACGCGATTTTTACGGTCCATGAAACTTCATTGAAGATGTGCCGCACAAGGACACAGTGAATAAAGACGTAAAAACAATCAAACCAAAGCCCGCTTAATTTTATAACAACCCGGACATACTCGTGAACGAAACAAAATAACAATTACTTTACGAGTAACTGTTGGAACTAATTTCCTATAGGTATATAGTGGTAGGTATCTAACTGAATTATAAATTTGTGACAGTTATAGTTAATTACCAATCAATTTGCAATAAAATTACTGAATGATTTATGGGTTTGTAATACAATTTATACTGATGTGACAATATAATAACTGCTGTTATTATCTAAGAAGCTAGGTCAAAATGGTCAACACGTATCTACTATTTAACGTGTCAATTACAAAAACGAGGAATTTATTGGTTTCAAAAAGGTACCGTATGACATGTATCTTTAACCGGTATCGCATATTATTCATGCCACGCCACGCGCACTACAACACCTGCATCTATGATGACAGCCAAGCGCCTGGCGATAACCTCTAAAAATGCCTTGAACTTACAAACTTATTCAGCATTCACATGTATCATTATAATAAGTACCTACTAATTGGCAATCAAGTCACGGCTATATTCACATCTCTCTTGTCTTGTACGGCTTTTATTTTAAAGAGCGTTGATAAAACCCGGATGTACCTACTAAACTATGCTACTATTATTAACATAATGATTATTGTGTAAAAATAGGAGAAAATCGAGAAAACATAGTCAGTTCGAAAGTCTATAATCTCGCACATTGTTCCTACTTAAGACGCGTTATCAATTAGCCCGCATAAGTTTTACAAACCAAGGTTTTGTTTATCAAGCCATCAATGACTACAACATGCATCTTTGACCTAACACAGATATTTTTATACACTGTGTACGAACTCGTTTCTTTGCCGGGAATGTATTGAAGAGTTTTATCAGAGCGTGTAATTTAAGGGTCTATGAAACTTGAGTAAAACTAGAACCGCATTAACGCAACCGCAGGTCCACATTAGAGGCGCATTTCCGTATGAATAAGCCCATGACGAAAGTCAGGCATACAGTCACTACGGATGTTGTGATCGATGGACAAGCTTATCGCTACACATAGAACACGCCCAGAATTCAACATTTTCTTTAACATGTAAATAATACCACGTGTTTTCACAATGGTACTTAAATGTAAACAATGCGAGTAAGGAATGCCGCCGACAATCAACGCAGTCAATGGGAGTTAATTATATTAGGCACGAGACAACAGTCACTGACGAAGCTGAATCCTACCATTCCTTCGTCGTGAGCGCGGGTCGGTCCAGCGTAAATTACAACAGAAGCGACAAACTGAGCCATTCACTTGCTCTGCTAATATCGACGTTACCTAATATTCGGTTCGATCGTTTCTAGCTATTGATCACGCTTTCTTATGAAATGCTTATTGTCCGAGGTATCGATATGAGAACTTGGAGATTCTTTCCCACGCGCGATGTGGGTATTTAAGAGAGCGATGTCGGTACACAATAGTATTTGAATGTGTTTTGTATATTGAAGCGACTTACATCCACCGCAATTAGTTTCCATTCAGTGGTGTGTAGGCGCGTGCCACTCAAATAATATATGAACGGCGGCTGCGTGCAGCAGTTTATTATCAAGTATTTAGTTGCATCGGCTTAATATATTAAAATTTCTCGAACCTTAGCGAGTATTAGTTAATAGACGAACATATAAACGCCAAAGTAAATTATAACAAAAGATAATAAAACTGTGCAGCACACAGTGCCGGTGATAAACAAACTGTGGCAACAAGCGAGTGGAACAAGGATATGCAGTTAAGAGCGGCACAAAAGGTTCAGGGACGGAGCTCACCCGCCTGTGCATGTCATAAACGCCGGAATGTCCGTCTCGCCTCTCCCCCTCCACAGCTCTACTATCAGTCACGGCGTTAGCAAACAACGGGTCCCTCAAAATAATTATTATCTAGAAATAGGCGACGATAAATGTAATGATTTCGAGATTTTTAACCAAATAAAGTTAAAAACACATTTTCTGAAGAATATAACATGCTTGTTCTAGAAGTAATGTTACAGCCTAGCTATCAGTTTGTTAGTAAAAATATTGAACAAAATATGTCATGACGAAACATCTTCCAAAACTAATCGATTGTTGGAGCGACGTGCAAAGCTGGCTACGATTGTCGCCGTTCAAACTGGTTTCCGCGTAAAATTCGCGTTGCCAAGCGATGCACCAGCCAGGGTCGGTTGAGGTAAAGCAACCGGCGGGCCCGGGGAGGAGGGGGTTAAAAACGCAGGAGGCGCACGAACAGCGGCCGGTCGACGACCCGCCACATGCCCAGCGTCGGCACAACATTCGCCTCTAATGCAGACGATCCTAACACGATTACGATTATGTTAGCAAAATAGTTAAAAATTAACAATTTAAAATAAGAATACCCATCATGTTACAGCATGCATACTGTGATGTTTACGCAATTTCTAGGTAATCTGGCATTTCAACGTACACATTATTGCACGATGACAGTTGCACTTATACACATGTAAGTTTAAATGACTATATAAGAGCTGTTATAATTATATAAAGGTCCATAGTAAAGTGCTGTCTTAATAACGACATCATAACTAATTTCAAGGATGAATTATATTGCCCCCTGCGTGCGACCCAAATAGCACACGTTAGAAGCGACACCGGGCGCGTAGGAACGGGATCAAGAAGTTGTGAAGGTTAGATCCATTTATCAAGAGTTGTCTACTAGGCCATTTGTTCCTACTCATTCATTTGTTCACATCCTATGACAACAAACGCCGGTCAACATAAGACCAGTCAGCATAAAAAAGTAAATATGACGACCCCACATATTTACCTCACAGGTGAACCCAAGCTGTGTAGAAAAAAAGTATTGGTTAATAATAAAAACTCGACTGTCAAGGCGTGGGCGAGACGTAACTACATTGTTGAATTATGCCTGAGGTCATTGATTGAGAAGACTAGGGATAGTAGATCGATTCATCACTTAACGGTTTATTGACTTAATAATAAATAAACACATAATAATAAACATTCGTATGAAAATGAAGACAAGAGAACGGGGAGCCTACGCAGCTGTTATACACGTTCACCGAATCAAAACAACAATAAAGTTTACAGTATTAGTTCTAATTTCGTATGGATGACATATGGTACTTGTCACACCACGTTTAGGACTCGTCGATTTATTTATGGGAATCTTTTGTTGATCAATAGAAACGATGAGTTATTTAAGAAAGAAAATTGTCTGTACTTTAGAACAATTCGTTTGTAATGCAATTGCTGTTGCATGGTACAATGTACCATTCAGTAATGGTAATGCAAAATGGTCATAAACTTTCTTAACACCGACAGCAATTGTGATTCAAGGCTATTTACTGTGCAGTATACATAGTAGTTTTTTTTTGTTTTTGTTTCAGAGAACGAAAGTAGAAAAATAAATTCAAGATGGCGGTGTTTGGCTTGGTGTCTTCGGTGGCGGGCTTCGTGAAAGTTCGCTACCTGATTGACAAGGCTGTAATCGACAACATGGTGTTCAGAATGCACTACCGCATAACCTCCGCCATATTGTTCTTGTGCTGTATACTCGTCACCGCTAATAACCTTATTGGTAAGTGTATATTGTGCAACCTATAAAATGACCTAAATATATCTTACTTCTATCATAATTGCGATAATTTGGATGGATGGATGTTTGTTACTCAATCACGACCGATCGGTTGAAACACACAATAATTATTATTTCTGTAGGTTGAATAGATCTGGATGGAATTTGGTACAGGTTTCTGTGAGTCGCAGTAACGGAATCAGTAAACAGTTAGTGTCAATATAAGAGTGAGAACGCTATAATTGTCTTTATCGATAAGAAATCTTCCCACAGTCGCCAGACACGGGATATGAGTTGTTATCACGACAGATAAACAATTTGCGGTTAGACAGAATCACTGATCCTACTCGTTACAGCTGTTATTAGGGAGTACAAACCATAACTACAAAATTATATGTTACTATTCTTTTTCAAATATGAATTCAAAAGGGCTACAATTATTGCGCATACATCTATTTATTCAAATGACAATTGGCTCCATAAATAACAGATAATGAGTGATTATTGCTGTTGAACAACATCTGGTATTTTCTAATCTTTTTTCGTTCAATCTCGAACATAGGTTAAACAAAATATTTACAATTATATTGTCCTGTTGTCACTTAACGACAAAACGACGACATAATTGTAATTCAAAGTACGACCTCTCTTAGACACAGCTTAAAATATTCGTCGTTTTCGTATGATCAGTATAGTATACATTATATAGGTCAACACGAATTTTGTCTTTGATAAGACAATATGAAATTTTGATAGATTTATCTATAAATTAGACAAAAAAAAAACATATGCCTAAAGAGTTTGCTTTTGTATCCAGGAGAACGGTCCCGTTTCGTTGTATGGGCCCTGATAACGGTGTTCGAAATCCATGAAATTTAATAGAAAACTTAAGGAATATGGGTATTTTTCCTTTATTTTAATGCTTAATGAATTAAAAAATGATAAAATAAATTTCAGGACAAAGACAATTTTGTTTATGTCGAGTTGTGATTTATGTATATATGTATATAACTTTGGCATTAATGATTCAACCGCCGAACTGTAACTTCACCTAAAATAACTCGTGAAAATACTTCATGAGATCTGATAAAAAATTAGTGAAAGTTTATTAAACACCAGTCCCTAATTGTCTAAAAGAACAGAATATGACCTAGACCATAACCTAGAGACCGGCTAACATACAGAGTCTAACAAGAAATAACAGTCCTTTCAGACGATATCGTAACTATCTCGACACTGTGAATCACTTTCAGGTCAATGTTCAGAGTAGGAACTCCGTGTGTATTGTAACAGTTACCTAAATTGAGACGTCATGAGTTCATGTCAAATTGATTGTACAAATATATACATATATACACATAACAATCGTAAACGTACCCTGATAAGTTTCAATTCAGTGGAGCGAAACAGGTTGGTGAACCTGCATGGTGCAAGATTACGGTGACAAGTGTTTTTGATAGTGGAAAGTTTGATAATCGCTCATGGTAGAAGCTTTGCAAAATTAATGATTGGTTACCAAAATGAATGAATTCATCCAAAGAAAATATAAGCTTTTAATAACATGCCGACTGTCTTGAAATTATTCGATTTAAAACTATAAGGCGTCAAATTTGATACTTCTCATTTCTAATGTAGATAGTTAAATTTTTGGGTTATCTGTTATCTGGGTCGTCAAAATGCTTACCAAGATTAGAATTCACAGAAAATAAACATTTATTTATTTGCCTCTTTTGATATCGCAAGTTCCAATTTGATTTTTGTAACTTACAAAATGAAACTGAAGAAGGCAGTATTATGAATTTAATGAGGCGTTTTAATGAGGTCTGCAATATCTCACATTCCCTTAGACCTTTGCCAGTGCTTTTCATAGAAGCATGGTGACTTCTCACTGATATAAATGTTAATTCCAATCGAAGGAAATCGTTTGGCGGACAACATAAATTAGCTAAAGTAATTTCTTTCAACTAAGCAACTAAAAATTGGTATAATTAGTTTACCTATTTATGTATCGATATATAAATGATTAATACTTTTTATCAATTACCTCATAACCGCTTCTTCAACGATGATATATTTACCTAAAATGCATGGAAGTTGAAAGTAAAATTATTTGAGTACCTACCTCATCAATTGCTTTTAGTTTGTGATGTAATTGGATCAAATTCTATTCTAATATCAAGCGGTACACGCCATTGTCTATTTCAAACGAGAATATTAAGTCATTTTTTATTTATTGCACCGGTGATACTATTAGTAAAAAAACGACACGGTCTAAATGAGACATCTGATCAACGAAACGTTGAAAGCAGGGTCAAGGTGTTTTTTTACGCTACAGAAATCATTTTTATTGGTAATTAAACTTTACTTGCACTTAGAAGACAAAAATAAATAGCTTCGATAGTGTAGCCAATTTTGATTTCTACTAGGTAAAGCACGTCTCCTATCTGTATAAGTCGAAATAAAATATGATTTCTTCTGTAGTCCTTAGTTTAATCCTTAAAAATACAACTGCACTTTTTGAAAAAAATCAACTACCTACTTTATAAGGATATAAATTTTTGTAATCTTTATATATAAAAATGAATTGCTGTTCGTTAGTCTCGCTAAAAGTCGAGAACGGCTGGACCGATTTGGCTAATTTTGGTCTTGAATTATTTGTGGAGGTCCAGAGAAGGTTTAAAAGGTGAATAAGTATGGAAGTTGTTATCGATTGAGGCAGTACGAAGTCTGCCGGGTCAGCTAGTAAATACATAAATATGTATTGTATAGTATATTGGATGTTATCTAAACCTGTATAAATCCGTCAATTTACTTCTATTATAGCGCACACTGGGAGAGGCCTATGTCCCGCTGTGGACCGCAATAGGTTAATTGAATGATAACAAAACCTTATTGTATGACACATCGGTCGAAGACAAGTCTTTGTTATTTATCAGCATAGCTAAGACAAAAACTCCTTTGATTACAGTTACGTATCGGAAAGCTATAAAGAACTATTAATCGTGTCATCATCTGGCATACATTAACCCTTATTACTTTATATATCATTGCTTATTACTTGTTGATTGAGATGCTAACGAGGCCTTTAACAGCTTATAATTAGCAAATTCAAGCTCATTTTAGATAACATTAAGCATATTTGAAATGTATAAATATAAATTCTATAGACAGATAGTAATGCCATTGATTCTAAACGGTAAGTGAATATATATAATATATAAACGGTAATGGAAATAAATTTATGACCATTCCGCTTGTTTGCGAAGCGATTCAATCATTATCAGAATACGAATGTATGTCAAATCACAAACATCAAATTGATATTCGAAATTTCTTGTCCACAACCGAACGGACTTTCATTTGACGATTTTAGAGAATTTATTTGAGATAAAGATGAGTTACTTCCATAGGGTGTTTAGGGCCCAAGAGAAAGGCCTTCGGTGTCAAACCAAGCTCACCTTTAAGCCAGTACACCTGCTGATTAACGGACGAGGCCCTGGCGCAGGCTTTCCTTTCGAGATTGGGAGGTCAAATGGTAGTCGCTCCCATTCAAGCCGTATAAGCCAAAAGGAAGAGAAGGAGTTACCGGATTCCACAACTGGAAAAACGCTAAGATGATGGTGGAAGCTGCAAGTAGCAGTGATATATACCGCTTAGTTGTAAACTGCAAGATTCTTATCAAGCAGTCTCGTTCTGAAAATTACTGAAAAGAGATCCGCACAGTATATGGCAGGGAGTACCGTTATGAAAACTAGTTAGGAAGCGTTGGTAGTGTACCGGTGTTAAAACAATGTTTACGATCGTGTTATCGCGTGGCCCTCATTAGACGGAGCGACAAACATAAACAAACAACTACCTACCTAATATTCTTAATGGTCTACATGTAACTCATACACCATTCAAGAACATTATAATACTATTATGAGCTCCAATGATAATTGTTAAATAAGCAATTAAAATTTAATTAAGTATTCTAAATGACATTAAATACTGAACGTAAACAAAGTTATTGTATTGAGTAAATGTAGGTTTTGCACGATCTTAATAGTTTTTCTTGAATAACTTGTTTCATACATACTTAATAATATTCTTAATTATTTCAGTTTCAATAATAAATAGAAATTATATTAATTACTTTAACAACTGTGCATTTAGTGCGTTGTTAGTAAGAAAATCAGCTATCAAACTATTTACCTAATAGGTTACTACAATGAGTCATTAGGGCGTATCACATTCGGAAACTTTCCAAATAAGTTTAAATAGTAGATACATACAGAAATTTACCAAGTATCTAAAAAACCATATGCCATATCATAAATATTTTGAAGATTTCTGCGTATTTATTCCATATTTATTCAGTAACCGCGGTAGCCTAGTGGTATGGGTAATGGACTGCTGAGACGATGTCTCAGGTTCGATCCCAGGTAGCATGGCACACACCAATGACTTTTCGATGCTTTTCGAAGTTATGTGTGTATTTATCGCAGGTTTATAAGTGCCCGGTTAATGGCAATAGGCTCGCCACCTATTACATTGGGACCTAAACATAAACTGGCGAAATGTGGGTGCTAGCACCTCTGCCTACCCCTTCGGGGATATAGGCGTGAGTTTATGTTTATGTATGTTTATGTATTCCATAAGTGGTTTTCATTATCTTAGCGCTGATTGCGGTTGTATCCGAGTCATGTATTTCCATTCTTATTTGGCGTTTTGTTGCTATTACGGGAGCAACTGCGCTTTGACTACCCAACCAAGCCAGAGCCTCGTCCGTTGATCGGCAGGCGAGATTGGCGTGGCCCCCGAAGATGTTAATTTAGGACCTAATACACACACACATATATATTCCCTTAGTATTACTGTTTATGGTAGGTTATGAATATCAGATGCTCGCATGAACGATTAAACTCATGTTATTAGTTGTCTAGCAAATTTATCTTGTCTTTTGTTAAGATAATAATTTTACTTTTGTAAACTTACATTTGGCATGGGTCGAGTTTATTTTATATTTTACCTCACTTATGAAGCTCATAACTAACTTTGTTTTTTAAGAGCGGATTTCATGAATGATAGAGACCTCGATAAGTTCAAACCAAACTATACGTTTTATTTAATGAATTTAACTGAGAAAATTGTAAATTAGGACCAAAGTCCTCGCTGCTGAACCAAGTTGTTTCCAACACTTAGTTCAGTATCAGCTAGGTATTCTTACGTTAGGTCACGTACATATCAACTTATAGGTAGTTTATTAGTCAGTAATCTGTATATTCATACGTACGGTGCAACGTTGCAAATCGTGACATTTTGCCCTACATGGAGTCTGAACAATCACATTTGTGCCTCAGGTGTTAGTAATCAAAGCACCGTTGCATGAGCGATAAGACTGCGATTGCTGTAACTATACATTACCTATGAGAACTACCTTAAAGGTTTTGATTTGACCTGATTGCTTATAGTAGAACGAGGTTATTGACCTTTTCCATTTTCTAATGTAATGTCTAAGCGAATAAATTTAAGAAAGTGATTAAGTAATCCTTAGCTTAATACTTTTATTTGATTTGTATATATATAAGGTGTCTTTTTTCTTTTTTTTTACCTGTCCCTCTGATTAGCAGATGGCACAGTGGAGAGCAAGTAAGGGGGCCATCTCGAAACCGGAGATGGCCCAGGGTCAGGTGGGGGTGCGAGGGATATGCTCTATGGGTAACCTTACACCCCGGCGTCTTAAGACCCGAGACGGCGTGCGGTTTTAGTCGGTTCAAGCCGACATAACCACCCCCGCTGAACGGCGGGGGGGTATCCGAAGGGATTTCCGCACGAAAAAAAAAAGGTATGTTATTGACATAGAAACCGGAATTTATGAGGACCCCACCGATATCTTCGGGGACCAAGCTATCTTCACCTGTAAGCCGTACGAACACCGGCTGATTGACAGAATAGAATCTGGCGCACCCCTCGGACTCAGACGGTAGTCGCTCTCGCAATAGCCAAGAAAAGCCAAATCAAAAGAGAGTCCGAGAGTGAACCCCGGACTTCAAAGCACAAGCTTTAGATGTAACCGGGACTAACGCTGTTATAGGTACTGTGTTGATCGCTTAACGACCTCCGTCCTCCATGAGCGCAGGCCTGGGGCTGGCAGGTGAGGCAGCCTATCGCCCCAGCAGAAGCAGGCCGGGACGGTGGGGCGACTATCACCCCTCCCGGGGTAAGACGGGGACACCGTGGTTCCCAAACCCGAGGGGGCCATCTCGAAACCGCAGATGGCCCAGGGTCAGTCGGGGTGCGAGGGATATGCTCTATGGGCAACCTTACACCCCGGCGGCGTCTGTAGACCCGAGACGGCGTGCGGTTTTAGTCGGTTCAAGTCCGAGATAACCGCCCCCGCTGGCCGGCGGGGGGGTATCCGAAGGGATTTCTGCACGAAAAAAAAAAATGGTATCCGAAGGGATTTCCGTACGAAAAAAAAAGGTACTGTGTTGATATCAATCGATATAGAAACATAGAACGTTATTCTAAAGCGATACTACGTAGTTAGTTAATAGTAAATAACTTGAGTTATCACTATTCGGATATATACCAGTATCTTTGACGTTTCAAGTGAACACATTTAAGCGCCTTGAGCCCAATGTAAAACAATATAATCATATTTTTGGCCATAAGTACATAAAACCTGACAACCTAAGTACGTTTTGTACCGTTGATATTATGATGAGCATTGTTTAACGATACGACCTAAATTCTGTACATTCCAACTTTCATTCATATTTTGGTTCATAATTTATGTTGCACATACCTTATACAATTATACTTATATATGGCTATACGTTGTCATATATACATTAATACTATAATTGCTTTTACTGAGTGACTGATTCATCAATGCAAAGTCGAAACCGCTGGGGCCACAAAATCGAAATTTTAGAAGTTGATGCTTTTATGTTATATAAATTTTTATGAAACGAAATTATTTTTGTTACATATTTGCATCATCATCATCACAGCGTCAATTCCGGTTGCATACAAAACTTGCTTTTCGGAGCCTGGGCTAATCTCCTACTCTTTTTCCGTAATTGAGTTGACTTATCTTGGCTTTTACGGGAGCTACTGCCGTCTAACCCACAACCCCGAATGGAAAGCTTGCGCCTGAGTCTCGTTCATTAATCAGTAGGATTAGAACCAGTAGGTAGTACTGGCAGCAGGTGAAGTTAACTTGGGTTTCGAAGCATATTTCGTATGATTTGACAGGTCTTCGTGCAATGTACATAACATACATACTTACATATAGTCACGCCTCTCCAGATATAGGCAGAGACAACAAAAACGTATAAAATTATATACAGAAACACAAAATTCAGCAATAAATTCCGTAGTTTAAGACAAAAACAGGAGAGTAAACTAGCTATAATATTATGTGTATGACAGTGCATATAGTGCAGCTCGCCGTGACCTACAATAGTAGCAATCGCAACAGACTGTTGATAGGAGCGCGATATTTTATAGTCTTTTTACTGACATGACATGGTTTACGTAACTAAAGATTAGCATAACTAGAAAAACTAGATAATACAAGCCGCTGCACTGCATTATAGTTAGAAATCAACACTGCGAAATAAACTTTAATATTAAAAAATAGTACTACTCTTAAAATTAGTTACTCAGTGCCTTAATGAAGGAAGTTATTATTACTTATTAAAAATTGTGCACAATAACGCGTTTGTTCACTAAACTCTTTTAAGTACATTTTAGCTAAGTATAGTAATTTGTCGTTTTCACTTTGGACACATGTACGGTTCAGTTACATCGTACACTGTGTTGTCGCTACCGTAAACCCAGTCTGTATGTTTACTGTCGAATGGAGAACAACAGTTTCCCTGTCCCCTTGGACGATATCAAGGAAGATATATCACGAAATAAAGAAGGTTACCTTTGTATACTACTGTGCCGGAAACCATTTAGTAAAAGCAATTAAAAGTGGTACGAGAATAGTTAAAAGGACATAGCGAAAGTGTATGTTCATACGATACTAAACTAGTCCTTTAAGTTACAGCGTGATGCTAATGTGGACATTTCTAAGTTCATTCCATTGTAACGACGAACCAAGGAGTCAACGTACTTTATGCGCTAACACTTGTTGCATTTAAAAGCATAGCATTAAAAGGTTCATTCTTTAAACATACATAGGTACTTATACATATTATATCCTCATGACGAATGCATGCAAGTTTGTGTAAAGTAATTAGTAGGACATGTGACTCTGCACAATTCGATACCTCTCTTGTTGAGTCAGACATAACGGTATCGATATGATACAACATCGGGAAATATTTGAACATCCTGTTAATTTTTTTACTGTTACTTTTATGTAACGTTGATAGTCGTGATTGAAACGAGGTTATCTGATATTTAGGGCTTTGCAGTGGATCGTTTTTTGAACCATATTCAATATCTCAATCATTTTAGTCAGCTCAGTTGTTTAATTAAGAATAAATAAAATGTTTTAAATTAGTACTAATTAGTACAACCAAATGTGGGTTGATAAAACAGTCATTTATAAAAACCATTTTTAATTTAAAATACTACAAATAATTCAATTGTATAAGAAGTATTTTCTAAATTAATGTGATTTTTATAAATATTTAGTTACATGTTTAGTTTTGATTTTACCTCCCGACGTGAAAACGACGAGATGTTTTAAGTTTGATATGTCTGTGTGTGTCTGTCTGTGGCATTGTAGCTCCCGAAAGGATAAGCCAATTTTGATTTTGTTTTTTAGTTTGAAAGGTGTTGGCTATTTCGGGGGTTTTTAACCGTATAATTTTTTTTTTGTTCGTGGCATTACTTTTTCAGACGAACTAAAACTGAGCATAATATAATATTTATCGTGGGAAATTTACGTTAATATACATACATTGAAATAAAACTTAGCATATTTTAACCAATTTATACTATTAAACGTTATGAATAAAGGTTTAGGAGATACATTTCTTCTACTTACCAAATATATCTTTCCATAACCATTGATTTCGATAATCTTTTAATACCAGTTTTAGTTATGCAATTGCTACCAAAAACAGATTTTTTCGAACTACATAATACCCATGTAACATCCGTTATTTGGCAAGCTGGTCACTCCCTACATTGTAACATAAACTGTACCACACCAGTTAAGGTATTGACGGTTTGTATGGTTCAATCCGTTCAATGTTATCCAAGACTGTCTGACGACATTATTTTTAATTTAATGACATCATGTGACTAAGCATTATGTATTTACGTCTATTCTCTGGTATTAAAAGGGCAGAAACACTTGGAAATAATAGTATTATAAATGTAATGAACCCTTCATTGAGTAAAAAGGAATTGATTATACTGTGTGTGAAAAAATCTACAATCCAATTAACTACACATAGAGTAGGTACCTACTCTAAGAAAATATAAACGTCCGTTTGTTATGTGTGTGTATGAGATTTTTTTTTGTATGGGTTGGGTTGTATTGGTGAGTAATTGGCAAGTTAGTTTTTCGACCTATTAAATATCGTCGTATCAAGGTGAATCGAATCACGGTCGACAAATTGTGACAGGTTGAGGGGCAGATGCACTACAGTGGATATTAGCGTCATCCGCAAACGCCGCCGGTTGCAATGTCAGGGACGTGCCTAACAATATAATCTAAATATAATCCTGTAGGGATATTTGCACGTGCCAGTTCAGGGTACCTGCTGCGAGTAATAATCAGAATATTGTACTTTAACTGGTTATTCGAAATAGTTACGATAATCGTGCTTTCGTGAGCACGATTATTGTAACTATTTCGAATAACCAGTGACCAGTGTTGACTTAGAAGCTTCTTGTAAACCTGAATCATAACAGAGCTAAGGTAAAATAAAATTAAAAAATGTTTATCCGGCATTGTAACATGGTGACGCATCATGACTTACATTTAATCCATGTCAGGTAAAAACCACAAATTGATGATTTGTTTACATGCATTTTGAGAAATCCTTTTATATACGCAACATTGGTTGCGGTTTTTGGCTGTACAATTTATGAAATAAGATGTAGTGGTTAAATGGACTTAAAGAATTAATAACCGATATATTGCCACCTTCATTTTGACAAAGTACTACCACTGACCACAAATATTGTTCAATTGACAATATTATAGTCTTTGGCCTGGCTGTGGATTTTTTTTGGACGCATACTCACGTCTTTGGCCACGAGTCGGTTAAAGTAAGCAATGACCTTATAACGAACGGTATATGCGGTATGCATATACGCGGTATACGCACATTTTTTTAAAGATTATATTTACTTATATTATTCATTTCAGACTACTTTTAGTATATATTATAGTCTCTTCTTTTTTCATTTATTGTTGTGTTATAAAGTTTGTAAACGCAGCGAAAAGTGTATGCGAGGATCGTATTTAGTGTAAAGATGTATGCAGTTTTTTGTAGAATATACTGCTTCCGGGCTTAAGATTTATACGTAGTCTCTTTTTTTTTTTTTATCGTGCGGAAATCCCTTCGGATACCCCCCCGCCGGCCAGCGGGGGCGGTTATGTCGGGCTTGCACCGACTAAAACCGCACGCCGTCTCGGGTCTTCAGACGCCGGGGTGTAAGGTTACCCATAGAGCATATCCCTCGCACCCCGGCTGACCCTGGGCCATCTCACCACTAACAGCATCGCTCATCCTGTCTCCTCTGAAAGCAGAGGAGTACGGAGAGCGATGTGTTCCCGCCACGTTGGGTATTGGCCGACGATCAATGCCAACCCTATGAAGGGGTGAAGGGGAAGCCATTGACCGCCGCCCAGGGTGTACCGCGGCCGCTCCGATTCCGTTCCCCCCGGACTGCAGCGGGATCGGAATCGGAGCGACACTCGAGGAGGTTACCCAACACACACCCCTATATGTAGTCTCTGTCTATCCTAAATGGGCCAGAGATGTGACTTTACCATACGCAAAGAATTGTCATCGGTTAATACAATTTAGACGTCCGAAAATGGAATTAACAGATTCCATTTCATTCATACAGAGAGAGGAAGGAAATGTGTGTATTAATAAAATCGTGTCGACTATAAACTATTTGTTTAGAACCAGAACCGTTTCATTCGCAACATGGAGAACATATACATAAACATATTTACCAATGAAATCTTTCCTCCTTTTCAGGCGACCCGATCTCCTGTATTGGCGATGGTGCCAACCCTGGTCATGTAATCAATACCTATTGCTGGATCACTTCCACGTTCACACTTCCGTATAATCCTCACTTAAGGGACGTCGCTCACCCTGGTCTCGGTCCTGAAACCGGCGAAGGGAAACGTATCCATGCCTATTACCAGTGGGTGCCATTCATGTTGTTCTTCCAGGTAAGCACTTTCATATTACCATCTAATGGACTATGATAAGCTGATTTATATCGTATTTAATGAACTAGGAAAGTATTTAGAATTGCAATAATTTACAAATACGTAACTATTAAGAGTATTTACATATATTACATAAGGATTTGGCTATCACTTTTTTGAAGTAAAACATCACCTTCATAGCGATTTCTCCGTTGCGTCCAAAGTTTGCACTTTGAGCCAGTTAGTTTTACAGCAAAGAAAGTTTTCCAAAATCTTAGAATGCAAACATCCTCTAAGTAAAATCGTATTATTCAACTAATTAACTGACAACAACTCGATATTTTCTGTCAATTACACGTCTAACAATATGATATCATTGAGAAAGCTATACTTATTAATGGTATTATCAAAAAGGAATAATTACGGGTAACTTTTATTTTAGGGTCTTCTTTTCTACGTGCCACACTGGATCTGGAAGAACTGGGAGGAAGGCAAAGTCCGCATGATTTCAGATGGCATGCGTGGTACTGCTGCTACCATGGCTGATAACAAGGGCAACCGCTTGGTACGTATAATACATCATTATTACAGCGTTATTCCCGGTTACATTTAAAGCTCTCCTACTCGTTCTCGTGATTTTGCTTATCTTGGCCTTTACGGGAGCGACTGCCTTCTGAACTTCCAACCCCAAACGGCAAGCCTGCGAAACAGCCTCGTCCTTAAAGCAGCAGATATCAGCCCAAGATCTTGGTAGGGCGTATAATAATTCTAATTATAGAACCACAGAACACTTATATAACATAATATTTATCTCGGAAAACAATAAGAACCGTATAAGTATCTCGTTTCTATACAAATTGGCACAATTGAGATAAGTAATCTTGATGAATGTCCTTAATAAGACAAATTAAACGGCTCTGAATACTAAGTCTGAGTCAGATTCAGTCTGAGTCTATGATGTAAGAGATTCTTCTGATGAGATGATACATTATTAGGTTTAGAACTAATGGACTATTATTTTGTTGCAGAATCGTCTTGTCCAATATTTGTATGATACCAGACACATGCACAACGCTTACTCGTTTGGATATTTCTTCTGTGAAATGTTGAACTTTGCCAATGTTGTAAGTACGACATTTTTGTCAATTTTACTTAGCAGCAACAACATCTTTCCACTTGCTATGATCCCACCATACGCCTTTCACTTCTACTTTCATAATTGTTTATGGCATGACCTTTGTACATTATTAACACGTTGGAAAGATGTTGTTTCTGCCTACCCCAATGGGAAAGAGACGTGACTTCATGTTTTACTTATATGTATATATTTACATAGCAACGTTATTGTCCATTTTTTAAGTCAATGTTAAGATAAAAGTAGCGTTATAACAGAATCGTTTATAAATTTCAGGTCGGAAATATATTCTTCTTAGACACATTTCTCGGTGGTGCATTTTTGACTTATGGTTCTGATGTAGTGAAGTTCTCCAACATGAACCAAGAACAACGAACTGATCCTATGGTAAGTTTACTTTTTTAATGAAAGCAATTCTGCTTGAAGAGAGAAAAGCTTTAGTATCTACAAACATAAACATTTAAAATATCCAATAGACATGTTATTAACATAGCAATAAAATCTTAATTTATACTTGCTAAGATATTAGTTTTTGTGAAAAGGAGCTGGTCACTTAAATAACTGCCTTACGCTGGCTTTATCTCACTGACTGATTTCCGGATGCTTAATTAACCTATTAAGAAAATTCAGGGCAAAACTACTGAGACGAGCCTCCTCTATTGATCGAGATTCCATTAGTATATAGATCTATATATACCGAATGGGTTGTAGTTCCGTTTTGAAGTCGATTCTAAATTCCGAAGCACTAGTTAATGAATCAGCATTCCAAATGCAACGCAATTATTAGTAAATAACTGACACCAACAGTTAGGTTAAATACACTTACAATTACCTCAAATTCAGTTCAGCACAAAAGTAGTAAGAAGTAATTTCAAAAAGATGTTTTCAAGTGACCTTGCTGTAAACGGTGCTTGTGAGCAGTTGACTTTGGCTGTTAAGCATTATCTACACATGCATGCACCTTCACATTGAGTTAATGACTAGTCTTTAACATTTGTTTTTGTTTCATACCCATACGACAAGCTGTGATTGGTGTGGGTCTAGATGACGCTGTGATTTTTTTTATAGAATATTTATTTATTTATTATTAATTTCAGATTGAAGTATTCCCAAGAGTAACGAAGTGTACGTTCCACAAATTCGGTCCCACTGGCACAATTCAAACTCATGATGCACTTTGTGTTCTGGCGTTAAATATTCTCAATGAGAAGATTTTCATCTTCCTATGGTTCTGGTAAGTTGACGTTAGCATATTTTGGGATATTCGTAATTTAAAAAAAATATTTGTAGTGTAACGTTTACGTCATTTTATTCTTGTAATTACATAATATATGTTTTTAATTTTGTTGTTTGTAATTCGTAGCACTACAATTCCTTCCAAGACAAAATCTGTAAATGCAATATATTTCAGGTTTATCATCCTATCCGTAGTGTCTGGCTTGGCTCTGTTGTACTCAGCCGCAGTAGTGCTATTGCCCAGCACCCGTGAGACTATTCTCAAACGAAGATTCCGTTTCGGAACACCCCAAGGAGTCGAGTCCCTTGTCAGGAAAACTCAGGTTTGTATTTATTATTATGTTAGTTCTGAAATAGCCGATTATTTTTTAATAGTCAGTCTGTCAATTGGCTGCCCCGTTGGATGGTAAGAAGCCAGGGTGAAGTCCACTGTTCCAGATACTGTCGATCCAAAAATGGTGGTCCCTACCTTGATGACCTAGACAGATGCTATTTTAAAGAACCCGGTATTGTAAGAAGTAAACACGTGTGCGGGTAAAGCATTACAGTGCTTTATCGTGCGACAAAGACAGGAATGTTTAAAATGCATTTTATGTAGAAATGATTTCTCATAAATAGCACGATGGTCCATCCACACACATCAGGGCCGTGCCCGGGCCGTAGACAGGACGTGCCCCGTCAGGGTCTTTAAAAAATATAGTTGTGTAAATTGTATATCAACTCGTGCACACACATCCGTGCCCGGGCCGGCGACAGGACTCGGATGCTCGGTCTTAGCACGGCCACCGCCCTGACACGGCCCTGATATTTGTGGATAGAACTTAAATTAGAAGTGGACAGGAAGCATATAAGACTAATATAATTGACACAAAAATTCCTATTTCCAGGTCGGAGACTTCTTACTTCTGCACCTCTTAGGTCAGAATATGTCAATGCGCGTCTTCGGCGAGGTTCTAGACGAGCTGTCGCGAAGACTCCAATTAAATTCCAACGCTCCTTCAGCCCCCTCCACACTAGAGATGGCACCGATATATCCTAATATCGATAAATACGCTAAGGAGACAGAAACGTAAGTTCTCGAGACTGAACAAGAGCATTACACTGAATTTTAAAACGTCATCTAAGACCTTCTTAATCCTGTCTCAAATATGACACCTGAGAGAAAACTGCAAAAGTCTTATACGTTTTGTTGTTATAAAATCTCAAGTCTTGTATTACTGACTGTATTTCTTTATTGAAGGTGTTATCAAACGAGGTGCATTGCTCTTTTTAATTGTAACGCTCATTCGCTTTAATGTAAGAAATTCCGTTTCAACGACATGATTGACCATGACATTCCTTATTTTACCTGTTTATGTAGGACAACAATTGCCTTTTCGCCTTGAGCTTTAAAATTAGTGAAACACTATACGAATTATAATTAGTATAAAAATTGTTGATGCATTTCGTATAACATACTAAGCACTTTTTAATTTGGAATTTACTCTACTATTTTCCGAATAAGCACGGATTTTTTAATTTCATAACTAGTATAATTTTTATAGCATAGAATTTAAGTTGTAAGCGACTGGCAAAAAAATAAATGCACTTGATAATATTAAAAAGTACATTTAAATCATTAAATTCTGTTTTATCTATGATAGCATATTATTGTGTTTTATTAATAAGAAAATGGTATTTTTGGATAACCACTGTTTGAGCAAGTATCGATTTGGTCTCTTTTTAATCAAAACATATCAAACTAAGAGTGCGACTAGACAAAACTTGCCCATTTTGCGGTTTTTATGCCTTATATTATAACTAGAAGACCTTATTTTCCTTACATATTTTCTTTTGTATAGATAGGCGTTTATATTATACATATAAAGAATATTAGACACATTAGGATAGTTACATAATTCCTATTGTAAGACAATTTATAATCAAATGGTTTAGTAATCCTATTACAACAAACACTTAGCAATGAGTTATTTTGTAGTAAATGTAAAACACTAACAATGCTTCAGAATACACATATCGACTATAAAATTAAATCTTACAATAATTCGTAGATACTTTAATTATAGTATGTAATGTTCTTATTTGTTCCATCGATTTAAGTAAACATTAGGTGGGTTAATATACATGTAATTAGGGCTGCCATCTTTAAGATAAATAAATAAAGTATGAAGCTAATAAGTTAGTTTTGAGATTACAATCCTGTCAAATAACAAGAAAAAGATATTATATATGCACATCTGTCAATATGCTATATGGACAGGCTGAAATGTATTTAATCGTTTTAAAACTACAGCGAATTCAATGATTCGAAAACAACGATTGATTTTAAAAAAGACCGCCAGGGCGCGTTAGCTTTGGCAGAACCATGACGACACTTTTTCCTAAGCTGAATGAACTATTTATGCGTATGAGTATTTACGGAAAAGAGAATTTGCAGGTAGTTAAATTTTAGTTAATGTTACATTAATTTTGTGATTGATGACAAAAATATATTCGGTACTATTAAATGAGTGGTAATTATCAAGTGAATTTGAAGTGTGAATGAGATTGTCCAGTTATATTGTAAGTTCGATGAATACATTATACTCATAAACTGTTCCAAATGTGCCATTAAATAAGATGCTCAGATGAGAAAACTTCAACATCTCAATGTATCCCAAGTGTCTCGTCTTCATAGATTAAGATTTTGAGTCATACATTATTGTAATAGTTATATAAAAGACTTTCCTGGAATCTCGAACTGTCTTCCATTTCACTCGAGAAGTGAGAAAATGGAAAGCAACTTTTCAATTTGCCTGTTAAACTAGTATAGACTTATCATTCCTGTATAGAACACATTTAGTTCTCTAGTTTTTTAAGTATTCATAAAGTGTTTCCTGGTATCTCTGAGACTGCAATATTTATTGCAATGTGTCACATGTTTACATTATATTTGGTATTAAATGACATTAAATAAAAACCGTGTATTTATTTGCCGACAGTAGCTGTAAAGTTACTTCAAAAGTGGTTACCTTGGCACGCTCCCATTTACGTTGTCCTTTACTATATGAGATGTATTTTGATGTTCAATTTCAGGTAGCATATGTGCTATGCCAGACTACAATCACAAATCAACATAAAAAAAAAATCTTTGTCCTGATATTTATTTCATGATTTTTCTTATCATTATAAATACTCTACGACATTCTACACAGCGCTTTCTAGACCCAAAGTAAGCATAGTTTTTAACTAGCTTGTGTTATGGGTTCCAGAATGCGGATAAACATACTTATATACTTTTTTTGTTTGTAAATACATACATATTATATATCCTTTGATATAAAGTAAAAATATCAGTATTCTTTAAAAAGTTTGCTCTTAAATTTTATTAAGATATTATGCATTTTGAACACCATTATCAGAGCCAATAAGGGGCCAAAACAGCAACTAAATATTGATCAACCGTTCTCCTGGATAAAAAGCAAACTTTTTCAGGCCATATATTTTTGTCTAATTTATTGATAAATCTATCAAAATATCATATTCTCTTATCAAAGTTAAAATTCGTGTTGACCTATGTAATCTATTTCCGTGTCAAAGTTAATCCAGATCTATATATATGTTCATCCAGCCATCCATAAATCCAACCAAAATATCGATTTTATAATAGTAAGATAAGATATAAGTATGATTGTGTACCACCTAAGCGTAAAGTATAGCTAACGTGTGGGCTGACGTAATCTATTTCGTACTTTATACTATACTGTATACTCGTGAAGAAATATAGAGAGGCCCAGGAAATACTTCACACCGGCACCATTGCATTGACACAGTTCAAAGTTCAACTATAGTCATTAAATTCTATGAAGAGGCAAGTAATTGAAAATGACAGATCTATTGATATTTATTAACCAGGGCCGTCTTCTATTATGCAGAGATTCAATAAAAAATTTAATGAGTGTCGAAATTATATTGCTCTGTTTTTTATTATTGGTATTTAGCTACGTTGGGATAAAAAGAACATTTGCCACTTATGCCTGACAATCACTTAATCTACCCTATTTACTAAATTTAGCTAACACTGATCAGAAAACCATATTTTCATCAACTTCATAGCGATTTCCCCGTCGCGTCTGATGTTTAAAGACCCCGAGGGCCGCTTATAATTTGTGAATGGTTGGAGAATTTTTTTTATTAAAAAATATAATGTTAATTTTTTCTAGCGCTAATGTTAGGCTGTCATTACGGTCCCACTGAATCATGTCTCGCTTTTGCCATAGGCACTCAGGACGAGTACCCAGGGCCCCAACGATTAATGGGGCCCAGTCATCATACTTTACAGCGAACGCTTGCGAAGGAATTGTGTAGTTAGATAACTGCACTGTCTAGCTAGTCAATCACTTAAAGGGTAATAATCCTGAAAAAAAATTAAAAAGGAACAAGCGCTGTCCACAACAACCACAAAAGCTGGTGTCGCTAATATATAATGCTGCCATCAGGAGTGCTGGCCTCCGAGGAGCAGAACACTACAGGTACTTTTACTTTTCTGCGATTTTCAGGGTTTCATTCTGCCGTAAAAGATCTATTGCAGCGGAAACTGCTCGTTTCTCTTCGACCAATATAATGGATAGTTTTGGTAACGTGACATATTTTTCTGCTATTTCATTGGTCGAAGAAATACGAAAGACTGAGTTTTCCACACCATGCTAAGGTATTTCATTCAGATTTTAAATTAGTGCAAACTCAAAAGGTCTTGCACTTCTTGCATTCTGCACAGACCATTAAAACGGCACTAACAAAACATCAAAGAAAACAATAAAAACTAAACTAACTAATGTTTACAAATGGACCAGGATGACTGGTTCACAACGCGAAATGAAGTCATCATCTTTTGTACGTCATACGTATGCCTGTACAAATTAAATCTATTTCACTAACCTGTTTCCCCAGTCAAGTTTGGCAACCAGTTTCAATTTCAACGCTCGAGTTTGGTCCTGAGTTAGAGTACCCGCCAGAAGAGCACGCCGCCCGGTCAGTAACTCCCGCATGACTTTCGCAACTGCGCTGAACCTGTAGGTTTCTCGTTCCTGGAAGTAAGGATTCCGTTATTAGTTTTGCATATTTACTTACAAACAAAAAGAACCAGGTTAATAGTTTATAACCGACTTAAAATCTATCATTTTTTTATGTCCATATTTTTATTTTCTTTATTATTTCTATTGCAATTTAAGGTTACTATTTCGTATGACCTTGGCAAAACATGGCTTGTACCTACTGGTCCTGTCTTGTTACATCTGTTTGTAACCTATGTTTCACGAAGTACTTAAATAAATATTAATATGATTCATACTTTATATTAATTTTTTAAAGAGAACGCGCGAATTTTGTTAGGTAGCGCTTCTTTCAAACAAAATTTCATAATGTGAAGAGTACATATAGGCAAAGAGATAGCTGTTTACTTGTTAGTGGCCCTGCTCAGGTAACTCTTTGATAACATATACTTTATTTCGAATGTACATAGGCTAGATATATTATATTGGCGACTGGGTCTCAGAATGGTCCACAAGTCCGAGGCCCTATTTTTCTATGGGCATCATACATCCATATGTGGAATCAGAACCGGCTACCCAAGGGGCCTAGTCTTGTAGTAGGTGTACGCATCGCCATCGAGTCCTCGATATGTGTGACTCGTACCTCCTCCATGGGCGGTGGCACTTCGGATATCATTTACGAAGTCTAGCTTCCAAGCTCAAATGGCGTTGACACTTTCACAGCCGCTGCCACATTTTAAGGTTGCGGTCCATAGCCCTTTAGGAGCCAGTGTGATAGAGGAATCTGAAAGCTAGCAATGTTGCAATCCTGTGATGCCTATTGCGGATACTGGCCATCAGGACCATAAGAGGGTACAGTAGTTACCTGACATTATCACGGCCTAATTCCACCCCTTCAAGTATCCTACTTATTAAATCGACATCATGTATTTTATGAAAAACCAGGAAAATATCTTCAAATAAAATGAACAATATAAAAGGTATGCCATGCTAAGGTCAGAAAGACTATACATGTAACATGACAAACAATGATTCATGAATAACCGAGAACAGTACAAAAGATATTGTTAAATAAGCTATTAACATTTTAAATACGAACAAATGTTTGAGATTGTAAAATAGACTGTGTTTCGTAGAGCTGAACCATTAAAACACAATAACTTTTTTTTATACTTTCTGAGTAATCATGGCAATTTTGTTTCTTTGTATCAAATTCACCTCCTTTTCCCACCTCCACGGGGGGTCGGCTTACAGTCTTACTACGAAACTACCGAGCTATTTTCCATGAAGCGACTGCAATGCAATCGAAATTCTGTAGTCACAAGGTTTTCGGTTTTTTACCATTAAGGTAAAATTCCTGCCGTGTAGAATATTGGCAATAGCATAACTTAGCTTAGTTTAGCAAACTACGTCGGGTTTTCTCCTCCCTTTTACCGCAATGCCTAAAAACAAATGATTTCGACCAGTGCGTCCTACCTGTCATGACTTACGGTGCCGAAACGTGGACATTGACAGTGAGGCTAGTCCACGACTTAAAAGTCGCGCAGCGGGCTATGGAGCGAGCTATGCTTGGGGTTTCTTTGAAGGATAAAATTCGAAATGAGGCCATCCAACAAATAAATGTCACCGACATAGCTCGCAGAATAAGTAAGCTGAAGTGGCAATGGGCTGGCCACATCTGCCGAAGGACCGATGGCCGATGGAGGAATCGAGTTCTAGAGTGAAGACCACGAATCGGTAAACGGAAGGTAGGACGTCCCCCAGCAAGATGGACGGACGACCTGAAAAAGGTAGCTGGGATAGACTGGATGCGCAAGACGCAGGATCGGGTGCTATGGCGTACAATGGGAGAGGCCTATGACCAGCAGTAGACTGCAATAGGCTAATTGATTGATTGATTAAACTTAGCTCATGCCAGCATTTTCATGTACATACTCTGAAGCCTTCCTAACCTTGGAAAGGCTTCGTGCACAATAACTTGTCAGTTATTGGATATTGATTCATCCGTTGATTAATGATTTAGGAATGCGCAGACGACAAATGAAGACGGCATTCATTTTTTTTCACACCTGTATATCCTCGACGGGGTAGGCAGAGATGTTTTAGCACCCACATTATTCCGTCTGTTTTTTTTCAGGCAAACTATTCTAGGATGTTTTCGGGACCCCACCAAATAACAAGTCAACCTCACCTGTTGATTGACGGACGAGGCCCCTGGCACAGGCTTTTCTCTAGGGGCTGGGAGGTCAGAAAGCAGACGTGCCCACAAAAGCCGCAGAAGCCAAATATGTATATAGTAAATGTAAAAGTCTTGGATGCAACCGGGAACCTTATCTACTTATACCTATGATAAATCTATTTTACAAGAGATAGGTATATAGAACCCACAGGAGATCAGGCAGCCCTTGTATTTCAGTTAGCCGAGAACGATGAGGTCCATATCTAAGATTGTGAAAATTTTATTTTAAAGAGTAAGTAAACAGAGCACATATGATAAGCTTCCTGTTTACGAATTACTAGGTGACGTCTGCAGCTTCACCATTGTCGCAAAAATAGCCATTTTAATGAAATCGATTCAGTAGTCTAAGCTTGAGAAGATAACAAACAGATAAAGATACTTTCGCATTTATAATATTCTTTATAATTCTCGATTTCCTTCGCATAGATTTTGAACAAGTGTTAGTATAAAACATCAATGGTGCTTGCTTATGTAATCTGTGCCTCTATGGAAACGATAATATTATCAAGATACTGCGTGCATTTTAATCACCGCATATTTTACGCGCTTGAACTGCTTCCTGTCACCAGTCGATAGCTGAGTGATATAAATGTATGGCGACAATTAGCAAGTAATGTATTTTTAATTACACACAACAATACACATTCCAATCGGAGTTCTGTCCATTTTCGGTTTTTGACTGTAGACATGAATTTCAATGTTTGTTCGTTCGTGTTCCATAAGCTGCGGTACCATTAATCCAGTTGCGAAAATTCTATTTCACCTTTGATTTATCAAGTTCAATCATTTATAAGATCACCAATATAGCGTCTGTAGCTTAGAGGTAAGGAGTCGGCCTTACGATTCAGAGTTTAATTAATGCCAGAAGCTATGGCTATGCCTCCTATACTATTCTTTTTAATTGTCTTCTTAAAATCTGGAAACGCACAAGTGACGTAACACCAACGGTATTTATAAGTCAAGATGAACGCTTACCATCAAGTGGGCCGTGGGCTGATGACCATGTGTTATCTTACTATTATCAAAGGCAACGTATTTTGTTAGTCAAACCTTACCCAAGTGCATAATCAATTTAAATGCATACTCTATAGTCTACATTAATAATGCAAGTTAAATAAAAATTGGTAACAAAAGCGATAAAATAAGTAGATTATAAACAGTTTCAGACACATTTTAGTTTTATCTGGAATTGGCCACTGTGAGTTTTTGTAAGTGATTGTGTTCTAAGTGCACAAGTCTAACTCACAGGGGCCAGTTTTGTAATTTGTTAATAAGCAGTTTAATAACAATTTGATGATTATGAACTTAATGCTTAAAGGTCACTCCAACGCATTTTGTGGAACATTGTTTTAATTAAATACGACATGAGGCGATGTGGTCGCAAAGCCCTTTTTTAACAAAAAAAAAAAGCATTTGATGATTGTTTTTCTTTTTAATTTTTCTTGTCAATTTAATAACCAATTTGTTTTAAATGCTGTGATATATGTTCATTACTTCCATATTGGTAGCATATTCATTATATCATCATCATCATCGACATATGCTAGTCCACTGCTGGACATAGGTCTCCCCTAATGAGCGCCATAGCGCCCTGTCTTCAGCTTGCCGCATCCAGCATCTGCCCGCAGTCTTTCGCAGATCGTCATCTCACCTGGCCGGATTTAAGTAATCCAAAATAACTTATTTTAATTTTAATAAATGTTTGTTTTTGCCTGATCTATGCTTGATAATTATCAGGTTTTATTTCAAGTAACCCATACAAACAGTATTCTCGTATTAATAATACTAGTGTGGATGTATCTAATAATATAAGTAATATCTAATAAAAAGCGGCGATTGCCTAGTGGCATACGTAAAGGACTGCTGAGACGAGGACTCGAGTTCGATCCCCAGTCGCCCCGGGCACACACCACTGACTTTTCGTAGTTATGTGTGTATTAATAAATGTTAATTATCGCTCGCTTAATAATGTGCCCGGTAGATGGTAATAGGCTCGCCCTCTATTACATTGTTTTTTTTTTGTTTTTTTTTTTGCATAGACCATTAATACGGCACTTACAAAACGTCATAAAAAAAAAAAATCTAATGTTTGGCAAATGGACCACCGGTTCGAAACGCGGCCCTGTCCTGAGAAGACTCCGGCAAGAAACTCAGCGGGCTGTTTTTTTTTTTTTGGTCTAATTACAAACATATTTACTTAACCTAAGTACAATATTCCATTTGAGTAGCATAGAGAGAGAGCAAACAGTTCATATCCAAGCTTGTTTGTCGTCTAAATAGTCTTGAATTTTATAGTAGCCTTTTTGGCAGAGTTTACTTTTAATTTGGCTTTTAAATTTATGAAGAGGTAGATTCTTCATTTCACTAGGAAGCTTGTTGTAGAAGCGTATACAGTTACCCTGAAAGGAATTACTAATCTTGTGGAGTCGACTATTACAAACCACAAGATTGTTTTTATGTCTAGTATTTACGTTATGTATATCACAAAGCCTTAAAAAATTGGAAATGTTTCTTCTAACATACAAAAGATTTTCAAAAATATATTGGGAAACTACAGTTAGAATGTTTATTTCTTTGAACTTTTCTCGGAGGGAGACTCTTGGGCCCAACTTATAAATTGCCCGCACCGCCCGCTTTTGCAGTACAAAGATTGTATTTAAATCTGCGGCATTACCCCAAAGGAGAATGCCATAGCTCATAATACTATGGAAATAACTGAAATAAACTATTCTAGCGGTATCTATGTCTGTTAAAGTCCTAATCTTTTTCACAGCGTAGGAAGCAGAACTTAACCTACTAGCTATTTTTTCAATATGTGATCCCCACTGTAATTTAGCATCGATACTTAAACCTAAGAACACGGTTGATTCCACAAGGCTCAACAACTGTCCATTAAGTTATACATTGGTTTCCACCTGTGTAACATTAGGTAAGGTGAATTTAATACATTTGGTTTTTTTTTCATTAAGGCAAAGATTATTTATATTAAACCAATGAACCACTCGTGAGATTGCGTTGTTCACTTCGTCATAATTATCTAATTGTCTTTTAATTTTAAATATTAAGGAAGTATCATCAGCAAACAAAACAATACTATTTTTATCCCTTACGTAGTAAGGCAGGTCATTTATATAAATTAAAAATAAAAATGGTCCAAGTATCGAACCCTGTGGAACGCCCATCGAAACCAAAGATCCCACCGAGCGTGTACCGTTCACATCAACCCTCTGAATTCTATTGTTTAAATAAGAAGTCAAAAGGTCGAGAGCCTTGTTCCTTATTCCGTAATAATCTAATTTCCTGACCAATGTATCATGGTGGACGCAATCGAAGGCTCTGGATAGATCGCAGAAAACACCTAATGCATCCTGCTTATCCTCCCAGGCCTCGTAAATACATTTCAATAACTCTATACCAGCATCCGTCGTTGATCGTCCTTTAGTAAACCCAAACTGTTTATCATGAAATAATTTATATTTATTAAAATGGGTTAGCATTTGATCTAGAATTAATTTCTCAAATACTTTACTCAAGGTTGGCAACACAGAGATGGGTCTGAAATTCGAGGGATCTGAGGTGCTGCCTGCCTTGAACAAAGGTATGACTTTACTATGTTTCATTAAATCAGGAAATATACCGCTACTGACGCAGTCATTAAACACAGTTGCTAGATGGGGAGCAATGACATCAATGATGCTTGAAACAGTTTTGACTGATAATCCCCATAGGTCCGCGGTCTTTTTAATATCAATGGATTTAAACGCTTTTGTGATGTCCTTGCTATCAACAACTGAGAATCTGAAAGCGTCCCTATTGGGACCTTAACATAACTGGCGAATCGTGGGTGTGTAAGACACCTCTGCCTACCCCTTCGGGGATACAGGCGTGAAGTTATGTTATGTTATGGATGTATCTATTTGATATTAACTTATAAATTTCTACTTACGACATATAGTTTTTTCCATAAACGAGCCCATTCTCTGAGAACACATGCAATCTCCCGAACCAGTGGATCATCCTTCAATTCCGCTATGGCTGTTGCACCTGATCCCTTTACAATGCATGGTCTGATGGACACTACACATGATGGAAATATACCCCACGCAGACCTATTTTTCGAGCTGAAACCTCTAAACCAGCCTGGAAAGTAAAAATATCATCATTTAAATCATTTGATTACAGTTACAATCTTTCATAGAAAATACAGGAAGTAATAGATTTAGATTGGAAAAAGAGAACATCTACATAAATCAATAAGAAAAGTAAGCAACAAAATGCTTAAAAATTAATTGAAAACAGGAAGTAAGTTATGAGTAGAGGTTGTGTCTGTCACAGGTGCTGCTGTTACTATAAAAAACTACTACTTAAAAGGAATATCCTATTGCAAATATGAGTAGGAATTAACCAAATCTATCAACCAATTGACAATTCAAAATGTTTGCAACTGCTTACACAAAAGAATGATATCAGACTGCAATATCTGTGGACCACTTCATTAATCCTCTGAAAACACTTTCATATAATGTTTATGTAAAGTAAAAAAAAACCTTCTGTACTTCAAAGTATCAAATTTTTTATTAGCAGCAAAGTCATTGATTGTTCTCTTTCTATTTCTGTCTAATTTAAATAGAATTTCATAACCATATGAGAATTAAATGACCCTGCCTGTTCGTAGGTGACTCACTAATAAGAGACTATCAACTATTAGAAAATCTTTTCAAAATTTTTGAATTAATCATCTCTCTTACTCAAAGATAGAATTCAAGCCTGCATGAAAGATACAGAATTGGCCACCGCAAAATTGTTATACAAACTACAATATGTAGCTAAACCTCTATCTGATCAGTGAAGCATATTTCGGTATCAGTATTGGATTCTGTTCAAGTAGTGCTTTTTGGGAAAGAAGTTACAAAAATTACCCCACAAAACTTTTGTTATTTATTTATAGCCTTTATTGATCAGACAAGGGTTTTTTTATGTATTATGACAACATATTACCTCCATTTTCTTCAAGGATTTGTACAGTTTCTCCTATCTCCAATGGTAAACCTGACCTGACATCTCCTTTCCAGTTGTAAACAGCTGAAATTAAAACAAAAGTCTATTACTCAGAGCATTTCTTATAGCAACTCAAGCTGTTGGAGCCATAAATAGACTGAAAAATTAGTACTCCAACATATACTTAATCATCAGTATATTTAACAGAATAAGTAGTCATGAATAATTAAATGGAATTATTCAATGTGATAGTAACTTTCACTAACTTCTGTAAGATGCAGTTGGAGATTAAATTTATTATAGAATACATTAAAATAATAAATATAAGTGAAAACTGTGAAATATTTAAAAAGGTTTACCCAGTTTGGTTGCATTAATTATATCACACTACTTCATACATATGTATCTACAAAATATATACGCATTATGGTCCAAAAGATTAAGTCCAAATCTACCTCACCTGCATGTTGGTACACCTACTCATTAACAGATGAGGCTCTGACGTGGGTTACCCTCTCCACATAGCGAATTTAGACTGCAGTGGCTCCCGTAAAAGCCAAATTAAGCAAAATCAAGGGGAAAGTAAAAGTGGACCCTGTTTTCAGAGAAGTAAATATATGGGTGCAACTGGGAATAACTTGTTATAGTAGGTATGTCACCAGTTATTAGAAGCAGGTTTGTGTGTTACCACCCTTAGGTAGATATTTTAGGAAAAAAATATACATTTTATGCAATATTTTAACCTATTGACACCCAACCGGTGCCCGGGCACCCGCGAGTACGTACCGTTTGTCAAGTTTTGTCAGTTTGACGGGTGACTTGCTGGGTTAAACCATAAAAACATCAACATATCTACACATGTGTGGATATTTTTGTGGATATTTGAGTCATATTTTGTCAGATTTTGCTTAATACATTTTCAAAAATTTTATTATTATGAATAATTATTAAATTATTATATTACAAATGAGAAATAATAAAGACAGTTTATTCTATGATTCTAATTCTAATATACTACTGCTCGCTTATATATTTTTTAGTCAAGAAAATCATATAATTTTAAATGAAACAGGTTGCCTTCAATAAGTGCATTTTAAAAGAAAAAACACAATAGGTACAAGGCCGAGAAAAATAGTTACTCAGTTGACAAACAAAAGGTTACCTAGAAAAACAAGGCAGAAAATTACATGAATGGTTAAGCACTTGTGACATTGACTTCTTTTCCTCCCTATATTACTAAGTAAGAAATAGTTAAAATTCATAACATGTTATTACGTTTCCGCTGTAATTGGCAGGATGTATCTGTCCCGCTGAATGCTGATTGATTAAAAATGACATGATTCTTACCGACTGCTAGCTTGGTTGATTTCGATGGAATCCACATCTCTGTACCCAACACTGCCAACTTCGTCGATTTGTGTAAACAGCATCTACTGAATCATTATAGATTAATTGTTATTTTCGTCCGAAAATAGATAATCAATTCTGGGCAAAATCCTATGTTCGATCAAAATTCCTTTGACAACTTACTAGTGATGTGCAGTGCTATCCTAAAAACTAATACAACTTGGGGATACACGCAGATAATACAAATTACGAATATATCGATGTTTTGTGCACTATATCAATCAGTAGGTTTAGAGTCTGGGTATTTAACACAAAATTTAGAACCAATATCTATGGTATTAAAGACAAACGTGCTTCTAGACCATTGATATACTATAATTGAATAATTATTTAATGAATAATATCTGGACGATTGAGCTTTGCTCGGTTTCTTTTCTTCGGTGAGTTCTATAAATGAAATCTAGCTAGAAAGATTTATCGCCCCCGAATGAATACTAAATTTCATGAAAATCGTAGGAGCTGTTTCCGAGATTTAGATTATATATATACAATAATTGCTCGTATAAAGGTATTAAATTAATATGTTATTCAAGTTATTGGGGATTGACGGCCTCACGACGGTGGCGTAGGGGGTGCGGGTTCGATTCCCGCTCAGTGCAAATATTTGTATGCATGAATATGTCTATTTGCATTGGTCTGGGTGTTTCTATGTATAATATGTTTGTATTTACAAAAAAAATATATATATAAGTATGTTTATCCGCATTCTGGAATTCATAACACAAGCTAGTTAAAGTATGCTTACTTAGGGTTTAGAAAGTGCTGTGTAGAATGTCGTAGAATATTTATTTATTTATATTTTTGGAAGTTTACGCGAATGTCACACATTGAAATAAAATTATTTTTAACGGATTCTATCGCAATTTATTTGATGTTATTTTATTATTTATATTGAACCCGGCGGTTCAGTTGCTTTTCAGCAACCATGGTCACAGGGATTTTTTAATTTCAACTATATGTTATTCATTATATTTTGTAAATTTCATTACCTATGTTTTTTCTATCATCTAAGCAGTGCAGAACCATACTTTTCGGCAAGGAAAAAATAAATTATGTCACAAAATTACTAAATATATAAACAGTGCAACATGAATAACCTATACCGACGTTTGCTATATTAGAATATAAGCATCTAATGACTGCATCCGCCGAAAAATAGTAAAATGTTCTGAACTTGTTATAGGGCGTTCATTGCAATGTGGACTCTCCACTCCACTCTCCGCATCAAGTCTGGTGATATGTTGGTTTCTTAATAATAAGATCGACAGTGGAAAGGTGAAATCGCTTAACCACCGCTTTGGCCGAAAATGAGTTATACATATCACCAGAATCAGCCATTTTTTCCACGTCGATCTGTCTAGGTTTCGTGTATATCAGAGCACTTTTTTGGCACTTTACTTTACCAATTTATTGTTTTTTTTATCATAATTCATATCACTGAACTATCGCTAATTCCCCAATTATTTGTGTGAACTGCACTTTATTGCTATTATCACTGCCAGGACTATTTTAGCTAATAAATCTGATATCATGGTGATAGATCGAGTAGAGAGACTTGCAATTATTGTTAATATCACCATTCCTCATGACGAGAACCTCATAAAAGCTGAAAAAGATAAACAAATTAAGAATTCGGATTTAGGCCATGAGGTTGTCGACATGTGGGTTCGGCGATCATTGTTCCAATAGTTGTATCTGTCAACGGAAAGATGCTAAGAGTCTCAACCAACACCTTAAGAGGCTCATGTTGGGAATCTGGGTTAAGGGTCCTCTCCGACACGGCAAGCATTGTGGGAAGGTATCTATCTCTGGAGCCCTAACCACCAGCTGCTTGGTTCTTGTACCCGATGCTGGTGGTGCTCCATTTTTATATTTTTAAATGTATTTGCTTTTTATTTATATTTTATGTATACAACATTATTATGTATATAGACTAAATAAATAAAATAATAGTAAAGATGGTAACTATCCCACTTTATAAGGGTAAAGGCTCGAATCAGGACTGCCATAATCATCGTGACATTAGCATTCTAAATATGATTGGGGAAATTGTATACCAAAGTTTTTGATTGATAGGTTAGTAAGCATGACTAATGACAAGACTTGGGATGTTCAAGCGGGAATTCGAAAGGGAATGGGATGTATGAAAGGGAGTGAATATGGAATAAAGTTAGGAGACTTGCATATTAAGTGCCTCCTATACACCGATGACCAAATTATACTTACATCATTGGCGGCGGAGTTGCAGAAAATGGTGAACAGCATGAATGAGGCCAATACATGGTATGACTAAAGATGGGTTAGTACCGATATTTGTCAGTACAATTAGCTTATTGAGATTCGCTTCGCTCAGCTCTTCTACGTGGCTAAGCCGTTTGGTCGAGACTGCACTCCTCCGGAATCACAATACTGATCTTGACCAAATGTGCCATGTTGATAGTTTAGACAACGCTAAGTGTTTAGAGGGGGTCAACTGTTCAAATACAATGTACCATTGAGGAATAATCATCGAAAAACAGTTTCACGAGCGCGCGGCCCTAGCTATGCGCGCGACCGTAGTAAGATGCCTTATTTTTCAAGTAAGAGTCCTGCTCGCTCAGCTCAATTTATTTCAGTCGCACCCTGCACTGAATTCCTAGTCTTAATATAACACATCATAATTTGGGACTGGAATAATAATAATAAGCACAGTTCCAGTACTCGCTGCCGGTGGCACTCTTTTGTTATATTTTTGAATATATACTTGTTTCATTTGTTTTTGTAAGTAAATCAGTTTTTATATTATAATGTAAAAAAGGAGAATAATAATAATAAAACTTTATTTCTAAATAACTACGAGCGACTCATATTAATGGTATTACTTTCACCTCGGAGCTCGATTCCTATGCGTACTTTGGCTTATACGACTTTTACGGCAGCGACTGTCGTTGTACATTTCCACTAAATTTAAATATAATCACTAAATTTTATCTTGACATTAACACCAATTCAGTTGTCGTTTTGCTTCCAAAATTGATAAAAACTAAGTATCGAGTGTAAGCCATAATGATATTCACGTGTGTAATTAATAAATATTATTTTATCAGTGTCAACCGATCAGCAACGAAGTTATTCCGGTCCTACTGCATACACACGTATCTATGTCAAGTGCTTTGTGACCGAAAACTATTACTAATATCAGCAATATTAACGTATCATAGTTCGTAGGATTACTAATGCATGAATCCATAGAAGATTACTAATCTCTTAACTAATATATTAACTTATGTCGGGCTTGCACCGACTAAAACCGCACGCCGTCTCGGGTCTTAAGACGACGGGGTGTAAGGTTACCCATAGAGCATATCCCTCGCACCCCGACTGACCCTGAGCCATCTCCGGTTTCGAGATGGCCCCCTTACTTGCTCTCCACTGTGCCATCTGCTAATCAGAGGGACACGTGGAAAGCTTCCGAACAGCCCTCAACAGGGCCTTCCCCGCCTCGGTCGGAGTTGGCCGTAGGCGGCAGCGTCTCTCCCACCCTAGGAGACAGGCGCTGCCGTCTCCATTGCCCAGGGTGCACCGCGTGGAGGTCCCCAACCAAGCACCCCAAAAAGTGTCGTACCTACTCGTGAAAGTATCAGAACAAAAGACTTGATACATCGATTTATCGAGTACTTCGGAGGTTTCGAGAACATTTCTAAAAAACCCCTACATTTCTAGGGCTTAAATGCATAATGTGCACACTACCACACACGTGCCGTCAATATCAAAAACTAATGGTAGATAAAAAAAAGTAAGTAGGTAATTTCTAAAATGCGATACGATACCTGCCAAAAAGTACTCACTGAGTAAAAGTATCGAATGCAAAAGGTAAAGGATATTTACTCGATACCACAAAATATCGATAATTTCTTCGTGTCACTAACTTCATTCACAATCATCACATCATTCATCCATCAGATCAGTCAGTGTGACAACGTGAATGTGAGAACGCAGCTGTGTATTGTATTGTGAAATTTGTGCATTTAATGTAAAGTTATCACAGTGAATTAACAATTAAAATAAATATCGAGATGTCGGATGATTTCATACCTCTGAATCAAAGCACACCAGTTCAACAGAAATGGCTGCCTGGACGTAATCCACAGCAAAAATTCCAAAACCGTCGTAATCATAGTCAAAACAATTATAGGCGAAGTGCACCTTATAACAGTTATAACAGATGGAATAATAGTTCACGGAGCAGCTTTACTGTAAGTATTTATACACGTAAAAGCCTACTCTACAATACTTGAACATGTTGCTTGTAAAATACCATGTTTGTGAAAAAATACCATGCTTGTCCATATTTTTGCACATTAGTGCTTTTCCTATTCATCTCTGCTTCCAGTTATCTTAGCATTCGCTCCCTCCTGGCCGTAATTATCATGTTTCTCACAATTTGTCCACTTCCACACAGAATGCCTTCCTTATGACATTACTTTCATTTCTATGCATCACACGCTTGAACTCCTCATAACATTTCTTGTGATTTTTGCGAAAAACATTCTCTAACTCATTCCTAATCTTATCTATTATTATTACACCACACATAACATACTTCTAAAGTATCATCTTTTGTAAGCTTGCAAAAGAAAATTGATTTTACTTGTTCTCTCCATGGAGCTATGTTGTTATAATTTTACTACATGTAAATAAACTAAACGCAAGGACTCATGGCAGTTGGGGCCATAAATCACGTTAGTAACAGGGATGTGCAAGCGCAAATTACTGGACTATAGATAATACGGAATGCATGTGCTTCATCAATGCACAAACATGGGCTCATTAAAGTGTTGATTGTTACTGAGAATTGCTATACTTATATTTACTTAATTACACATTATGTAATGAGGGTATTTAGAAGTAATTAGATAATAGGTAACCCTCGAATTGAGTAATTGTTTTGTATATAACACCAAATAATTAAGATTTATATAACACCAAATTGCTGGTATGTCATAATCATTTCAATTGATGAAGCCTTTAATTTTTTAGAATTTAACATACGTTAAAAATAATATTACCAGTGTTCAGGGAAATATTCAACAACAAAGTCTTGTTGTAATAAAAATGTTTTAAGTTTCCTAACGGAGTTAAAAGATCCTGCCAAGTTAAAGTAACTCAACTTTGACAGGCCTCACAAACTAACTGCAATGATTTGTGGTATTAGTTTAAGAACTGTCGATAGAATAAAAAAAGAGAGTGCTTCTGGTGAAATAAATTCTCCCCGGGAACAAGTCTGTCAACCATGGCCAGTGACAGATTTGGATGGCTTTGATAAAAGCGTGATTAAGCAGATTGTGGCTTCATTTTATGCAAAAGAAGAATTTCCGACAGCAAAAAAGATTTTAACAGCTGCAATGGAGAGAATAGTCGGATTCAAGTGCAGTGTGTCTTCTATGAGAACAATTTTACATGACCATGGGTACAGATTCGAAATTGTACCAGATGGAAGAAAAAAACTCATGGAACAACGAGATATTGTCAGCGCCAGACTGCTGTTTCTTCGAAAACTAGACGATTTGAAGAAAAGCGGAGATACACGTCCAAGAATTTATATAGATGAAACCTGGGTGAATCGAAATCATTCCAGGAAACGCGTATGGGTTGATGAAAATAATGAAGGCGGATTAAATAAACCAATAGGAAAACGTAGCAGACTTAGAAAAATATGGGTTTATGCCATTAAATGGGTTTTTTGTGTAGTTAAAAGCAAAAATGAAGATTACCATACCGAAATGGACGCTGAGGGTTTCACCGACCGGTTTACTCGACTACTTCAAAGCCTCGAAGAGCCTTCAATATTAATCACGGATAACGCCAGTTACCATTCCAAACAAATAAATAGAGTTCCGACAACTCAACATACAAAAGCAGAAATTCAAGAATGGTTACGGCAGCACTATGCCTATTTCAGAATCTGCTTTTAAAGATGGACTTCTTCTAAGATAAAAGCAAATCGAGGAGAAAAAACTTATCATTTGGACCAGTTAGCAAACGAATACGGTCACGAAGTTATTCGGTTACCACCATATCATTGCCAATACAATCTGATCAAGCTAATTTGGGCGCAGGTAAAAGGAGAAGTTGCAGAAAAATCGAAACATTTAAAATAGGTGATGTGGAAAAATTTACAAATGAAGCTATCGAAAACGTAACTGTAGAAAATTGGCAAATATGTGTGAGTCACGCTGAAACTCTGCAAGAACAGAACTTGAAGAAATCATTTTTATGCGAACAGCTAATGATAAATGTCGATGATAGCGACACGGACGATGAAGATGACGATTAGCCTCAAATAATTTTGTAAGAATAAATTAATAATACCAATGAACAGTTTTATTTATCACATTTCAAATACCCCATTTCAGACCTGTGGTTATCGATAAACGCACTTACACAAACAATACGCATCTCTGTGTCTGTGTGACGTCATCCGTAAACAGTGCAAGTGCGAGAAAGAAAATTATGGGCGCTGTCTCTTTTGCACGTTTTATTGCTCCGCCTGCCACGAGTCTTTGCGTTTAGTATAAAGGATAATCTCTACTTGATCTGGTTTTCTATGTATAAACATTATTCTCTTGGCTATACTGGTGCCGTTAGTCTCACTCATTAGCCATTAGTCTAATAGGAATAGGTGGAAGATTATTATTTCAAATGGGGACACCGGAAGCCAGATGGACGATCCACCCATGAGGCTTGTGGGCCACTTCATCCATTTCTCCAACCGTCCCGTTGGGGAGAGGTGGAACATGGATTGGTACATTGATGGTGCCAAAGTGTACAAATTAGACTTCAGATTTTTATTGAGTACAATGTGAAAAGAAAAATATTTTATTTGCACAACAGAAATGTATCAATTAAATATATAAACTTATTTTCTAACCTTCTATCTATTGTACGAGGCCATATACATTTCACATATTTGTTTTATGAACTTTGAGAGTGGACGGTTCAAAGAGATTTGGATGCCACCGGGATTGACACTGGATGATGATGATTTCCACTTATGAAATCTGGTGTTAACAGATTAATTAAAAAAGGCAATATACAAATATACAATTTGTGGATTATGTGTAAGATTTTTTATCGCTATACTAAAACCATTGTATATTATTATTTTAGAGTAATTCAAGCAATACGAGTTTTGGACCAGAGAGCAGAACCAACATTGATGCATATTTACACCCGTCCATGTTACAAGATCCATGGGAAAGCTTGCGGCAAGGGAGTCAGTGCAACAGTGGAAGTATGATAACAGATAACAGAACAGGGAGACCAGAGAATAATTAATATAATATTTATTATAACCTCATAAAGTGACATTTACATTATGTATTTAAAAGAAGCTAGAATGATTCTCTAGCAGTGTGGCACTGGAGCCACTGAATAGTGATAGCTGTAAATAAGTTCTAACATGCAGGCTATATGTAAATTTCAGTAGTAGAGTTCATACCCATGAATGTGTGTTTATAAATGCTTCTTTAACCCAGCACTTGCATAGTCTTGGGCTAAAGAAGCATTCAGGTGGAAAAATTGAGAAAACGATCTACATATCCTTCTCTAGCCCAGCACACGCACACCGTGTTGGGCTGAAGAAGCTTTTCAGAGGTAAATTGTGCCTATGAGCCCCATATTCTTCTATAGCACAGCACACACACCATGTTGAAGCAAAAAAGGGAATTTGCATCCTATTGGCACACTAACTGGTTTCTGAAAGCTTCTTTGAGTGGAACCCAGTGGGATAACAGTGGGTGGTTCCAATTATTGGTTGGTTGTTTTGTTTCCAGATTTCAACACGGCGTTGCCACATGGAGGGAAAGTATCTTATATAATGTAGACGATTTTACAGAAAAAGAAGATTTCATTTTGATTTCAAAAACAATTTAAACTACATTCATAGATTTTCGAAAACTCGATTGCCACACTCGGTAATCGAACCGGCTAAATCCCGAAAAAATAACATCCTCTACTTTTATGGCATCGAAAGATAATCATAAGAATCAAATGTTTGTAACAAACATGGTTAAGTAAATAAAAGGAAATCCATGAAATTAAAATGTTTAAATTCAATGGGACAAATACCTTACTAATACCATATTCACAATCTATTTTAGCCCATTTTTTTATGCATACCGTACAAAAGTCAGAAATCGATTTTTATTTTCTGTTGGATATCAATAGAGGGTTAGTGTAAAGTTAAATTCATGTTTGTTGGGTCGCAGTCCTTGTCCCGCGGCCGCCATCTCGAAAAAAGGGTGCGAATTTTTTTTACGCCATATCGGGCAAACTATGCATCGCACCGAAAATTTGTAAAGACAGTTTTGTTGTAAGTAAATGAAATATTCTACAACTTGGGTGGTATTCCTTTTGTCGTAGTACCAAAGGTAACAAAGTTATTAACGAAAATAGAAATAAATTTGGGAGCAATTTTTTCTAGACTAGATTTGGAGTATTTAACGTTGAAGATTGTATGGATTTCCTTTTATTTAATTTACCATGTTTGTCAGACAGGTTTGATCCTTATGATGGATCCTATCGATTGATGCCATAAAACTACAGGCTGTTATTTTTCCGATTTTAGCTGGTTCGATTACAGAGTGTGGCAATCGAGTTAAAGAAATTCTTTGAATGCAGATGAATTGTTTTTAAAATTTAAGTGAAGTCTTCTTTCAGCAAAATTGTCTATCTACATTATTTAAGATTTGTGGCATCACCGTGGGATGCCCTGTATATAAACCCCGCGCCCCGACACTTGTTACTTGTTACTTGTGATATTGTACGAAGAAATAGTAAGAAAGAAAAATATCCAACCAAAACAAACACAAAATTCTTGGTTTGCATTCAAATTCAAACATTCCGTTAAACTGACACGGCGCGACGCGTTATGTGCCAAGCGACATATACAAGCAGGGCGAGCGAGTACGGGGCGGTGTGTGCAATGTTGGCCCATGGAAGCATTTGCAACGCAGTAACACAATTTGCGTCCCAAAAGCTTCTTTAGCCCAACATGGTGTGCCTGTGCTGGGTAAAAGGAGGATACGTGAATCATTTCCACGATTTGTCCGCCCGAAAGCTTCTTTAGCCCAGCACTATGTAAGTGCTGGGCTAAAGAAGGATAGGGGGATCGTTTACACGATGTGTCCACCCAAATGCTTCTTTAGACCAACACTATGCAAGTGCTGGATCAAAGAAGCATTTGTGAACATGCCCCATGATGGGGCGTGTCTTTGGGTGCACCAATTTGAATAGCACCAATTTAAATGGTACAAAAGGTATCCCATTGCTATATTGAATATTTTTGCTGCAATTCAAAATTCATAGGGCTCCTAAAAAGAATTTTTGAATGGATACATCCTATGCAAACCATTTAATAGACAAGTAATAGGAAAAGAGAATTTATGGTATAACACAGCCCCTATTAGGAATTTCACCAGTGATAGTCACAATTACTTTCATTACCAAACACCGTTTCGATTAGATCATAATTTTAATATCAATGGTCAAATCTGCCCTAACTAGGACTGGTAAACCAGATTCTTTTTATATCTGTCACTTGTTAGTTTAATATTTTAATATTAATAATGTTTATAAAATGCGTCCATTTATGGGTTCTGACTGTTAGTGATATGTACATATAGACAGCATGATATCATTATTGGTGAAATCCACCCTCAGAACAGCTCTCAGCTATGGCTCTCAAAATAAAACTGTAATGATATATATATATATATAATAAGCTGTAGTTCATACAAAATAGCCTCACTAAACTTCAGTTTGCATGTAGTCAGAATATTGCATTCCAATATACCTACTGCAATTTTGTCAGATAGGGCCATTATACTGCAAATTAGTCGGATAGGGCTTACCCTATCTGAGAAATTCGCAGTATATGGAGAGGGATTTTAAAAAATAATAAAAATGTTCTTAGATAGATAATTCTATTCTTTGTAGTCTAGGGAAGTATTTGTTCAAGTTTCAAATATTAACAACTTACACTACATTAAAAAAATTAAACCTTAACATTGATGTTTCTTTAACCATCCCCAACTTAGAATTTGATCTTCAACTATCTTGGAATTAACACCTTTCTGTATTCTGTTTGAATTGTTGCAACAGCGTCCAACATTTAGCTATATTCTTAGCTAAATGTTGGACACTGTTTCTATGCTATGCAGTGAATTATTATAGTATAGTTAAAAACCTAACCTAGGTTGGTTTTGTGTCGATATCTTGATTCTTTTTAATGTGTTGTGTTGTAAATTGGTACAAGTGGACAAACGCATTGTGTTACCATTAGAACAATTCACTTCAAATTCATAGAAAGAATCGTAACGTTAGGTATTACTTCTGATATGCAGGAGTAGGCAGAGCTAACCTTAGTGATATCTTATACACCGAACTTCGCCAAAATTTTTGATTTTTACTGAATAATCGGCTGAAGTTCGTACCTATTCGGTTCTGACCACATTCGGCCCAGCCCTAATTTAATATATTTGATATCGTAATCAGAGTATTTTATTTATACACCAACGGTTAGTTTAGTTAGAGGTATTGGTTATGTATGTATTATATGTATATCTATAGGGTTCCCAAACCCGAGGGGGCCATCTCGAAACCGGAGATGGCCCAGCGTTAGTCGGGGTGCGGGGGATATGCTCTATGGGCAACCTTACACCCCGGCGTCTTAAGACCCGAGACGGCGTGCGGTTTTATACATAAAATACACAGGTGGTACTATTAGATTATGCGTTACTTCTGTCATCAATGTCATCATCATCATCTTAGCAATAATCCCTGTTACACCTGAGGCAATTCAAATTCAAATTTAACCCTTAAGAGGGGATGTATGAAAGGGAGTGAATATGGAATAAAGTTAGGAGACTTGCATATTAAGTGCCTCCTATACACCGATGACCAAATTATACTTACATCATTGGCGGCGGAGTTGCAGAAAATGGTGAACAGCATGAATGAGGCCAATACATGGTATGACTAAAGATGGGTTAGTACCGATATTTGTCAGTACAATTAGCTTATTGAGATTCGCTTCGCTCAGCTCTTCTACGTGGCTAAGCCGTTTGGTCGAGACTGCACTCCTCCGGAATCACAATACTGATCTTGACCAAATGTGCCATGTTGATAGTTTAGACAACGCTAAGTGTTTAGAGGGGGTCAACTGTTCAAATACAATGTACCATTGAGGAATAATCATCGAAAAACAGTTTCACGAGCGCGCGGCCCTAGCTATGCGCGCGACCGTAGTAAGATGCCTTATTTTTCAAGTAAGAGTCCTGCTCGCTCAGCTCAATTTATTTCAGTCGCACCCTGCACTGAATTCCTAGTCTTAATATAACATCATAATTTGGGACTGGAATAATAATAATAAGCACAGTTCCAGTACTCGCTGCCGGTGGCACTCTTTTGTTATATTTTTGAATATATACTTGTTTCATTTCTTTTTGTAAGTAAATCAGTTTTTATATTATAATGTAAAAAAGGAGAATAATAATAATAAAACTTTATTTCTAAATAACTACGAGCGACTCATATTAATGGTATTACTTTCACCTCGGAGCTCGATTCCTATGCGTACTTTGGCTTATACGACTTTTACGGCAGCGACTGTCGTTGTACATTTCCACTAAATTTAAATATAATCACTAAATTTTATCTTGACATTAACACCAATTCAGTTGTCGTTTTGCTTCCAAAATTGATAAAAACTAAGTATCAAGTGTAAGCCATAATGATATTCACGTGTGTAATTAATAAATATTATTTTATCAGTGTCAACCGATCAGCAACGAAGTTATTCCGGTCCTACTGCATACACACGTATCTATGTCAAGTGCTTTGTGACCGAAAACTATTACTAATATCAGCAATATTAACGTATCATAGTTCGTAGGATTACTAATGCATGAATCCATAGAAGATTACTAATCTCTTAACTAATATATTAACTTATGTCGGGCTTGCACCGACTAAAACCGCACGCCGTCTCGGGTCTTAAGACGACGGGGTGTAAGGTTACCCATAGAGCATATCCCTCGCACCCCGACTGACCCTGAGCCATCTCCGGTTTCGAGATGGCCCCCTTACTTGCTCTCCACTGTGCCATCTGCTAATCAGAGGGACACGTGGAAAGCTTCCGAACAGCCCTCAACAGGGCCTTCCCCGCCTCGGTCGGAGTTGGCCGTAGGCGGCAGCGTCTCTCCCACCCTAGGAGACAGGCGCTGCCGTCTCCATTGCCCAGGGTGCACCGCGTGGAGGTCCCCAACCAAGCACCCCAAAAAGTGTCGTACCTACTCGTGAAAGTATCAGAACAAAAGACTTGATACATCGATTTATCGAGTACTTCGGAGGTTTCGAGAACATTTCTAAAAAAACCCCTACATTTCTAGGGCTTAAATGCATAATGTGCACACTACCACACACGTGCCGTCAATATCAAAAACTAATGGTAGATAAAAAAAAGTAAGTAGGTAATTTCTAAAATGCGATACGATACCTGCCAAAAAGTACTCACTGAGTAAAAGTATCGAATGCAAAAGGTAAAGGATATTTACTCGATACCACAAAATATCGATAATTTCTTCGTGTCACTAACTTCATTCACAATCATCACATCATTCATCCATCAGATCAGTCAGTGTGACAACGTGAATGTGAGAGCGCAGCTGTGTATTGTATTGTGAAATTTGTGCATTTAATGTAAAGTTATCACAGTGAATTAACAATTAAAATAAATATCGAGATGTCGGATGATTTCATACCTCTGAATCAAAGCACACCAGTTCAACAGAAATGGCTGCCTGGACGTAATCCACAGCAAAAATTCCAAAACCGTCGTAATCATAGTCAAAACAATTATAGGCGAAGTGCACCTTATAACAGTTATAACAGATGGAATAATAGTTCACGGAGCAGCTTTACTGTAAGTATTTATACACGTAAAAGCCTACTCTACAATACTTGAACATGTTGCTTGTAAAATACCATGTTTGTGAAAAAATACCATGCTTGTCCATATTTTTGCACATTAGTGCTTTTCCTATTCATCTCTGCTTCCAGTTATCTTAGCATTCGCTCCCTCCTGGCCGTAATTATCATGTTTCTCACAATTTGTCCACTTCCACACAGAATGCCTTCCTTATGACATTACTTTCATTTCTATGCATCACACGCTTGAACTCCTCATAACATTTCTTGTGATTTTTGCGAAAAACATTCTCTAACTCATTCCTAATCTTATCTATTATTATTACACCACACATAACATACTTCTAAAGTATCATCTTTTGTAAGCTTGCAAAAGAAAATTGATTTTACTTGTTCTCTCCATGGAGCTATGTTGTTATAATTTTACTACATGTAAATAAACTAAACGCAAGGACTCATGGCAGTTGGGGCCATAAATCACGTTAGTAACAGGGATGTGCAAGCGCAAATTACTGGACTATAGATAATACGGAATGCATGTGCTTCATCAATGCACAAACATGGGCTCATTAAAGTGTTGATTGTTACTGAGAATTGCTATACTTATATTTACTTAATTACACATTATGTAATGAGGGTATTTAGAAGTAATTAGATAATAGGTAACCCTCGAATTGAGTAATTGTTTTGTATATAACACCAAATAATTAAGATTTATATAACACCAAATTGCTGGTATGTCATAATCATTTCAATTGATGAAGCCTTTAATTTTTTAGAATTTAACATACGTTAAAAATAATATTACCAGTGTTCAGGGAAATATTCAACAACAAAGTCTTGTTGTAATAAAAATGTTTTAAGTTTCCTAACGGAGTTAAAAGATCCTGCCAAGTTAAAGTAACTCAACTTTGACAGGCCTCACAAACTAACTGCAATGATTTGTGGTATTAGTTTAAGAACTGTCGATAGAATAAAAAAAGAGAGTGCTTCTGGTGAAATAAATTCTCCCCGGGAACAAGTCTGTCAACCATGGCCAGTGACAGATTTGGATGGCTTTGATAAAAGCGTGATTAAGCAGATTGTGGCTTCATTTTATGCAAAAGAAGAATTTCCGACAGCAAAAAAGATTTTAACAGCTGCAATGGAGAGAATAGTCGGATTCAAGTGCAGTGTGTCTTCTATGAGAACAATTTTACATGACCATGGGTACAGATTCGAAATTGTACCAGATGGAAGAAAAAAACTCATGGAACAACGAGATATTGTCAGCGCCAGACTGCTGTTTCTTCGAAAACTAGACGATTTGAAGAAAAGCGGAGATACACGTCCAAGAATTTATATAGATGAAACCTGAGTGAATCGAAATCATTCCAGGAAACGCGTATGGGTTGATGAAAATAATGAAGGCGGATTAAATAAACCAATAGGAAAACGTAGCAGACTTAGAAAAATATGGGTTTATGCCATTAAATGGGTTTTTTGTGTAGTTAAAAGCAAAAATGAAGATTACCATACCGAAATGGACGCTGAGGGTTTCACCGACCGGTTTACTCGACTACTTCAAAGCCTCGAAGAGCCTTCAATATTAATCACGGATAACGCCAGTTACCATTCCAAACAAATAAATAGAGTTCCGACAACTCAACATACAAAAGCAGAAATTCAAGAATGGTTACGGCAGCACTATGCCTATTTCAGAATCTGCTTTTAAAGATGGACTTCTTCTAAGATAAAAGCAAATCGAGGAGAAAAAACTTATCATTTGGACCAGTTAGCAAACGAATACGGTCACGAAGTTATTCGGTTACCACCATATCATTGCCAATACAATCTGATCAAGCTAATTTGGGCGCAGGTAAAAGGAGAAGTTGCAGAAAAATCGAAACATTTAAAATAGGTGATGTGGAAAAATTTACAAATGAAGCTATCGAAAACGTAACTGTAGAAAATTGGCAAATATGTGTGAGTCACGCTGAAACTCTGCAAGAACAGAACTTGAAGAAATCATTTTTATGCGAACAGCTAATGATAAATGTCGATGATAGCGACACGGACGATGAAGATGACGATTAGCCTCAAATAATTTTGTAAGAATAAATTAATAATACCAATGAACAGTTTTATTTATCACATTTCAAATACCCCATTTCAGACCTGTGGTTATCGATAAACGCACTTACACAAACAATACGCATCTCTGTGTCTGTGTGACGTCATCCGTAAACAGTGCAAGTGCGAGAAAGAAAATTATGGGCGCTGTCTCTTTTGCACGTTTTATTGCTCCGCCTGCCACGAGTCTTTGCGTTTAGTATAAAGGATAATCTCTACTTGATCTGGTTTTCTATGTATAAACATTATTCTCTTGGCTATACTGGTGCCGTTAGTCTCACTCATTAGCCATTAGTCTAATAGGAATAGGTGGAAGATTATTATTTCAAATGGGGACACCGGAAGCCAGATGGACGATCCACCCATGAGGCTTGTGGGCCACTTCATCCATTTCTCCAACCGTCCCGTTGGGGAGAGGTGGAACATGGATTGGTACATTGATGGTGCCAAAGTGTACAAATTAGACTTCAGATTTTTATTGAGTACAATGTGAAAAGAAAAATATTTTATTTGCACAACAGAAATGTATCAATTAAATATATAAACTTATTTTCTAACCTTCTATCTATTGTACGAGGCCATATACATTTCACATATTTGTTTTATGAACTTTGAGAGTGGACGGTTCAAAGAGATTTGGATGCCACCGGGATTGACACTGGATGATGATGATTTCCACTTATGAAATCTGGTGTTAACAGATTAATTAAAAAAGGCAATATACAAATATACAATTTGTGGATTATGTGTAAGATTTTTTATCGCTATACTAAAACCATTGTATATTATTATTTTAGAGTAATTCAAGCAATACGAGTTTTGGACCAGAGAGCAGAACCAACATTGATGCATATTTACACCCGTCCATGTTACAAGATCCATGGGAAAGCTTGCGGCAAGGGAGTCAGTGCAACAGTGGAAGTATGATAACAGATAACAGAACAGGGAGACCAGAGAATAATTAATATAATATTTATTATAACCTCATAAAGTGACATTTACATTATGTATTTAAAAGAAGCTAGAATGATTCTCTAGCAGTGTGGCACTGGAGCCACTGAATAGTGATAGCTGTAAATAAGTTCTAACATGCAGGCTATATGTAAATTTCAGTAGTAGAGTTCATACCCATGAATGTGTGTTTATAAATGCTTCTTTAACCCAGCACTTGCATAGTCTTGGGCTAAAGAAGCATTCAGGTGGAAAAATTGAGAAAACGATCTACATATCCTTCTCTAGCCCAGCACACGCACACCGTGTTGGGCTGAAGAAGCTTTTCAGAGGTAAATTGTGCCTATGAGCCCCATATTCTTCTATAGCACAGCACACACACCATGTTGAAGCAAAAAAGGGAATTTGCATCCTATTGGCACACTAACTGGTTTCTGAAAGCTTCTTTGAGTGGAACCCAGTGGGATAACAGTGGGTGGTTCCAATTATTGGTTGGTTGTTTTGTTTCCAGATTTCAACACGGCGTTGCCACATGGAGGGAAAGTATCTTATATAATGTAGACGATTTTACAGAAAAAGAAGATTTCATTTTGATTTCAAAAACAATTTAAACTACATTCATAGATTTTCGAAAACTCGATTGCCACACTCGGTAATCGAACCGGCTAAATCCCGAAAAAATAACATCCTCTACTTTTATGGCATCGAAAGATAATCATAAGAATCAAATGTTTGTAACAAACATGGTTAAGTAAATAAAAGGAAATCCATGAAATTAAAATGTTTAAATTCAATGGGACAAATACCTTACTAATACCATATTCACAATCTATTTTAGCCCATTTTTTTATGCATACCGTACAAAAGTCAGAAATCGATTTTTATTTTCTGTTGGATATCAATAGAGGGTTAGTGTAAAGTTAAATTCATGTTTGTTGGGTCGCAGTCCTTGTCCCGCGGCCGCCATCTCGAAAAAAGGGTGCGAATTTTTTTTACGCCATATCGGGCAAACTATGCATCGCACCGAAAATTTGTAAAGACAGTTTTGTTGTAAGTAAATGAAATATTCTACAACTTGGGTGGTATTCCTTTTGTCGTAGTACCAAAGGTAACAAAGTTATTAACGAAAATAGAAATAAATTTGGGAGCAATTTTTTCTAGACTAGATTTGGAGTATTTAACGTTGAAGATTGTATGGATTTCCTTTTATTTAATTTACCATGTTTGTCAGACAGGTTTGATCCTTATGATGGATCCTATCGATTGATGCCATAAAACTACAGGCTGTTATTTTTCCGATTTTAGCTGGTTCGATTACAGAGTGTGGCAATCGAGTTAAAGAAATTCTTTGAATGCAGATGAATTGTTTTTAAAATTTAAGTGAAGTCTTCTTTCAGCAAAATTGTCTATCTACATTATTTAAGATTTGTGGCATCACCGTGGGATGCCCTGTATATAAACCCCGCGCCCCGACACTTGTTACTTGTTACTTGTGATATTGTACGAAGAAATAGTAAGAAAGAAAAATATCCAACCAAAACAAACACAAAATTCTTGGTTTGCATTCAAATTCAAACATTCCGTTAAACTGACACGGCGCGACGCGTTATGTGCCAAGCGACATATACAAGCAGGGCGAGCGAGTACGGGGCGGTGTGTGCAATGTTGGCCCATGGAAGCATTTGCAACGCAGTAACACAATTTGCGTCCCAAAAGCTTCTTTAGCCCAACATGGTGTGCCTGTGCTGGGTAAAAGGAGGATACGTGAATCATTTCCACGATTTGTCCGCCCGAAAGCTTCTTTAGCCCAGCACTATGTAAGTGCTGGGCTAAAGAAGGATAGGGGGATCGTTTACACGATGTGTCCACCCAAATGCTTCTTTAGACCAACACTATGCAAGTGCTGGATCAAAGAAGCATTTGTGAACATGCCCCATGATGGGGCGTGTCTTTGGGTGCACCAATTTGAATAGCACCAATTTAAATGGTACAAAAGGTATCCCATTGCTATATTGAATATTTTTGCTGCAATTCAAAATTCATAGGGCTCCTAAAAAGAATTTTTGAATGGATACATCCTATGCAAACCATTTAATAGACAAGTAATAGGAAAAGAGAATTTATGGTATAACACAGCCCCTATTAGGAATTTCACCAGTGATAGTCACAATTACTTTCATTACCAAACACCGTTTCGATTAGATCATAATTTTAATATCAATGGTCAAATCTGCCCTAACTAGGACTGGTAAACCAGATTCTTTTTATATCTGTCACTTGTTAGTTTAATATTTTAATATTAATAATGTTTATAAAATGCGTCCATTTATGGGTTCTGACTGTTAGTGATATGTACATATAGACAGCATGATATCATTATTGGTGAAATCCACCCTCAGAACAGCTCTCAGCTATGGCTCTCAAAATAAAACTGTAATGATATATATATATATATAATAAGCTGTAGTTCATACAAAATAGCCTCACTAAACTTCAGTTTGCATGTAGTCAGAATATTGCATTCCAATATACCTACTGCAATTTTGTCAGATAGGGCCATTATACTGCAAATTAGTCGGATAGGGCTTACCCTATCTGAGAAATTCGCAGTATATGGAGAGGGATTTTAAAAAATAATAAAAATGTTCTTAGATAGATAATTCTATTCTTTGTAGTCTAGGGAAGTATTTGTTCAAGTTTCAAATATTAACAACTTACACTACATTAAAAAAATTAAACCTTAACATTGATGTTTCTTTAACCATCCCCATCTTAGAATTTGATCTTCAACTATCTTGGAATTAACACCTTTCTGTATTCTGTTTGAATTGTTGCAACAGCGTCCAACATTTAGCTATATTCTTAGCTAAATGTTGGACACTGTTTCTATGCTATGCAGTGAATTATTATAGTATAGTTAAAAACCTAACCTAGGTTGGTTTTGTGTCGATATCTTGATTCTTTTTAATGTGTTGTGTTGTAAATTGGTACAAGTGGACAAACGCATTGTGTTACCATTAGAACAATTCACTTCAAATTCATAGAAAGAATCGTAACGTTAGGTATTACTTCTGATATGCAGGAGTAGGCAGAGCTAACCTTAGTGATATCTTATACACCGAACTTCGCCAAAATTTTTGATTTTTACTGAATAATCGGCTGAAGTTCGTACCTATTCGGTTCTGACCACATTCGGCCCAGCCCTAATTTAATATATTTGATATCGTAATCAGAGTATTTTATTTATACACCAACGGTTAGTTTAGTTAGAGGTATTGGTTATGTATGTATTATATGTATATCTATAGGGTTCCCAAACCCGAGGGGGCCATCTCGAAACCGGAGATGGCCCAGCGTTAGTCGGGGTGCGGGGGATATGCTCTATGGGCAACCTTACACCCCGGCGTCTTAAGACCCGAGACGGCGTGCGGTTTTATACATAAAATACACAGGTGGTACTATTAGATTATGCGTTACTTCTGTCATCAATGTCATCATCATCATAGCAATAATCCCTGTTACACCTGAGGCAATTCAAATTCAAATTTAACCCTTAAGAGGGGATGTATGAAAGGGAGTGAATATGGAATAAAGTTAGGAGACTTGCATATTAAGTGCCTCCTATACACCGATGACCAAATTATACTTACATCATTGGCGGCGGAGTTGCAGAAAATGGTGAACAGCATGAATGAGGCCAATACATGGTATGACTAAAGATGGGTTAGTACCGATATTTGTCAGTACAATTAGCTTATTGAGATTCGCTTCGCTCAGCTCTTCTACGTGGCTAAGCCGTTTGGTCGAGACTGCACTCCTCCGGAATCACAATACTGATCTTGACCAAATGTGCCATGTTGATAGTTTAGACAACGCTAAGTGTTTAGAGGGGGTCAACTGTTCAAATACAATGTACCATTGAGGAATAATCATCGAAAAACAGTTTCACGAGCGCGCGGCCCTAGCTATGCGCGCGACCGTAGTAAGATGCCTTATTTTTCAAGTAAGAGTCCTGCTCGCTCAGCTCAATTTATTTCAGTCGCACCCTGCACTGAATTCCTAGTCTTAATATAACACATCATAATTTGGGACTGGAATAATAATAATAAGCACAGTTCCAGTACTCGCTGCCGGTGGCACTCTTTTGTTATATTTTTGAATATATACTTGTTTCATTTCTTTTTGTAAGTAAATCAGTTTTTATATTATAATGTAAAAAAGGAGAATAATAATAATAAAACTTTATTTCTAAATAACTACGAGCGACTCATATTAATGGTATTACTTTCACCTCGGAGCTCGATTCCTATGCGTACTTTGGCTTATACGACTTTTACGGCAGCGACTGTCGTTGTACATTTCCACTAAATTTAAATATAATCACTAAATTTTATCTTGACATTAACACCAATTCAGTTGTCGTTTTGCTTCCAAAATTGATAAAAACTAAGTATCAAGTGTAAGCCATAATGATATTCACGTGTGTAATTAATAAATATTATTTTATCAGTGTCAACCGATCAGCAACGAAGTTATTCCGGTCCTACTGCATACACACGTATCTATGTCAAGTGCTTTGTGACCGAAAACTATTACTAATATCAGCAATATTAACGTATCATAGTTCGTAGGATTACTAATGCATGAATCCATAGAAGATTACTAATCTCTTAACTAATATATTAACTTATGTCGGGCTTGCACCGACTAAAACCGCACGCCGTCTCGGGTCTTAAGACGACGGGGTGTAAGGTTACCCATAGAGCATATCCCTCGCACCCCGACTGACCCTGAGCCATCTCCGGTTTCGAGATGGCCCCCTTACTTGCTCTCCACTGTGCCATCTGCTAATCAGAGGGACACGTGGAAAGCTTCCGAACAGCCCTCAACAGGGCCTTCCCCGCCTCGGTCGGAGTTGGCCGTAGGCGGCAGCGTCTCTCCCACCCTAGGAGACAGGCGCTGCCGTCTCCATTGCCCAGGGTGCACCGCGTGGAGGTCCCCAACCAAGCACCCCAAAAAGTGTCGTACCTACTCGTGAAAGTATCAGAACAAAAGACTTGATACATCGATTTATCGAGTACTTCGGAGGTTTCGAGAACATTTCTAAAAAAACCCCTACATTTCTAGGGCTTAAATGCATAATGTGCACACTACCACACACGTGCCGTCAATATCAAAAACTAATGGTAGATAAAAAAAAGTAAGTAGGTAATTTCTAAAATGCGATACGATACCTGCCAAAAAGTACTCACTGAGTAAAAGTATCGAATGCAAAAGGTAAAGGATATTTACTCGATACCACAAAATATCGATAATTTCTTCGTGTCACTAACTTCATTCACAATCATCACATCATTCATCCATCAGATCAGTCAGTGTGACAACGTGAATGTGAGAGCGCAGCTGTGTATTGTATTGTGAAATTTGTGCATTTAATGTAAAGTTATCACAGTGAATTAACAATTAAAATAAATATCGAGATGTCGGATGATTTCATACCTCTGAATCAAAGCACACCAGTTCAACAGAAATGGCTGCCTGGACGTAATCCACAGCAAAAATTCCAAAACCGTCGTAATCATAGTCAAAACAATTATAGGCGAAGTGCACCTTTTAACAGTTATAACAGATGGAATAATAGTTCACGGAGCAGCTTTACTGTAAGTATTTATACACGTAAAAGCCTACTCTACAATACTTGAACATGTTGCTTGTAAAATACCATGTTTGTGAAAAAATACCATGCTTGTCCATATTTTTGCACATTAGTGCTTTTCCTATTCATCTCTGCTTCCAGTTATCTTAGCATTCGCTCCCTCCTGGCCGTAATTATCATGTTTCTCACAATTTGTCCACTTCCACACAGAATGCCTTCCTTATGACATTACTTTCATTTCTATGCATCACACGCTTGAACTCCTCATAACATTTCTTGTGATTTTTGCGAAAAACATTCTCTAACTCATTCCTAATCTTATCTATTATTATTACACCACACATAACATACTTCTAAAGTATCATCTTTTGTAAGCTTGCAAAAGAAAATTGATTTTACTTGTTCTCTCCATGGAGCTATGTTGTTATAATTTTACTACATGTAAATAAACTAAACGCAAGGACTCATGGCAGTTGGGGCCATAAATCACGTTAGTAACAGGGATGTGCAAGCGCAAATTACTGGACTATAGATAATACGGAATGCATGTGCTTCATCAATGCACAAACATGGGCTCATTAAAGTGTTGATTGTTACTGAGAATTGCTATACTTATATTTACTTAATTACACATTATGTAATGAGGGTATTTAGAAGTAATTAGATAATAGGTAACCCTCGAATTGAGTAATTGTTTTGTATATAACACCAAATAATTAAGATTTATATAACACCAAATTGCTGGTATGTCATAATCATTTCAATTGATGAAGCCTTTAATTTTTTAGAATTTAACATACGTTAAAAATAATATTACCAGTGTTCAGGGAAATATTCAACAACAAAGTCTTGTTGTAATAAAAATGTTTTAAGTTTCCTAACGGAGTTAAAAGATCCTGCCAAGTTAAAGTAACTCAACTTTGACAGGCCTCACAAACTAACTGCAATGATTTGTGGTATTAGTTTAAGAACTGTCGATAGAATAAAAAAAGAGAGTGCTTCTGGTGAAATAAATTCTCCCCGGGAACAAGTCTGTCAACCATGGCCAGTGACAGATTTGGATGGCTTTGATAAAAGCGTGATTAAGCAGATTGTGGCTTCATTTTATGCAAAAGAAGAATTTCCGACAGCAAAAAAGATTTTAACAGCTGCAATGGAGAGAATAGTCGGATTCAAGTGCAGTGTGTCTTCTATGAGAACAATTTTACATGACCATGGGTACAGATTCGAAATTGTACCAGATGGAAGAAAAAAACTCATGGAACAACGAGATATTGTCAGCGCCAGACTGCTGTTTCTTCGAAAACTAGACGATTTGAAGAAAAGCGGAGATACACGTCCAAGAATTTATATAGATGAAACCTGGGTGAATCGAAATCATTCCAGGAAACGCGTATGGGTTGATGAAAATAATGAAGGCGGATTAAATAAACCAATAGGAAAAAGTAGCAGACTTAGAAAAATATGGGTTTATGCCATTAAATGGGTTTTTTGTGTAGTTAAAAGCAAAAATGAAGATTACCATACCGAAATGGACGCTGAGGGTTTCACCGACTGGTTTACTCGACTACTTCAAAGCCTCGAAGAGCCTTCAATATTAATCACGGATAACGCCAGTTACCATTCCAAACAAATAAATAGAGTTCCGACAACTCAACATACAAAAGCAGAAATTCAAGAATGGTTACGGCAGCACTATGCCTATTTCAGAATCTGCTTTTAAAGATGGACTTCTTCTAAGATAAAAGCAAATCTAGGAGAAAAAACTTATCATTTGGACCAGTTAGCAAACGAATACGGTCACGAAGTTATTCGGTTACCACCATATCATTGCCAATACAATCTGATCAAGCTAATTTGGGCGCAGGTAAAAGGAGAAGTTGCAGAAAAATCGAAACATTTAAAATAGGTGATGTGGAAAAATTTACAAATGAAGCTATCGAAAACGTAACTGTAGAAAATTGGCAAATATGTGTGAGTCACGCTGAAACTCTGCAAGAACAGAACTTGAAGAAATCATTTTTATGCGAACAGCTAATGATAAATGTCGATGATAGCGACACGGACGATGAAGATGACGATTAGCCTCAAATAATTTTGTAAGAATAAATTAATAATACCAATGAACAGTTTTATTTATCACATTTCAAATACTCCATTTCAGACCTGTGGTTATCGATAAACGCACTTACACAAACAATACGCATCTCTGTGTCTGTGTGACGTCATCCGTAAACAGTGCAAGTGCGAGAAAGAAAATTATGGGCGCTGTCTCTTTTGCACGTTTTATTGCTCCGCCTGCCACGAGTCTTTGCGTTTAGTATAAAGGATAATCTCTACTTGATCTGGTTTTCTATGTATAAACATTATTCTCTTGGCTATACTGGTGCCGTTAGTCTCACTCATTAGCCATTAGTCTAATAGGAATAGGTGGAAGATTATTATTTCAAATGGGGACACCGGAAGCCAGATGGACGATCCACCCATGAGGCTTGTGGGCCACTTCATCCATTTCTCCAACCGTCCCGTTGGGGAGAGGTGGAACATGGATTGGTACATTGATGGTGCCAAAGTGTACAAATTAGACTTCAGATTTTTATTGAGTACAATGTGAAAAGAAAAATATTTTATTTGCACAACAGAAATGTATCAATTAAATATATAAACTTATTTTCTAACCTTCTATCTATTGTACGAGGCCATATACATTTCACATATTTGTTTTATGAACTTTGAGAGTGGACGGTTCAAAGAGATTTGGATGCCACCGGGATTGACACTGGATGATGATGATTTCCACTTATGAAATCTGGTGTTAACAGATTAATTAAAAAAGGCAATATACAAATATACAATTTGTGGATTATGTGTAAGATTTTTTATCGCTATACTAAAACCATTGTATATTATTATTTCAGAGTAATTCAAGCAATACGAGTTTTGGACCAGAGAGCAGAACCAACATTGATGCATATTTACACCCGTCCATGTTACAAGATCCATGGGAAAGCTTGCGGCAAGGGAGTCAGTGCAACAGTGGAAGTATGATAACAGATAACAGAACAGGGAGACCAGAGAATAATTAATATAATATTTATTATAACCTCATAAAGTGACATTTACATTATGTATTTAAAAGAAGCTAGAATGATTCTCTAGCAGTGTGGCACTGGAGCCACTGAATAGTGATAGCTGTAAATAAGTTCTAACATGCAGGCTATATGTAAATTTCAGTAGTAGAGTTCATACCCATGAATGTGTGTTTATAAATGCTTCTTTAACCCAGCACTTGCATAGTCTTGGGCTAAAGAAGCATTCAGGTGGAAAAATTGAGAAAACGATCTACATATCCTTCTCTAGCCCAGCACACGCACACCGTGTTGGGCTGAAGAAGCTTTTCAGAGGTAAATTGTGCCTATGAGCCCCATATTCTTCTATAGCACAGCACACACACCATGTTGAAGCAAAAAAGGGAATTTGCATCCTATTGGCACACTAACTGGTTTCTGAAAGCTTCTTTGAGTGGAACCCAGTGGGATAACAGTGGGTGGTTCCAATTATTGGTTGGTTGTTTTGTTTCCAGATTTCAACACGGCGTTGCCACATGGAGGGAAAGTATCTTATATAATGTAGACGATTTTACAGTAAAAGAAGATTTCATTTTGATTTCAAAAACAATTTAAACTACATTCATAGATTTTCGAAAACTCGATTGCCACACTCGGTAATCGAACCGGCTAAATCCCTAAAAAATAACATCCTCTACTTTTATGGCATCGAAAGATAATCATAAGAATCAAATGTTTGTAACAAACATGGTTAAGTAAATAAAAGGAAATCCATGAAATTAAAATGTTTAAATTCAATGGGACAAATACCTTACTAATACCATATTCACAATCTATTTTAGCCCATTTTTTTATGCATACCGTACAAAAGTCAGAAATCGATTTTTATTTTCTGTTGGATATCAATAGAGGGTTAGTGTAAAGTTAAATTCATGTTTGTTGGGTCGCAGTCCGGGCGTCCCTGTCCCGCGGCCGCCATCTTGAAAAAAGGGTGCGAATTTTTTTTACGCCATATCGGGCAAACTATGCATCGCACCGAAAATTTGTAAAGACAGTTTTGTTGTAAGTAAATGAAATATTCTACAACTTGGGTGGTATTCCTTTTTGTCGTAGTACCAAAGGTAACAAAGTTATTAACGAAAATAGAAATAAATTTGGGAGCAATTTTTTCTAGACTAGATTTGGAGTATTTAACGTCTAGATTGTATGGATTTCCTTTTATTTAATTTACCATGTTTGTCAGACAGGTTTGATCCTTATGATGGATCCTATCGATTGATGCCATAAAACTACAGGCTGTTATTTTTCCGATTTTAGCTGGTTCGATTACAGAGTGTGGCAATCGAGTTAAAGAAATTCTTTGAATGCAGATGAATTGTTTTTAAAATTTAAGTGAAGTCTTCTTTCAGCAAAATTGTCTATCTACATTATTTAAGATTTGTGGCATCACCGTGGGATGCCCTGTATATAAACCCCGCGCCCCGACACTTGTTACTTGTTACTTGTGATATTGTACGAAGAAATAGTAAGAAAGAAAAATATCCAACCAAAACAAACACAAAATTCTTGGTTTGCATTCAAATTCAAACATTCCGTTAAACTGACACGGCGCGACGCGTTATGTGCCAAGCGACATATACAAGCAGGGCGAGCGAGTACGGGGCGGTGTGTGCAATGTTGGCCCATGGAAGCATTTGCAACGCAGTAACACAATTTGCGTCCCAAAAGCTTCTTTAGCCCAACATGGTGTGCCTGTGCTGGGTAAAAGGAGGATACGTGAATCATTTCCACGATTTGTCCGCCCGAAAGCTTCTTTAGCCCAGCACTATGTAAGTGCTGGGCTAAAGAAGGATAGGGGGATCGTTTTCACGATGTGTCCACCCAAATGCTTCTTTAGACCAACACTATGCAAGTGCTGGATCAAAGAAGCATTTGTGAACATGCCCCATGATGGGGCGTGTCTTTGGGTGCACCAATTTGAATAGCTCCAATTTAAATGGTACAAAAGGTATCCCATTGCTATATTGAATATTTTTGCTGCAATTCAAAATTCAAAATTCATTTTAGGGCTCCTAAAAAGAATTTTTGAATGGATACATCCTATGCAAACCATTTAATTGACAAGTAATAGGAAAAGAGAATTTATGGTATAACACAGTCCCTATTAGGGATTTCACCAGTGATAGTCATAATTACTTTCATTACCAAACACCGTTTCGATTAGATCATAATTTTAATATCAATAGTCAAATCTGCCCTAACTAGGACTGGTAAACCAGATTCTTTTTATATCTGTCACTTGTTAGTTTAATATTTATAATGTTTATAAAATGCGTCCATTTATGGGTTCTGACTGTTAGTGATATGTACATATAGACAGCATGATATTATTATTGGTGAAATCTACCCTCAGAATAGCTCTCAGCTATGGCTCTCAAAATACAACTGTAATGATATTCTAGTAGCTGCCTAAGCTGTGGTTCATACAAAATAGCCTCACTAAACTTAAGTTTGCACGTAGTCAGAATATTGCATTCCAATATACCTACTGCAATTTTGTCAGATAGGGCCATTATACTGCAAATTTGTCGGATAGGGCTTACCCTATCTGAGAAATTCGCAGTATATTAAGAGGGATTTAAAAAAATAATAAAAATGTTCTTAGATAGATAATTCTATTCTTTGTAGTCTAGGGAGTATTTGTTCAAGTTTCAAATACTAACAACTTACACTACATTAAAAAAATTAAACCTTAACATTGATGTTTCTTTAACCATCCCCATCTTAGAATTTGATCTTCAACTATCTTGGAATTAACACCTTTCTGTATTCTGTTTGAATTGTTGAAACAGTGTCCAACATTTAGCTATATTCTTAGCTAAATGTTGGACACTGTTTCTATGCTATGCAGTGAATTATTATAGTATAGTTAAAAACCTAACCTAGGTTGGTTTTGTGTCGATATCTTGATTCTTTTTAATGTGTTGTGTTGTAAATTGGTACATATGGACAAACGCATTGTGTTACCATTAGAACAATTCACTTCAAATACATAGAAAGAATCGTAACGTTAGGTATTACTTCTGATATGCAGGAGTAGGAAGAGCTAACCTTAGTGATGTCTTATACACCGAACTTCGCGAAAATTTTTGATTTTTACTGAATAGTCGGCCGAAGTTCGTATTCGGTTCTGACCACATTCGGCCCATCCCTAATTTAATATGTTTGATATCGTAATCAGAGTATTTTATTTATACACCAACGGTTAGTTTAGAGGTATTGGTTATGTATGTATTTTATGTATATCTATAGGGTTCCCAAACCTGAGGGGGCCATCTCGAAGCCGGAGATCGCCCAGAGTCAGTCAGGGTGCGAGGGATATGCTCTATGGGCAACCTTACACCCCGGCGTCTTAAGACCCGAGACGGCGTGCGGTTTTGTACATAAAATACATAGGTGGTACTATTAGATTATGCGTTACTTCTGTCATCAATGTCATCATCATCATCTTAGCAATAATCCCTGTTGCACCTGAAGCAATTCAAATTCAAATTTAACCCTTAAGAGCAGGGGTCTCCAAACTTTGAAGCCTTCGGGCCATAATGATTTTTTCTGTTTGTTCCAAGGGCCAAACCAGTTTTAATTTTTCTGCCCTTAACTATATTTCTAGACTAGACTAGAATAGTCGCAAAGTGCGCGACCTAAGCAAACTAACGCTTTTTTGCATTTCAATTATTATTGTGTATTGTGACACTTAACGACATCTAGTGGCGAGTAGTGGTACTATGTACTATCTATTTCAGCTACCCGCTAACAGGTGGCATTCGTCGTAATTAAATATTTGGAATTACCGCGTTGGTTCGAGAAAGTTCTAGTTCTGGCTAGTTTATTCCGATCACTTCGAGATGGCAGTAATTGCATATAAAAAGGCTAGCGGCGCAACCGCGAGTCAGTCTGCGCAGGAAAGGCGAAGGAAGCGAAACTGTCTATCTCTATTGTGAAATAAAGTAACACCCGTGCTTAAAAGTATTTTGATTTTACTTATTGTTTTTATGTGTGATTTGTTAGTATGGAAAAGAAGCGAAAAATCGACAATCGAATGCAGAACGTTCCAAGATAAATGGAACTTTCAGTATTTTGTGATTGAGTCCAGTAATAAGGCGATATGTTTAATTTGTAATGAAACCATAGCTGTTCTCAAAGAATATAACATTAAACGACACTATGAATCGAAACATCTTCAAAATGACTCCAAGTATACAGGAAGTTTGCGGACGGAAAAATTTTCAGCTTTGAAACGCGGACTCAAATCGCAGCAATGTTTGTTTACCAAAGCGAATACTGAACAAGAGTCTGCAACTCGCGCCAGCTTTCGTGTGGCTCTTGAAATTGGAAAACGTGGCAAACCATTCACCGATGGAGAAATGATAAAAAAATCCTTGATTGCAGTAGCCGAAGAAATATGCCCCGAAAAGGTAAATTTATTTAAAAGTATCAGTTTGTCAGCAAACACTGTGGCTCGGAGGGTGCAAGACATCGCAGAAAATATATCATCTCAACTGTCTGACAAAAATGGACATCTTGAGTGGTTTTCTCTAGCATTGGATGAGTCAACGGATGCGTCAGATACTGCTCAGGTGTTGATTTTTATTCGCGGAGTAGATAAAAGCTATGAAGTGTATGAAGAACTTCTTGATATTGATAGTATTCACGGTACGACAACTGGGGCAGATATTTTTAAGGGAGTTGAGAATGCCATTATTAAAAAGAACCTTCGATGGAAAAATTTGAAATCTATAACAACTGATGGAGGCAAGAATATGTGTGGTAAAAATAAAGGAGTGGTTGCACTTGTGTCAAAGGCTGTAGATAATGATGGTGGTTCAAAACCATTAGTCTTACATTGTATCATTCATCAACAGTCCTTGTGCGGGAAATGTTTGGATATGTCTGAAGTTCTAAAACCAGTCACATCAGTTGTTAACTTCATCAGATCCACTGGGCTGAATCACCGACAATTCCGCGAGTTTATTCAAGAGATTGGAGAAAATGACTTACCATATCATACTGCCGTACGCTGGCTTAGTTGCGGAAAAGTCCTTAAGCGCTTTTTTGAACCTCGAGCAGAGATCCAAATTTTTTTTAAATGAGAAGCAGCGCCCTTTTGTCGATTTAGAAAATAGTGAATGAATGTGGAAGTTAGCATTCTATGTCGATTTGACAAATCATATGAACGAACTGAATTTGAGGTTGCAAGGAGAAAATCAGCTTCTCCCTGATTTATACACCAATATCAAATCCTTCAGGCAGAAAATAATACTATTTCAATCGCAATTACGTAAAAAAAATTCACACATTTTAAAACATGAGAAATATTCAGCCACACTACAGAGACTGAATTTCCCGTCGAAATTGCAATCGAAACTTTGAGTGCTTTGAAGATAAATTTTGATACTCGTTTCTCAGATTTTGATGTCATTGCGAATGAAATTAAGCTTTTTCAAAATCCTTTTGATTCTGACATTGAAACCCTGGCTCCGGAAGTCCAAATGGAAATTATTGATTTACAGTGCAGTGATATGATTAAGACCAAGTATCAAAATTCATCATTGCTGGAATTTTATAAGAGTCTTCCACTGGAACAATTTGATAATTTGCATAAATTTGCTCGTGGGTTGTTTTCTGTTTTTGGTACTACTTACTTGTGTGAGAAAACGTTTTCCAAGATGAAGTACACAAAGAATGTTTACAGATCTCAATTAACCGATGAGAATCTTAAATCTCTTTTGATAATTTACAAGTAAAATTGATCCACAACTACAAACTATTGTCGGTGGAAAATCACAATTACATAAATCTCATTAGTGTTTTCATTTCAATTATTTGTTAGTTATTAATATGCTTAAACTTAGATACTTAAGTTAAGTTTTCTGTGTCATCATTTCTGTCGTTAAGTTTTACCTTGCAAGTAAATAAAACTGAGTAATTATCATTCTATGTTTTCTTCTTCAACTTATCACAGCAATAGTAACAACAATAAATCATTGGCTGTCGCGGGCCAGATTGATGACAATAAATCATTGGTTGTCGCGGGCCAGATTGATGACACTGGCGGGCCGGATTTGGCCCGCGGGCCGTAGTTTGGAGACCCCTGCTTAAGAGGATGGATAATAGGGGTTCATAGTGTGCATAGAAATTTTGACATTTTTGAAGGAAGAATCACGAAAAATTCTAGTTGGAAATACTGTATCATAATGGCGTTATTCAAAAGTTTAGCCTTATATATAAATTATAATAAATAATAATATATATAATTTATATGGAAAGTTCTTTGGAGTAGAAAGTTCTTTAGCATTGGAGTAGAAAGTGAAATCTTATCATCATATATATCCATATCATATATAAGCTACTTGTGGTTTACATTCATAATTGTTACTAATAGGTGGCGCTGCAATCAAGTTAACTATTTTTTTTACGAATTTATGGTCGTCTCTTCGACCAATGAATGCGCAGAAAAATCTAGGTTTCCAGCTTTGGATGTAACCGAGTTTGGGAGTCGGATGAAGAAGAAGATCGAAGCTTGCTACTTATTTGCATAATCCCTCGTGTCTTTGCGCATCGCTAACTAAGTGCTGGTGACGGTAGGGACCCGTCGTACTGCCAGTCGCTCAACAAACCTTACTAAAATGCTACAAACAACGCAACTGTGCCTTGCCTCCTGCCCTCGCCGTCTGAAGACGTCATTAAAAGTATATATTTCATTCGAAATTGTTTTCACATTAAGCATTTTCGCGCCCCTTGCCATCTGGCGCCTACAGCGACCGCACTCTCGCTTTAGATACCATACGGTCGGCGCTGATTGGCAATATGAACGTAAACAATGAAAACTCGTATTCCACGCTGATGGAACCGCGTGGGCTATACTTGCTTTTCTTACACTTTCAAGTCAAAAATATATAAACTTTTCCTTTGTAGCTATAACTCGTCTAAAAAATTATTAATTAAAAAATCAAATAACCCGACTGACCTAAAAAGACCGAAATAAGTTTGATAGCAGGCGGGACCCTATTAATAAATAAATATCTATCTATAAATATAAATCTTTCGTTTTATGATTTGAATCTGGGTCCCGCCTGCTATCAAACTTGTTTCTACTTTTTAGGGCAGTCGGGTTATTTTAATTTTTAATTAATAATTTTATTGTATACTTTTTAGTTATGGTATATATATTTTTGAAATCCCCTTTTAAAGTTCTTCATTTTGATACCCTACTCGATAAGTTTGGGTGAAAATATTTTTTGAATACATTTTAGCGCCATAAATCCATCACCATGTCGTTTTTTTATTATTTTGATATAGCCAGTGTCACTCTCACAGTAAATACGAATCTACCGACACCTCTCAAGCTTAAATTCATCGAGCCGTTCAGGCTGCAGAGCGTGCCAAACAATTATACATACATACATACATACTCTCGAAAAACATAACCCTCCTTCTGGCGCAGTCGGGTAAAAAGGTACTCTTCTGTTAAAAATAATTAAATATGATAACCAATAATGAGGCTTAGCATAGCATAGGCATAGCCCCACCTTCGAAGCCCAAGCCGCCCAAACCAACCTCACCAACCAAGGCAGAACGCCTGCTTATTATCAAATGAGACTGGCGCTGACTTCCCTCTCGGAGTTGGGAGCGTCAGACAGCAATTGCTCGCGTGAGGGCCAAGATAGGCGGAGAAGCGGCCAAGAGAGCGGACTCCGGGCTCCACAGTACTTAAAAGTCATATACCCATCCAAGCATATCCATTATCCACACACATTCACACACACGCACACACACACACACACACACACACACACACACACAAACACACGCACACACACACACACACACATTCATGTATACAATTTAAATCCAATAATTGCATGTCTTGATTGTGGATATTTACATAAATATTATTTCCTAATGCCTAAGGTACTTGCCTGATGCCACATGTACAGAGACTGGAGAGGCTGGTAATCTGTCATACAGGGAATCCTAGTACAGATACCAGTCTCTCACATAGATAAGCTTAAAATTATGTGTACCTAAGTTATGTTTGCCTTTGTAATATTTCTATGTGAGAGAAGAAATAAATGATATTATTATTAAAGTTTTGGATGCAACCGGGTACTAACGCTGTGTTGATGACATGTTGATAATGATTGTTAATGAATAAATAATGAACTTGTCCAGAATATCCTCGATTAAATAATAGGTAGCCACCTATTTATTGGAGGATATTCTGGTCAAGTCTTATCGATGTATGTATTTTAAGTTTCCGACAGTTAATCGGAATAAACATACAAAGTTATATCTTATACAAACGGGAGATAGGTAGCCCAGCCCACTAGAACTACAATTTATTGTAAATACTGCATTGGAAGGATAGGGTCAATAATGATACGGCGTTGATGCGTCGTTATTAATAATATCGTTTCATTTTATTGCATTCTTATTTTAAAACAAGCTAGAGTTTTGACGTGTTGTAAAAGAACCGGTTTTCATTCACAAGTCTTTTTTTTTGTACGTATTAAATATATCTACGTCGTACTTCTAGGCGGATATTCAGTTAAAATGAAGATCTGGACGATCGTGTTACTCGTTGTTTACGCGATATTGGCGTTGACATACGGTGAGTATTTTTTTATTTGTAAAAATTGACAATGGCTTAGTAGCTCCTAGTGAATTTTACTAACAAATACTTAGTAAGGAACAGTGCATAAGCTAAAGGAAAGTTGAGGTTCTGTCGCAGGAGGTTAGGAGGTCAGACGGTAGTCGAGCCCAGAAAAACCGACATATGAATCAAAAATAATAAGTGGTGGGCTCTAATGTGCAAACTTTGGAAGTAATTATGAAATCGCTGTAAGGATGATGAGTAAGGGATAGTGGCCGTCTTATACTTACAAGAATAATTACGCAGGTACAGTAGACTATAAAAGTTGATTAACATTATTTAGGTACAAAACTTTTGACATCTTCTGGACGTCACCCCAGCTTCTCACCATCCAGCGGGGTGCAGTCAATTGACGGACTGAATATAAAAAATAATATTTTGATAAGTAATAAAATATTAAGTAATTTTATAATCCTCAGAGATTAAGTTAAATATACCTTTGTCGTGTATTTTCCATTATTTTATGAGAGTTTTAAGAGCTAAGGTGATCAATTATGTTAGAATTTGTTAAGCTACTTGTGTACGTCGGCTGCACCTTCGAGCTCTGTGGCTATTAATAATACAATTACTAAAAACTACAACTACTAAAAATAAAATAGTATTGTCTAGGCACTCTAGGCGTAGACTTGTGTTACAGTTCTGGCCACTCAGGAATAAGTATTTAACTATTAAATGATTATTGACATTTTGAAGCAATTCGTATGCTAACGTTTTCTATGGATTTTCAATTTTGAAAAATAATATATGATTATAAAACATAATTCTTTGTTTCCGTAGTTCGTAAGAATTGCGGTAGATGGCTCCAGCGGCAGATTCCTCCTGTAAGGGACTGGTCGCGGGCTCACCTTGCCCTATTTAAAAATTTATATCACATGATTACCTAAATTATTCCACATGTTTACACAATTATATTTAATAATAACACCTGACCGGTTTCGCCTCACGGCATTCTCAAATGTTTTTTATATAATATTTATTTACATGTTACAGTCACCAAGTATAAGAGGTGTAATTATTAAATATAGTTGTGGAAAAGTACAAGTGATACATTTGTTTCAACATGTGTAGCAACTTCCACCAAGTGCCATCAATCAACAGTATAAATAGTATTCCACATGTGCCATTTTAATCTAACTACTTCCAACCCTGCCAGGCCAGGGTCTCATCCGTTGTTTAGAGGTGCACTGACTTGCAGGTGAGGTTGGCTTGGGTCTCAAGGAAATTGGTAGAGCCTTTACACACTGAAACCAATCAATCTCACTTGATCAAAATGATTCTTATCTAACAATTGATTTTTGACTAATAGGTAGGTATTTATTAGTAGTAGGCGCCGGAGGTCGCTCAACGACCTCCGTCCTCCATGAGCGCAGGCCTGGGGGTGGCAGGTGAGGCCGCCTGTCACCCTAGCAGAAGCAGGCCGGGACGGTGGGGCTACTAGCGCCCCTCCTCCAAACCGGGGCAAGACGGGGACACCGTGGATACCAAACCCGAGGGAGCCATCTCGAAACCGGAGATGGCCCAGGGTCCGTCGGGGTGCGAGGGATATGCTCTATGGGCAACCTTACACCCCGGCGTCTGTAGACACGAGATGGCGTGCGGTTTTAGTCGGTTCAAGCCCGACATAACCACCCCCGCTGGCCGGTGGGGAGGGTATCCGAAGGGATTTCCGCACGAAAAAAAAAAAGGTATTTATTCGATCAGACAAGAAAAATACCTAATATTGAAATTTCATAATAATATACGTAGGTACTTTTATTATTGAAAGCAATAACTAATGAGATTGTTGTGATGAAGGGTCGAGGTTGCGAAGGGAGATAAGTTAATGCAACTTCGGAATATAAGTAGGTACCTGCAATGGGTACTTGATTAACACATCGACATTTACCATTTGACGACCTCTGCACTGTGGCGGTAGGGCATTCCACGGCCACGTGAGTGTGTGCGAGTTCTATTCCCTCTCAGTGCAAATATGTGATGTATGACTGTCTTTCTATGTGTTTCTATGTATAAAAATGTTTAATAGGTACCTAATAATTGAGAACCAAAATAGTACCTATTAAAAATACTGAATATGATGATCCAACAATGGATGTTCCTTCTCCTAACTATAAACCTGTAGGATGGATTAGGTAAGCAGCCCGCCGGCCAGCGGGGGCGATTATGTCGGGCTTGAACCGACTAAAACCGCACGCCGTCTCGGGTCTACAGACGCCGGGGTGTAAGGTTGCCCATAGAGCATATCCCTCGCACCCCGACTGACCCTGGGCCATCTCCGGTTTCGAGATGGCCCCCTCGGGTTTGGGAACCACGGTATCCCCGTCTTGCCCCGGTTTGGGGGAGGGGCGCTAGTCGCCCCACCGTCCCGGCCTGCTTCTGCTGGGGTGACAGGCGGCCTCACCCGCCACCCCCAGGCCTGCGCTCATGGAGGACGGAGGTCGTTAAGCGACCTCCGGCGCCTGCGTCGCCTGCGACGCGCGGCGAGCAAGTTGCGGGCTCGGCGGGCCGGAAGAGTTCTAAATCTCTCCCGGGCGCGCTCCGCACCATTGCCGCAATCATGCTGCCGAGCGAGAGGACTCCCACCCCGATGGCTGCCACGAGGTCACGCCTCGGCGCCTCCCACGCCGGGCATTCCGCCAGGGTGTGCAGCCCTGAGTCCTTTGACTTTTCTTTTGACGTTTTCTAGCAATGAAACCTAGCAAGATGGATTTATCGCACACGAAACCTCCTGCATACCTACTAAATGTTATGAAAATCATGGAAGCCGTTTCCGAGATTCACCCAAATATTTAACATATAATTGCTCATTTAAAGGTATAAATATAGGTTTAAAGTTAGTAGAACATCTATAGTCATTACTTCGTATGTAGGTATATTATTGCTATTATTATTACACTAAATTATTTTTAATCTATTATCTTAAGGTCTGTCTAGTCTATGTTACTTATCTTTGTAAAATGTTGCTTTCAATTCAAGATCTGAAATAGATATTAAAAAGTAGTGTACACAGGTGGTGTACCTCCTCTAACTTCTACCTACTGTCGCAATATATTTGCAATTCATTGCATCTATAGGTCTAATATTATAAAGAGGCAAGGCGCGATCTAGCTATTTACTCGCTTTTGACTATATACTTGAGTCCATGAGCTTTTAATGTTGGGTTCTAACTATAATATTCACGTCGGTCTATTCTTCGGAAGAGGTACCTTTTTTTTTTTTGGGTCTCAAGCGGGGGCGGTTATGTCGGGCTTGAACCGACTAAAACCGCACGCCGTCTCGGATCTTAAGACGTTGGGGTGTAAGGTTACCCATAGAGCATATCCCTCGCACACCGACTGACCCTGGGCCATCTCCGGTTTCGAGATGGCCCCCTTACTTGCTCTCCACTGTGCCATCTGCTAATCAGAGGGACACGTGGAAAGCTTCCGAACAGCCCTCAACAGGGCCGTCCTCGCCTCGGTCGGAGTTGGCCGTAGGCGGCAGCGTCTCTCCCGCCCTAGGAGAGAGGCGCTGCCGTCTCCGTTGCCCAGGGTGCACCGCGTGGAGGTCCCCAACCAAGCACCCCCGGAAGAGGTACATATACGAAAATTGATCAGTGTTTTTACATTTGTAACACTGTCATCCTTATCATCACAGAGTCGTGCCCCGATTAACACGCAGCTCCATCGCAGCCATCTAAAAGAGCAGGCCTAATAATGGCCTATTGACGGATGTGGGATCTGTTGAGTTCTGAGTTCCAAGTGAGAGCTCCAAGTACCTACTCAGTCTTCGCCACATTTAGCTTAAGACGGCAGTTATCAAGCGCCTCCTTTAACGCAGTGGCACTAGAAACTATCCTGCACCGTTTTGGCCCTGGAATGTGCCAACTTATAAATGAGCTGCCGCCCATCAGACGATTGTAACTTGTCGTACAGCGGTTACAATTGGTCTCGTCTGACTCTAGCTGCAGCTTCCTTAGTGCGCTACTTTTCAATTTGCATCTCCGTGTACGAGTCGCAGTCTTGGGAAGCTTGCCACTTTTTAAAGAGGGTTTTCTTTACCTTTGTCCTTATCACTCTTACCCCCTTACTTACCCACTTACCCTTAAATATTCCGAGCACTGCCTTCGCCGCTTAATAATACTGCAAGCTACCTGAATCTTGTCCCAGCAAACCGGAACCGGTTCGCCTAATACATCCGTGCATTTATCGCCGATAGCTGAGGCGTACCTTTTTTTTTTTTTTTTTTTTTTTTTCGTGCGGAAATCCCCTCGGATACCCCCCCGCCGGCCAGCGGGGGCGGTTATGTCGGGCTCGAACCGACTAAAACCGCACGCCGTCTTGGGTCTGCGGGTTGGTGTAAGGTTGCCCATAGAGCATATCCCTCGCACCCCGACTGACCCTGGGCCATCTCCGGTTTCGAGATGGCCCCCTCGGGTTTGGGAACCACGGTGTCCCCGTCTTGCCCCGGTTTGGGGGAGGGGCGCTAGTCGCCCCACCGTCCCGGCCTGCTTCTGCTGGGGTGCCAGGCGGCCTCACTTGCCACCCCCAGGCCTGCGCTCATGGAGGACGGAGGTCGTTGAGCGCCCTCCGGCGCCTGAGTCGAGCTGAGGCGTACCTCTGGGACGTGGCTTGACCAAACAGCCAACATTTGATTCGACGTTGGTAATGTTTGACACTTTTGTCTTTAGGCTTCACGTAGAGCTACATGTCCACCATGACAAGGAGACGGTGTTGTATAGACTTTCCTAGCGTATAACCTTACAGTTGGTTTACAATGCAAATGCTGTGTTTCTATTTTAGGGTAATCGGTAGGCGTAATCTCTTGATCTACAGAACTGATTTTGAAAATTCTTTTACCTTCACATTATTTGTGAGTGTCATCATACTACTACCAAAGGGGATGCAGTAGTAATCATAAATGTTCTAGATCTGGTAGGTTCCATATTTTTTTCATGTAGGTATATCTTGCGATCAGTCATATTATAACTATAAGAAGATGAAGTGTGAGTACTGTTAGCGTTCAGGGCGTCCCTCCCAATGGAACCTGCCCTATCTTTATATTTACCTGGATTTTAAACCCTCTGATCTCTACAAATAAATAAAATGGAAGTGTCTGTTTTTAATATTAAAATAACAGATTTTTAATTATTGCACATGAATGTGTAGGTACACTATACTCCGGGAAGGGGTGCTTCGGGGACCACCTGCATCGGATCGGGAAGGAGCCAACGCCTGAGTGTCATCACTGTGACGCGAGCGAGGACTCAGGGCTGCACACGCTGGCGGACTGCCCGGCGTGGGAGGCGCCGAGGCGTGACCTCGTGGCAGCCATCGGGGTGGGAGTCCTCTCGCTCGGCAGCATGATTGCGGCAATGGTGCGGAGCGCGAGTGCATGGGCCGCCGCCACCTCCTTCTGCGAGCATGTGATGCTCGCGAAGGAGATGCCGGAGCGCGCCCGGGAGAGGTTCAGAACTCTCCCGGCCCGCCGAGCCGGCAACATGCTCGCCTGTCACCCCAGCAGAAGCAGGCCGGGACGGTGGGGCGACTAGCGCCCCTCCCCCAAACCGGGGCAAGACGGGGACACCGTGGTTCCCAAACCCGTGGGGGCCATCTCGAAACCGGAGATGGCCCAGGGTCAGTCGGGGTGCGAGGGGTATGCTCTATGGGCAACCTTACATCCCGGCGTCTGTAGACCCGAGACGGCGTGCGGTTTTAGTTGGTTCAAGCCCGACATAACCGCCCCCGCTGGCCGGCGGGGGGGGGGGTATCCGAAGGCATTTCCGAACGAAAAAAAAAAAAACAAAAGGTACACTATACTTATAATAAAAATACAAATGTTAAAATTCTGTTTATCTGCCTGTCTGTGTGTCTTTCTTTCCATCTGTTTGAATTACGTAACTTCCGGAACGGCTAGACACATATTGAAGGGACTTTCACTGGCAGATAAGTAATGTGGCAAGGTGTGACATAGGCTACTTTAATTTTAGAAAAAGAATTACTGGTCCATGCAAAAAACTTAAAACCCACAAAATTGTGAATAAAATCTGATTTAATGGTTCATTTTACTGAATTAACGTTTTGTTTGGACGTGAATACCTTTTTTTTTAGTGCGGAAATCCCTTCGGATACCCCCCTGCCGGCCAGCGGGGGCGGTTATGTCGGGCTTGAACCGACTAAAACCGCACGCCGTCTCGGGTCTACAGACGCCGGGGTGTAAGGTTACCCATAGAGCATATCCCTCGCACTCCGACTGACCCTGGGCCATTTGCAGTGTCCCCTCTGATAACAGCAGGTGGGGGCCGTTCCAGGTACCCCGGAACGGCCCCCACCCGCGCGGGCCTTGCAGGCCCGCCATACCCCGACACTCTCGTGCAATGGGGTCAGCTGGCCCTGAAAAGGGCCGGTTAGTCAGACTCTTGGCCGTTGACGTTGACGCCAGCTACTCCAGAGGAGCAATCAATGATGCGTCATCGCCCACGTTGCCCAGGGTGCACCAAACTTGGAGGTGATCCAGCCAGTCGCACCCCTGGACGTAAATACCAAATAATAATAATTTAGGGTCTGTATAAAAAATACAGACACATACATATACTCAAGTCTTTTTCTCTCTGGAATAGGCAAAGCCATCTGCTCCTATCCTCATACACTTCATAGCTTCCTCTACGGTCACTAAACTTATCATGCAAGTCCACCGGTTACGGCATAAGAGCCTGCGCTGCCTCATCATATAGATTTCTACGTACGATTTTGTGAGAATCGTTTGTTTTTTTTGCACGATTTTGTGTAAATCGTATGTATTTTTTTGCACGATTTTGTGCAAATTATCTGCTTGAAATTAACTCAGTATTATTTGCACGAAACAAGCGCCTGCAAGAACTGGTCCCAGCGCCAACCCTTGTGTGACGTTCCCTCTGTCACACAGCGCATATCTTCAGCTTGATATCTTTTTAGAGTATAATATATAAACACAAATGTTTTCAACTTCTTACTGGATAAATAAAGGTACCAAACTGTTAGTCCGATATGCGATAATGCTCTACAAAAAGCAAACCGATGTTAACCGGAGTCTTTACTCTTCTTTCCGACGTGCCAAATCATAAACTTCATATTATAAAACAAAGTACTAAGCCGTGTCTGTCTGTCTGTTCGCGATTAACTCAAAAACTACTACACCAATTTCCATGCTGTTATCACCAATGCATAGAGTGGTTCTCAAAGAAGGTTTTAGTATATAATTTGTCAAGTTTTTGTATATAAAGAGCTAGTCTATTTATAGTAGGTGCTTTAGATAGTACGTTCTAGTTAATAGTGGCTCCCATGGTGGATTCTTACAAATGAGAATTAATCTTTTCTCTGCTTTCTAATGAAACCGTACAGCAAAGATAAAATAACCTCGTCATAATGTTAAAATGTACGATACCAATAGATACCTAATTCCTTGCCCTGTGTAGCTTATGTTACGGCTTTTCAGTAAGATGCAACAGATTTAATATAAACAGGACCAAAGCTCGCGTGAGGGGCATGTTAAACCACCCATGCTAGGCACTCCAACAAGGTGTACGATTCCACTTTACAGTGGTGGCATTCAGGTGCTGATTCCATCCGTGTTTCATGAATACTTACATAATAAGAAGGAGATCTAGCGTACTGTGATAACCTCATAATCCGGTTTTTACAATTAACCTACACAATCAACAATCAGTTGGCAAATTTATTAAAACATTTTCATTGGCCAATCCCGATTGCCTCCAAAGCCTGCAACTTTGGAGCCCGAGGTCCACTCTCCTTCTTTCTATGATTTGTTTAACTTTGGTTTTCACGGGGGAGACTGCTGTCTGACTTCCCCCCCAACCCTGATAGGAAAAGTGAGCCTCATCTGTCAATCAGCAAACACACCGGCTTGTAGATGAGGATGGCTTGGGCCCCGTAGATGTTTAGGGGGCAAATAATTTAAAAGTAATATTCTAAAACGTTTCTTCTTTCAGCGGAGTGTCCCCCTCAAGAATACAACCCCGGCCCGAACTGCGGGTTGGAGCCTTCGTGCGCTGCTAGAAGCTCGCATTCATATCCAAAACACACATGTGACTGCTGGTGTCTACCAGGCACCTATAGGAGTCTAGATACAAACGAGTGTCTCCCGGTCTGTGTGTAACGATTAATTAATGATAATTAATAAATACTGATTCTAAGGAAACCCGTCTTTCCATTTATCAAAAATCATATATCATTTATCATAATCATCAGAGTAACAAGACTATAATTAAATGGACATGGTTGGAGTAAATTATTTTTATTGGGTTGTATTCAGATTTAGCTATATTATTAGAGTAACTTTGAATAAGGTACACATGTACTTAATTACAATTGAATTGATTCATCATCATCATTAACCTATTCTAGTCCACTGCTGGACATAGGTCTCCCCTAATGAGCGCCATAGCGCCCTGTCTTCAGCTTGCCGCATCCAGCCTCTGCCCGCAGTCTTTCGCAGATCGTCATTGAATTGATTAACCCTATTGAATTGGATTAAAATCGAAAGTAAAAATTGGACTGATATGAGGTAAGTGACCATGGTCACCACCCTCAGAAGTTGCTAAACACTAACAAATAAACAAACTGTCTTTATAATTATTTTTGTGACACAATTTTTAAGTATTCATTTTTATTTTTTATTTTTTGCGACAAGTCCTAAGAGCTGAGGTGGTTGAAAGCTTGGAATGTGTTAAGCTAATACCGATGGTGACTGGGCAGGTTTTCTAGAAAATCCACTTGCAAAGCTAGGCGTGGCCTGGACAAAGGAATTTGCAATGCTTTTTGGTAGGGTAGGGTAGGCATTTCTGCCTGGCTGATTTAATCCAGCTAATTCCTGCAGAGGCGGGAGTGGCCTATATTTTTGGTTTGGTACTCGCCTCTCGACTTCCCTGTGTGTCCCTATAACAAGTGAAAGGCACAGTATAGAAACGGTGAAAGGGCGGGCAATTTCTCAGTTTCTGTATTATTTGGGAGTGGATATATGTTAGTAGCTATAGCGCCTATGCCCGCTGAGCAGAGTTGCTGATACACTTAGTGTCTTGGGCGTTTACACATGGTTTTCTCAAAGAAAAAAATATCGTATAAAGAATATTATAACTTTAAACGCTAGTTAACACTTTCTTTCACACTAACTTTCTTTTTTGTAATGGTCACGTCAATATGACTTCACCTCTCCTGATGGTAAGTTAAAGGTGAGTCACCATTACAAACATCGATAATATTACAATGATGGCCCTCAGCTTGACGGCCTCTTTATATGCATTTTCACGTTCTGTTTAAAGGACCCGGGACTGTAGGAAAAAGGAAACACGTGTGTAAAGAATTCCAAATCTTGATGGTGCGGCAAAGAAAAGAGGCGCCGAATCGCTTGGTTGTTGATGGAATTATTTGCACCGTATGAGGGTGATACCTCAACCTTGCACGTGTTGTCCTGTATAGGAAAGGAGAGGGTAGGATTACTTGGAAGAGCTCATCGGAGCACTCGCTATGGTAGAGGCGGTAAAATACTGCCAGAGGCAATATCTCTACGCAACTGCAAAGGCTCGAGGGTGTCGGTGATCTCAGGACTCCTACTAATGCAGACCGCAAGTTACTGCAACCTATCGAGAGAATCAAGTTAGTACCTATGTACTGTGCAGAGCCATCCCAAAGATGAGAGAAGTGCTCCCAGAATGTTATATTCGTGTATTTACTCTCTCTGTAAGTATTAGGATCTTAGTTTAGATGTTTATATATTACGTTCATGCTTACGTTTTTCTCCCTCCGGAGCCCGAGAAACTCACATAAAATAGATTTTTTAAAGTGTTCTATACAAAGTCTAAAACACATGTTTCCGCTAAGTCAGTTACAAAAACTAACTAACCAAAACACTAACGCGCAGATAATGTTTCTAATAAAGTCGCAAAGCGTGAAGATGCTTATCTAATTAATTTGAATGATCTATATAATAAAGATCTCCGATATTTAATGTTTTCCTTGTGTATTAATTTACATTTTTAGATACTGGTTTAAGGAAAACGTTGGATGACACACTGTGTATATCTACACAGTAAGTACATCGTGCAGTTAAGTTTTTATTACCTTCTTTGCATTAAAATGTACGTAATAATGGTTGAAAAAGGTAAATTAGGCAATTTTTTTTTGAAACATTGCACATATCTTCAGGGCCTAAGCCAATCTCACCTCAAGCCGGCACACCAACCCCGGTTGCATCCAAAGCTTGCACTTTGAAGCCCGGTGCCTGCTCTCCCACAACTCCATTGTTTGGTGTATTTCACTTTTACAGGAGCGGCGGCCGTCTGACACCCTAAAACCCGACAGAAAAGCGTCAGAGCATCGTCTGTCAATCAACAGGTGTACCGGCTTGCAGGTGAGGTTGGCTTGGGCCCCGATGATCCTGGTGGGGCCCTATACACCCAAATGTCCATCAGGTATATAAACGTTATGGTGGAATAAAGAAACTTCGGCCAGATAATGAAACCTGACAACTCCTTCTTCCTGATATTATCGGAAGTTTACGCGAATGTCACACATTGAAATAAAACTATCGTCCCCGTGACCATGGCTGCTGAAAAGCAACCGCAACGTCGGGATCAATGTAAAATATAAAATAACATCAAATAAATCGCAATAGAGTCCGTTAAAAATAGTTTTATTTCAACTCCTTCTTCTTTTTTGAGCAGTCATGTAAAAATAAACATGCTCTATCAATTTAATTTAGAAAACTTGACACCCAGGATGGGAAGCTAACCCGCGACCAGTCCCTTTCCAGGGGGAATACTCTAACCAACTGAGCTGCCTTAACACTTCCTGGATATTTTAAAATCTTGGGGCGTCACTAGAGTCACCTACCGAAATTCTTACGAACTAACGGAAACAACGAGTGATGTTATAATCATTTTTAAATATTGATATTAGATTACTCCGCCACTGGTCTGGGTTGATTGTCTGGGGGACTGCAGTACTGATTGACGACACTGGGGAAAAGGCACTGACCGCGGTTTCCAGTCCCGTCCTGGATATTGACTTTTTCCGCCTTACATTTATAGGAATGTTTATATTATGTCTGTTATTTATATATATTAAATGTTGTAGCAATGCATGTTAAATTAAACACAATACAACTGGGGATTGACAAGCTATGGACACAATGTTACGTACTCGTAAATCCCATGTCAGTCATCCACCTACACAGAGACATCTGTATTTAATGCAGGAATGCAGATGAGTACGAGGTTATATTATTATCTTCTTGTCTAATTACCTACACCTGTTTATGTTAGTGGAAGTTCTCTAAACAATACTCAACTCATTCGCCAGGGTTGCAAGGGTTATCCTTTAGAGGGCTTACCCGGGGTGCCCGGCAATGGACACTTGGGGAGGACACCGTGTGGTTTTAGTCGGTCCGATTCCGACGTGCCCACCCCATCGTCGTCACCGTTAGGGTGAAGCCCGTGGGGGTTTCCACACGTAAAAAAAAAGGGGTCACAAGAAATACTCCGAGAGCTGATCGACATTTTTAAATAGATATTCGAGACACGAGAGATTGCATGGGTCCCCACTGAGGTCTTCGGAGCTCAAGGCAAGCTCACCTCCAAGCCGGTACACCTACTGACTGACGAACGAGGTAATGTAGCAGGCTTTTCTATCGGGATTAGCGGGTTTCACCCCCCAATTCAAAGTCAAGAAAAATCAATTAATAAAGTTGTACGAGCGGACCCACATCAGATCTAAAGTGCAACCGGAACTGGCGCTCGGATGATGATGGGGACCTCCTGCCACATCACAAACATCTCACACGGGGGGTCAGTGGTGAAGACTCCCATTAACTTTCTTTTTTGTAATGGTCACGTCAATATGACTTCACCTCTCCTGATGGTAAGTTAAAGGTGAGTCACCATTACAAACATCGATAATATTACAATGATGGCCCTCAGCTTGACGGCCTCTTTATATTCATTTTCACGTTCTGTTTAAAGGACCCGGGACTGTAGGAAAAAGGAAACACGTGTGTAAAGAATTCCAAATCTTGATGGTGCGGCAAAGAAAAGAGGCGCCGAATCGCTTGGTTGTTGATGGAATTATTTGCACCGTATGAGGGTGAAACCTCAACCTTGCACGTGTTGTCCTGTATAGGAAAGGAGAGGGTAGGATTACTTGGAAGAGCTCATCGGAGCACTCGCTATGGTAGAGGCGGTAAAATACTGTCACATCAGATCTAAAGTGCAACCGGAACTGGCGCTCGGATGATGATGGGGACCTCCTGCCACATCACAAACATCTCACACGGGGGGTCAGTGGTGAAGACTCCCATTAATGTATACGTGCGTGTTTACGTTACGGTCGGTCAATCAGAATAAGGGGCAGACGGGCTACAAGCCGCTACTCATTACATGCGTACTCTACAAGGCTACAGTGACGTTAGTGACTCATAACATAACACAAGTGTGGTAATTAGTCTTCTGTTTATAACCGTGTCTCATTGGAATGAGACTGAACTGGCTCCCTATTCGGCAGCGCCGTAACACTCACATCCTATCTCTTCTCTACTCTATACTTCAAAATCCTAATTCTCCGTCATATCTGCGGGAACGTTTTGAATATCTTGTACCTAGGGGCAAACTCAGTCGTGTTTCTTCCTCTCTTCTGCTTCATACTCCTGCACACTGTTCTAGTTGCTATAACGGATCTTTCACGGTGCAAGCTGTTCGTCTCTGGAACTCACTCCCTCATACCATTCGGAGTAGTACCAGTCTGGACATCTTCAGAAGAAGAATTAAAGAATTTTTCCTTTCTCCATAATTTAGTGTGTATATATCTAACCTACGAATATATGTATGTATGTATGTATGTGTGTGTATATATGTATTTATTTTTATTATAAGTATTGTAGCATGTTTCTCTTTTCTTTTTATCTTGTAAACACTTCACACCCTTTCTTAAACTATTCTTCCTCTATTACTCAAAGGTTTGCTGGGAGAGAACTCATATTGAGTTAAGCTCGCCTTTGTACATCTTTTTTGAAATGTTATTTATGTTACTATCATTTTTTGTGTGTGCAAAAAGAATAAAAAAAAAACTTCCATTTAGTTATAAAAGATATAAATTAAAAAATTTATAAACCCCCGACATAGCTAAGAACACTCCCGACTAATTCACTTTTCAATCCAAAAAAAAAAACAAAATCAAAATCGGTTTACCCGTTCGGGAGATAAGATGCCACAGACAGACACACATACGGACACGTCAAGCTTATAACACCCCGTTGTTTTTCACGACGGGAGTTAAAAAACCACTGGAAAAATAAAGTTTAAATAAAATAATAAAATGCTTATAATTCCGGAAAGAAAAACCGTTTTTAAACACTTCACACCCTTTCTTAAACTATTCTTCCTCTATTACTCAAAGGTTTGCTGGGAGAGAACTCATATTGAGTTAAGCTCGCCTTTGTACATCTTTTTTGAAATGTTATTAATGTTACTATCATTTTCTTGCGTGTGCAAAAAGAATAAAAAAAAGACCTTCCATTTAGTTATAAAAGATATAAATTAAGAAATTTATAAACCCCCGACATAGCTAAGAACACTCCCGACTAATTCACTTTTCAATCAAAAAAAAAAACAAAATCAAAATCGGTTTACCCGTTCGGGAGATAAGATGCCACAAACAGACACACATACGGACACGTCAAGCTTATAACACCCCGTTGTTTTACACGACGGGGGTTAAAAAACCACTGGAAAAATAAATTTTAAATAAAATAATAAAATGCTTATAATTGCGGAAAGACAAACCGTTTTTAAACCCATTTTACCTGTTATTTCTAAGATCGGAATAAAAATTATTGAGGATGTATTTCCGCCATGTAACGCCTAATTATGTTATCTGAAATCGGGATACTTAACAATTAACGTATATATTTGTTTGTATAAGTTTTTAATACGTTGGCAATATATTTGTACTTATATCTCGATTCAAATTATTTTAATTGTAATCTGAATATTCATGTCATTCCAAAATCATAAAAATATTACCTGGATCACGTTGTTATGGCAAAAATTGGAGTCCCAGAACTGATTTCTACTGAAGAAACAATCTCAAATTGTAGTATTCCGTAATCGAATCATCGATCGAAGATGACCTTAAACCATTATTTTCCGTAATTGACTGTTTTGCAGGATAAAAATTTGTTTACTGTTTATTTCCATTCCTTTGACAATTACCATGCTTCTCCCCAGAAGCATGTCAATTGTCAAAGATTAGCTAAAACAAAAGACTCATATTTTTATTATTTTAATATTACGTCAATATAAACGAAACACAATCATGAGAATGGCATTTGCCTATAACTGCCTTATTCTCTGCAGTCGTGTTTGGAATTCTCGATACTGATAGTAATATTAGACTCATAACTCCTAAAGCAACTTGACTCATGGCGATTGGTTGTTCTTAAAGACGTTAGTATAAAACATGCTGCAAGCATTTTATGTTGTTTCTTAGTCAGTGTGAAGATAGATCTGGATGCCAGTGAACTTGAGATGAACAAAACATTAATTCGCGTTATAATAATATTAATTTGCGGTGACTGATATATGAAGGCGAAGTTATATAAACACAAATGTGTCAGTGATAATGCATTCTTATAATATATCTGTGTGTGCCGTCAACATGAGATCGTGGGCTATTGCGTTGTTTGTGATTTTGGTTTGTTTCAAACACTCGTTTGGTAAGTAATTACTTATTTACTAATTGGTATATATGATATAGTCAGCGGTTTGTTCTGTTGGTTAGTGTTTTTATCATGACTTTTTATGTTTTAACCTACGCTGTCTTTTTTTGTGGTACGCATAGATATAATGAAGATGTTCTTCATTATATCTATGCGTTTGCACGTCTCGATTGTATTAATTTGGGTTTTTCTTATTATTTATAGATATTTAAATGTGGTATGTTAATACATAGTGTTTTCAAAAAGCTATATTATAATTTATTTATACAGCATCATATCAATGTCAGTAAAATATCGAATCGATGAAATACAGGGAAATTTTTTAAAGGACGCCTAATTTGTTAGTGAAATTCTAGTAATAAATAATGTTCTATAGAAATGACCAATTTGAAATAATTTTATTGATTATTTCATCTGATGTCATATTTTTTTATTTAATCATATTATCTCTTGGCCTAAAAGCAGATAGTTACATTGTTGTGTTGAATGTTTAATTAGCCTCGCAGTGTTTATTATTTTAGATATGGGTATGTGTCAGATTTGATTCCCAGTGGTTTTGGGTAGCTAGATTATTTAGAGTATTGTTAGTTGTCGTTTAATATTATATATACTAGCGTAACATACTAGGATATCATGGGATATAAGTATTAAGAAAATTCTCTATTGGTACTTTTTTTTTCCTGCAGAAATTCCCCCTGATACTCTCCCGCCGGCCAGCGGGGGTGGTTATGTCGGATTCGAAAAGACTAAAACCACATTCCATCTCGGATCAGACTGTCTCGTGTAAGGTTGCCCATAAAGCATTTCCCTCGCACTTCGACTGAGCCTGGGCCATCTCTGGCCTCGTCGGGTTTGGGAACCACGCTGTCCCCGTCTTGCCCCGGTATGGGGGGTGGGAGCCAGTCGCCCCGCCGTCCCGGCCTGCTTCTGCTGGGGTGACAGGCAGCCTCACCTGCCACCCCCAAGCCAGCGCTCATGGAGAACGGAAGGCACCTAGTGTCCACCTCGAATCTGAGATATATTCAATCTCGGGCAGGAACTCTGATCACTTGTGTGACTCTTGACGACCTGTATACCGAGGCGGTAGAGCGTTCAACTACTACGATCGCGGGTTCTATTCCCACTCAGTGCAATTATTTGTTTGCATGAATCTTAGGCATCTAAGTGTATAATATGTAGGTACCACTGTCTGCTTCTGTCAGCTTCTGTCAGTTTCTAATTACTAATGAAATCAAATTATTTTTAGCATGCCCATCTGGAGAGTTCCATCCCGGCCCGGATTGTGCCTTCGAGGAGATTTGTGGTGTTCCCAGCATCCATTCAGCAAGAAGGCATTATTGCGACTGTTGGTGTATGCCTCCTCTAATAAGAGACATTGTAACAATGCTCTGCGTATCGGAATGTCCTCACGACTTATCAAACTTTACATTAGGTAATGCGATTTAGTAAAATAGACTTTGTGAATTGACTATGATTTTAAAAGATTGAATAAAGTGAAGAAGAAATAAAGGACGTGTAAATAAATAATATCTTGTAAAATAAATATAATCAGCATATATTTCGTACATTAGCTGGTACGAACTTTGTGCACAATTGACTTTTATTTATTACTAGCTTGCTGGCATTGAATACCTATGTCCTTCATCAGTTCAAATTCCGTCAAAATGTCGAATGGTGAAAAGGTAACATACAAAAGTGGCTCTGTCAGGAGTTAATTTCTCATTCTACTAATATCATACACGTGAAAGTCCGTGAAGATGTTTGTTACATAATCACGGTCAAACGGCTGTAGCACAGGGATAGATTGTAGACTGGAATAACACAAAGGCTACTTTTATACCAGGAATAAAAGCCCCGGGTTGCAAGAACAGTCTTAGCCCTTAGTTACCACGACACCACCAAGAGGAGCTTGCAAATCACTCTACAAAGAAAAATCTGGGTTTTAATTATTTCACGTGGAACCCTAATACCTTTTCTACAATAAAATAAGCCTAAGTAACGCCTGACAACATCAGCTATCTGAAGTAAAAATCCAGTCAAAATCAGCACAACTACATCACAGATTTGATAGCGCTAACAGACATAACGACAGAGAGATAGACAGACAGGCAGACAGACTAAAATTTAAATAAAAATATAATTGAAAGGCTGTTATTTTAACATCACAAACATACACTTCAATTTAATTATGTAAATACGATATAAAATAACAATATATGTAAATACTAGTATGTATGTATGTATACAGAAATAAAAAGATGTATAAAATATTGTATAATACATACGAATTGGATTGCGGTGATTCACTCCGATGGCGCATGTACTTATTGTTTTAGTTACGCTCCTATTGCTGTTCCCATACCATTCTGAACGTGATTCACAACTTAGACATATATCACAAACAGCTCAGTTCAATAGCATCCCCATTATGTCACTCAGACAAATATGGTGTTATGCAGTGAGCCATACATAACTATCATTCTTTACAACCTCTGGGGTGTGGCGGCAGAGCATTTGACTGCACCAGGTCACCAGTTCGATTATTGTTCAGTGCAAATTTTATAATGCATAAATTTGTCTATAATTGATTATCTGCATCCTAGAACCAATGTCACATTATTCTTAGTTAATAGAATTAAAAAATTTAAAAAAATCCGACATAGCTTAGAACACTCCCGACTAATTCACCTTTCAAACATAAAAATCAAAATCGGTTCATCCTTTCAGGAGTTGCGATGCCACAGACAGATACACACACAGACACGTCAAACTTATAACACCCCGTCGTTTTTGCGTCGGGGGTTAAAAATACTTATAGATAAAGCTAATAAAAGCCAACTAAAGACAATTTATACAATTTCGAAATTTGCATATAAAATAATACGTTTTTTTTGTATTCGGTGGAGTGGAGATGACAGGACCGTGACGACCGAAGCATATTTATGCTTCAGGGAAGTAATAAGGACGTAATTACACTACGTTTTCGAATTATCTTGTCGCCTGAGTGGTCAATTTTTTAGGTAACATTATTGTAGTTTTAGTAGTGATACTATCGATGGATTTAATTTAAAAATAGTTGGATTTCGGCATCAAAATGAATGTTTTGAGTTTTGCAATTATATCAAATGGAAAGTACTGTTAAGATAAATGTAAATAAAACGTTTTTTAATTTGTTTTAATTATTTTTACAAAAAAAAAACAAGTAAAATGTTCAAGAACAATTACTTGTACGTGGGTAATGTTATTTTGTGTTTGATATTTATATGCATATTGTTCAAATTATAAACTGACACAACTATGCATCCGTTATTTTAAAAGGTCGCGAGCTGTCCATCGAATGTCGACGAGTCCAGGACGCTGTTTGTCAAATAATATAAGGCGCTAGACAAACAGAACGGTCGCGCGTCCTAGACGTGTCTTTGTAACACCCCGCGCACCCCTTAACGTCTCCGCTGCTACAAAGACCTTCTATGACGCGCGTCCGTTCTGTTTCACCGGCACCTAAAAGTACCTGGTATAAACGTTCTCTTTTTTTTGTTCGACGTTTTTTAAAAAATGCTACCTAGCTAGATCGATTTATCACTCCCGAAACCCGCTGCATACTAAATTTCATGAAAATCCTTGGAGCAGATTTCGAGATTCTGATTATAATATAAACAATAATTGCTCGTTTAAAGGATAGATGGATATTTACTATAAAGTGACATATGAGAATTTATATTGGCAGTCGCCAACCGGCGACGACGACGTTCAGTGAGTCTTTACGATCCGTTTACGTTGAATACCATGATATCTTTAATTGAACTCCATCACATAAAATTGGTATATACCGAGATATTTTTGGCATGGAACTCAATTTCCTTAAGACGTCATATGTATTACCTACTTAATAACCCTTCTCTTAGTTGAATGGTTTTCTTGTCCGCTCAAAGTTCTCATTTAGAAACACTTGAATTCAATCATCATCGAAGCGTTAGTCCCGATTGCATCCGAAGCGTGCATTTTAGAGAAAGGTGTTGACTCTTCTCCTGATGTGGTTTAGTTTTGACGGTAGTATTAATTGCCGTGTGACGCACCAACCTCAAGAAGAACGTCGTCCGCTAATCACCAGGTTTACCGGCTCGCTGATGAGGATGACTTGGGCCCCGATTGTCTTGATTGGGGATGGGGTCATTACACCTAAGTTTTATAAATGATGTTTGTTTGTTCATATTTTACGTGCGGCCTACGATCAACAATACCAACTGTGCGGCAGCACCGTTTTTCCGATTGCGATAACATTTTGTCAACATATTACTTGCACTTGCGTGAAGGTTGAACCCGGTAGAGGCCGATGCAATCGAATTTTTAAGAAATTTTCTCGTGTAAGGCTGTGATGAGGCAACTAGTCTATACTATTATATAAATGTAAATTAGTTGTCTCTGTACATTGAGATATTTAAAAAAAACTTGGGTTTATGTTAAATGAACGATTCTAAACACAAAAATATTTTTGTAGTGGAACCGGAGTAGTTATGAGCAAGAAACAATAACCGACCTCTGCGCGGGTGGAGCTGCGGGCATAGCTATTATCAATAAAATGATATTCTTTAGTATTATTGAGGTCAATTTGAAGTCACGTGTGTTTACTGTGATATTATTAGCCCAGATATTTAAATGTGTCACATTCAGTATATAATCATCATATATGGAATTTGATTATGTACATGTCCTCATAACATATCGTTACAAAAGAGAAACGAATACTTTGTAATTAACATTACGATCATTATTTATTTAAACAATTCATTTGTTAACCAAACTATCTTCACCTTCAAACTTCAATCAGCTGGTTTAGCTGATTGACGGACGAGGCTCTAGTGCAGGCGTTCTTCTAGGAGTTGTGGGGTCAATGGAAGTTCCCCGACAGATAACCATCAATTTAGTGGCTTATGCCATTACCATTCACAAGTCTCAAAGAAGTACTTTGGATAAGGCTGTAGTGGATATTGGTAACAGCGAATTCGGCCTTGGACTAACTTACCGCAATATCACAAGGACTTTTTCTAACGGTGATAATTCCTCAATGGCTAGTCCGAATTTAGTTTTTATTTTTTTGTCTTGTGTATATGAAATATGAACAAATTACTTAATTTAATACCAATTGCATGAATGAGGCTTTTTTGTTTGTTCAGATTTTAATTTTGTTTTCCGGTGATTCCTCCGTGGTACTTTTGATTTTTGATTTTCTTAGCCTATAACCTTCACCCTCATATGCTGTGTATATGCCAAATTTGATCTAAATCGGTTGAGTGGTTTAAGAGGAGTTAGCGAACAACCGAAATACATGAGTCGTCTAAGAGAGAGCTTCACTCTTTCAGAGCTTCGCTCAACCAATTATGAAAAGAAGAGTAGTATCCACTCTATTCTGCCCGCATGTAAATTTTTTATCTATAAAATAAAAAGTAACATTGTGTTTCTTCAGATTATAACCTGCTAACGACTGGTGTTCCGGCTCCGCACGGCATAAAATTTGTATTATTTGACGACTTTAGGTATTTTTGGCATAGTAAAGTTGCTACTTTACGCCACAGCGAGGCGCTTGCGGTCCACGTCCAGTGTATTGCGTCAATATACAGAAAATCAACGAAGGTTAACTTAAGGTGGTGTTGTAGTATCAACACTGTTATTTACATAAAAGATCTTCTAGTTGCACTTTAGATAAAGGGAATAAATAATTATAATATTGTAATCGCTCCCGTTAAAGCTTATATGAATCAAACTATGAAAAAGAGCGATAGAAGAGTGGACACCGAGCGCCAAACTGCAAGATCTTGATGGGGCCTCATATACCCATATGGCCCCCTAAAACCATGGGGGGCCATAGACTAATAGACCACACCCACCGTACACCCATGGGGCCCCATACATATATGTAACCCATGCCCATGGGGCCCATTATGACTCGATTGCGGCGCCGGTCGTCTAATATATTGCAACAAACTAACGCAAAACAATATCAACACATATACATATTAACTTTTCTCTTGAATCGCTCAATCTATTGGTGAAAACTGCACACTGAAAAATCCATTGAGTAGTTTAGAAAATCAGGGCCGGGACAAACAACAGACGTAACGCACAGACGCAACTTTCAGTTCCATACGAAATGTATAGAAACGTCGCCATACAAAACAATCAGATAAGGCGAGGCGGGGGCGAGACACGAACACGACGTTTTACACGACTGTGTCCTATCCTGAAACATACTGAAGTGATGAAACGCGGATAAGACGTCACGGCGCGGGCGCGTCAGGGTGCGCAGTGGAAGGGTTATTTTGAACATGTGACAACCCGCGCGCCCGCGCAGCAAAGCTAAATGTGAGAAACGTCTTCACACCTTGTCCGTTCTCCGTCTGATTGGTATACTTTAATAGCGGATACGTCTACGACTTCGTCTGTGCCATGCCCGCGTCTGTTCTGTTTGTCCCGTCCATAAGCGTAGAGGCCGAGAAGCAACTTCGTTTTATACTATGTGAAGATTTCTATGCCAAATTTTAAGAAATGTTGTTTTAGCGGTCCAGAAGTCTAAAGGAAGCAGACTGATAGTCAGACAGACAGAATTACTTTCATATTTATAATATTACTAAGAATATTAGCATGTATAAAGTGATCCGTTTCTCTATAACCGCAAATACATTATATATGACTCACACCCTGTGATCTCAATCTTAAGACCTTGCTCTAATTTATTTATCTAGAAGGTCCTCCTCGTAATATATTATCATCCTACTCTTATTATTCTTAAATCAAAATAGGTATTTATTACTGGACTCCGCCATGGGACCTGGAGGCGAGGGCCCTTTCGCAACTGTACCAGTGGCGAAAGGAGGCGCGGGGGAGTAGGGACGGAACCCCGAGCCTCGAGAAATCGAAGCCGTGCTGTGCCAGCTCCGCCAGGCCATCGTGGTGGAGTGGAAGGAACGACTTGGGCGACCAAACGCAGGGCACGCCGCAATAGCGGCGGTAAGGTCCACCATGGAGGATTGGCTTGAGAGGCGACACGGAAGCTTCTCATACCGACTGACGCAGGTGATCTCCAGTAAGAGGAACTTCGGGGACCACCTGCATCGGATCAGGAGCCAACGTCTGAGTGCCATCACTGCGACGCGAGCGAGGACTCGGGGCTGCACACGCTGGTAGACTGCCCGGTGTGGCAGCCATCGGGGTGGGAGTCCTCTTGCTCGGCAGCATGATTGCGGCAATGGCGCAGAGCGCAAGCGCGTGGGCCGCCGCCACGTCCTTCTGCGAGCATGTAATGCGCACTCGGGAGCTTTAGAACTCTCCCGGCCCGCCCGCCGGGCCCTCCGAGCCCACAACATGCTCACCGCGCGTCGCAGGTGACTCAGGCGCCGGAGGTCGCTCCTCCGTCCTCCATGAGCGCAGGCCTGGGGACGGTGGGGCGACTAGCGCCCCTCCCCCAAACCGGGGCAAGACGGGGGCAACGTGGTTTCCAAACCCGAGGGGGCCATCTCGAAACCGGAGAAACCGCCGGCGGGGGGGTATCCGAGGGGATTTCCGCACGAAACAAAAGGTATTTATTACTAAAACTACATTAACATAACTTCATGTCGGTATCCCCGAAGGGGTAGGCAGAGATTTATTACGCACCCACTTAAGGAAATATCTCATTTTGAACGAAATACCTACCTATCTATAGCACTTATCCTAACCTACCTTAAGCACCTGATAACTGACAAGATAGCAGGTATGCATACACTCAATGTTCATGCCTACACTACTTTATCCCATACATTTTATCCTTGTAAAAATACGTGACTTCGGGCGATAGTGGGATTCTAGACCAATAGTAGGTATAAAGATAGATATTAAGTCAACTAAATATGATTAATGATGTATATATATACTAGATACTGGGATCTATAGTCACTATTAGATATATGACAAGGTCAATAAAATGAATACAACACACAATGTGATCATTACCACAATTTACTGTATTACCTATGTTACACTGTAGTTTTTGATGAAATAAATTATCTTATGTTATTAAAACTCAAATTCGCAAATGACCCTCGAAAATTAGCTAAAAGAGTTCGCATTTAAAGTAATGCGCCTGTCATTAATACAAATTTTATTTAGCGCCTGTTTGAGTAATTGCTATTACTAAAAATTTGGTATCTGTCCATAAATTAAACATTTAAGTACATAAATTTGCCTGTGAATAAACTCTTAAATCTTAGTACAGTCGTTTATGCTTTTTTGAACTCTATTTTAAAGCCAATCAACAGTTATCAAGATAGACGAAACGAAATTGGTTTGGAATTGCTCAATTATCGAGACACACCTAGGTGAAATTGCTTCAACACAAGGGTGAAAATTGGACTTTTTATTGTTTATGAAGTACTAATTAATTTTCTTTTTTCAAATTATGTTTCTTTTACGGCTTTACATATTCAAATGATTAAGATCTAGTCTAGGCGCAGGGTCTTCTTTTTGTATTGGAGGAACATCACGCCAATTCTTTCCATACCGATAAGATCGATGTTCTATAAATACATCCCATCATCCCGGAGCCCAGGGTCCACTTACTCCACCTCGTTTTGGTTTGGCTTTTATGGGAGACTGCCTGAACTCCCAACTCCGAGAGGAAAGCCTAGGCCATAGCCTCGTCCGTCAAACAGCAGGTTATTGCCCTGAGGTTGGCTTGGTCCCAAAGCTCCCTATACACCCCTAAACTCTATAAATCATTATGACGAGGAATATGTCCTGCGAAAATTAGAAGATCAATGAAAGGTCTAATCAATTAAAGTTGATGTAATGATTATTTTTAGATTTAATTAGGTGTTTATTTAATTGTAGTGATATCAGCATAACATTTTAAAAAGATTATGACACCTGTGTTCATAAATAAATAGTAAAAATTGACATTAAACTTATGTTGAGTTTCCGCAGAAACTTACTGGAAGAATTCTTATTTTAGCCGAGTCCACGATTCTAATTAATTTATTAATCAAAAAATTGCGTGTTGTGTCAGTCTTACTCTAACCTATTACAATTACCAAGACCAAAACGCTATCTAGACTTCTCAAAAAAATGAAATCTTAGAATAGGGTATTAAAAATACAAAGTTTCTACAAAGTTCATTTTCATTACAAAGCTGTCAGCAAGTTGGTTACGCGGCACTGAAAAAGAAAAACAAAAATAGTAAATATATATAATTTACTAAATTGGACCAATTAATTCGATGAAGGACCACGCTATTTCGAAATTAGGGACCAGCAGGCAGCTGTGGGTGCATATTGTGTAACTCTTGTCGCAAGAGTGTAATTTTTACATTCATGTAAATGCTTCATGTAAATGCCTCGCTTTCTATTTCGTGCGGTTCCGATGAGCTAGAGACTTAATAATTTGAACATAGCATAGAACTCGATGCTAGTGCAATAGATATATAATACTCGTAATATAAAGGCTGTGTTACTCTCTTACCTTTAAAATAGGGTTTCTCAAAATGGGTAGGTAATTCATTGCTTTCACAGAAACCGATGATTTTCCTTTTGTCCTCTATGATTTCGTATGAGAGGATTTTCACATATCTGATTATGATAAATATGAAATACAGGAATCGACTGTGCACTAAATCTTAATAGCTGAACTTGAGTAAAATACTAGGTCTGCAAGAATCGCTGCTTGCAATGTTGAGCTGAGTGAGACATAGTGAATCAGATTTTGAAAATTTTGAACAGTGATCATTCCTCCGTGGCAAGTCCGATTTTGTAAATTCTTTTTGAAAGTCACAACTCTGGACATGCTTTCTGAGCGTGTAAAGTTTGGTCACAGTGTCTCGAGCGGTTATTATGGTTGGTATGGAGGTTAATTCCATCTGGAATTTTTTTAACGGTGATTATTCCTCTGTGGTAGCATAATTTTATTTTTTCAAAATATATCCATAAACCTTCCTCTGATTGACCTCTTTAATCATGCCAAATTTGGTTCTGATTGAATTAGTAGTTTAGGAGGTGACCTGTGACAAAGAAAATCCTGAAGTCTGGTATGAGGAGCTTTCGCTCGACTTCGTCTCACTCAGCTCAAAAATTGTTTCAGGCATCGACTCCATTACCGTTAACGTACATACATACATACATACATACATACATACATACATACATACATACATACATACATACATACATACATACATACATACATACTCACAAACTTTCGCGTTTATATTAGTAGGATTTTGTGTAACTTTTTGGTTTCTACCTGTATTAGGTAATTTAAAAATGGTATGATAATTTTAAATGTTACTTACTTACTTGATAATCCTACTAATATTACTAATATTATCCCACCGTCTTGAACCGACCAAAACCGGACGGGCGTGCATCTCGGGTCTATAATGTCGGGGTGTAAGGTGGCCAACTAAGGCAATTCTTTTTTTTTAACTTAATTCTAAGGCGGAACGAAGTTTGACAGGTCAGCTGTGTGAGTTCATCTATATAATGGTTGGGGAATCTTCTGAGCCACTCACTGCACTTCTCTACGACCTCTGTGGCGTAGCGGTAGTGCATTCGACTGCTAAGCCAAAGGTCGCGGGTTCGATTCCCGCTCAGTGCAAATATGTATATTTGCATTGGTCTGGATGTTTCTATGTATAATATGTATTTATTTACAAAAAAAAAAAGTATTTAAGTATATTTATCCGCATTCTAGAACCCATATGACAAGCTCTGCTTAGTTTGGGTCTAGATGGCGTTGTGTACTTTGTCGTACCATATTTATTTATTTATTTATTTACTTATTGGAAAAAATATTTCACCGTTTGAATTTGTCCATCAAGAATAATGTGCCTTCGGGGATAATTATCCCCGATAGACTTGTCTATATAGTTATCTTTATATATATATTTCTTGTGTGTGTGTGTATGTCACTGAACTCCTGTATCTTTGTTGCTCTTTTACGCAAATACTGCTGAACGGATCTGGTTGAAATTTGGCACACGGATAGATTATAGTCCGGAATAACACATAGGCTATAGTTATGCCGGGAATAGGTTCACATGGGTTGTGGAAACGAGATCACAATTCTACGCGAGCGGAGCCGCGGGCAACAGGTAGTCATGCATAAAACAAAATGAAGCAATCACCGCGTTCAATAACTCTTAACTTAGTATCTTTACGTTACCGTAGAACTAAACAGGTGAACCTCGACCGATCCAAAATGCATAATTACAGGGCGTACGATGAATGCACATCGCGGGAAATGTCCTTGATGATGAAGTTATACCATCTTTTTTTTATCCCACTAGGTGGCAGACAAGCACACGGACCACCTGATGGGAAGCGGTCATCGTGGCCTATGGAAATGTACAACACCAACATCTTCTAATGCCCTTCTTGAAGAACTCCATATCGTATTCGCTTGGGTAAACCACAGCAGGGGGATCAGTTCACAGTCTAAACGTGCGCAGAATGAAATTCCTTTCATGCCTCACTGTGCGCACCGTTTTCGGTTGCAACATGTGAGGATGAATTCCCTGTCTGTGGCAAGTGGAGCATCATGGAGTCTTTGGTTATACATAATGCAAGTCGTAGTCGGTAGCTTAGTGTTTAAAGAGTCAGCCTTACGATCGATAGTTCCCGGGTTCCAATCCTGGCCAATATACTACCAACGTGAACCCACAGGAAGGAAGTTGTTAGGAACACAAGTAATTAAGCTTAGCTGGAGGGGTTAACGGAAATATTAGTAATTTCGCTTACTATTAGATACTCTTAAAAATACATTGTTTCAATTACAACTACATTATATCAGGCTAAGCGGAAACGAAGGTGTCGACAAAATTAAGTTGACTTCAAACAAATTTCGACTCGAAATATGATTATAACGCAATCTACTTATCTATCTGGCAATTGCACACATTGCCCCTCTGTACCCGCGCGGGCTCGCAACCTGTAACTACCCACTGACTGTTACCAGGTAGTCCAAGTCCTACAATGTACAATACAATATTCTACAGACAAATTACTCAGAATATGAGGTAAGGGTCGAGAGAGGACGGGTTAGGTCACCCGCTACATTAGTGAGGTCTTTGAGCAGGTTTTGATGACCGCAGTGCTTGTGTCTTAAGTATGTAGTATCAAGAGATTCATAAATATTGTATAACTAAATGGGAATATTATTATAAGTACAGGTAACATTCCATATTAAATGGAAGATATCCAGTAAAATCCTATAAACTGGTTTTACCATACTGCCGGCTAAAAGCAGCTAAGTGAGAGCCAGAGCTGAAAAATGAGGCCATATTTTAAAACATATGCTAGTATATTCTACAAATCTGCAATTAAATTGGCATGTATGAGATAATGGATATTTTTTGAGCATTTACGTGAATAAATTTGCTAATATATGTCGTTAATATATATATTTTGTCGGAAGTTTACGGGAATGTCACACATTGCAATAAAACTATTTTTAACGGATTGATGTTATTTTGTATTTTACATTGATCCCAAAGTTTCGGTTGCTTTTCAGCAGCCTTGGTCACGGGGGATAAAATAACATCAAATAAATCGCGATAGAATCTGTTAAAAATAGTTTTATTTCAATATAAATATTTTTTTAAAGTTAAGATGTGAAAATTGATGACTCTTTACCGCCTTTTAGGTTGAGGACGGCAGCACAGTATTACCATCATTTTTGGCATGAGTCGTCTACACAATTTTACGAGGGTCAAACTGAAAGTTCTTAGAACTGGCCACTTATAAACAATATAATAAAAAAATAATTCTAAAATTTGAAAATAGAACTCTTTGCCAATATTACTGAGTATATATTTCATTCATTTATCATTTGTTTTACGATTTGGCGGCAAATTGAAAATTGTCTGTGTCACGTTAACATGAATTTAACACGAGAAAATTTTCGTGCAATGATTTTTTATGACTTTCGATGTCATTTAAGTCAACAAGAAAGTTATGATAGACTACGATTGGCCTTTCACGATGAAGCCCTATCTCGTGCGACTGTTTACAACTGGTTTAATGAGTTTAAACGTGGTCGCACTAATCTCACTGATGATTTACGTGAGGGACGGCCTTCTACGGCGACGACTGAAAATAACATCTGTGTTGTGCGGCGTATGATAGAGACTGACAAAAGAGTGACCTATCAGCAGATTCGGACAAGCTTAGGCATCGGTATGAGTCAAGTGCACAAAATCCTCCACGAACATTTAGCGGTCAGGAAGCTTTGCGCCCGGTGGATACCTCATAATTTGACTGAGGCTCAAAAACTCCATCGTGTGTATTGGTGCCGTAAAATGATTGAAAGATTTAACGGAGGTGACTCTAATGCTATGTTCGACATACTAACAGGTGACGAAAGCTGGATTTACTGTTATGATCCTGAAACAAAAAGACAATCTGCTCAGTGGGTGTTTCCTTTCGAGGAGTTGCCAACTAAAGTGAAGAGAGATCGAAGTGCGGGAAAAAAAATGGTGGCCTCGTTCTTTGGAAGGATAGGTCATTTCGTAACAATTGTGTTAGAGGATCAAAAAACAGTTTCTGCAGAATGGTACACTACCAATTGTTTGCCACTTGTCTTGGAAAAAGTTCGAGAGAAACGACCTCGCAGTAGGATCCTCCTTCACCACGACAACGCCTCGTCGCACACCGCCAAGCGAACGATCGACTATTTGGCGACATCAAACGTTGAATTACTGGGTCACCCGCCGTATAGCCCCGACCTCGCGCCTTGTGATTTTTATTTATTTCCAAAAATTAAAGAAAAACTTAAAGGAAAGCGGTTTATGAATGCTGAAGAAGCGGTGGCTGCGTATCGCGATGCCATTGAAGAGACCCCTAAGGACGAGTGGGCAAAGTGCTTTTCCCAGTGGTTCCATCGCATGCAGCGGTGTATTGACGTGAATGGACAATATTTTGAAAAGATATAATAAAACTAATAACTGGCTAATGTAATCAGTTTTTGATTTTCTAAGAACTTTCAGTTTGACCCTCGTACTTTAATGATAATTTAGTTGCGTACGGGTTCACTAATAGATATATATTTAGAATGTTCACTGTGCTAACCTATCCCACCAAGATCTACAAAGCCCAAGCCAACGTTACCTGTAAGCCGGTACAACTGCTGATTAACGGACTCTGGCGCAGGCTTTCATCTCGAGGTTGGATTAAGGAGGAGAAGGAGTAAGGGGACCTCGGACTCCGGGAGCCTCGGATGTAATCAGGAACAACGCTAAGATAATGATGATGTACTTATGATATCTAGTAACTATATACATGAAATGTAAAAAGATTATTAAAGAATTTCAATACAAATAAAGTCTTCAAAACACACAGACAGATGTTTATTTGTCTCAAACAGGAAGTTCCGATATTAAATACGGACTAAGGGGATCACATATTGATAAAACCACTGATGTATCGCTAAGCTTTGCATATATTTTTCAATTTAGTCGTCACTCAAAATATAGTATTGGTATTTATTTTAATACGTCTAATTAGTAGGTTTTTTTTAGAAATTTGTAAAATAGTCATATTTTTAAGTTAAGCTGTACACACACGATGGAGCGTGAATTCAAAAAAAAAAACGCTCAAAATTCTTTATATCTTCAGTACTACGCCTGTCTTTGTTTTCGGGAGCGTTTCCCTAACACCCCGTATATACACTCGGATGCAATGAAATCGCACATGTGACTTTTTTATGCAAAATATTCATTATTATTCTTTTAATAAGGAAATTCTATTATTTTTTAATATGGAATTAAAGCTTGTTTCAATACCTATTAGTATTCAATGATACCATATAAACCGTTATAAATTTACCCTACTCCAAAAAAAACATCAACAACAAATTCAAATTTATTAAAAGGTGAGGCAATTAATGATTAATTAAAAAAAAAAACAAATTTTAATAAAAATATCATTATTAATAAGAAGTGATCTGGTCCGAATTATCGCTCGACACCGGTTTTCCATCGACTCTATCAAGTACTTGATAGAGTCTTGTGGGATAGCATCCCATTCCTACTTGAGTGCAGTTTGTAGCTCCAACACTGGGTAAATCTTTCGTAGGCCTTCTATAGACCCGTCCTCATCCCTCATTACCATAAAGACATATCCTAGACTCCTATGGGAACAGTACTGCTCTCCATTGGTCGACTGTCCAGTCCACATGTTCCTGTGCAAATCGAAGACGGGCCTGGCGGTGAGCTGGCGTCAATTTAGAGCCGTTTGCTGGCCTATGCGCAGTCAGGCCGCCTTCTTCTGACCGTCCACCGGCTGACTTCTACTTCACGCACCTCTTGGAGATGATGTGCAAGATCAATGGCAGTCGCACGACAATTTCGTAAAGCCGCAGTAACTAGAAATCGGTTGTCGCACTGAGATGTAGCTCTGGCTCGACCAGATCCTCATCGTCGTTCAAAGCCACCAGTCTCCCGATAGCGCTGGTATACACGAAGAACTGAATATCGGCTGATATTCCGCTGTCGAGCTACAGCACTCTGGTTCTGGCAACGACTTGAGCGGCTTTTTCCGGAGTAGTATCCATTTTCTTCTGATAAATGCAGCTGTATTCACTGAACGTCCTTTCCTGCTTCCTATTCCTGATGACTTTTGACTCAAAACATACCTTTTTATACCTGCAATTAATCTGGCAAACCAAAAAGAGTAATTTTCGGGTTATTTGTTGTCTTTACTTTTTGGCAACAGGATAAACTTATAACGGCTGATTTTGGTATCATTGAATAGGTATTGAAACAAGCTTTAATTCTATATTAAAAAATAATAGAATGTCCTTATTAAAAGAATAATAATTAATATTTTGCAAAAAAAAGTCACATGTGCGATTTCATTGCACCCGAGTGAACGTACTATTTTATTTTATCATACATGGATATCCAAAATATAAGATAATGAATACGTTGTATTCTCTGAAAATCGAAGATGTAGCGATCAATGTTTGGTTGTGTGTCGCATTTTATGCAAACTGTCAACTTATAGCTTGCCCTTGTGCGAAGGTTATAAGAATAGTCAGTACGTTATTATCTTGTATCTAAAGCTCGGCCACCTGCGCTGCAATCGGTTTATAGGATTTTTCCGCGCGAAGCTGGGACGAATCAGCTAGCAAGAAATAATTATCACTTGAATTAGAAATAAATAAAGTCACAATTCGAACTAACAATAAAAAAATAGTTAAAAATTTATGATATCACTATATGCAAAACACAATAAGATATACAAAGTATTGAAAAGTAACTTCTATAATAAATACAAAAAACCGGCCAAGTGCGAGTCGGACTCGCCCATGAAGGGTTCCGTAGCAACAAGTAAAAGTAAAAGTTAAAAATTTATGTGAGTTGATTGAATGAAAGGTAAATTGCGGTTTACGCTTTATGACGTATTAAAAAAAACTACTTACTAGATCTCGTTCAAACCAATTTTCGGTGGAAGTTTACATGGTAATGTACATTTTTTTTAGTTTTATCATATTATTTTAGAAGTTACAAGGGGGGGGGGGGGGAGACGCATTTTACCACTTTGGAAGTGTCTTTCACGCAAACTATTTAGTTTAGGAAACAATGATATTAGAAACATAAATATCATTTTTGAAGACCTATCTATAGAGGTATGATGAACACGTATGGGCTTGATGAAAAAAAAATTTTTAGTTTCAGTTCTAAGTATGGGCAACCCCCAAAACTTATTGTTTTTTTCTCTTTTTGTGTGAAAATCTTAATGCGTTCACAGAATACATCTACTTACCAAGTAACAGCATAGTTTTTTATAGTTTAGGAAAAAAGTGGCTGTGACATACGGACGGACAGACAGACAGACATGACGAATCTATAAGGGTTCCGTTTTTAGCCATTTGGCTCCGGAACCCTAAAAATTGAGATAAACTAAGCGTTAATAATACTGTGTGTTATTAATATGCCAACTCTACTGCTTATACTTCTAATGATATCTCGCCGGGTTTTACTTGGAAATAGATTCTAGAAAGATATTTGTGAACATTCGGTTAATACATAATTTCGAGGGAACGAACAAAGCGATGTATACGAAAAGACGTCCGGAAAATGTTAGTAAAAATTCATTAATTCGGTCGTAAGTAGAAAAGTGAACCGTTCGTATTTACAAAGCCCGCTTTTGGGAGCCTGCATCCCTCCTCGTGTGGTTTAGACCGGGTCTTTGTGCGGTCACCGGATATAACCCTCGCCGTACCGTAGTAGCTTATTATCGCTCAAAACACGTTTGACTTTTGACCCTTGCATGTAATTATTACGACATCCGTAATTATTGACTCGTTTAATCACGTTTGCTATGAATAAAGTTTTAAGCTGAAGAATGCTTAACTTATTTGGTAACCTGATATTGTTTTTCGTATTATTTGGATGACGAAACTTTGCAGTTACTACAAAATGTGAGGAGGTAGGTTATAGAAAGGTAAACGTGAGAGGGTGCTAGATTGACTTGCATATGAAAAGCAACTTTGATAGACTTGACATGAAATTTGGTAGGGGAGAAGAAAGGGTTGCCAATTGATCGGTAACTGTCAACTAGTGGTATGCAACAGGCTGAACTGATTAATCTATATAACTAAAACAATGACTTCGTTTCTATATATAACATCATCATTTTGAAATAATATTCTATACTATTACTAGAAAACAACTGATTAACGCAAGTTGTATGTAAATAGCTCAATGGGGTAAATCTTGTCCCATTGCATGTTCAGTGATTTTATATAATGTGTATGACCTATATTCCTCCGATAAACTGTTAATGACACCTATAGCGTTGACGCGACACCTAAAGGGGTGATGTCAGAAAGCGATTAATAGGTCGTCTGGCCACGTCTGGGGTGCACCGCGATGGTCTAGCGACCGGAAGCGACTCGCACCGAATAATCGCATCGATCGCCAAAAAACTAACCCACATACGCACTGGCAGCGTAGCTGGAATTATTAATCGCGAGGAGTAAGGGGGCAAGGCGGGCGCTGAGGGTGGGTGCGGCTCGCGCGCAAGCGCGGGCGTGCGGCGGGCACTTCGCGAGAAAGGCTCGCGCGCCTCGGCCGCGTCCTGACGCCGTCGGCGTCACGATGCGCGAGCAGCCGGCCCCGCGGCCGCTCCCGCAAGCGCCGCGCTAACCTGCACCCATGCAGTGGCGAAAACTTACCAGGTTGAAGTCTTCGCCGGGCGGACAGTCGCGCGCTCGGAGGATGCTCTGCTGCGGCCGCAGGAAGGTATGCGATCCGATCGATAGCGCGCGCCGAAACCGTCGCCCCTCCCGGCCCGGACGCCGACGCCGTTTCGTTACGCCGTTCGACGACCCCGCTTTCTAATGCTTCTCTAAATCATAATTCTCCTTCTTTTTCATCTTTCTTTTGCTTTATATACGTCAGGAGAAATTGTTTCCATGCAGGTTTCTGTTATCAAATCAAGTTATTCCAGTCCCAACAAACCTATTCGTATGCTCCGGTTTCGGCGGCTAAAGTGCAAGATCAGCTTATACTATTGTATTCTGATGATTGTGATTATGTGAAATCATGATGTTAACTAACAATTTATTTGGTCCAACAGCTGCTGTGCTCTCTATGTTTTTTAAGAAATTAATGAAGTTTTGTTGAAGGGCGGGTAGGTAATCAATCTGTAGGTCATATGAATGTAGGTCGTCGAATCGATCTCTATTCAAGGCAATCGACTATTGTAGAGCGATAAGAGACAATAATAGATGGTATATTTTTTTAGACATGACTTAAATAGTTGAAAAGCTTAATTCTAAAATAAATGTTATGCTTAATACAGTATAAGTTATTTCTGTTCTATATTGTACCAAGTTAATTATTTGCTATAAAACTAGCATAACATAACTTCATGTACCCGGTAGATGGCAATAGGCTCGCCCCCTATTACAGTGGGACCTTAACATAACTGGCGAATCGTGGGTGTGTAATACACCTCTGCCTACCCCTTCGGGGATACAGGCGTTATGTTATGTTAAAACTAGATACTATCTAATATCTAGGCGTGTTGTGCCGCTGTAGGTAGGTTAGTCGGTACTAGCAGCATCTCGCCATCTTGTCTAAAGACACTACTTATTACTAAAAGCTGTAGTAGTAGGTACATATATACACAGTTTCAGTGAAATATTTCTGTTACCCAATTAGAGGTGGAATTATCCCTATATGTTGTTTCGGGTAAATTCCTGCGGGATTAGTAACAAATTAGTATTCTATATGAGAGGAGACTCGTTAGTTTGTTTAATTAGATAAATATTTTGCTCATTTTACGGGCATGTTTTAAATCAACAACATATGAGCCCATTTATTTTGAAACGAACTAAAAATTAGTCTAAGAATTAGTTAAACAACTAGTACCCACTTATGCTAACTGTACCTATAAATAGAACCTCCTCTTATTTTTTAAGTCGGTTTAGAGAAGTGTACATTTATAATGTCAGTATTGTATGGTCTTCCTGAACGAACTTTTTACGGAATTTGTTTCTTAATCATCATCAAAGTAATTTTTCAAAATCAAATAATAACGCGTGTAAAAATCTGTCAATTTGGTCCTGTCAATTCTTTTAAATTGACAGCTTTTGTCAGTCCAAGTTAATCGTTATTATAATATACAAATTTATTTTACTGTCGTATACAATTTAGTGTCACAAATTATTACATTTCAATGTGTAGCATAATACGTTGTAGAAAGTATACTATTTATTAATAAGTGAACATTATATATGAGTATCTCAATTGACGGCCTCTGTGGCGTAGCGGTAGTGCATTCGACTGCTACGGCAGGGGGCGTGGGTTCGATTCCCGCTCAGTGCAAATATTTGTATGCATGAATATGTCTATTTGCATTGGTCTGGGTGTTTCTATGTATAATTATTGTATGTTTTTACAAAAAAAAGTATATAAGTATCCGCATTCTGGAACCCATAATACAAGATAGTTAAACTATGCTTAATTTGGGTCTAGAAAGCGCTGTGTAGAATTTGATTGATTGATGTTGATTCTTTGTTATCTTGATTAGTTCACATCATCCCTCATTGAACTCACAGCATCACTCATTTACTTAATTAACTCAAAGTATCACTCATTTACTTAATTAACTCATAGCATCACTCATTTGATTACAACAGCATTACCTTGGAATTTAACAAGCCACACAAGGTATCCGAGCCTTAAAAGAAAGTTATATTTCACAAGTCATCAGCCTCCGACCCTTTTCCCAACTCAGTTGGGGTCGGCTTTTCAGTCTATCTACGAAGTGGCTGAACTTCGATATTTTCCGTGAAGCGGCTGCCATCTTTTTTTTTTTTATATTTAGGACACGTCAATTTGACTTCACCTCGCCTGATGGTAAGCTGAAGGTAAAGTCTCAGGAAAGAGGGTCACCATTACTTACACGTACCATGTTAACAATGGTGGCACTCAGCTTGACGGCCTCATCAGAATAGGATTGTCGTCGCAGCACCGTGTGACACCCGCCGGTCCCACTAGTGCTGCGACCACAACCCCCCTGCCCGGCTATGCACTTGCTGACCCCTGAACGCAATCAAACTGAAATTGGATTACTATGGAGAGTTTTTCGCAATCGTGCACGGTACGTGCACCTACCCGGCCGAATTTTGTGACAAATTTGTGTCATCAAATTTCTACCACAACCCATTTTTGATATCGAAGTTCTTTAGTTAGACCAGTTGTCGGACTTTTTAGGGCCCCAACTACCCGTAACGACTGCACCAACAAAAGTGTAATGTCATTTGCTGCTTAGAAATAAATCATCATCATCATCAAATAATCTCGTTTGCCTTCGAACCCGCTTACTCCGGTGTAGCAGTTTACCGCCACGCCACAGAAGTCATAGCGATCATGATTGTATAGCGAAGGCGCCCTAAGCCCATACACTGTCTTGTATAGATAAATATATTATATACCTCTTGGTACAGTTACAGACAACGAAAAAATGACTTTGAATACATTAGTCAATAATACTTTACTTACAAACTAGCAACCCGCCCTCGCTTCGCTTCGGTTTATATGAGCTTCTTTTTTAACTAAAGCTATCGTAATTTACACATAACTAACATGCCTATGTCTCATCGGGGAAGATATACCTATCAAATGTTAAAAGATTTTTTCCAATAAGTGCAGTGGTTCTGAAGATTACCCCAAACATTATATAAACAAGATATTGTCGGAAGTTTACGCGAACGTCACACATTGAAATAAAACTATTTTTAACGGATTCTATCGCGGTTTATTTGATGTTATTTTATTTTTTACATTGATCCAGATGTTTCGGTTGCTTTTCAGCAGCCATGGTCACGGGGAAACCATGACCTTGGCTGCTGAAAAGCAACCGAAACGTCGGGATCCAAAAGTAAAATAAAATATAAAATAACATCAAATAAACCGCGATAGAATCCGTTACAAATAGTTTTATTTGAATTATATAAACAATTTACAAAATTCGGCCTCTCTCGTAATATTAGTATAGATGAGAGTTCGGTATTGATTCTTTGAGAGCTCTATTTTTAACTATTTGACAGTGTGAGAAATACAACACAATTTAATCTCATATTTGATGAGAAATTCATCAATTTCGACTTTTGGTCAAGTAATTTAGGTTCAAGTGAAAGAAAGAAAGAAAATTGATTTTTTTGGCGGATAAAACACATGCACATAATATTAGGATTAAGGAAAAAACCTAAATAAGAAAAAACAAGAGATAATAATAATACACAAGTCCACACAACAATATTACACTTAAAAATATAGTAAGTGTAAAAAAATGGTGGACCTACAGCTACTCAGACGGCGACCATGTCGTAACACCAAAAAGGTTCGGGGTTTTGCGGCAAGGATATTTTTATTTCGTATCTGTGGTGCTTTTAACATTTTAACAATCTTTTCAAATTTAAGCAGTTCTCAAAATTATACCACCTTAAAACATGAATTAGTTGGTATAAAAAGGAATGAGCCAAAAACTTAACCATCTTAAATATATCGGTTAATACCAATGTGCGTGTTGAAGCACGTTGGCGGCTGGCCAATGCGAATAAGGGCCTTGCTCAAAATATGAATGAATGTGAACATTTAAAAGATAACAGCTGAAGTCGCGTTTCAAAGAAACCTGTGATAAGGATCGTTAGCCATTTTTCATTTTAAATTACCAATTATTATTCCCTAAGGGTCATTCATTACATAATAATACGCAATTTTAATTTAAGGTAATCCAAATTGTATATATAATCGGACTAATTGCTAACACACTTGTTTTCACGAATATTAATAACCTTTTTTTACGCAAGCTACTAAATCGGTTAGTTTTAATCACTTCTTTGGCTTGTGGTCATACTCAACATGATAACAGAACTGACTAAAACCATACGGTGTTCCATTTGGGAGCCTGTTATCAGGCCTTGGAAGGAAATTCCATGGAACCTCAGTAGACCTCTACTAAGAGCAGATAGTCGAACCTTAGAGGGTCAGACTCGCTTCGAACAAGAATTACAGGCATCTTATAAAGTAATAATTTGTCCGTATACGTCACTCGCAGCCCCGATCATGAGGGCCACTGGCTTTTTATAACGTCTATAATAGAGCTTTCTTCTTTTTTTTTCATCCTATCATCAATCCCAATTGCATCCAAAGCTTTTGGAATTGGTTTGTCTCAGCTTTTATAATATATGAGCAGCATCGTCTGCCATTTGACGCCCCAACCCCGAGAGGAAAGTCTGCGTAAAAACCACGTCAGTCGCTCTTCTCCTAATTTAGCAGGTTTACAAAGCTCGTAGAAGAGGTTGGTTTCTTAATGGTGCTTTGCCCACAAAAACTGGTGGATTATTACCAATTAATATGAAGAATAATTATTCTTATAAAAGATAATTGAATGAGAAGTCAAGTCTGTAGTATATAATGCTACATTCTTTATTTGTAATGTAAAAGTTAAAATAAATTTTTAATTTTTTCACCAAATAATATAAATAGTCATGTTAGAGAAATATGAACAATAATTCGTGCCGCTCAAATATCATGTTCAGCTTTTATTCCTCGCGTTTTATGGTAGCTTCAATGTAATGATCTATGACACGAATCACGACTGTTGACTCCACAGTTTTTCTAGTATCTAGTATAAGATATAAGACTTAGCTTTTGAAAGTATAAATCAAGATATGAAAAGGTAGTACTAACTAACTTAGCTTGATTGTAAATTATTTTAACATCCGTAAATATTTTGAGTAATTATTGAATTAGATTTGTAAATATATGGTAGATACACACCTCTTTCCCTTTGGGGTAAGCAGAAACCACATGTTCCCGCTTGCTACGATCCTGACATACACATTAATTAATAAACTTAAAAAAAAAAAATACGATCACAAATAAGTAACAAATAACTAAATTCAAAATGTTATTATTCTCCGAGGTTCGAATTAAAATGAATTTTTCGTGGAAATAACCGGTTCCATAACCCATCATTACAATTTTCTTCAACTTCCCATTTTAAAGAAAATTTAATTGCAGTGATTACTTTAGCCTTATTGAGTATAGTCGCTGAAGATAACTGCTTCAAGACCCTTCAAAAGATAGGCATCAGCAGTATGTTTGTGTATCAGGCTATCAATAGGTACACCGACACTTCCTCTGTTGAAGGCCACAAAAGGTAGGGTCGATCGTGTGCTATTAGGACCAGACAAAGTGTAACGTTGTTAAAGCCAGAATTCGATTAAATCCATTGACCTTACCTTACCATATCGTTGCAGTCAAATTGACAGGCCGACTTAGAATGTTTCATTATACAACCTGTTAGCGATACGCTTTTCAAAAATGTGCCATGAACTCTATAGTGTAGTCAGTAAACTCTATTGATTCAGAGCTAGTAAATACCAAAATCACAAAAACTGTATGTGTATATATACTTATATATATATACTTACTTCTTAATTTTAACGTTTCAATAGGATTGTATTTCATAATTGGTACCTTTGTTTTTAATTACCAACGCAATACCAATCACGTTTAGTCGGTCAATTAAGGTTCCATGTTTGGATAGGGCTAAATTGGACACGAATAATTTATGAAAAATATACGATTACCTAGTAATTGTAGTGGTGGAGTTTGGAAAAATGTTGTAATTGCCTAAGAGGTACTTTTAAAATAAGTAAAATAATAATCATGAAAATTTTCGATTATATTGGAGTAATGTGATTGTATCGGGTGCTATATCATAAATGGGAGAGGCCTATGTCCAGCAGTGGACTGCAATAGGCTAATTGATTGATTGATTGATTATTAGTTATCCACTTCTAAGTTCACGCGGGTAAAATATCTATTTATCCTTGAGTTCTTAAATTATCGGCAACGGCGCTAGCCACTTACCATGAAGTAGACTTAGTGCTTGCTTAGCTACAGTAAACGATATTATATAGGTATAGAAAGTGTTAGACGTTCGAAAAAGTTTTGATAGTAGCCTGTAGTAGTCAAAAAATAGTCAAGAATTCTGGTAACCCTGTAGGGCTATTTTACTACTCCCTTGAAGTATGATAATATTCATAGTCGATGACAAGAGACATAGAGAAATAATAAGAAGAATCCCCTTCGATTCCAAAGTCATTGTTTATACTTCTTTCACCCACCAGATACTACTGTGAGGGTGAAAACAAATATTTATCTAGCTTTGTGTCTCCGTATTTCAATACAAGTATTTATGCGACATTTGCCTTAAAATAAACATGTTGTAGTCCAAATTTTAGTCGTTTACTCTCGTCTTTAAGAAAGCCTACATAAAACAATAAGACTATAATGCACTTAAGTACATGAATAAAAACTTGATTGAGATGTTTTGCCTACGTTCAATTTTCCTTATTGTGTTTATCCATTTAGCGGAATGTTCACATCATCAGTCGACTTACGTTCCCCTTTTTTATGTTGATGATATATGTACGAAGGACTCTATTTTTCACAGACTACCCTTATGTTACAATCAAGATTGCATGTTATTTATATTATTATATAATTATGTTATTTATAAATTGGCCTTAGACCACGACTCCGTTCACGGCGTTGTCAGTTATCGCGGTGCGGATTAATTCGTGGATTAATAGTAGCATATGACCTTCTTAGATCTCAGATCACAGGCATCTTGTAAGTCTAACTAGACCTGCTCCCTTATTCGGCTTGCCCAACCGCAACGCTAACAACCGCGTTCGTATTAACCAACACATTTAAGTTGGTTTAATTTTACGACAGGCGTAAAATTAAACCAACTTAAAAGTGTGTCTTTTATGTTTACGCCCGTAATTAAGTTTGATTACGATCATCAATGACATTTCATACAAAAGCTAACAAAATAGCAGACAGAGAGTGTTACTTCTGAATTTATAATAATATTGTTCCCGCTATAGTGATAGTATTTTGAAAACCTTAGTAGTATTCTTATTTTTGATTCGCGTATTGGGCCCCGAAGTTCTTCAAAGTCCCCGAAGAAGTAGCTGTTGCCTGCGGCTCCGCCCGCCGTGGATGTCGTTTATCGCGCGTATACGAAGAGTCATCCCCTATTTCATTCCCCCACAGCACATTGCACATTGCACAAATGCTTTATAGCACATTCCTTTATTATCAAGTGTCTATAATGATAGAAAGTTTCATGGTGATATCTTTTAAAATCACTAACTTTTATACAAAGTTTCATCCCCTATTGGAACCTTTCAAGCCTCTTTTTGGCGATAAAAGGTAGCCCATGTCTTTTCTCGACTCCCTAGTCCATCTCTGTACCAAATTTCATCAAAATCGGTTCCTGTAGTTTAGGCGTGCAAGCGTAACCGACAGACAGACAGAGCTATTTTTGCATTTATAATATTAGTAGGGATTATCGCTGATATCTCAAAATTTCTGTGATATCAGTACTGTAAGTTCAGCTTATCTATGCTTCGTTTTTGTTTAGGTCTCGTGCTTCCATTGTTTAATCGCTTCCGACCATAACTCCTAGCTTTTGAATAAGTTAGCTATGAAGTACAAAACCGCTTACCTCTCGCTAGGATTTCACGTAAAATTTATTATATTAATAATCCTTTTATTTGTATATATCGTGCCGTATAGATAAGATACTCATAATTATTGCGCTGTTATAATGATGTAATACCTATCTTTTTCACTCCAAATTGCGGCGAACCCTCTATATCGAACGTCGATCTTTACAGTATCGGATGTGGTTAGACCCTAAGCCAAAATTTCAATGATCAAAATACGCGTTTTGAATAAATAATAAACTTTCTAACGGTTGTAGGAACCACTTAACAACTATTTGTGGACAAAACTTGATTATGAAGTGTCGTAGTCAGTTAAGGGTTGATTTACATAGTAATTACGTTAAGGAGTTTAAATACCGCTAAATGGATGCTACTTTATGTCGGTTGAAAAGCTAATGTGACTCAAAGAATCACTTGAGTAACATAATAGCATTGTATTATATAGATATCTATATATTATCGGATGTCTCAGATAATTACAGGATACGGGTGCTTCGGTTGGTATCTGTGGTGCGTCCACCGAGAGACAACGCCGCAGTGCCAGCACTGCGAGAATCCTGGCGTAGACAGGGCGCTCCACGCATTGGTAGAGTGTCCAGCGTGAACGAGTCAACGCCGGGATCTCGTTGCGGTTCTGGGCGTGGACATTCTCTCGCTCGAGACCATGGTGAGAGTCGTGGTCTCTGACGGGAGCAAATGGCACACCGCTGCCTCTTTCTGCGAGCAGGTCCTGCACCCCGAATTCCGCAGTCTGCGGCGAGGACTCTACCGGACACTACCGACTACCGACCTAAATGATCGGGGCCTGAGGACGGCAGTCAGGCGACTCGCCATCGTTACAGAAGCAGGCCAAGACGGATGTGTGTCGGGTGTGTCCTTTCCTACACACGCTGTAAAGTCTAAAAAAGAGGGCTTAACCGGCAATGGACACATGCCGGCAATGGGGTGATACCGTGTGGTTGCAGTCGGTCCGATATTGACACACCCGTCTCATCGTTGGCGCCGACGATGGGGTGGAGCCCATGGAGGACAGGACGTCTTTTATTGGTATTTCTAGTGGTGGTACCAGTTAGGTAACTCAATAATGGCATTTCGAGGATTTCAACTACTCTTTAAAGTTTGCGTTAGGAATAGCTTTATATATAAGAACTCGATAACAAATTTTACAACTATCATAAATGCTAAAGTTCCTATGGATGGATGTTTGTTGTGTAGATGGGATCATTAGTTTGATGAAGCGGCTGGCAACAGCTACAAGATCATTATTCCAGTACTATTTATAATTTTAATTGAAATTAGATGATGAAATACACCTTGTGTTTTATTGCAGCATTCTTTGCTCAAAGATTTTGTCGATATGTTTTTTTTTGTGGAGAAAGTACCAAAGGGCATAATTGGGACTTAACCACTGATGCCCCTGGTGTTGCACACGTCCATAGGCCACGGTAACCGCTTCTCATCAGGTGGGCCGTGAGCTTGTCTGCCACCTGAGTGGTATAAAAAAAAGAAAAGAATCATTAAGCAGGTCATGTGGTTGCTTGCTGCCTTATTAGTACATAAATGATCACTTATGTTGGAAATGTGACTTTTTGATAGTTTCGTTGTCTTCATAGAAACCTTTTATAATAAATAATCTGACTAGAAATAAAATAATATGAATTTGGTACTTCAGAGCACGCATTCTTAAGAGGGAGAGTTAACAAGGGGCATATTTTTATGGGCTTGTGTAAGTAACGGTCCGACATTATTAGTTTATGGCCATCCCCAAAAGTAGGGATATCATGAATTAAACCCGGAGGACTCTGATTTTACTGTCAGCGGTAGATGGCTTTTATTGTGCCCAGGAATAAATAACAAAATCCTATTTTTGATATTTATCTTGTTATTTTATACGTTTTTTTATATGAAAAATTTGCCAGATTTATGTTGTAGATTAAGTAATACTTGGATGTCGATCATCCAAGGACTACTTCATCTACAACATAAATTCTATATTTGCTCATTTTAGGAAAATAACTTAGGTATCCAGATGAGCTTGAAAATGGTTCCTATATATTTATTTGGAAAATTTTGGGTAATACCGAAGAAAGTGTTAAACTATCTAATATAGAGAAAGAACGGTCATCTTCAGTCCCACTACTTAAACTCCTGTACACAAGGATCAACAGAAGTGACCCACGAACACACCGAGTAATGACACTCGGGATGCCTCTGGTAAAGATAAACAGTCTTGGAACCGGCATCAAAATTAATCAGAAGTAAATTGGAGGAGTTGAGAAACACAATAAATCCACTTCCCTCCTTAGCAAACGGGAGACAAAAGACACAAATAGGCAAACTACTTCTGAAAGAGATAAGCACCGCGGACAAATATCACGGGTCCTAAGCTATATTTGTTTGCAATAATATATATGGCAGAAACGTCTGAATGCACGGAAATATACCCCAGTTGATACGAGATCCGTATTATATACCACCCCACTTGTTATCTTTAAACTATTCAACATGTTATTAGCTATTCCTTAGCAAACGGTAGACAAAAGATGCAAATAGGCAAAACTACTTCTGTAAGAGATAAGCACCGCGGACAAATATCACGGGTCCTAAGTGAGCTATATTTGTTTGCAATAATATAACATAACATAACATAACTTCACGCCTGTATCCCCGAAGGGGTAGGCAGAGGTGTATTACACACCCACCCACGATTCGCCAGTTATGTTATGATCCCAATGTAATACGGGGCGAACCTATTGCCATCTACCGGGCATATTATTAAGCGAGCGATAATTAACATTTATTAATGCACACATAACTACGAAAAGTCAGAGGTGTGTGCCCGGGGCGACTGGGGATCGAACTCGAGACCATAATATGTATGGCAGAAACGTCTGAATGCACGGAAATATACCCCAGTTGATACGAGATTCGTATTATATACCGCTCCATTTGTTATCTTTAAACTATTCAACATGTTATTAACTATTCCTTAGCAAACGGGAGACAAAAGATAAAAATAGGCAAAACTACTTCTGAAAGAGATAAGCACCGCGGACAAATATCACGCGTCCTAAGTGAGCTATATTTGTTTGCAATAATATGTATGGCAGCAACCTCTGAATGCACGGAAATATACCCCAGTTGATATCCGTATTATATACCACTCCATTTGTTATCTGTAAACTATTCAACACAACAGTATGTTCCTCTCCAAATACTACACTCCCTAAGTATATGATGGGCAGTTTGGTTATTCTACTAATATTATAAATATGGAAGTTTGCGAACATGTTTGGATGTTTGTTACTCAATCATGCTCTAACGGCTTAACGGATCTGGCTGAAATTTGGTACAGAGGTAGATTATAGTCTGGAATATTATATATGCTATATGGGTTGCCAAAACGGGATAGAATTTCCACGCGGGCGAAGCAAGCGAACCTTATTAAGAATAAGGTGTTGAGCACACGGACTAAGCGGTGATTCTTGCGGTCAGCTTAAACGAATGCAGCTTACTCTTAAAGTTACCATGACAACTCAAGCCATGTCATCTCCAGTGGCTGGCGAACGTCTGAAAAATACTGGTTAAGATAGCGTTCCGTAATTGGTAGTTTTCAACGATGTTGCCATTCATCTATAAGGTTTTCATATATATCTTTCTGCTGGTTGAACAGTCCTGCTCCTGCTAGTACCGGCAAAGCTTCGGTGCTAACTGTTCTATAAGCCTTGCACAAGAATATCAACGCGAGACGTTGACTTTGCAGCATCTTTAACCGCGTTGCCCCAATAGAAGCTTTATAGGCCCATACAGGAGCTCCATAATATAAGTCCCTGATAAGTGGCCCCATAGATAGTTTTAAGCATATTAAAAGAAAGACCCCATTTCGCCCCAGGAAGAACGGGTTGGGCCTATTAATACTTAGTATTTATATAATCAAGACATAATTTGCGAAATAGCGTAAGTGCTTATTGCGTTATTTTATTTGAAGTCCCGCAGAAGCCGTTTATAGAATGTCGAAATTCAATTTTTTTAAACAAATTTTTAAGTAGTTATAAGTCTCCATTGTTGCATAAAATACGTATACGATACAAATGACGCATGATGAAAAAACCATTTGGCAGTTCCATTGATGCGATAACGAATAGCAAGTGAGTGAAGTGCTTTAAAAGGCTTAACGCGTTCTCTTTATCACGTAGTCCTTATCTGTATCTAGGACAAATAATATTGCAAACCATGACGTTACATACGGCTTATCAATGTTTTTATGCAGGCTTTCGCAAAGTTTGCTGATTCGCCCGGAAAATATTGGTGTAACATAAACTGACATAATTATACACGAGCACTCGGAACCGGCAGGCTTGCATGGGATCAGTAGGGATATAAGCCGATGGCAGGCTGTCATCTTTGTCTACCCCAGGGGAAAAAAGGCGTCAGTATATGTATATATATACTGACGCCTGATAAAAAAAGACTACATACAGACATACCTCATTCACATTGCTGTAGGTAGAGACTACATTTTTCCACAAATTTTTCTGCTTCTATAATTGTTTTCATAAAATGTAGTAAGAAGGATGTGCTAGTTGAATGTAGATGGTAACCGTATCCTAAGAATGCTTGTAACACTGAAGGTGTCGCTCACGCGTGACGCGGGTCACCTAACCGTGCGGGGAGTGCGGGGAGGCGGGGGAAGGGGTATAGGAGGAAGAGAAATGTACGCGAAAGGAAATTAAAGTAGTTAAGTCCTCTGCCACTCTCACAAACTATACGAATCGTAGCATATAGTTATGGAAAGTTTTTTAAGATATTATTTTGATACATTTACCTTCAAAAGTAACTGAAAACCTATCTAAAAAGTAACAAATTTTCATTAGGTAATGTATACGTATTTTTGTAATCTTCAGAAGACAAGTTAATATATTTTATCTTTTGTTTATTATTTTATCTAAGAATTTAGACCTAATAGTAGTAGGCCTGTACAACAAACGGTGTTAGACCTAAGATTATCGGTAACTTGAAAAGTGTAACTACTTCTGTGGGCGTGTTAATTTAAATTTAGTTGCATTTACAGTATGTATTTACAGAAAAATAAAGTATATTTATCTGCATTCTAGAACCCATAACACAAATTAAACTATGCTTACTTTGGGTCTAGAAAGCGCTGTGTAGAATGTAGAATATTTATATTTATATTTGTTCCATTTTAAAAATCAATGGAACAAGTGAAAAAGATATGCTCTCAATAGTTCCATTGAATTAATACGAAGGAACTAGTAAACATGTTATTTAAAGTTCAGTTTCATTTCAAAAATCAATGGAGTAAATGATCACTAGTTCCATGGAACAAATTGGCACTGGAACTAGTGAGAGAGAGCACCCCGTCTATACTTCCTCAGTTCCGACAACTCATTCACACTATCTATTCTTGAATATAGCATAACATTGTTCCTATATTATATCCAAAATATTTCGTACTTGATGACCCAGCTCGTTAATGGGAACAGTTCCTGGCTAACAGGTAAAGTTCAAGGACTTTAGAGCAGTTAAATGAATGTCTATTTGTACAGTTTGATGCTTCATTCATTTGTGTTCACGACAGATAACGTGTTATATTTCGTTTATTCGGAATGCATTAATTGCTATTGACATTTATAGTATTGATACTTGAACCCGTGAAGTATGAAAACCGAGTCTGTTATGTTTTCACCAACACAGATGGCGTCAGTTGAGCAATGCTAACCATATACAGAATCATTTTATATCACAACATGTCAGTGACTACTGATTGACAAGTTTAAACGTAGACTGAGGGAATGACACTAAGGTTATATAGAAATCTTTAATTCTTTATTGGGCGTGGGATTACTCTTTTTAGATTTAAAGTGGGACTACTCTACTGGTTTAGACTATTTGAAATAAAGAATAATTTGTTCTATTCTCGTAGAGTATACTTATTATTAAGGAGTTTAATCATTTTGCATAGCATATAAATGGACCTCGGACTTCGAAGAGAAGGATTTAGATGCGACCGGGACTAAGGAGAAGATGATGATGATGATAAAACATTTAATGAAATTTTGAAGCAATTAGTATGATAGGTTTTTAGTTTGAGTTTGAAATTTTGTCCTAAATGTTTACTTTTCCGAATTAAATCTATGATAAATTATTTTTGCATAGAATTCACCATTAGATATTGACCAAGCTTATCAAATACATTCAAAATCAGTGAGAGAACTTTCATCGCGCAATGCAGAATTAGCAGTTTCTTAGAAGTTCAGTTTGATTTCGCTAGATGGCACTAAATACATGTAATACTGTACGATAAGGCCGCCAATTGTATATGTCGCAAAACTATACCAACTTTATGTTTCTGTAATCTTGTTCTTGTGTACATACAATAAAGAGATATATTATTATTATCATTAAGTTCTGACGACTCAACTAAAACTGTTAAAATACCAAACTAAAAAAATCCGTTCCCGCAGGGGGAACGCACAGGTAGATTTCGTGAAGCAATTAATATTATTTTATATAGAGAACTACGGACTTTAAACAGTTTAATTTTTTTTTCTCGAAAACGGTAACTTTTAGCGAAAAACTTTTCAGACATTTATTTTAGACTTAAAAATGGCCTATCGATTAAAAATGTTTCCGACGGCAAGAATGTTCACCGGTTAGAAGTTATGATTTTTTTCCCGAAAAATTTTGGTTTTTCCCTCCTCCACTTTTAGTTAAAGTTTTAATCTTATAGGTTTATAAGTAAAAGTTGTTGGTATTCATGTATACTATGGGATAAAATTAGAACAGTTCGAATATCTTTCATGGAACGTGAAATTTTGAGGAAAAACTGATTTCACAAAAAGTGAGGCCCTACCGTCCCCTTAGGCCGGATTCCACCCGTTCACGAACTTAAACTAAGTTTACACCCAAGCAATTTTTGACCGCAGTTTGAAAGCGATCGGGGCAAAAATGCGACCGTAAGAGTGCCGCAAATTTTGGGAAGTGGAACCATACATACATATATATATAAATATAAACTTTTTGACCAGTGGTCATTTCGGACTCAGGGGGTCATAACTAGACCTCCTATGAAGAAATTTTTTTAAAATTCGACAGTAGTCAAGAAACCAATAGGTAGATCGATTTCATCGAAATCTACCTAAAAAAAGCAATCAAAAATTTCAGTAAATAATACATTCATACGTAAATTAGGTCAATGGATTCTCTTCTTCTCTCTGGTCGAAGGAGTTCATGTAATATACAGCCAATTTATTAGTTTCAGCTACAGAGCCAAGTAGGCTGTGTTAGTTGTGTTGGCAATAAATATTCGGCTAGACCTCTTAGCCTAGCTGTAAGATAGGTTATCTCATATGGATTGTTATCATTGGCTTTCTGCCATAACATGGTTTGAAGTGGCAATTTAGAACAGAATAACTGACTGACAATGAATTAAGTTATAAATGTTCATAGCCGGATATGAGCTTATGTTGTGTTTCTGTCAAGAATAAGATACTATATAAAAATTATAGCATCCCTGAGAAATCTTCTTTCTAACAAAAAAGAATTGTAAAAAAGAAATATAAATTTTTTAAATTGTAAATTTGTTATGTCATTGTACATTCGAGATATTTAAAAAAAAAACTTGGATTATGTTAAATGAAAGATTCTGAACACAACATAACATAACATAACTCCACGCCTGTATCCCCGAAGGGGTAGGCAGAGGTGTATTACACACCCACGATTCGCCAGTTATGTTAAGGTACCAATGTAATAGGGGGCGAGCTAATTGCCACAAAAATATATATTTTTTAATTCTTGTCTGTTTGTCTCTTTATCTGTTTGGTGCGATGGACGCAAAAACTAATGAACGAATTTTAATGTGGTTTTTTATTCGAGAGGTCTTGATAACACTTAAAATCTGCCGTATGTTTGATTGAAATTGGTTGGTAGAACCGGAGATATGACCAAAAGTCGCGATAAACGGCGGAGCCGAGCGCAATGCCTAGTAGTATGTATTTTGTATATGAAAATAGGATTGTAGGAAAAATATATTTTGGAACACACTAACTGGATTCAAAAAAAGCATAGCTTGTAGTGAATTTCAGAATGTGAATAAACATACTTAGATACAGATCTACCCAAACCCAATAAAACAAAATAATCGCATGAGAAAGCCTAGTGGTATGGGTAATGGACTGCTGAGACAAGGTCTCGGGTTCGATCCCAGGTTTTACCATGGCACACACCAATGACTTTTCGATGCTTTTCGAAGTTATGTGTGTATTTATCGCAGGCTTATAAGTACCCGGTTAATGGCAATAGGCTCGCCACCTATTACATTGGGACCTAAACATAAACTGGCGAAATGTGGGTGCTAGCACCTCTGCCTACCCCTTCGGGGATATAGGCGTGAGTTTATGTTATGTTATGTTTAATATATTTGCATATATACATACAGATACGTCTTTTGCACATTACCAGAAAGATGTACCTTTCAAGACGGAACATAGAAGAGCATAGATATCTTTGTTAATGTTACACCTTTATTTACCTAAGTTTACGAAATAAACTGATTACTGATTACTTGTTTTCATATATGCGCGCCGGTACTCTTGTTTGGTACTCTTCAAACTGTCCTCGATCTGATTAACACGTGTACGCCTAGGTCAACCCTTACCGGGTTGAAAATATTTATCAAAATATTTTTTTATCCGTTTATATTATCGGAGATTTTAATAACGAGCTTTTGTTGAGAAAAGTCCTTACAATACAAACTAATAAAATATGACGTCTTCCATTGTATTCACTGATATGGATCCCTCTTGGCTAATTCTTGAGTGACGTGAACAGCGGTCAAATGAGACTTACAACTATTACGTAGTACCTTTTTTTTTTTTTTTTCGTGCGGAAATCCCTTCGGTATTGTGTTTTCAATAGAAAATTACGGTAGCAACAGTTTGATTGATTAAGGGGTTAAGGGATCGAAACGTTTTGTTATGACAAAAATCTGAAAATGAATGTGAGATGTAAGTTTTGTAAGTGGTACAACATGTTTTTTCGACAGGCTTGAAAAAGCAATATTCTGGTACATAAAACACACAGCTGTGTATTGTATGAGGACCTAGTAAACCAGCGAGTTTTTCAAGACAAAATATATGAGCCCAAACTAGATACATAGATTAGTTTATCTTGTTTAATTTAGAAATTCCTGTGGTCACTTTCCTACTCCACATCAGACCAGCTCCATGGTACCATATTAATGCATTGTCATCAAAACTAAACATGTATGCAGAATTTCAGTTCAATCGGATGTCAACAAATCATAGAAAAATGGTTTGAAAATTTTGACGGATAACATAATTACATACGAACACTGCAAGTTAATAAAAGCTTGTAAAAACTTGTCATAAGCTTGTCAAAATTAAGTAACTCATCTGAGTCCAATTGCACATTCGAAATTCGAATTTCTAGAACCGTACAACAATTTTTTTCTAAACAGCTTGGCTTAGTGGTATACGTAGAAGTAATTAATTTTACCCGGTAATTGTATTTACACGGTAAATTGTTTGTGGTAACTATACCACGAACCTTAATATTTTACCTTGATTTCTTTTTAAGTTATCGAAGAATGCTATATGTGATGATAACAGAACAGTGCAATGGATCGAAATGTTTATTACGTCTAATCCACTTTGATTCATATCTCCAAAACAACTTACTGGTCAAACGTGGAAATGGAAATCGAATGCAATTATTATTCCATTATATTTAATTTGTTTTGTTTTCTAATACATTTTGTTCTTGTATTGCCCCGGTAGCAGAGCGTGAGCGTGACTATAAGTTTGTAAGAAACAATAACAATCAAATCTTGAAAATCGATTTCAGCCTACTTTTAATTTATTGTAATGGTTAATTATTGTTTTAGAAAAGAGTGGCCACGAGTTTTTCAAACCAGGGCACCGTTTACAAAACGCATATATATAACATCTATATAATTTTATTTTGTTTCGTATATTTCGTTAAGGTATTTATTACAACAATAAAAATGTTGTACGAAATGAAGCATATTGTTACTTAAAATTTGTTTCAAGTGAAATGGGAACTAATATGTGTTTGGAAAAGTATGACTTTACTCCCAACGGATTGACGCTTGACGAAATAAACGTAAACCCTTAAAATTTACTCAAGAACCTTTCATTTTGGCTTCAAAATACTTACATATTTCATGTAACTATTTCAGTGGAAATCACAGAATTAAAATTAATTTTAAAAAAGTGCAATTCTAAAATATTCTCGTAGTGCTTTCGTACTGAGTTACGCCAGAAATCTAGTTCCTATAGCGCGCTGTATAACATTTTAATAAGTGTCTAATGCGTTTATTCTCAAAATTTTCTTTTGATAGAAGTTAATTAATTTGCTTCTGGATAATATTTTGCTTTAATTATTGTAGCAAATAATCTAAAACATGCCTACGGCATATTGAAGTCTGTATTATTTATTTTGATACGCTCATGCTAGGATTGCCGGGAAGGAAAAAGCAAAGGCTTATTGCAGCAAACATGTTTTCGGCCCCACGTAATAAGGGACGAGCTTATTGCCATAAACTGGGTACTTTTTTCAAACTGCAAGCTGCTCTTGATTATTTTTAACCAAAGGAACCTAGTAATCAATTGCCCGGCTAGGTAATCGAATTCAGGAAGAACACACACGTAGAAGTTATACTCACTACTACAATGCCAAAGAAACGATTCTTTTTAAAGAAAAAGCTACCCTAATAAGTAAAATATTAGTAAGTCAAAACGATTTTTTTTCTGTGAACTTTCCTTTGATAGAAAGTTAATTAAGTTGCTTTTCTATAATTTCTCTATAAAGTAAAACGTGCTTACCATGTACTGAACATTTTGAACAACATTTTTGTGGCTTCTTATGAAAGCATAAGATATTGTGATATTTTCAACAGTCTTTGTTAACAATTCAATGTTTTTGTTATCTAATGAAGTTCATTGTTTGAGTTTAAACACGCTTTTTTTCTTTTTTGAGAATATACTTTCCGATATCTCTTTGTACTTATTTACAGTATTTACGATAATTAGACTGTCTTATGAATCCCTTGGCATGAATTCATGGTTATACTTGCTTAAGGTTGTCTGTTGGAAATTGTAGTAATTTCCAACAGACAACCCGAAGTCTGGACCTGAAATGCACGATAGACGAATATAGGCTCGTTCTTGTCGAAATTTAGTTTAGAAATATCCTTAAGTAAGCATACTAATTGCTTAAAATTTTCAATGAATTAATGTAGCCATAGTAATGTAGTAGTATCAAAAACAATGTTTAAAAATGATTATAAAGTCTTTCATTGGTGCCGTAATTTGCAAGAATTACGGTAGATGGATCCAGCGTTGCCCCAAGATGTATATAATATATCGGAGAATTTCGAATATCTAGACGTGTCTGGAAGCTCAGTTCAGTAAATCTATAGGAACAATACTGTTTTTATAAAGTAATGCTGAATAATTAGTAGCGTGGTTTATAATGGTTCGTAACGTGACATAGTATTGATTTTCCCAACTAATGTGTATGTACATAAGCCGAGGCAGACAAACAGTGAATCAAGGTTTATGTATTTTTTTATTATATAAAAGAGGTTTACTATCCAAACATTGCGTGACTAAATACAGGTTAGGACTGTCTGTCTAAAGTGAAAAATCCGGTGCTGACTAACATAAAAGCTTTTAAAAATAGAACCGTTGAATTTCTATCAATACCGCCATTTGCCACTTGAGACCACCAAAACTATTTACTACATACATTTTTATCTTTATCGCAATGAGATAAAGCTTATTTTTGTTCAATTGCAATATGAAGCGTTTGCTCCAGTTGTCGACGATTCAGCTCTCGACCATCTAGAGCACTTCAGAGTTCGAGTTGGCACCAAATTTTAGGTTTCAACGCTTCTCATTAGGCGACGCTTACAGAGACAGGGGCGTGAGGGATGCAGGGAGAGGGATGGGTTTCAGACCGGGAGGACTATTGTACTTTAAGACGGAGCGTTTTGTTCCTCATCTCTTTATATCTACGTACAGTCTCACTGAGTACTACACGAAGTCTCACTTACAGATATTGCCACTTGGTTTATGTGGGATTCTATGGAAAACGGCGACACCAAAGCGTACGTATACTGTACAAACGTAGCTTAACACTTTTCAATTTACAAATTATCTTAGGATTAAAACTTTTCATACAATAATAAACATTAAAATATACCTAATTTAAAAGGAAAACACAGAAAAAGACATGAATTTAAAAATAATTAGGGCCCTACAGTTTATTAAGGATGGTGCCAGAAAAGCAGGCCTATTTGTGAGTTATTTTTTGAAGTTAAATTCACCTAGAAAAGTCACGGCTCTTTCCTATTTGGGTGGGCAGAAACCACATGGATCCAGTTAAAACGATACATTCTTATAAAATAAAAAAAACCCCCTAAATAAAGGATAATAACGTTAACATAATTAAACTGGTTTAATGACTTGCTAACAATAGTAATTTTTACGATCCGAATAAAAACACGAAGCCAACAAATTAAAGTAAAGTAATAAGTTTAAATATTATTAACGATTACTTAATCTAACGTCAGAAAGAGGGCATGAAATTTGTTGTTTGATAAATCTCTGTTTCGGACATGGTGTGTTTTTTGGCACGAAATAATTAGTTCATCCCCCACGGCCCTTTTATACATGCGGTGGCCGTGGCGGTGCTTAAAAGCTTGGGTCACCGTTTCACTTATAAACCAATTAAAGCACTCATGCCATGTACGCTTTTGTAATCATGGACATTTCAAAGTCATAGTCAATATGCGCCACAATTTTATTAGTGACCTATTATTTCAATACTCTAACTCATAACTCTTCTATAATACTTATTATAAAATTATAGATTAGTTCTCTCTATACATTAGAGATATTAAAAAAAAAACTTTATAAACTTATATAAACTTATTAAAGAAAAAACGGTTAAACACACAATTTCTGTTGAAATTCAATTCAATTGGCGTACAATAAAGTATAAAATAAATAATTAATAAATAAGTAGGACCGAAGATATGACCAAAAAACGATAAAAGACCTCCGCGCGGGCGGAGCCGCGGGCATCAGCTAGTTTATTCATAAGAATATTGTACGTCAAATTAAGCATCAGTTAACATATTTCTTCGATTTCATTCTATAAATTTTATTCGATGATTTATTCTAAGATTTCATAATTAAATCTTAATCAATTTTCTACGCAACTGTTACTTTGCGTTGGGAAAGGAGCCCAACAAAAATGTTAAATAGCTTACTTAACAATATAGAAATAAGAATTAAAATATAAAAAATGTTTTAACGATTGAGGACTTCTTCTTTTTTCTTTTTTAAAGACTAGTTAAAAATGTGCTACACATATTTATTTATTTATTTTATTTATTTGCACATGGAAAACTTACAGCTAATACAGTCAAATAAAAAAGCAGATTAAACATCTGAAAGCCAATTAAAAGTTTTCACTTCTAGTTCTGGTATAATACACTTAAGTGAAAGCAAATGCTAGCGAAAATCAAAACACAAAAATAAATTAAATCACACAACACGATAGGTACCTAAGAGCCGAAAATTACTGTATATATAATATGATAAATATTGACACATGCTGCACTATACACATTTGAAAAACTTAAGACTTAGAAGTCTTCTTGCTGAGGGCACACTGACTGAAAAGGGATCAATGTCATGCTGTTTACATAATATGTTGAAATTTCTGCTTGCGCGCACCAGATAGCTGTTCTGCCGGTACTTCGTTTTAGCGAAAGGAACGTGAAGGGGGGGATTGAAGCGAAGTGGCTTGGCTGGTACGTTCAGTGATATTTTTCCAAGCAAGTCGGCACAGTCAATTTTATTGCTCAAGATTTTGACAAGGAATGTAAAGTCCGCTATTTCGCGTCGATCTATAAGCGGCAAGAGATGAAACTTCCTACACAATCAGAGATAGTCCTTGGAGTGGTACGGAATTTTTTGATGGTAACATAAATATTTTATAAACCGTTTCTGTATATTCTCGATTCGTTCAATTTTATCAGAATAGCACGGGTTCCATATTTGTGACGCATACTCCAAGTGACTCCTTACATAGGTGCAATATAATATTTTAAGGGTTTTGGCATCAGAAAAAGTTTTGCCTATACGTATTATAAAACCAAGCGATTTTGATGCCTTTTTCACAATGGTGTCAATGTGTAAATCAAAAAGCAACTGGAGAGTATGACTCCCTAAGTTATAAGAGGTGTGTAGTACATTGAGCTTCCTAGTGTATGTTATAATTGAACATTTAGCAGGGTTAAGAGCTAGTTCATTTAAGCGGCAATACTCCTGCAGCCTGTTCAAATCATCTTGAAGTGCCGACATATCTTCAGATGAAGATACTGGTCTTACAACTTTCATGTCATCCGCGAAGCATAGTAATTCGGATGATTGGAGACACTGGTCGATGTCGTTTACATAGACCACAAACAAGAGAGGTCCAAGCAGGGAGCCCTGAGGCACACCACTGGACACTGAAACCCAATTAGATGTATAATTGTTGATAGTCACAGCCTGAGATCTATTTTGAATGTAGGAGGAAAACCATCGTAGAAGATCTCCACGAATGCCTAGCTTGGCTAACTTCTCAATGAGGATACAATGATCTATTCTATCGAAAGCTTTGCTGTAGTCCGTATAGACGACATCCACCTGCCTGCCATCATTCATTGATTTAGTGAGAAATTCGTTTAGTAAGACCAGATTTGTGGTAGTAGACCGACCCCTTAAAAAGACATGCTGAAAAGGGCCCAAGGAACTCGAGATTGCAGTATAGAGTTGATTATAGACAATTCTCTCAAATACCTTAGCTATAATGCAAAGTTTAGAGATTGGCCTATAATTCACAATTTCAGTTTTAGAGCCCTTCTTATGTACAGGCGTAATGAAGGCCGATTTCCATAGTATCGGAACTATGCCTACTGACAAAGATTTCACAAAGAGCAATGAGATTGGGAGAGCGATAGATGGTGCACATCTTACTAGTAATTGGGGTGATATGTTGTCCGGCCCTGTACCCTTTGAAACATCCAACTTCTTGAGTAAGTTAATGACAGCCTCAGCTTTTACTTCTACTTGACAGATATCAGCGGCAGCGTTGGATACTGAGGTTCTAGAAAGAGAGGAAATCAGACTCCCAGAGCTAATAGTGCTATGATTGAGAAAATTTGATCCGAAATAAGAGGAAAACGCCTCACAAATGGATTCACCTGTTGATAGTTGATTCTTATCATGATCAAAAAGCGTTCCGGGAATAGCGCGTGAATTATAACGATTTTTAACGTAGGACCAGAAATATTTTGGATTGTTTCTAATCGATGATTCAACATTTTTAATATAGTTAGTATAACATAATGATTCCATTGATTTAGTCCTCTCGCGTAGTAATTTAAAAGTATTTCTGTCAGCCAAATTACCATAAATTCTAAACTTTGTAAAATACTTATGTTTTTCTTTGAGCGCTTGAATAAGTGAAGAATTGTACCATACTGGGTACTTACCCTTACGTTCGAGTTTTTGAGGTACATATTTATTTTGAAGGTTAATTATAGTATTGTTAAAAAACTCAACGGAACTGTCAATTGAACGAGAGGAAAATGCGCAATCCCAATCAATAGCTTCAATTTCGTCACCAATCGACTGAAAGTCACCCTTACTATATAGGTATCTGACTCGAGGCGCGCATTTCAGAACGGGTATAATCGAAAGTTTAACATAAATGAATAAAGCTGGATGGTGGGAGTCTGCGGGAACTAAGGGGTCCGAATATTTTTGTACACTAACTAAATCATTCGAGAGAACCAAGTCTAACATTCTACCCAACCCATTAGGAACTCCGTTATACTGACCCAGGCCCATAGTGCATATTTCGTCAGCGAATAAATACTCGTCTGCTGATACAAGATTACCCGGGGCAAGCGGCATATCATTACCTGACGGAGTCCATGAGATATAAGGCAAATTAAAATCACCGATGACGAGAAAACGGTCAGTTGGATTATTTAATATTAAGTTATTCCACTTGACTAGAAAGTTACTAAGTTGAGATGAAAAAGACAAACCATTATTTTGTTTACATAGATAAAGTACGCCAATATATAGATTCGCACAGTCACACGAGTTAGATTTCTTAAGCTGTATTTTAATGCAGAGGTCCTCTGCTGTAGAAAGTAAATGTGGCTGTGACGTAACTGGTAAATCCCTACGCGTTGCAACTACTACACCCCCTCCGAGTTTCTGTTTAGTGGATGCATAATCACGGTCTCGACGCCATACAACATACCGGTCATCAAAAATCTCCGATTCCTGAATACCGTCTTTCAACCATGTCTCAGTTATTACAATGATGTCATATGAATTCAATAAAACTTGACGGTGGAAGGAATCAGTTTTTGTTCTTAACCCACGAACATTCTGATAATAAATATTTAAGCAATTCACATTAGCCATCACTAAACGCTTTAACAACGGAATATACACTCATAATAATAATAGAATAACAACAATGATATATAGTAAAACTCAGAAAAATATAATACTTATGAGGCGGGTTAATTATTATCACATTCCAAGGCACAACGTTCATCGCAAAACAGTCAATAACTGAGCAAGTAAGCACACAATAACTAAAATTATGCTCAAAGCAAGCAAGAACTGAGCAAGCAAGCGCACAATAACTAGGTTTGCGCGCTAGTCCCGCAAGCGCAAGCAGGTAAGATATATTTCGAGGCGTAAGGATTAGTATGTAAACAGCGTGACAAGATGTGAAATAGAAGTGGGTAGGTAAATAACGCATATGCGTTCGGCTCGATAGTGCAGCAGAGGTGCTAAACCTTTTACAATGAAACGAAAAATTACGTGTTGTATGCAGGACACAAAGCGTAACGAACATTAAATACTCTATTATAATAAAGAATATATATAAATGACATCCTAGATTATCTTGTTTAAATCAGCTATTTGTCTTATAACGAAGGATTTAGTAGTGTTGTTTTTTCGTACATGAATTTTACCATGTTTCACCCACACATATTCATAACTTTTTTCCTTAGCAATAGTTTTCGTTCTTGTTAATAGTTTCTTGTAATCCACACTAAGATGGTCATTGACATAGACACGCTGACTACCCTGAATGTCGGACAAGTCCTTAGTAGCCCGGGCAGCCGCTATAAAATCTTCCTTAATATAGCGGTTTAGAAAGCTCACAACTATCAATTTCTCCTTAGAATTATATATAGGTACTCTGGAAATATAATTAATTTGGGACTTGGGAGCGATGTACCCAATCCTACGTCCAATGGACTCCAAAATAGCAAAAAGGTTCTCATCCCTACCCAGTGGTACTCCCTTAATCTCAACATTATTCAAGCGCGAGCGCTGTTCATGTACGAACAAATCATATTTAGTTCTAGCGAGATCTTCTTGTATTGAATTAGAAGTTACCAGAAGCCTGTCGAAGTCAGCAGCCTTCGTTTCGAGCTCCATGAGCCTGCCGCCGAAATCTTCGAGCTTCTCGTTAGCATGGGCGTAAGCATCTTTCAAGTCAACCAGCTCGGCTTTGATCACTTGAATGTCTTCAATAAGCGCTGGTAAGACTTGAAGTTGGCGTTTCATGGCTCGAATTTCCGCAAGAACTGTATCCAACGTAGCAGGTGACTCCGGATTGGACACCACCGGTGACGACACTCTGCACTTAGGGCATTTCCACTGCGCCCTTCTGTCCACACCCAGCTTCCTCCAACCCGCTTCAGTAATCCCTGCACATCCAAAATCCAGGTCCTTCCGGCAACCGGCACACTGAGCCCCGTCATTAAACTGCACTCCACATGCTGCACACTTTTTCATGTCTGAGTTGTAAGTGTAAGTGGTACGTCCGTAAAGAGTACAAGTAAAATAAAATAATAAAAGAAAAGGTTGACGATCTATTTTTTAGTACAGCTCCGGCAATAGAGGTACCGTAGATTTGTGCGAATGCGGGCTCACACCGTCGTATACTGAATATTTATATTATGTGATAACTGCATACCGTTCCTATAAATAACCTCCTCTCTTCCCTCTACCTGAGAGATAAGTTACTTGATCTTTGACAACCACGTTGTAACGGAAATCTTATTATATCTTACAAGGGTAAATGTCAAGTGAGAACCTTCATCGCCACATGTATTCACAAAATTGTATCAAAGAAACTTCTTATAAACTCAACACTTTACTAAGGGTGTAGGTGTATATGATGTAAAATGGCTAGCCTACCGGCAAGTGTCAGGTGGGCCGTCGATATCGTACTTAATTATATAATTTTAATGACTCACTAAGTTTTGAGTAACCTCGCGGCAGGTTTATTTATAGTATTTAGAAAGATTTTTTTACACAATTTATTTTTTCTTAAAACGCGCTTTCGCCTCTGTAGAAGGGGGGAAAGAGGACAATTATAGGAAATAGGTGTATGTCAGATCTTCTTACTCCCATATCATATATGAACTATCGGTCAGAATAGCCACATGTACAAAATCCTCAAGGAATTAAAAGCGAGCACATGGACATCGCGTGCCCCGACCCGTCACGGATTGTTTAGGTGATAAGGAAGAGGTGAAGGTCTCGTAGAGACAGCCGCCATACCCATCGTGTTAAGTTACTTTACACTCTGAACGAAGAAATAGGAGCCCCGCTGAGCGGGGCAGCGGAGCTCCTATTTCTTCGTTCAGTGTGTAAGTGTACTATCGGTGATGTGGAAGTATGTACATGTGGCTATTAATATACCTCTATGTAATCTGTTGGTACCCGACCAGAGTAAGTATGTAAAAAGAAACAATTATACGTTACTTAATGTAGTTGCTTTTTATAAATGTAATCTGAATTCAAATTTTATTGTGTTCTACATTACATAAAGCTCTTAAGCATAAACTGGGATGTGTCTTAGAACGTTAAAACGTTAAAGGATAAGCCCCGTTAAAAACGTTAAAAGTTCCTAAGTAGGCGGGGCCGTCTGGAGTGACGTGTGTAAGCGACCCCAATAAGCTTTGATATTTACAAGCTAACTTGATCTTTATTTTTCAAACGACAGCTATCACTTTGCCTTATCACCGCACGTTAAGGAAAGTGAGCTCCAGAAGATTAATTATAGTCACAGTTTACAAATTATGCAAATGTTTTATAAAGTTGAGGCTGATGTCAGCACTTTGTGTCAAAATTGTCAGATCGGCTAAAAATAAATATATTCCTGTGCGTACAGCTTACAGATAAAAGACGTTATGGTATGGCCGTTGGATAGAATTGGAAATGTTATTCTACTAGCTGTTGTCCGTGGCTCCGCTGCCGTGAAATGGAGATCCCGTTCCTGTGACCCACAATTAATTTTTAGGTAATTAAGTATCCTATGCTATTCCAGAATTGACGGCAGTCCCTCTCATATCGTAACATAATATTTACACCTACGCCACGCGTTTTAAATCACCTTTCATTTTTATGTAGCTTTTAACGTCAAATTTATGAATTTCAAGTAAAGTAACTAAAGTAGTTGAAACCGAAGGTATAATTTTAATATTTTAAAACACAAACAGTTTTAACTACTCTATAAATGTTCGAAACTGTTAGTCCAATATACGATAGAAATTGCGCTCTACAAAACTGAAGCAACCCAATCTTAGCCGGACTCACTCTTCCCGACGACGCGACGTGCCAAATCCAAAGATGTAATTTTAACTAGCTGATATATTTTTGTGTTCTGAAACGTTCATTTAATATAACTCAAGTATTTTTTTTAATATCTTCAATGTACAGACACGACTGATTAACATTTTTTTACTTAATAGTGTAGATAAAAGTCTTAAGTATACCAGTATTCGTCTCATTACAAGAATAATTTCAAACGACATCTAATTGCATACTGACTAGCACGTCTCATATTATATTGCTGAACACCATGGGCTACAAAATTAGATTCACACTTTCAAACGTTTAACATTTTCTTTGTCAAGCTAATTTTGGTGCTTGGTTCGTTAAGTATGCTATACAATATTGATGTTAACCAATTAATGGAAAAGTAGTGTACAGTGGTTTTTGATCTCCAATGTCAAGATTATTTTGGGCTTTAGATTAGATGGTAGTGTTCAGGAGTTTTGTAAAATTGAATGTGTATAATAGACTATTGAGACTGACTGTTCATACATTGGTTCACCACTTTCCGTAATCATTCAATTTAAATATAAATCGGGTAATATTCGCGTCAATATTATAAAACACCGTATTATCTACGTGATCGATTTTTCGATACGATTCCGCTTGAGTAGCTCAGCGAAGTCGGATTTAGGCAACGGTTTACCTGCAGACGGTATTCCAACATACTATCGTCTTAATACTGGCATATTATGTCCTAATGATGCTAGCAGCAAGTAGCTTAACGGTTAAGTCGGCCTCACGATCGTAAGGTCCCAAGTTCGAATCCCATGAACCGACTCCTAACACAAGCAATTTAACTTATAGAACGAATAGTAATAATAGGAGTTAGAGGGATTATTAGTAATTTCAGTTGGTAAAATTCTTTAAAACAAGTCAGAAAAGTATAGGGTGGACCAGTCCTAAATGACTTAAGTCATTATAAAGAGATGCCATGGCCCGCATTGTAATTATTGACACATAATATACGTTCATTTTGGTCTTATAACACATTTTTAACTCATGAATATCTTAACTAAACTATAAAAACAAGCGGAGCCGAAAATTACCAAAAGCAAAAGAAATTTCAATCCTTCTAAAGTAGCCTCATTTTATGTCAGGCCAAGACGTACATGGTAATATGGAGGAAAAGTTTTTAATGGCATGTACGTGGTACCAAAGTGAAGTCTTTAATAGCACCTTTGGATATTAGTAGACTTGCTAACATTTTCAGCTTAAAATTTTTCGGCATGGAAACGTGGTGCTTTTAGTGTCAAAGTTTATATAATGATTCTTGTAAATATTTGTTAAGTACTGATAAAGATTTTGTTTTAGTGTTATGTGTATTTAGTCTCCTGCCATATATGCCATATATGCGATATATAATCAAATATAGCTTATTGAGCGTGATGCTATATCTCTCATAAGGTCTGGGTGACCAGTTCATTTTCTTCGACTATTTCTAAAAATGGAACCTAGCTAGATGGATTTAACGCCCCTGAAATCCACTGTATACTAAATTTCACGAAAATCGCTAGAGCCGTTTCCGAGATTCAAACTATAAATATATAATATACAAGAATTGCTGTTTTAAAGTTATTAGATGGGTACTTTGCCTCTTCGTGTCTTTTGTCTCCCGATTGCTAAGGAAGGAAGTAGATTTATTGTTTCCAACTCCTTCAATTTACTACTGATTAATTTTGATAAGGGTTCCAAGACAGTTTGACTTTCCCTAGGACTGCTTGCATTTAAATACTCAGTGGTTTGTGTGCCACTACTGATGATTCTAATATACACGAATAATAGTGGTTCGAATGCGGGTAGGATAAGTGTCATTAAAATTCAGGCTTAGAAAAATTATTATTAGTTACCTGATACCATTCTTTTTTTGAACATTCAACAACAGTTTGAGCCTACCTATATATATTTATAAAAAGAGTATGTAGTAAATACTTCCTCAAAAGGGCATGTGTATTATCCTAGTTAAATCTATAAGAGAATAGGATAGGAATAATAAACCGATATATTTTCTTCTGCCTCTCACTTAATCAATATGTAACATTTTTCTACTATCTATCTTATGTAATTAGCCTTTAATCTTTCCGACGCATATTCATCCTACACAGTACACCTACTTCGATTTATATCTGCGTCACCCACTGGAATATAATATCTACTAGATGATGCCCGCGTCTCCGCCCGCGTGGAATTCTACTCCCGTTCCCGTTACCCATGAGAACATATTCCCTTTTAGTCAGACTATAATCTATCCCTGTATCAAATTTCAGCCAGATCCGTTCAGCCATTAGAGTGTGATTGAGTAAATAACATCCAAACATCGTCATAAACTTTCACATTTATAATATTAGTAGGATTAGGTAACATTATGGCAGTTGACATCTTTAATGTACTAAGTAACCACTAAGGATTTTTGGTAATTTTACCCCTGAGTTCTACCCACTAGCGACTACAATATAATAAAGTGTACAAGACAACTACGATATATGGTTACAAAGGCAAATGCATGAATCATTCATAGTGTGAAAATAAAGCATAGAATTAATTCAGACAGTGACTCATAATACCTACGCCAATGCATTAGGGTGAATGTAGGCGTCTAGTAATTCTGAACGACGTCTATGGTTTCTCATCTACCCACGGCCTAATATATGTACAGGAGGTGATGGAATGGAAAAGCTTTTGAATTCTATTTACGGAATAATAATCTTAATTTGCGTGTGATGCGAGATAGATGTGAGACTCTGCATAAGGAGGATTCTGGGTATTTTGCGTGTAAAGAGAAATTACTTTTAGACTAAATAAACTTCCTCAGCATAATTAGTTCACATATTTCATCATCATCATCATATCAGCCGTAGGAAGTCCACTGCTGAACATAGGCCTCCGCCCGCTATCGACTTCCATTTCGACCGGTCTGTAGCGACCATCATCCACTGAGTCCCTGCGCTCTTTGTTAGGTCGTCTGTCCACCTTGCAGGAGGCCTTCCTACGCTGCGCTTGCGGTTACGTGGTCTCCACTCAAGAATCTTTCTGCTCCACCGGCCATCGATTCTCCGAGCTATGTGCCCTGCCCACTGCCACTTCAGTTCACATATTTAGAGACGTGTAATTTTGCATGAGTTGTAAGAACATTCAAGGTGGTGTTTATAGAAGAAAAATAATTACCGGCTATGGCGGCCAAAGTAAAAACAGGCATAGGGTGGCGGCGAGTCGTATTCCACGTGGGCCTCTTTATAGAGAAGGGAAGACTAAAATTGATCCCCAAATAATGTGTCGGGGTCTCTAGAGCTAATGACCAAAGCTAGTCGGGATCCCAGGGATTATCTTACAAGGATAGCACCTGGTCCCGGGGTAACAAAGGTTGGCGTGAAGAAACACCATGCGGTTTTAGTCGGTTCAATTGCAACATACCCATCTCGGCAAACCTCTAGAGATGGCACAACAAATTTATATTCTATCATTTTATTTTCTACGGAAGTAAATTGCCAGCACAAAAGTTGCTCCCGTAATCATTTAAATTTTCCCGTGCGTAACCGGGAAAAGCCACTAGTTTTCGAACGACGACGATGAACGTGAAATCTTGGGATATACGAGTAAAAATGAATTTCACAGCATTACATTTCATATGCATGAAATATGAAATGATAGTATTCGCGGAAATACGTCGTGCGTGTGATGATCGCAATATGCATTCAGATCTGCTATCGTAATATCGCTGAGGACAAACATACAAAGACTTATTAATTTTTATATATAAAAATCTTCTGTACGTGTTTATGTAACTGAACCCTACTTTTTCACGTGCTAAATCCCCCTCGAACTTCACCTCGCAGGGGGTATGTCGCACTCGAACTGACTACAATCTCACTGTGTTTTTCCACATCTGTCTGTGTGAGTTGGGCACCAGGCCACCTGTCACCCCAGCAGAAGCAGGCCGGGACGGTGGGGCGACTAGCGCCCCTCCCCCAAACCGGGGCAAGACGGGGACACCGTGGTTCCCAAACCCGAGGGGGCCATCTCGAAACCGGAGATGGCCCAGGGTCAGTCGGGGTGCGAGGGATATGCTCTATGGGCAACCTTACACCCCGGCGTCTGTAGACCCGAGACGGCGTGCGGTTTTAGTCGGTTCAAGCCCGACATAACCGCCCCCGCTGGCACGCGGGGGGGTATCCGAAGGGATTTCCGCACGAAAAATAAAAAAAAAAGGTATATCCTAGAGAGGAAACATCTATTTTTCACATTGGAATACACGTATCAATAAATTGTTCTATAAGTAGTTTTATAATTCCCAGATGAGTAACTTAGTATATTTTATGTTTAGATGCTTTTCTCGTTGACTGTACGTATACGTACGTTAACGTATAACCTTCAAACGCTAAACTTAAGACAAACGCGAAGAAACTTATCCGTGGTGTAATACTTGAGATTACATAAACTTAAGCGATGTGGGATCATAAAAGCTCTGGGTGTAAAGGAATGCTTCTGATGTTAGCGTATTGTTTATAAGGGAACCTTTTGTTATGTAAATATGTATATGCTACGAATAAATTAAGCGCTCAAAAGCAATGTTTTTCGTGTGAAATAATTACTCAGAAAATCAACGTAGTGTCACGAGAAGTATTTTTAGTTATAGTATATATATATAGTAATTATTGTTTCTTCTTACTTTGCTTCGCCTTCTCATTATTTGGCGTCGGCTCATCTCGTTAATCGGCACCAGGATATTCTATCTGGTCTACAAATCAGGGGCCACAGTAGAGAGCCACGTGGTGGATGCTCGATCTCGGCCGCTTATTTTTTTCAGGTATAGCTAATGCTTGGTTTACACTATGGTCCGATTCCCTTCTCTTTATGTGTCCGTAAAATCTTAGGCCTAGACCTTCTTGCTTATCTGTAATAGGGGCGAATTTGAAACTTCCTCAGATGTACTTGTGTTGTACATTGTCGAGTCTAGTTATCCCGCCGGATCATCTAAGCATCGTTATTTTTCACTAGTGTGCAGTCTTAGGTGGTGTCTTGCATTGGTTACTAGTATTGGCCTCCATATTGGATCGCAACGTAACCACTATTTTGTAGACAAATCCTTTAGTTTTCACTGGCATTCTTGCATCATAGAACTTTAATGTTACTGATTTTTTTTCTTGCCATACATTTATGAAGACTCTATTGAAATCTTAAAAAATCACCTTTAACGTAACCAAAGTAAATAAGTTAACCTTCGCATGTTCATTTTAACAAGAACATATGATACCAAGAAATAAATATTATCAATTGTATTGAACGTAATATGAAGCTTATTATAAGAAGTAAACATAACATAACATAACATAAACTCACGCCTATGTCCCCGAAGGGGTAGGCAGAGGTGCTAGCACCCACATTTCGCCAGTTTATGTTTAGGTCCCAATGTAATAGGTGGCGAGCCTATTGCCATTAACCGGGCACTTATAAACCTGCGATAAATACACACATAACTTCGAAAAGCATCGAAAAGTCATTGGTGTGTGCCATGGTAAAACCTGGGATCGAACCCGAGACCTCGTCTCAGCAGTCCATTACCCATACCACTAGGCTACCGCGGCTTCCTATAAGAAGTATGGTTATTGAATATGCACATGCTCTTGTAGAATACATTTAATGATTCTATCTGTAGATAAGACGAGTAGAAAACACACAGTTTCGAAATAATTCGAGGTTGAAACACCCCTGCTAAATGCCAGAGAGAGTGATTAGGATTTTATACAATATTTTGAAGACGAATTCATACTATAATAAGAATAATTTCTATCTTGTAAATGGAATATTACATCTTGCAGAATCGTATTTACCTAGACAAGTAGAAATTATGTGTTAATGAGTAGTGAAGTTTTAATAAATTAATGATAAAAAAGCTGAAACATCTCATAATAATGATGAGTAATTGAAGTAAACTATAATTTTTACATAACTTCACGCCTAGGGGTAGGCAGAGGTGTATTACACACCCACAATTCGCGTTAGGTCCCAATGTAATAGGGGGTGAGCCTATTGCCATCTAACGGGCACATTACTAAGCGAGCGATAATCAACATTTGTAATACACACATAACTACGAAAAGTCTGAGGTGTGTACCCGGGGCGACTGGGGATCGAACTCGAGACCTCGTCTCGGCAGTCCGTTATGTAGACCACTGGGCTATCGTCGCTATCTCTATTATTTTTAATGGATTCTATTGCGATTTATTCGCGATTGGTAGGTACATTAGGTGTTAAGGTTTCTATTAACATCCCCAGGGCCCAAGTCAACTTCACCAGCAGGTGAGGTTGACTTGGGGTGAGCTAGCAAGCTGATATCGTTTTTTTTTTAAAACCGCACTCCGTCTCAGGTCTTAAGACGCCGGGGTGTAAGGTTGTCTATAGAGCATATCCCTCGCACCCCGAGCTAGCTGATATACCTATCGCGCAAGGTCCGGAAAACATGATTGCACTCATTCCCAATTACATCCGGCAATAAACTCATTGGCAAAATGTGGGCTATAATAGAAGTCTGCCTGCTTTTTAAGGATGTACGTACAAAGGAAAAAGTACATAATACCTTCTTTTTTTTTTAACGCGTGGAAACCCCCACGGGCTTCACCCCATCGGTGCAGAACAATGGGGTGGGCGTGTCGGAATCGGACCGACTAAAACCACACGGTGTCCTCCCCAAGTGTCCATTGCCGGACACCCTGGGTAAGCCCTCGAAAGGCTTACCCGGTATAAGGATAATAAGGATAAGGATAAGTACATAGTATCTAACAATACATATATAGTCACACAATAATAATAGGCTCGCCCCCTATTACATTGGGACCTCAACATAACTGGCAAATCGTGGGTGTGTAATACACCTCTGCCTACCCCTTTGGGGATACAGGCGTGAAGTTATGTTATGTTATGTAATATCTAACAAAACTTTGAACACTTACAATTTTCATTTTATGTCAATGTTTAAAACCTTGTCCTATAATTAAGCAGTCATTAAGTTAAATAGGTCGTCTCCTAGAAAGTTCATGGTGTACCCTCGTAAGCTTCAATTATCGACTATGACGTCACCAGTGTCACCACCGCTGTAATGGGTTCTTAGTTGATCGGTGGCGCCCGTCTCGACACTCACTTACTGCTGGGTTGAATATAATAGTAAAGATTTAGAGTTTAAAATGTTTCGCTTCCAATTTTTCACGACGTGAATCGGTTAGTTCTGCGCATATTCTTGCAGAATATTGACTACTATTACTAATCCTACAAATATTATAAATGCGAAAGTTTGTATGTATGGATGTAAAAACATCTGAACGGATCTAGCTGAAAATTTGGTACAGGGACATGTTTATTCCTGGAATAGGTTCTCATGGGATGCGGGAACGGGATTAAAATTCCACGTGGGTGGAGTTTGAGTATAGAAGGCGTTGGGTAATATGTCCCAGAATATCCTTCTAATAAAATAAATGTGAAGGTTTGTAAAGATAGATGAATAAAGAGATGGATGGATCAGCTTTCTTCTTTGATACAGAAACACCTGGACGAGTCTGGATGAAATATTGCACAGAGATAGATTATAGTCCGGAATAGTATATACGTTTTTTATACCGGGCATAGGTTCTAGTGGTTTGCGGAAGTAGGTATATCACGCGCGTGGAATTTCGAGCACTGGCTATTTATAAATATTAGTTTCGAGTTTAAAACCATTTAACTGTTATTAAAATTAGGTGTCAGTTATACCCTATTTAACAGTACAAAATCCCTGATACCGGAAGCTCTCTGTAGTTAGTCTTTACTCTCTTGTCTGCACTTCAAACAACCCTGACTTGATTACATTGCTCTTCCATGTATTACACAGTAAGGCGTAGATCCGATGACATTATTAATAATGATGACGGTCTGTTGTCTAGACAGCATTGGGGCTCACAGAAATTACTTCGAACTATGTTCATAGAATAGAATAAATTTTCTAATATACTGTTATCTTCATTTGAAAAAATTTCAATGTGGTGTGTGTACTTGAAAATTGAAATATTATGTTTATTTCAGTTTAAGAATGATATTATGAATGTAGATTTTTTGAGTGTTCTAGGTCTTTTTATGTATAATATACGTATTTACAAAAAAAATATGGCATATTTGTCCGAATTCTAAACCAATATTACAAACTATGCTTAGTTTAGGTCCGGATAGCGCTGGGCAGTGATTCCAAGAATATTTATTTAATATAAATAAATTCTTTTAGTAAAAAAGTATATGGTATATGTCATACCTAAATTATGTCATTAGATCTCGAGTTGCTATACAATGTGACCTCTCATTGTGAGGAACATGAAGAGCACACAACAGATTGCAGTGATTAATAATCTGTGTGACATGAACATCAATGGTCTACACTCCACGTCATATTCAGAAACCGAACATGTTCTACCCATACATGATGGGGTTTGAATATGACAAGTCGATTAATTCTACATATCTCGTCTTTGTTATCTTACTATTGTTTCAAAGCAAAAGTTTGGATGGATGGATAGATGAATAAAGGTATATTGCTCAACCAAGCCAGAACGGCTGAACAGATCTTGATGAAATTTGGCATAGATATAGATGGGTCTGGAGTATCTACGGATGCGACTGTCGTCGGACCCCTAATCCCGCAAGGTCTAAAGCTTGATCCGTCAATCAGCAGGTGTATTGGCTACGAAGATCTCGGTAAGGTCGTCCAAATAGGTAATATTTGAAGGTGACGGTCGATCGAGCGAGTTCCACGGGCGCCATGTTAACGAATAAGTCTCCCAAACATCACATCATTGTTAATTATGTTGTTCAACAATATTATATTTTATTTCTACACCGAGTAAGGTTGAACGTAATTGTTCTTTTCAATCAACCATTCTATCATTATTGCGGTCCACCGCTGGAGATTCTGTCCCAGTCACCATTTTCAGGTCGTTAGTCCATCTGGCTGGGGGACCTCCTATCTTCTCCTATTAACGACTCGCAGTATCCACTCTAGAAATCGTTTGGTCTAACGGCCGTTAGTCTTTTCGAAGATTCGACCACGCCTTTGTCGCCTAAGCTTGTTTATTGTGAGAGCAATTGGTCTTTTACAACTTTTGTAAAGTGAATAGGTACTAAGGTATCTTACGAGTTCATAAAGCAAGAAGTATTGAACCATTTCAATTTAAAGTCTACCCACACAAGCAGACCGTCTTATTCGCAGTAAGGCATCAAAATCATGTGACAAGTTTATGACCTTTTGAAGTGTGGCTATTCCATAAAATTCCATTCCATCCCTGGATTTTTATTTCGACATGCTACGTGTAGGAATGTTTTATGGAAGGTTGCGCACACTTTTTCTGCAATTTCAATTTACGCTTTCCGTAGGGTACAGTAAAAGAATTTTTACGTGAAATATCATCAACATTTCTGAGTAACTTGTCTGTCATTCTGAGTTTTTCTTTAATTCGAATTGCCCTATTGGTCCGCTTTACACCCCAGCATATGAGACCCGAGACGACTTGCGGTTTTAGTCGGTTTGAGTCCGACAAAACCGACCCCGGTGGCCGGCGTGGAGGGGGTAGTATATACAACTATTTCAAAACTGTTGGCTAATTCCTGATTCTGAACGGGCTATAAAAATTCTGACGCTGAAAATCATAACATGATAGCGACATAGTTTATCGTAGTACACTGGAATTCCAAATCAACACTATATCTATGGCAGATAAAAACCTAAGGTATTTACTGCAAGACCGCACATGACAGTCACACACACAAATATTCGCTTAATGCAATATCAATGTTTACAGCCATTATTACATTTTCACCCTTTTTTAACTACGGTATTTAAACCCAAACTAAGGAAATCTTGTAAAAGCATCGGTGGCTTAGTGGGTAAGGAGTCGACTTTACGATTGGTCCGGGATTCGAATTCTGACTGTTACACTACCGATGTCATTCCATTCCTAACACGAGCAATTTAGCTTAGCTAGGGGCTAACTTAACTTCGGCTACTAATATTCTTTAAAAAAGTAAAATTGCGGAATGCGAATGTGGATAAACATACAATTCTTTTTGTTAAATACATACGAATTATGCATGAAAACACCCAGAGCAATGCAAATATACATAGGTATTCACGCATAAAATATGACATCTAGCGGGTATCGAACCCGCGACCTCCGACGTAGCAGTCACACTAGAGAATTTCGTCGACGTTTATCATTACTCTCTACCAAATATAATCCAAGGGCAGTTCTAGACTTTCCTTCAACTCCTTAAGCATGCTATTACAAATTCTCTCTCTCTCATACTGTAACTTCAATTGATATAACGCTGGCAACACCAACCTACGGTACTCAGGTCCTGACTGAAAAGTATATGTATATAAACATGGATTTGAGAAATGAATTCTTTTTCCTTTGATCCCGTACCAAAGTAATCTAACGAGTTCGCAACATCTTAATATTATTTTTTAAAATAGGGAGATATTAAGTGTCTGCTTTGCATTTTCAAGCTTCAAGAAATATTTTCATAAAGTACTCAGGTTTATAAGATTAAAAAAAAATGCGAGTGAATTTTAGAAGATTAAATAATGTGGTATTATTAATTGTGAGTACTGATTCATCATTGCAATCAATTAGCTTATTGCAATCTAACATCATGTTAGCGCTGCTGGCGGTTACATACGATGTTTTCATTTCGTAGAACATAGTCCGTTCTCCTCCTTCTTTTGGTTTGGCTTATATGGTTTTCATGAGAGTGACTGTCGTTTTACCTCCCAACCCCGGAATAACCCTGCACCAGAGACTCATCCGTAAATCAGTAGGTATACAGTACAGGCTTGCAGGTGATGTTGGCTTGACTCCGAAGTTCTTGGAGGGCACAATACACCCGGCTTATTGCAATCCATTTCTGGATACAAAACTTTTTCAATATGCGTCATAGCACTCGATCCTCCGCTTCGATGTCCAGTCAACTTCAACGGAAATATTTAAGCCGTCAGTCTTTTCTGACTAGGGGGCATCCCACATTCTGTTTATCGATTCAACCTCTATCTTTCTTCTCTTCATATCTCCTCAATTAGCAAGCTCATTGCTACTTTACATTCCTTTATTTATTCTGCGAGCTGTCTGTAACTATATTTCTTTGTTCGATGACCTATTTCTGAACTAAATCCTTCAAAGAGAGTTAAAGAATATCTCGCTTTTGAGCTGAGCAACTTCTAGTTCGCGAATTCTTTACTGTCTATTGAGGAACAATCGATCTACTAAATGGAATTGTTGTTGGCTCTTTCCATGTGATAATATACTAATCTTCAATGTTCATTAGTATTATCTGTGCGTGTAAATCAATGATTAGATTATTGTCATCGTGATCTTTGACAAAATGGGATTACGAGCTTTTCGCCTTAGTAGTGCTATTTAGTATTATAAAATTCGATGTCGAGTCTCTCTCAGACGAGAGAGCTTACTTCGGATATGTTTGCACTTTTATAAAAAGAGTAGGTACTATAGTAACCCTTTGCATAAAACCGAGGCCCTGTTCTTTCATGTGCCTCGGAGCAAACCACCCGAAGGATCCAGTCTCATCGTGGGAGGAAACCGCATCGGCATCAAGCCCCAAATGAAATATTTGGAGCTCGTGCTCGACGGCCCATGGGGCTTCATAGAGCACATCCGAAGTCTGGCCCCCACATAGTAACCGAAAATACTAGTATTTAACCCTGTTTATCCCTCCTGCTAAGCTGAATTGCTTGTGTTAAGAGTGAGGTAACATCGAAAGTTTAATGGCCAGGATTCGAACCCGGAACCTCTCAATCGTAAAGTCGAGTCCCTAAGTACTAAGCTTTGGATGTATGTAATAACCAAAAAATCAGAATCTACTTACCTTACCTCGGTGCTTATTAACACCTAGGTTGCTTATTATTCACCATTTTGATAACTTGTTATTTTGGAAATATAATAACTAGTCTTCATTTTTGGGAGGCGCTAAAATGATAATGAATTATTCAGGATGAGAAGTTAGATTCATGAGCTGTCCTTAGACTTTACGGGCTGATAATTTTCTTCTTCAATAAACCTTTCGAAACTGTGAGATGTATTAATATCACAAAATGTTCTAGAATATTTAAAATAAACAGTGCTATGGGCGTACTATTTTTATAATGTCAACGATTCATGAAGAGATATTAATAAATTAGCAAAGGTCTGTTGATGTCCCAGACACGGTACAGATGGTCGCGTGGGATGACAAAATATCTTCTGGTAATTTGCTTTTGAATACCATTATTAATACGAGAGGAATATTTATTATTAGTTCCATAATATAGAATTTTCATTACGAGTTTTCTTTGGACAGTATATTTGTTATTTGTATCTTAGTATTACTGTGGGAGTCTTTAAGTACTTCAATCAATAAATCAATTAGCCTATCGCAGTCCACTGCTGGACATAAGCCTCTCCCAATGTACGCTATACCTCCCGATTCTCCGTCTTCTGCATCCAGTCTATCCTAGCCACCTTTTTTAGGTAGACAGTCCATCTGGCTGGGGACATCACACCTTCTGTTTGCCTAATCACGGTCTCCACTCTAGGACTCATTTGCTCCAACGGCCATCGAACCTTCGACAGATGTAGCCAGCTCATTGCCACTTCAGCTTACTTATTTTGCGAGATATGTCAGTATCTTTAGTTCTTTGTCGGATGACCTCATTGCGATTTTTACGACGGCCTCTGTGGCGTAGCGGTAGTGCATTCGACTGCTACGACAGAGGGCGCGGGTTCGATGCCCGCTCAGTGCAAATATTTGTATGCATGAATATGTCTATTTGCATTGGTCTGGGTGTTTCTATGTATAATATGTATTTATTTACAAAACAAAAAAAGTATATAAGTATGATCATCCGCATTCTGGTACCAATAACATAAGCTAGTTAAACTATGCTTACTTTTGGTCTAGAAAGCGCTGTGTAGAATGTCATAGAATATTTAGTATTATTTTCCTTTATTAACTTTTAAATACATACAATTACATTTTTAAATATATATCTAAAAAAAATACAAATATATTTAAAAATATAAAAACAGTGCTTCACCGGCATCGGGTACAGGGACCAAGCTGCCGGTGGTTACGGCTCCAGGGAGAGGAACTTCCTCACTATGCGTGCCGTGCCTAGCAGAACGGCCTTCTGCATCAGGCCTTTGAGCCATATTATTATTATTATATTAAAATTTAAGGACTAGCCTCACCGTCAGTGTCAACGTTTCGGCACCGTTAGTCATAACAGGCAGGACGCCCTAATCGAAGACCTTCGTTCTCTTTAGGTACCTGCTGTTTTCGAATTACCATCGTTAAGCTTATGTAAAGCTTCATTTTAATCACATGTGTACAGTACTCTTTTTGCCTGGTATGATCCACTTCATACTATAGAAATTTCGCGTAGGTTATCAGACTGCCTCTATATCATGTGCAAAAGACAAGGTATTTCCATAATTACCAACCGTCTTGGCAACAAGTGTAAGTCTTAATTTATTGCACCAGAAAGCTTATGGGGCTTCATTATTTAAATTTATTGATTAATTATATATAGATGGTTCTGTAAACTTTTCAAGGGTGAAAGATTCAGATAAAGTGCCATTTATTGAGTTGTGCTGTAAGAAAAACTGCTATTACCATTTGATGGAAAACGACATAGCGAGGCATTTTGATCTCTAAAGTTAAAGGTGCCGTTTTCAAAAAGCTTTTCATTCTTATTTTCTCGTCTTCTCCTGATCGATTTTATCGCATATCGTTTTTTAATTACTGCTAAGTACTTTTTTAAGTTTCTATGTATATTAGTTCAGATAGAAAAGAAATAAACTTTGACAACCTCTGTGACTTAGTGCTACTGCGTTGGACTGCTAAGTTAGAGGTCGCGGGTTCGATTCCCGCTCAGTGCAAATTTGTAAGTTTGCATTGGTCTGGGTGTTTCTATGTATAATATGTATTTATTTACAAAAAAAAAAGTATCTAAGTATGTTTATACACATTCTAGAACCCATATAACAATCTCTGCTTAGTTTGGGTCTAGATGGCGTTGTGTAATTTGTCCTAGAATATACATTTATTATTATTATTATTTATTTTACACCAATCAAAATTTGCACTAATATTTTGATAACACTATTTACAATTTTTTTAAACAATTTTATTATGTATTTGTACATATGTTAATAGTGAACTCACTATTTAAAATATTTGCGGCCTTATCGCTAAAAGCAATATCTTCTTTGGATGAACATGAATTTTAGATGGACCAAATTAAATATTAAGTAATTTCGATGTAATAGGACTTACTTAGTGTCGTGATATCTATATATCTATGTAAGATTTTAAATAGGTATGATATAAACCACGTTCAGTTTGTTCACGGCTCGTGTATTTACCGTTCTCGTATGACTCACTGTAGACCATTGGACTTCCCCATAGATTACTTTAACGCCTCCGTGTCATGTTCACAGTTAAGATATTTGCATAATCATCGACCGCCTTAGTTGAATGTGTGACTACAGTAATAATGAATAGTACCACGGCTTGACGATTCACACTTACTCATGAAATGGTCTTATTAATTTGATCTTATCGAACATGGTGTCGAAAGGTTTTATTAAATATTTTGTTAAACTAAACTATTGTGTTTCATGCTGAATCAAGTATTAATGTGGGGGCGAATTAGTCAGGTAAATGACTAACCCGGGTTAGTCATTGTCTTGTATCGCATTTCACTGTGGGACTCCAAGAACCTGGCTAAATTTGCTATACTTCCCAGTAACTTGAGCTCAGGACGAACTTGATTTCAATCCCAAGAAGACACCTTCACACTCGCATTAAAGCAGTTTGTTGTTAACTTTACAAACACACAATCCATGGATACAGAATACTTCTAGATTCAGAACAAATATTTATGGATCACACATTATTATGCGTGTTTCAAAATTATACAATTCGATTTGCAGTGATAGTTGGCGGAGTGACCTTTAAAACCACTAAAGTGGATAACTGCACTGCAGTTTTTCACATCTGTAGTATAAAATGTTTGAAAAAAGCTTTGGATACAACCGCGACTAACGCTATGACGATTATGATGATGTTTGAAATGTGAATGTGAAAGATGTTAGGATGGATATGACACTAAGGAAACTGAACGAATATAGCTGCAATTTGGTACAAGGATAGATTATAGTCTGAAATAACACTTATCTCTTGAATAAGTTCTCATGGGTTGCGGAAAAGAGATCAGAATTCCACGCGGGCGGAGCTGCGGCATCAGTTGATAAACAATACTTTAATATAACAGTTTTATACATTTTATTATCATTTTATACCACCGGTATCATATACCACAAACCGGGAAAATAACGACCAAAAATACGTAGTATATCCGGCGAATATTGGTCGGCGTAATTTATGACTGATCCGTTGTGACAAACGGTAGATATGTATCACTTGGCGCTCGAAATATATGTGGGATAAATTACTATTATAAACGCTTACCTATATTTTGGGACAATGAATGTGCATGTTTGTTATTTCCTCACACTGGCGTAACGGATTTGAGGGAAATTATAAAAAAAATGGTTTTAATTTCTGAGCTATATATAAAATACCTTTTTTTTTTTTTGTGTGCGGAAATCCCTTTGGATACCCCCCCGCCGGTTAGCGGGGGCGGTTATGTCGGGATTGAACCGACTAAAACCGCACGCCGTCTCGGGTCTACAGACGCCGGGGTGTAAGGTTACTCATAGAGCATATCCCTCGCACTCCGACTGACCCTGGGCCATTCGCAGTGTCCCCTCTGATAACAGCAGAGGGGTACCTGGAGCCACCACGCCTCCCCGCGGGCCTTGCAATCCTGCCATACCCCGCCCCCTCGTGAAATGGGGTCAGCTGGCCTTGAAAAGGGCCGGTTGGTCAGACTCTTGGCCGTTGACGTTGACGCCAGCTACTCCAGAGGACCAATCAATGATGCGTCATCGCCCACGTTGCCCAGGGTGCACCAAACTTGGAGGTGATCCAACCAGTCGCACCCCTATACATAATATACCTTTCTTCGAAAAATACACTGCTGGTAGAGCGTTCGATTGCTATGTTGGTGTTCGTGGGTTCAATTTCCGATCAGTACAAATGCCTATTGGCTTTGGCCTAGGTGTTTCTATTAATAATATGTACATTTTTACAAAATAATCTCTCAAAAAGTTTCATTATACGTATTCTAGCACCCATACTTACAAGCTGTGGCTTAACTTGTAAATAGACGAGCTGTGTAAATTGTCCCAGAATATTTATTATTATTTTACGTCGATGTTAACAGTCGGCATTGGTAGATTCATGCTCAGTATAGACAGTAAACCTTTCGTCATTATGTCCTTTTATTTGCGGTTTATTATTCAACACCTGGGTGACCAAGAATGACACTTCCCTAGATAAATTCAGAAAGTAAAAGGTTTTCTAAATTCATAATTTTATTCAAATCCTTTGAGGCGTTTCCGGGAATCAATTATAGATCATGCCGGTCTGTCGTGTTGAAAATATCTCCTCACTTCTAAAGTTTTTTTTTGCAAATCAATCATATGGCGTAACAAACAATTATCTAAAACCATAATAGGTATCTCTTAGTAGCATAACACCGCCCATTGTACCCACAATATATTTAGACTTAAGATGTTGTATATAATAAATAATATGTGGTGTACAATGAAGAGTATTCTATCTATCTATCTATATAATAGAATGCATTATAATTATTATACATTTACGTAGTTTTCTTGCCTTATAGATAGTTTTGGAATCTCGACATAATAATCATTGAAAATTTGAGGACTACATGACTCGTGAAAGTGAAAAGAAAAACTATTTATATTTTTTTATTAATACCATTAAAACTCGTCAAAAATCACTTAATAAAATAAAAAAAATTATTGACAAACAGAGTCGAAATTTGTATCGAATTGTTGTTTCTTTCCTATTTATATATATAGGTAGATCACGATTGTTTCAACGGTACTCTTAATAATTGTAAATTTACTTATATTCGTGCGTTTATTACCTATGTATTCCAAAAAGGGTAGAAAGAGATTTATTTTTACACCCAACTTTCCCAAAATGTATTTTGACTACAAGTGAAAAGTTACGAAGTGCTCCTACTTAGAGTTTCTCAACAGAAAACCCAAAACTCTGCTCAGCCCGGGACAAACCCGAGTTTTATATGAGTAGTAAATCTTGTACAGAATTTAGAAAAAAAAAATTCGTATGTGATATTAACATTTAATAACGATATACTAGAAAACGTGTTATTCTGGGAAAACCAATCCAACAAGTTTCTATAAACTAGCAGAATATTCGCACAAAACACGCTTAAGTACGCACGCCGTAGTAGCAGCGGTAAGACCTATCATAGAGAACTGGCTAGGGAGGTGACACGGGAGCCTCTCGTACAGGCTGACGCAGGTGATCTCTGGGAAGGGAGCTTCGGGGACCACCTGTGTCAGATCAGGAGGGAGCCAACGTCTGAGTGCCATCACTGTGATGCAAGCCAGGACTTAGAGCTGCACACGCTGGCGGAGTGCCCAGCGTGGGAGACCTCGAGGCAGGCCCTCGTGGCGGTCCTCGAAGTGGGAGTCCTCTCGTTCGGCGTCTTGCTCACAACTAACAACTAACTAACTAACTCACAACTGGTGCGGAACATGTGCGCGTGTGTTGGTCTCTCCCGATCCACAGAGCCCGCGATGTGCGGAGGCGATTCTAATGTTGGAGGTCGCTTAACGACCTGACAGGTGGAACCGCCTATCAACCTAGCAGAAGCCCACTTTCCGGGGGCAAGAGGGGGAGACCGTGATTCCCAAACTTTAGCGGCCATCTCCGGTTTCGACTTGGGTCAGTCGGGGTGCGAGGAATATGCCTTATGGGCCACCTTACAACCCAGTATTTGAAGACACGAAACAGCATGCAGTTTTAGTCGGTTCAAGCCCAACAAACCACCCCCGCTGGCTGTCGGGGGGATATCCGAGGTGATTTCCGCACGTAAAAAAAAGTATAGATGTGTGTCTATACAGAAATGTTTAGCGACAAAGTCAATCATGTGAAACAGTGATAAATACTCCGCTTCAAAGACATTTTTAGTTTTCTGAATTCTCATTTTTCTTCTCTAAATTAAAAATGCTTGTAAAGTTCAAGCAAACTTTTCTACCCCATCTAGTTGAAGTTACCCTATTTATTTTAGTTTCTAGTTTATTATAGATGTAGTAATAATGAGATTGCCCGTTCGACTTTTGAACAATCTTTTTTTTTTATTTCGAGCCATCTAACTGGGAGAATAGCTACACTTTTTTATTTACAAGGTGCCAAACATCTCATCGTAAGCGGGTATCTGTGTTTAAGGAACGCTTATAACACCTGAGGTATAACGTGCAGGATTCCACATTCAAAAAGTAACGGGGAAGGGAGGGACACTCTCGTAAATCGTACTAAATGTGGCGCACTCCTATTATCGAGGTTGATATTAAGTGAGAGGGCCAGTCGAGCTGGTCCTTCATACTGGGAAAAGTATGAACCTTTATAGTCTGATATATAGTCTGAGTTAGTTTATATATTATAGTTGGTTTATAAGTAGCTATCTACCAGTAAACGCTTACCATCAGGTTGGTTGGTTGGTGGTAATGATAAAGATATGAAAGCTATAAGAACCTCTAAAATTTAATTTCTTGCTTCTTATTTTGAAAATGACGAACTTTCATACACCCGTTCATCGCCTATTTTACCCTTAATCCCTTAGTAGTAAAATTTTGAAAAACGCTTGCGTATTCATTTATATCTGAAAAGACGTACTTGTATGAAATTTCATACTTTTATGTTCAAAGGTGACCAACTTCCGATATAAACTTCCAACCCTTATTTCATCCTCTTAGGCGTACATTTTTGAAAAACGCTGATGCATGTGTTCATTCATAGATTAATAGATTATTATACACCTGCTTTTGGTTAGATAACCAAAAGCAGGTGTATAAAATTTCGGGCTTCTAACTTTGAAAATGACGGACTTTCATACAAACGTTCATCTCTTCCTTTGAAACCTTAGAAGTGACATTTCCAAAAATCCTTTCCTTTCTTAGATGCCTACAACATAAAAGGCATTTACTGATAAAATTTCAAGTTTGTAGCTCCAGCGGTTTAGGCTATGCGTTGATGAATCAGTCAGTCAGTCAATCAGTCTGTCAGTCAGTCGGGACAAGTAATTATATATGGTTAGCATAACATAACACAAACTCACGCCTATATCCCCGAAGGGGTAGGCAGAGGTGCTAGCACCCACATTTCGCCAGTTTATGTTTAGGTCCCAATGTAATAGGTGGCGAGCCTATTGCCATTAACCGGGCACTTATTAACCTGCGATAAATACACACATAACTTCGAAAAGCATCGTAAAGTCATTGGTGTGTGCCATGGTAAAACCTGGGATCGAACCCGAGACCTCATCTCAGCAGCCCATTACCCATACCAGTAGGCTACCGCGGCTATATATATATGTTTAGATACTACTAAATTAAAAGTATCTATAGCAGTATACTCGTTTTTTCTGTGGCATATGTTTACATGCGATCACAAGGTCTTAGTCTCGATTCTCGAGTCAACAAACTATTATTACTGGAGTTTTTTTGCTAGAAAGTTCTCGGTGCAGCACCTAGTCTATAATAGCTCTGCCTTTATTACATAGGCCAAAACTTAAAATCGATTAAACGTGGGATGGTGGCCCATATCTTCTGGACTTCACCCTAGCTTCTCACCATCCAGCGGGGTGCAGTCAATTGACGGAGCGAATATTAAAAAAAAGCGTGAGTATATCTGAAAAATATTAGTACTGAACAAAATAATAATATAACGATAAATCTTAGGAGTTTTATGTCGAAAGTTTGTAACTAAAGAATTTTTCTGTTCGAATAGATCTAAAAATAGCGCTATTGTATATGCTCTCACTTAAGGAGTACTCAAAAAACAAATTTATACCGTAATCCTTTCCTTTTAGAACTTAACATAACATTCAACACTCAACGAACCCAACCAAAGCTGTATAGTTAGGACAATGTTTTATCTCTCCTATGAAAAAATACAAGGAATCCAAAACACAGTACTCAATAGTGCTAACTTTCATTACGCCTTCCAATGGCGCTAACGAAGATCATTATCATACCTACACACCACTAGTCTACTATGCACCCTTGAGTGCAGCGCCGAAGGTTGCCAAAGTGCATTGACTCCAGCTACCCACCCAAATTCGGTAGTACCCGTATAACTGCGCTTCGTGAACGGTCGACGGCGTTTTCACTCGCGCTGGGTTATAAATGGGTGGTAGTAATAAGCAACAGGTGTTGTTCTGCGCGTTACGTAAGGCAAGCGGCGCGCGCACCCCATTGAGCCAGTAGTACGGTGGTATCGATTAGGAGTACGCCTGAACATCGATCTGGGAGCCGCTGTGTGTTCACAACGTCTTTAAAATGTATGCCTTGGATTTGTCTGGGTTATTTTTTTACTAATTACTCGATGGACGTTCAGTTCAGTTTGTTGAAACTTTTTTTACTGTCAGATTTTTGTTTAAGAAACGTAATTTGCTAAGTTTCTTTTCTTTTTCTTTAGTACCGTCATACGACTATAAGGTTTGTTAAATTTAGGTATATTAAAATGGATTCTTGTTTATATTATTACTAGCTGCTGTTCCCGTTCCTGCTTCCCATGTTAACCTATTTCTAAAATAAAAAGAAGTCTACGAGTTATTCCAGATTATAATAATCTATCACTGTGCCAAATTTCATCCAAATTCGTGATTCCGTTTTTGCGTGAAAGAGTAACAAACATCCAGACATTCAAGCTTTTACATTTATAATATTAGTAGGATAGAAATAAGGTTTGAAATACGTGGTCACTTTTAAAGCGTAGTATTATTCATGTTGAAATATATAGAAGTTGATAGTGGGAAAAGTTTTTAGTTGCGGCGTAAACAGCTATTGATATACACGAGCTTTGTGCAGCCGTTGGTCATACTTCATTCATGTGTAGCTTAATGATTTATAATTTGCTGTTCATTCATGAAAACGCTTGCATTTTGTACTGGAAGGAGGAAACATGTTTGATAGGATTTAAGTTTTGAGGTCGATGACCTGGGGTCTATCGTTATTTTTCCGATGGGCTATCTCAAGCTTCGGGGTCACGATATACGAACGAAAGGCAATGGTAGTAGGTAAGGTGCTATGAAGTCACTTCGGATTTCAGATGAACGAAGTGTGACGTGCTATTATCGGATCAGATTGCGGGATAAATCGGTTTCATGGTAACGATTGGTTCGATACGCAACTTTGAATATTATGAAAAAAGTTTTTATGAAAACCGAGGTGTAGATTCGATACACGTTAATAATGTGACAGGCTGTCCAGCTCATCACCATTATTCCAACGCGGTGATGTTATGTTAAAAAATTCTTCACCACAGGCCTAAAGAGCTACCATTACTGCCCATTGAGGGTCAACATTAGAACGTAGCCATTTGAGTAGGACTGCAATTTAAAACATGACATGACTGTCATCAGTGGCTTATAAAAGATAAATATTAATCGGCTCCAGTAGACCATTGAAATGTTCTATCTCACGCTAACCAATAAATAACTTTAAGGGGAGGGAAACTGATCTCCAAACAATGCGCTGGAGTCTCCAATGCTGGTGCTTAAGACCGGTGAGGTTAAGAGGATGTCTTTGTACGTCAAAAAAAGAGCCTTCCGGGCGACCATATGTATCCATTCATATTTAACTCGCAACAACCAGCCCAGCGGATTGTGTCCATAAAACTATTACTTTACTAAATTATACGAATTTAGTATACTACTTGACAAATGATAATATATCACAGTTTGGTAAGTAATTAATAACGTGTAATATATGACATTATAAATGCTCTATATGATAGATGATCTGTCCTCGAATCATATTTAATATTTATGGCACAAATATTAAATAATATTTGAGGGTTTGTGACCAACAAAATCTATTAATAAATGTTAATTATCACTCGCTTAATAATGCGCCCGGTAGATGGCAATAGGTTCGCCCCCTATTACATTGGGACCTTAACATAACTCGCGAATCGTGGGTATGTAATACACCTCTGCCTACCCCTTCGGGGATACAGGCGTGAAGTTATGTTTATGTTTAAATCTATTAATTAAATAACTGATATAGCTACCGACCTAGTGTAATATTGTTTCAAATATACTATAAATAAATAAATATTCTACAACATTCTACACAGCGCTTTCTAGACCCAAAGTAAGCATAGTTTAACTACCTTGTGTTATGGTTTCTAGAACGCGGATAAACATACTTATATACTTTTTTTTGTAAATACACACATATTATACATAAACACCCAGACCAATGCAAATGGACATATTCATGCATACAAATATTTGCACTGAGCGGGAATCGAACCCGCGCCCCCTGTCGTAGCCGTCGAATGCACTACCGCTACGCCACAGAGGCCGTCAAACTAACTAACTAACTCACGCCTAAGGGGAATAGATAGAGGTGAAAATATTGTACAGCCCTGTTTCGCTAGTGTTGTTTGGTTTGGTTAATTTTTGGTCCCACATTAACTGCGCACTTTTTACTGGCTTTAGGATGGTACAGAGAATTTAACATACACATACGCATGCTTTTATACCTCTAGGAGCTAAACACGACGCGCTTATAGAAATTGACTTCAATTCAGCGGCGCTGAGGGAGAAAGATGGAGGTATACACCAAGTATAGCTCATCTCCCAACTAAATGTAGTTTTCATCTCTCCTGTTCGGAAAGTTTAATTTTCATGGGTAGATAGCCAGGTGGAAAGTAGCTTATTTGATCCCTAGGGTGGAAAGTATTTTATTTTAAATTGTAAGTTTTGCTATGGATTCCATGATAACTTAATTACGTCATAATGCCTTGATATCATGACGCTTTTTTACGCTCGATTACAATGTAACCAAAAGATTCGATTTTCAAAACTTTTCTGATGTTGGCAGTACATAATATATGTACGTGAATAATAACTTTTTTTTTCAATATTAAAAAAACAATTTAAGTTTGCTAAAGAATTAGCGGGAAAACGAGATTCTATGCAAATAAATGCCTTGTGTTAATAGTGGTTAAAAATGGTTTCGGAAAGGGATTCCAGTGACAAGGATATTAATATAACTCCCGATGAGATATAAGAACAGACAAAAGCTGTTGTTAATAATCTATTTTCAAATTGTTCTAATTTTCCTTTAAATTTTAACTGGTAATCAATATACTTGTTTCATTAAATGTGTGTGTAGTATTTTAATTTCCTCACATAGTCGAAATGAAAAGTAGAGTATCTACCTCGGGTGAATGTCACCATTTCACCCTCGAACTATTAATTGGCGCTCTCACTTCGTTCGAGCGCCCGAAACATCTTGGGTGAAATGGCTGACTTACAACCCTTGTGTAACAATCTATTATTAATGGTGGAAAAAATACCTTACTATCCACTTATGTATCCAACACTCTTTGTCATAGGGATGGTGGGATAATATACGCTGGAAGTAAGGATAAATTTTGCCTTAGCTAAATACGTATTTTTAGCGTTTCGTGGTAAGGTAAATAATCCTCAAGTATTGGAAATGTTGAAGCTGCTTGTCCCAAACACAAGACTGCGGAGGCACGGATGAAGGTGTTTGAGGTGCCCACATCTCGCACTAATATACAAAATTTTACTCCAATTACTCGGGCTTTACATCAAATCTTATCTCGAAGCGGTTGGACATTTTTGTCTGTACTTTAATAATTGTACTGCGTAATTTCAGAGGTTGGCATTGGATTGCCTCACTCAACTTTAGTTTAGGATGTTATGGTTGTTTTTACTACTTTATTTTTTGTGATTGTTTACGCGTTTTTCTCTCATTTTTACATTGCTGTATTAGATTTGTATATGGATAAATAAATAAATAAATAAATAAATCTCTCTCCCTTGTCTCCACTGCCTTAACCCGAGTTGTTATTAGCTCGTCGTGGTTAGCCCGCTGTAGAGGTATATTAACACTCACATTTTACTAATATGCTTTTCGTCAATCGATTTACCATCTACTGGGTACGTTTGTATACGCTGTGCTACTGTCTGTAGTTAACAGCAAAATTCAGCATTCGAGGAATATAACCTTGGTCCTTGGTCCCAAATCTTGATCCTGCCAAGATCGCAAACAAAAAAAAGCTTGAACTTATATCATGGAAAAAACAAGGCAGTCAGCAGAGAGTACCGATTCATATTAAGACCACGTCATCATTGAATATGTATCACTTCGTGCGTAGCGTTCATGACACATCGAGTAATGGATAAAAATTGTTGCGTAGCACCCCTCACGCTCGTAGCAGTCTACGTGACATTGATCTCGAGTTCGCTATATGCTACGCCATAGCGGCGCATTCAATTTACATAACTTGCTCATACATCATTAAGTTTGGTTTAGCGTGTGCCTTGTTTTTTTAAACTACTTGGTGCTAATTGAGTGAAATTATGAAGCTAACTTTAAATTGGAAAAATTCAACATTCAAAACAGGATTCGAACGTAAAGCGTTCCCTTTCTAAGTGGAATACTGTAGCAACTAAGCTACCGGGATCTGTTCACGATAACTGAAATAACCCACCATCCTATTCCTACTAATGTAAAAAAAAAGTTATTGAAGGTGTTTGTATGATTCAATGTTTGTTACTCAATCACACTAACGGCTGAAGGGATCATGCTGAAATTTGGTACATGGATAGATTATAGTCTGTAATAACACTTTTTGCTCCTGGAATAGGTACCATGGGAAGCGGGAACGCGAACAGAATTACAAAAGGCCCCGGACAAAAGCTAGTTTATAATATTAGTAGAAAAGTAGAACTAGATTAACACACATGTTAAAATGATGAAAAGGAAAGCCGTTGAACTATAAATGCAAAATCGATTATATCACTTTTGAATACCAAATGAAGCCGCGGGGAACAGCTAGTTAGTTTATAAGTTTTCATGATCTTCCATTAGAAGCAGCAATTGTGAAACCACTTGCAAGTTTCAATCGATTTGTAATAGTTTTTTTTAAAGTATGGAAATAACCGAAATACTAGTATTTCACCTAACCCCCCTAGCTAAGCAAAATTACTTGTGTTAGGAGTGTAATGGTCAGGATTCGAACCCGGGACCTCTCGTTCCTTTTATCATCTCGTTCATTCCTTAACCACTAAGCTACCGACAAATAGTGATTTCAGGTAAAAAAGTAACACTTATGAACGCCACAATTTTAATATATCTACATTTAAAATTAAAGGTAGAAAAAATAAAACGGTAGAGATTCAGCTCCTTTTCTCTCAGACCGTAACTATTACTTTATTAAGGTCTGTGAGAAAAGGAGCTGAATTTCTACTATCTCTGGAGTGTTTAAACGGGCGCACTAGTTCAGTCAAGGAGCGGTACATGATAAATCTATGTGAGTAACGACCGACGGTTTTATTGCTATAGATAGTAATTAAATCTCAGTTGGTTAGTTGAAACTGATATCGTTACGTTACGTGGTCTAAGATTTTAACTACGTAGTGTTGTTAATAGCTGTGAATCAGAGACACTGGACTGGCAATTGAATGTCTATACTATTATAAAATTGTAAATTAGTTGTGTCTGTACATTGGAGATTAAAAAAAAACTTGGATTATGTTAGATGAACGATTCCAAACATGACATTTTTTTTTAATAGTAGAGATTCAGCTCCTTTTCTCTCAGACCGTAACTATTACCTTATTAAGGTCTGTGAGAAAAGGAGATGAATCTCTTCTATCTCTGAAGTGTTGAAACGGGCGCACCAGTCCAGTCAAGGAGCGGTACATGATAAATCTATGTGAGTAGCGACCGACAGTTTTATTGCTACAGATAGTAATTAAATCTCAGTTGGTTAGTTGAAACTGATATCGTTACGTTACGTGATCTGTAATAAGATTTTAACTACGTAGTGTTGTTTCTACTGGCAATTGGATGCCTATACTATTATAAAATTATAAATTAGTTGCGTCTGAACATTGGAGATATCAAAAAGAACTTGGAATATGTTAGATGAACGATTCTGAACATGTTTTTTTTTAATAGTAGAGATTCAGCTCCTTTTCTCTCAGACCGTAACTATTACCTTATTAAGGCCTGTGAGAAAAGGAGATGAATCTCTTCTATCTCTGAAGTGTTGAAACGGGCGCACCAGTCCAGTCAAGGAGCGGTACATGATAAATCTATGTGAGTAACGACCAGCAGTTTTATTGCTACAGATAGTAATTAAATCTCAGTTGGTTAGTTGAAACTGATATCGTTACGTTACGTGATCTGTAATAAGATTTTAACTACGTAGTATTGTTTCTACTGGCAATTGGATGCCTATACTATTATAAAATTATAAATTAGTTGCGTCGGTACATTGGAGATATCAAAAAGAACTTGGAATATGTTAGATGAACGATTCTGAACATGTTTTTTTTTAATAGTAGAGATTCAGCTCTTTTTCTCTCAGACCGTAACTATTACCTTATTAAGGCCTGTGAGAAAAGGAGCTGAATCTCTACTATCTCTGGAGTGTTTAAACGGGCGCACCAGTCCAGTCAAGGAGCGGTACATGATAAATATATGCGAGTAACGACCGACGGTTTTATTGCTACAGATAGTAATTAAATCTCAGTTGGTTAGTGGAAACTGATATCGTTGCGTTACGTGGTCTAAGATTTTAACTACGTAGTGTTGTTAATAGCTGTGAATTAGAGACACTGGACTGGCAATTGAATGTCTATACTATTATAAAATTGTAAGTTAGTGGTGTCTGTACATTGGAGATTTAAAAAACAACTTGGATTATGTTAGATGAATGATTCTAAACATGATTTTTTTTAATAGTAGAGATTCAGCTCCTTTTCTCTCAGACCGTAACTATTACCTTATTAAGGTCTGTGAGAAAAGGACATGAATCTCTACTATCTCTGAAGTGTTGAAACGGGCGCACCAGTCCAGTCAAGGAGCGGTACATGATAAATCTATGTGAGTAACGACCGACAGTTTTATTGCTACAGATAGTAATTAAATCTCAGTTGGTTAGTTGAAACTGATATCGTTACGTTACGTGGTCTAAGATTTTAACTACGTAGTGTTGTTAATAGTTGTGAATCAGAGATACTGGACTGGCAATTAGATGTCTATACTATTATAACATTGTAAATTAGTGGTGTCTGTACATCGGAGATTTAAAAAAAAGAACTTGGATTATGTTAGATTAACGATTCCAAACATGTTTTTTTTTAATATTAGAGATTCAGCTCCTTTTCTCTGAGACCGTAACTATTACCTTATTAAGGTCTGTGAGAAAAGGAGCTGAATCTCTACAATCTGGAGTGTTGAAACGGGCGCACCAGTTCAGTCAAGGAGTGGTACATGATAAATCTATGTGAGTAGCGACCGACAGTTTTATTACTACAGATAGTAATTAAATCTCAGTTGGTTACTTGAATCTGATATCTTTACGTTACGTGGTCTATTTTTTTTTTTACGTGCTGTGGTCTGTAAAAAGATTTTAACTACGTAGTGTTGTTAATAGCTGTGAATCAGAGACGCTGGACGGACAATTGGATGTCTATACTATTATAAAATTGTAAATTAGTTGTGTCTGTACATTGGAGATATCAAAAAAAAACTTGTATTATGTTAGATGAACGATTCTGAACATGACATTTTTTTTAGAATTCCTGTCTATTTGTTCGCGATGGACGCAAAAATTAGTGAACGAATTTTCTATTTGAAAGGTCTTGGTTAGATTTAAAATCTGCCGTATGTTTGATTGCAATTGGTTAAGTGGAACCAGAGATATGACCAAAAAACGCGCGAGCGGAGCCACGGGCATCAGGTAGTAGGCTGGTTCAAGCCCGACATAACCGCCCCCGCTGGCACGCGGGGGGGTATCCCAAGGGATTTCCGCACGAAAAAAAAAAAAAAAAAAAAAGGTAGTAGGCTATATTACTATTTTAGGTGACGATCCTTTTTTCTTTTTTTTTTCAAATAGATGGCAAAGCTCGCTATTCGCATCACAATTTTGAAATTTTCTATTCACAGGTCTTGATAACCGTTTGGGATCAGGTGGACTGTATCCATTTTTCCTTTTTACTCACAATTTGCTTTCAAAGCTTGTTACTAAAGTCACAAAAGACATGACGAGGCAGAAATAGCGTCAAGCCTCATTAAAGGCAGATCGTCAAACAATGATTTATTCAGTGGAGCCAGTTAAATGTGTTTGTGAACCTTCAAACAAAAGTAACCAACCATTGATTTTGTTTAACGTGAGTGAAAAGGGTTGGAAGTTAGTTTGTGGGCTATGAATTAAATAGTGGTAATATGAATGTTTGATTGTGGTTTCTGGTTCTGTTGTGCATCCCTTTAGACTAAGCTCTGAAATATTTTGATTTGAATTTCGGAACGTTCTGTTTGGCATTGGATCAAATTTAGACTTTTAGGAGATAGCATTAAATTTTGCTCTTTTCGCTCTATAAAGTGGATGTCCTTACTATACTTGCCATAAATGGAAGTATTTACTCCAACAATAAAGTATTTGATGCTATTCTTGTGCGCTATAATTGATCATGTTACTGACCTTGAGTTATTATAGGCAGAGTCTTTTATGCAGGGTTGTCTTGTGTACCTGACTATAAATATTAATGTACAGTCAACGACAAAAGTGGATTACCAGTTAAATATTTACGAACGTTTTTTACATCGGAATACATGAACCTAATAATGTATATAGGGTAATTTTTTCCACTGAGCGTCTACCCGGCTTGGGAGTCCCAGTGCCGAGCACTCACTGCAGTCATAGGGAGTGATCTCTCACTGGTGGCCATCGTCCGATCTATAGCTGCTAACGAAAGGAATTCAGCCGCGGTCGCAACCTTCCGCTATGACGTCATCTCCTAGAAGGAACGCGCGGAGCGGATTAGGGACCAACCGGAGCGCGGAGGCGCGAGTATTTACGCCTCATGCCGCCCTGAGTGTGGCTGCGGTGGTGAGGGACGGGGAATGCCCTCCACCCGCCTGGACGTCGCCTTAATAAGAGTTTTATGGTGCAGGTGCCCGTGACATTGCGGGCACGAGCTAGTAAGGGTCGTCATAGAAGTATTCTTGTATAGTTTCAGGCCCTTCCGATGAGGCGTTGAGTATGACATCAGGGGTCCATGCGGTATGCCGTAAATTAGCTTGGACTTCCAAAATCTTGGTGAAGTCCTCTCTCCCCCCCCCCCGTATGTACATCCCAATGACGACTACGTGTTTTCTACAGACAAAGACACGTACTTATAATCAGTAATAGATATTGTATTTAAAACGGAATCAATACTGTTGTACCTGATGCCAGAATCCAGCTATGTATTGAGAACAATGGCCATTATTTTGTACATTTTTAATCAGTTAGATGGAACAGAAAGGTAACGTAAGGAAAATCAAAAAGTATTATGTTAAAAATGAGACCTTTCCTTAAGTTTTCCTTATGATATTACTTCTCAGAATTCATGCCTTATTAACAGCATTATCGAATGCTGTAATAATAGGGGATACTTTTTCGAAATCAATAGGTTCGATTTCTGGCTAAGAAAATTGTTTTTTTTAAGTCCAATGATGCAGTTTGAGTTTTTATCAAAATCGGGCTCGAGACTCCTTTAAGTATTTTTCGCTATTCCTCATAGTTTAGGATTTGGCCATCCGCACCCAGTTGAAAAATTCACCCTGTAATATGTAGTTTAATAATCCACAGAGGACAAAGTTAATATATTTCATGTTTGCTTATTATTTTATGAGGGGTTTAAGAGCTAAAGTGATTAATCAATTAGAATTTGTGAAACCACTTTTGTCATTGACTGTACAATCATTAATCTTAGCATTCTTAAGATTTACTTTGTAACGTATATGAATAAAAAAAAAACAATATTAAATTTTAATTTTTAATAATTTTGTTTCTCTTTATAATGTTGCTTCATTTTAATATCGTTATTATTGGTAAAACTTGTCAAAATAGCTTAAAAGCACTCAAGATCAAACTGAAATCAATGAAAATTAAAATAATAATCAATATGTTGACTATTAAAGAAAGTAAATTTAAAAAAGTTTAAATATTAAAAGTTAGCATAAGTTTACTTCAAACGTTCCTAAAAATTAAATCTATTTCTTATGCAAGTTATATAAGTCACAGAATAAGAACGAAACAAAATTGTATCTACAAGTATTTTAAAGAAAAAGCCTTAAGTTTAATCTTTAATCTAGGATTTTTTTCTCTAGTGGGTAATTGAGAGTACAGGACCAAAAATATTGACCTCCTGAGATTTAATTAATTTAATTGTATATTTATAACTTTTAATTCAATTTAATGCTATATTAAAGTTTGTAAGAGTTCACTACCTGCCAGTGAGTGTTATTTCCTTATTATATCACTGTTGTATCATCGGAGCAATGGAGTCACTACAAACCACTATTCAGAGCTTGACTAGCATGTTCCATGAGAGGATGAACCAATTCGAAGCAGATCTCCAGAATAATACCAGCCCACCATCCAATGTTGCCGGACTAGTTGGTGAGTTTACTGCGTTCCGTAGTTTTATACTCGAGACCCTCAAGGCCCTCCAACAGCAAGTTGAGTCTCTAGCATGCACAGTGGACCATTTGGAGATGCAAGGAAGACGCAACATTCTTTTGTTTCATGGAGTTGCTGAGGAGAATAAAGAGGATCTAGCATAAGTAGTGGTCAACTTGATTAAAACAAAACTCAAGGTTAATGACTTCACAATAAGTGCCATTAAGCGTTGCCATCGCATGGGGAGGCCAGCTACGCCTCATAGGCACCGGCCTATTCTGGTCAAGCTGCAGCAGGTGTCTATTCGGGACCAGGTGTGGTTCTCAAAAACCAAACTCAAGGGCACAGGCATTACGGTATCCGAATTCTTGACCAAACCTCGTCATGATCTCTTCTTGGCCGCTCGGGAGAAGTATGGTGTTTCAAAGTGTTGGACCCGTGATGGCAATATATATGTCCTAGGCGAAAACGGACTACGTAATAAAATTAATACCGGAGCCGATTTACGTGATATCACTGAGGCAGCTGCACAGGGTTCTAGTCAAGTAGGGGCCAATGCAACCCCTGTACCCCGGAATGGTCCGACCAGATCCAAAAGAACTGTAATCCCTAAGAAGTAACCATGTTTTGTTGTTATTTCTCCGATATTGCATTGCTTTGTTCCTTGAAAAATGGCGTATGACCCGTACTGCATCATTCTGATATCGAGGGTACCCCGATGTTGTTATTATTCGTTTAGTTTGTTTAGAGTTTTAGACAGTTTAGATAATATAAAGAATCACTGGGTTCAATGTTCAACGAAAACAAAACAGGTTTTCTAATGTGTCACTTTGACTTCGAATTGTCTACTGTCAAAAATATGATGAGATGATATTCTCGTTTATTGTTATCTCATGTGACTTTATTGTATGTTGTGATGAGCGTACAGCGCGTCTCACAGAGCGACATTCTCGTTGTGTCACACTGAGATTTACATGTTAATATTATAATATTATTAATTATCAGAGAAGCGGTCTTGTCTATGGTGGAACTTTATTCTTGTATAATATATTTTTTGTTTTTATTTTTTTTGTTTTTGTTCTCTATAATTATGCTTGTGTTGTATTTTTAGTATTTTATAATATACATTTATCAACAGGGTAAATGCTACACTTTTGTTATTGTAAGGTAGCATTAGCTAATTTTTATTTTTCTAGTTCTATACTTAACATTATGCATAACAATCCCACCATGGAGTATTGGTAGTTTTATATAGAATTTTACCGTTTCCTGTAGTTTGTATTTTATGTATAGGTACTATGCTATAAACAGTGACTCATCATTTGTGTGGGGTCATCTCGCCTGGGTTTACAACGCATTTCTTGTAATTTGTAAATGGTAAATCTTTAGGTTAATTATGTTTGGTTTGGTTTATATCTTCTAACACTCCTCAGCTGGAGGGTGGACTATTTTGATTGGGTTATAGTCTACCGACTTAAGTTGAATTAGTTTGTATTATATTATAACATAGATATACTCGTATTTGTACGTATATTTTATTATATATTGTTGTTATTATTTATATCACATATAAATATATATATACCGTAATGTCGTGCAGTAGTGATAGTGAAAATTATTATTCGTGCAGTAGTAATGACAGCGATGATAGTTACGCTAGTGTTGGGTCCGCACGGCCCTCATTGGCTGATACACTTAAGGTGCAATTTTCCGACGTTCCCAGAAATTTCAATGTCGTTCATATTAACGCTCAGAGTATTCCTGGCCATTTCCCAGATATGCTGACAAATTTTGATAATAATAATATTCATGCCATACTAGTATCCGAGTCATGGCTTAAACCATGTCTGCCCTCCAATTCCTACTCTTTGCCCGGTTTCACCCTTATTCGAAATGATCGCACGCCTAAGACATGCGGTGGTGTGGCTATATATCTCCGTTCTTATATTCCCTACTCTGTGGTGGATACATCGTCACAGCCACCATCCCCGAATGCTGGCGAACATTTATTTTTAGAAGTCGAGCTACATCATTCAAAAATTCTCCTTGGTGTTTATTACTCTCCTTCTTTACTTGTTAACTACTTTTCAACCTTTGAAAATCGCTTACACAGTCTCACTCCTTCTTACAACCACACTATTATCATGGGCGACTTTAATACATGCCTATTAAAGAAAAATTCTCGGTCGTCCTCTCTTCTTTCTATTGTTAAATCTACCAACCTTTTCATTCTCCCTCTTAATGCTACTCATTTTTTTCCTCACTGTGAACCTTCACTTCTTGACCTCATACTTGTCTCATCTTTGAACCATGTCGCTAAACATGGGCAATATCCGGCAGATGTATTCTCGTATCATCATCTTCTCTATCTCTCCTATAAAATTCGTCCTCCTAAGGCAAAATTAAGAATATTAATGCAGCGAAATTTTGGTGCCATGAATATCGATCTGCTCCGACAAGACGCGAAAGAGATCGATTGGTTACCTTTATTAATGTCAGAGTCTACAGATGAGAAGGTAAATATTCTTAATAACAATCTGATCGCGCTCTACGATATACATGCTCCTATTCGACCTATTAAAGTGAAGCATCTTCCGGCACCTTGGCTTACAGATGACATTAAAAAACTAATTGCTAAAAAAGGAGCAGCTAAGTCCAAGTACAAGATGCGCCCCTCAGATCGTAATAAGGAAAATTATTTGAGGATACGAAATCACTGCAACAAGGTGTGTAGGAATGCACAACGCCAACATATCCATAGTTCTGTTCAAAACGGAGACCCAGCTAAAGTCTGGAAATTCCTTAGAACACTAGGGGTTGGAAAGCAGCGTCAAGAATTAACCTCAACACGTCTCGATATTAATGCCCTTAACTGGCACTTCTCCACTTCGTCTAATTTTAGCAGTACAGCTAAAATTAATACACTTAATCATCTTTCATCGCTTCCAACTCCTGACTATTCTCCATTTGTCTTTAGTCAATTGTCCGTTTGTGATGTTGAGAAGAGTATTCTATCCATCTCATCGAATGCGATTGGTGCTGATTCTATCAGCCGCAACATGGTGCTCCCCATACTGGCTGACATTCTTCCCATCATCACTCATATAATGAATCACTCCATTTCTAGAAGTATATTTCCTACTACATGGAAAGATGCTCAAGTTATCCCTTTACCCAAAAATTCTAAACCTGCTTTTTTTACCGATTATCGTCCTATCTCTATCTTACCTTTCTTGTCTAAAGTTCTTGAACGTCTCATCCAAAACCAGCTTAGTTCTTTTATTCGTGAAAATAATTTACTCAACCAGTTTCAATCCGGGTTCCGTCCGGGGCACAGTACCACGACCGCCCTTGTTAGCATTACTGATGACATTAGGTCTGGCATGGAGAGGGGAAATCTCACAATTCTCTGTTTACTGGACTTTAGCAACGCCTTTAACACTGTGGATTTCGACGTTCTCCTTGCCATACTAAGCTCTCTTAACATATCTCCATCGGCTATTGACTGGTTTCGAAGTTACCTGTCTGGACGCCGGCAGCGCGTCCGACTGGATGATAGTTATTCATCTTGGTCTGATACCGCTGCTGGGGTGCCGCAGGGTGGCGTTTTATCTCCCTTACTCTTTTCAATATTCATTAACTCTATCTCTAATCGACTTCTATGTTCCTACCACCTTTATGCAGATGATTTACAAATTTACTGTCAAGTGGGCTTGGAAGATTTGTCTAATGGTATTGCCATGATTAATGCAGATCTAGTCCGTCTAAGTGATTGGACTGCAAATTATGGACTCAGTATTAACCCTGGTAAGACTCAGGTTACTGTCATTGGCAGCTCCAGAATGTTAGATAGGGTGGACTGGTTAGTACTGCCCCAGGTTTATTTTGATGGCAGTATTATTCCTATATGCGATACAGTCAAGAATTTGGGAATATACCTTGACAAAACCATGTCATGGTCGGCCCAGATGCAGAATATTAGTCGCAAAGTATTCTCTACCGGAGCATCTCTAAGGAGATTACGTAATTTCCTCCCAACAGCAACTAAAATTGCACTAGCGCAATCTATACTCTTTCCTATTCTTGACTACGCTGATGTCAGCTATCTTGATCTTAATGAGGACCAACTTGATAAACTTGAGCGGCTCCAAAACTTCTGTATAAGATTCATTTTTGGCTTGCGCAAATTTGATCACATTTCCGAATTTCGTATTAAACTCAAGTGGTTGCCAATCCGCCTTCGCCGGAATACTCATATACTCTCTCTTCTCTTCAATATCTTGTTTCACCCTGCTGCTCCTCTCTATCTTAAAAATCGCTTCAAATTTATGCACGATACTCATACGAGATACTTGAGATCTTCGGAAAATTTAACTCTGGAAATTCAGCAGCATGCCACAACCTTTTACGACAAATCGTTCACAATTCAAGCTGCACGCCTGTGGAATGCTCTGCCGGAATCTATCAGACGAGCACAGTCATTACCTACTTTCCAAAAACTCGTCAAAGAGCACTACTTAACGCTTTAAAAACAATGTTGTATTTTTCGTCATTATTTTTATCATTTATTGTGTATACTTATGTAATATATATATAATTTTTATATATTTATGTGTTGCAATATTATTATAATTTATAATAGGTACACCACTATAACTACCCATTTCTAGCAATCTAGTCCATCTAAAGGTTGTCTGGAAGAGATCGCAAATTGCGATAAGACCGCCCATTGTACAAGTTTATTTGTAAGTATCTTAGTAATTTGTATCCTTTGGTTGGTGTACAATAAAGAGTATCTATCTATCTATCTATCTATCTATCTATCTATCTATCTATTTATCTATCTATCTATCTATCTATCTATCTATCTATCTAGTGCTAGACTAACCTAAGATTGGATTCTTTGGCCACATTGCTCTGCAGATATTGTATGACAGCCAATAAAAACCTATTATTCCTCGTCGAGGATATTAAATTCCTTGTCAAACCAATATTTAGCTTTGCACAAGCAAATAAAATGCATTTTTGCTTGGCAGGTTATTATGACATTCTGAGTTGCATTTGCGATTCGTTGGTTACTGGTTCGTAGAACGATGGCCATATAATTGCTTCGTAAATAGAATAGGTTCAAATAGGCACGTTCGACGGATAGAGAGATTTAATCGCTTTTTTTATTCGGTTTATTACTCTTTTTATATGCGCTATTACGGTTTGAACAGAATGAATCAACAGAACGTTTGTTGATATGAAAAATTGGTTTGCATGACGTTTACGTTTGTGTAATGACTTTTTAAACTGTTGGAAACGAGTTGAGTATTTGTAACTGTATTTACGTTTTTTTTGTTGTCTTTATGTACATGCATGTATTTCATTTTAGTATATAACACTTCGTCCGCCATGTGGCTGTACTATTGATCAATAGGCACTAAGTTCGAATATCAGGTTTAGCAAAGTGAAATTGAGTTTTTCTTTTATTAATTCTTAATAACCTTTCATAAAACTTAACATTTTCTTGACTGGTACCCTTGTTGACAATAGTAGGCTCACGTAAATTATATGAAAGATTTGTATATCAATACTAAAATAAGTTCAGAACATTTTCTTTTACCCAAATACCTCTGGAATTAAAGCATTTATAAAATACGTTTTTATCAAGAATTGTAAAACATTTATACATCTAAAAACATTCACGTGAAACATTTTTATACTTTTTTTATAGACATTTAGTTTCATTGTACATTAAACACAAAATAAATCACGTACTGGCCCACTAAACTCACTTAAAAAAGAATATTTCCGTAATGGCTACGAAACCCGTAACATTATCTACGAATCTCGTAGACATTGCTACGTATTTCGTAGACATTTACATTCCACACAAGCATAAAATTACCCGCTAGTGAAGTAGAAATCCCAAATATAGAAGATTGGTCCTGGGTGGGATGAGAATAGTCAGCCTGCGGTATTCAGAGGCTTGCAACTGCAGTACAGTGACCTCATGCGTACGCGAGGGGGGCGACGGGGACACACAGAACTAGGTCAGGGCTCCCTTACCTCTTGTCGCTCCGCCCCTCGCACTTGATCGACCGCCAAATTTTAACGCTCACTGGATCGAAAATCAGAGTCAAAAGAACATAATGACTATGACAAATCACTCTTTGATTACAGGAATTGTGAGGCTCTATTAGTTGATCCGTTCGTTAATTTAAAGTACATAGATCGGATTTTTGGACAATTAATGAACTATTGAATGAGTATGCACGATGGACTAGCTGGTTATTTTGCCAACAGTGACTAAGTGTTGTGATTTCGACCACTTGCCATAATTTATATTTAATTATCATTCCGCGACTTTGCACACAGGCTGGATGGCTATAGAAGTTGTGTTAGTTATATTTGTATACCTCTATAATAAATAAATATTATAGGACAATCTACACAGCGCTATTCAGACCCAAAGTGCGCATAGCTTAACTAGCTTGTGTTATGGGTTATAGAAGGCGGATAAACACACTTAGATAGTTTTTTTTTTGGAAATGTATACTTATCATACAAAGAAAACCACCCAGACCAATGCAAATATACTTATCCATGCATACAAATGTTAATATTGAGCGTGTATCGAACCCGCGACCTCTGACTTTGCAGTGAACAGCACTTCCGGTACGTCACAGAAGTCGTCGTATTATACACTTGAGGGGCAGGCAGAGGTGTAAATGGTAATTAACGTAATTTGGGATACATTGTTCCTTTCAACTTTTATTTTGGTTTCTTTTTGTTGTTGGTACAAACCTGTACTTCTGTATGTTCTGTTCTCTTTTGTTTTCTTTATTTATATGTGTATCTCGTAGGTAAACATTGGATAAATTCTTTCTATCTTCTATGGATGCTTAAATTTCGTCTAATATTTCATCCCAATCCGAACCCGGGATACCAGTACAACAGGCACCATTACTGCATGATAGAGGCAATCGTTCCACGCACTCCCCGCGACTCACAAATAATTTCCTCACTTCACTGGGGAAATAACTTCACTGTACAACCGCAGGATGGAGACATAGACGATTTGAAGAGAATGGTCAATGTTGGATAGTAGTAGAAAAATACATTTATTTTAATTACTTCGCAGTTCGCACCATTTAGCTCAATTAATATTCTAATGTAATATATTATTTCATGAAACTATTTAAGCAAGTCTAACATTCATCTTGAACCGAGTTCCATTTCCAGTCACATCCAAGCTCGCACTTTGGAGTTCGGAGTCCCTCCGACTCCTTCTTTTATTGGTTGTATTGGCTTTTATAGGCCCGAGAGAAAAGTCTGCATCAGATCCTCGTCCATCAATCAGTAGGTATACCCGTTTGTAGGTGAGGTTTGATTGGTCCAACAAACCCAGATATAATTAATTGATGCAATAGTAATTTTCCTAATATTTTATGTACAGCCAACGACAAAAGTTGATTAACACTAAAAAACTAAAACTACAAACCTTTTTTATACATTGGAATATACAGGGCGTCCCACGGCAATGCCACATGGAGGGAAAGTACCTTTTTTTTTTTTCGTGCGGTAATCCCTTCGGGTACCCCCCCGCCGGCCAGCGGGGGCGGTTATGTCGGGCTTGAACCGACTAAAACCGCACGCCGTCTCGGGTCTGCAGACGCCGGGGTGTAAGGTTGCCCATAGAGCATATCCCTCGCACCCCGACTGACCCTGGGCCTTCTCCGGTTTCAAGATGGCCCCCTCGGGTTTGGGAACCACGGTGTCCCCGTCTTGCCCCGGATTGGGGGAGGGGCGCTAGTCACCCCAACGTCCCGGCCTGCTTCTGCTGGGGTAACAGGCGGCCTCACCTGCCACCCCCAGGCCTGCGCTCATGGAGGACGGAGGTCGTTGAGCGACCTCCGGCGCCTGATTCGCCTGCGACGCGCGGCGAGCATGTTGCGGGCTCGGCGGGCCGGGAGAGTTCTGAACCTCTCCCGGGCGCGCTCCGCCATCTCCTTCGCGAGCATCACATGCTCGCAGAAGGAGGTGGCGGCGGCCCACGCGCTCGCGCTCCGCACCATTGCCGCAATCATGCTGCCGAGCGAGAGGACTCCCACCCCGATGGCTGCCACGAGGTCACGCCTCGGCGCCTCCCACGCCGGGCAGTTCGCCAGCGTGTGCAGCCCTGAGTCCTCGCTCGCGTCACAGTGATGACACTCAGGCGTTGGCTCCTTCCTGATCCGATGCAGGTGGTCCCCCCTTCCCGGAGATCACCTGCGTCAGTCGGTACGAGAGGCTTCCGTGTCGCCTCTCTAGCCAATCCTCCATGATGGGCCGTACCGCCGCTATTGCGACGTGCCCTGCGCTTGGTCGCCCAAGTCGTTCCTTCCACTCCACCTCGATGGCCTGGCGGAGCTGGGACTGCACGACCTCGATTTCTCGATGCTCGGGGTTCAGTCCCTGCTCCCGCGCCTCCTCTCGCCACTGGCACAGTTGCGAAAGGGCTCTCGCCTCCAGGTCCCATGGCGGAGTTCCGGCGCGGTCGTGGCCTTCAGGGTCGCTTCGCGGTACGTCGCTCCGCACGCCGTCACGAGCGTTTCGTCCGCGTAGCACGTGACGGCGGCCCCGTCTGCGAGCTCACCGCGAAGCACCCAGTCGTATCCGATGTTCCACAGGAGCGGCCCCAGGACCGATCTCTGCGGAACACCGCACAACATCTCACGCCGGTCACGACCGTTCACGGTTGGGTAGAAGACGGCTCTCTCCGTCAAATACGCCCCGACTATGCGGCGGAGGTAGAGAGGCACTTCGTGATACACGAGTGCCTCCCTAATGAAACTCCAGGGCAAGGTGTTGATCGCGTTGGCGATGTCCAGGGACACCGCCAACATCACCTCACCCCGGGCTACTGCATCGCATGGAGCGCCTCTAGCGGAAGCCATATTGGCCATCCGCCAAGTCCGGCCCCACTCTTGACAGGTGCTCGACGAGGCGCTTCGCAATTACTCTTTCAAAGAGCTAGCACACCTCATCGAGCAACACTATGGGCCGGTAGGCGGAAGGCGAGTCCGCCGGTCGCCCCTCCTTTCGGACGAGGACCAGTTTCCCCGTCTTCCACAATTTCGGAAACTGGCCCCGCTCCAAACATGCGCTGAGAAGCCCTCTCAGTCGGGGCCCGAGAGCGTCGTCGACTAGAGCTAGGACCCACGCTCGGCCTAGAATGCCGTCGGGTCCCGGGGCGGTGCGTTTGGCTCTCAGCCTTCTCACCGCCAGCTCTAGTTCTACCCAAGTGACCTCGGGCACGTCGTCGTCATCCACGTCGGGCACCATTGGCAACCGAGGCGGAGTCATCTGCGGTGGAACATGTTCCACCGCCCGCGCTGGGAACAGGGAGCTAACAACTCCTCCGAGCAGCTCCGGCTGGAGACACTGGGTCAACTCAAATCGTCTACGTTGACAGGCCTGTCCGGCGCAGAGGCCCAGGCCTGTACGATGGCGGCTTCCAGGAGGAGCTCCCGATCTAGTCGCTTAAGTGCCCAACGTGGCTCGGGTGGAGCCGGTGTGACCGGCGCATCGCTCGCGGGGGCGGAGACGTCAAACCGAATATATCGGTGATCCGAACTTGTCTCCTCCCCCAAAACGACACGCCAGCCCTGAACACGTCGCGTCAACGAGGGGCTCGAGAACGAGATGTCCACGATTGATCTGGCCCCCGAGGTCACGAACGTGTCCACAGCTCCCCAATTTAGGAGGTCTAGGTCCAGTCCTCCAGTGCCCTGCCTCTATCCCCCGCCGGGCCCCTACCGTGACGGGAACCCCACGCCAACGACCAGGCGTTGAAGTCCCCGAGCACAAGGACCGGGCGCGGGTGGCAGGCATTGACGACGACTGCCAGCTGACGGAGCCATTGCTCATACGAGTCAGCCAGAGGCTTACGGCGGATGGAGTCTATTAGGGCGGAGGCCCTAATGGACTGGATGGATCCTACACATCATCCGCTCTTCCAGCGCCTCCATATAGGGGAGCCAAGACTCCGCCGGCGGTACCCTCGGCTGTGCCGGCCGCACCGACTGTGCCGGCTGCTGCACCGGTCGCACCGGCTGCTCTGGCTGCGTCGACTGCCTCGCCGACGAGTGAGACACGCGCGCCGGCTCCGCCGGTTGCGCCCGCTGCGCCGGTTGAGCCGGGCTCGCCATACCCCTCTTGAGCTCCTTGACGGCTGCAGCTAGTCGAGCCGTCTCCCGACGAGACTCAGCCAACTGCGCCACCAGGCCCTCCTTCTCGGAAGTGATGTCGAGCACAATGCGCAACATCGCCTCCTGCTCAGGGTTTGGGGACCCCTGGAATGACGCGGTCACCTTTTGGAGTCTCTCCAAAAGAGACCGCGTCCTCCCGCTCGGTTCCGTCACCGCCGAGGTGGAAGGCCTCGGCGGCGATTTTTCCGCGGACCTCCCAGTGGCGAGGGGGCCCGGCTGGGTTGCCCACCTCTCAACCCTCCTCGCGCCCGGCGGACTGCAGCCACCTTAGGCGCCCACATTGTCGCCTCGACGCTGGAGGAGGCCGTCCCGGTGAGGGTGTAATCCTCATCCGACACGCCTTCCCCTGGTCGCTGCTTCTTTGGGCGCCGTTTGCGCTTCTGCGCCTTGACGCCCAATCCTAACGGGCTTGCCGCCCTACTCCTTTCGCTGGCGGTGTATTAGCCGACGATCAATGCCAACCCCATGCAGGGGAAGCCATTGACCGCCGCTCAGGGTGTACCGGTCGCTCCGATTCCGTCCCCCCCGGACTGCAGCGGGACCGGAATCAGAAGGACACTCGAGGAGGTTACCCAACACACACCCCGGAGGGAAAGTACCTTCATTATTGAACCCAATCTCCCCAACAATCTTTATAGCCGTACTAGAGTCCGTCTTCCGCAACCTCGGCTGGAAAAAAGTTGGCATAAACATAAATGGAAAGTACATGAGCCATCTCCGTTTTGCTGATGATATAGTTTTGCTATCAGAAAACACAAACCAACTACAGATGATGATAAACTCTCTACACGAAGAAAGCCGTAAAGTAGGACTAGAAATCAACCTAAATAAAACAAATGTCATGACAAACCATACTAAAGTACCAATTTTTTTTTTTTTTTTATCGTGCGATAATCCCTTCGGATACCCCCCCGCGTGCCAGCGAGGGCGGTTATGTCGGGCTTGAACCGACTAAAACCGCACGCCGTCTCGGGTCTACAGACGCCGGGGTGTAAGGTTGCCCATAGAGCATATCCCTCGCACCCCGACTGACCCTGGGCCATCTCCGGAGGCCGAAAGACGCGTAAATTATTTTGTCCTACACAAAGCGCCTGGCTGATTATAAAGAAATAATTCAAAAACGTGTTCTATTTTCAAACTTTTATTCTTTTGTTTCTGTGATTTTCATTATAGGATTATTGCATTGTATTGTGATTATTTTACATAACCATGGCGTATCAAAATAATTTTGATTTAATGGAAGCTTACTTTTTTAACGCTAAAAACATAACATAAGCCTTACAATGGCACCGCGAAAGATATCCGGATAGAAATACACCATCTCGATTTGTTATGAAACGGTTTGTGGATAATCTGCTAAATTTGGGACGTTTCGATCATCGCGTTTCTCGTGAACCGGGTTCGATTCCCGGTTCAACGAGGCAATTATTAAAAATGTATGAATGCAGTTCAAATGGTTTTTAAAATTAAAATAAAGTCTTCTTTCAGTAAAATGTCCTATCTTCAATAATTAAGGTACTTTCCCTCCATGTGGCATTGCCGTGGGACGCCCTGTATATATACCGACGATTGATGTTTAAGCAGTTTTATTATCCCCAGAGGACAAAATTAATATATTTCGTGTTTTGTTTATTATTTTATTAAAGGTTTAAGAGCTAAGGTGATTAAGAAATTGGACTTTGTGAAGCCACTTTTGTCGTTGACTGTACTTGTAATGTCTGGTAACCTTATCAGCTGAATTTATTTCGTGAATGTCTCCTTGCACCCCAGTATTAAAGACCCAAGACAGCGTGAGGTTTTGGTCGGTTCGAGTACGACATGGGTGATTATGTCAATGCCGATTGATTAAAAGACAAATCAAAAAAATCAAAGATCATGAAAATCGGTCCACCCGTTCTCGAGTTCATCGCGGTCATCACTAACACGTAATCAAAATCTATCACGTAGTTTTAAAGATAAGCATACATAGGAACAGACAGACAGCGGGATGCGACTTTGTTTTTTACTATGTAGTGAAGATGGGTCGCCGTTTATGTCAAGATAAACCCATATTATGTAAAGAAGAGTAAGAGAACGGACCACGGGCTTCGAAGTATAAGCTTTGGATGCAACCGGGATTGGCGCTCGGATGATGATGAAACGGATTTTTTTTTTAAGTTTTGCAATAAATCACATTAATTGAAAATCCTGTTATTCTTAATATAAAAAACTAAATCCCTATCCTTTCTTCCAGTTTGTTTAATCTTATCTCATATCTTTTCCCCATCTGCATTCGTTCCTTCGTCGTTTTCACAATTTGTATTGAAATAGGATGTGACGTTATTACTTACAACGCAAGAGCTCCGGATACAAGAATGCCGACCTATACTTGTTTGTGGAGTCTTAATATTCGAATTTCAAACGTCGGATGAAAAGGGTTCCATACATCTGTTCACTTTCCCAGCTGTTTTGAATATTGGGTGACTTATAGGTTGGGTATTGTTGGAATGTGATATCAGTATGTAATTGTTTTATTTATAACGTATTGCGTTACTGTTTGGGAATTTGTGTGCATTAGGGTTTGTTTACATTATTACGGTTCACTTTTCGGCGGGTCATTTTCAAGATATTTCGTTTTCGTTTTTAAGATAAAACTATGTTTAACGGATTCTATCGTGATATATTAGGTGTTATTTTATTATTTAAGATTTTTAGGTATAAACAGGGCCGGCAGCGCGAGTGTGGTGCTCCTGGTGTTGCACTCGTGCATACGCCACGGTAACCGTTTCCCATCAGGTGGGCCGTGTGCTTGTCTGCCAGCTAAGTGGTATAAAATTAAAAATTACAGTACCCCATAGTCACGGGAGGACTGAAGATGGTGGTTGTCTTAGAGTTTTCCTTATAATAATAAGATTTTTCACACCACCAAGGTGGTAAACAAGTATATAGCCCTCGTGACGATAAATGATGTCACATATCCCAACCTTAATGTAAAAAATGGTCAGACCATAGTCGCTTTCCTAAAAGTAACTAAAAGCTAAATCACAAGAAAGAGTAGAAGAGGGGACCCGGGTAACAAAGCAGTACAAGCTTTAGATGCAACCGGGACTAACGCTGTGATGATGATGATGATGTAAGTACATTTGCAGCCAGATTTGCAAATCAATAGGTTAAGCCTGTGAGAAAAGAATATGGCAATAAAAATATTACATCCATTCCTTTTTACTTCTTCGTTCTTTTTATTCACCAGTATTTACAATAATTGTTACGAAATATATCGGTAAGCAAGGAGTCAACTATGAAACGAACGTAAGGAGCATTGATTATAATGTTCATAAGTGTTACTTTTTGAAATAAATTAATAAATATATTTGAATTTGTACACAAACAAAAGGTCAAACTTATACCACGGCTTTGGACGCAACGATTTTATTTTTACTAAAGTAATTTTGAACACAATCGGAAACGTTCATCGTGACCCTTTTTGCGGCAAGGTCGCTTATGTTATTATTGTGTTATTCTTGTCGAAACTTGTAGAATAACTTCATACAATATTCATAACTATCCTTTACTATCGGTTGTGATGGTGTACATTGGTGTGTTATGTGTTAAAGTTTGGTTAGTGAACACATCTTCATATACACAATATCAAAGCTCTTATGGAGAAATCAATGTCTGTTTTCTTTCTTATTTTATACGCTGCTGTCCGTTCATCCGATTGTTATACAACATTGCAACTTGCTTGCATTTGCGTAAAAGTTATACCACGACGAGCTCCGTGTCTTGGCGGTAGAGCATTCGACTGTTACGTCGGGGGTCGCGGGTTTAATGTCCACACAGTGCGCATGTTCGTATCAGCTAGAACTCATAACACAAGCTAACTACCTAGAGAGCGCTGTGTAGAATGTTGTGAGAATATTTGTGGCTCTGCAATCGGGTCACGGATTTTTTTTTCCTAAAATTTTCCCGTGGGAAGTCAGGACGGATAAATTAGTCCTCTTTGGTATTGTCAAGGCCCATATTTTATCGTACCTTACTTGTCTTGAGTACGTGCGTAGCCATGAGGAAAGGGGAGGAGGGACAGAAAAGATGAGAATGGAAATACGGACAGAAAGGAATAAAAGATTGATGACAGTATCACATATCCCTATTAAGTGGGGTAATTCCCCTATTGATATCCCTCATTCTCAATTCAAAATCTATCAATATGTTTTCGTTTTTCGTCAACTGCGTTGTAGTTTATTTTTATATTACAAAAATCTCTTGTATTCAAATATCGGTGTATAAAGATGCCTTAACAAGAACAATGTTATGCCATTATTTAATATTGAAAGAGGAGATGTAACAGCGACTCCGTGACACTCTTGCTCCCATTATCTCAACGTTTATGGTAATTTATTATATTAAGTCGTTCAAAGGATTCGTTCCTACTCAAGCGTACTATAAGTCCCGATATTATGGTAATACGTTCATTACCAGCGGAAGAGCGTGTTACATCATTGACATGTTTCTACGATATACACATTCTGAGCATCGCATCTAAAATAAATGTTATGTTGTCGACAGTTTACGCGAATATTTTACATTGAAATAAAATAAATTTTAACGGTTTACGTCGTGATTTATTATAGCCACGTGTGCTAAGAATCTAACAAAACCTTGGGTAAAGTGAATAGTATAGTTTTGCTTGTACAAAATATAATTAAGATGTATCGGTGCAGATTCTTGTGATTATTAAAATATGCTAAACGAATTTCAAAGGAGTATAATGTATGCCTATGTATTCCCTAATGCATCTTTATTTCACATTCGGTGAAAAAAGAGGTGTGAATACATCTGAATACTGAATACTCTGAGATTAGTTAATTTTTTGTAGAAATAGAAACGGTACCTTTGTCATTTACTACAGAATATTCTTACAACGTGTGTAGAGCTGCACTGTAGATCTGATAGAGTTTGAACAATGATTTCTATGTATACTCGACAAGCTGTTCAGAATAAAAAGTATAACACACTTCGGGGGTGAGGCGGGAACAGGGCAGGGGATGCATCGCCCTAGAATATAATTTTTATTATGTACTAGCTGACCCGGCAGACTTCGTACTGCCTCAATCGATAACAACTGCCATATTTATTCACCTTTTAAACCTTCTCTGGACCTCCACAAATAATTCAAGACCAAAATTAGCCAAATCGGTCCAGCCGTTCCCGAGTTTTAGCGAGACTAACGAACAGCAATTCATTTTTATATATAAGAAGAAGAAGAAGAAGCAGAAGATTATTAATCTGTGGCGAGACTAGTTAAGGAATTATAAAAATGTGGCAGTGACATGAACTTAACCTTTTTCCACTTTGCCTCCCACAGGCAATATATATATATATATATAGCCCTATATATATATTTATGTAAATCTCAATAAATGGTAAAATATGTAAAAGAAAGCTTACTTAAACAACCTTGAGCACTTACTCCAATATTTACTGGAAATCTTATAAAAGATGACAGCTGATGATCTCATTCGTACTAATTCAATATACTCCATGGCTATGACAGCAACAAAAAGTGGCGCCAAAGTTGAATACAGCAGCGTACAAAAAACTATCCCAAAATTTTTATTCTGAACAGTCAGTCTAGTTTACATTGAAGAAGTCATTGAGTTTGAACGCATATTTGTGTATTTATTGTCTAAATTAGAACGAGATACACATTATGTTATACAAACGTATAACAAATATAACACAATCTTTGTAACAATATTTAATTTGTTGTTGTCATGCATAATAAATTAAACCTAAAATACAATACACAGGCAAAGCCGTGCCCTGGGACGTCCTGTATATTAAAACAATTAATATTCTCAAACATGCGTGTAAATATTCAAATTGCATTCGAAAAAAAGAATACGCGAATTAAAATATTAACACAAAACTCTAATTTGAATAAAAGAAGGAAAGAGGCTCCAACAAGCCAACAAAGTACTGTGAAAATCTTTTTGTCGTCTAGTTTAAATTTCGAATATAAAACGTGGCAGGACGTACTATATAAATCTTTTGTTGTTTTCTATATCTTATTTTAATTGTTAGAGGTTTGTTTTTTAATTTGGCCTTCTTCAAAGGACCGTCACGAGGCTGTGCTGTTGAGTTACTTTTGCCTGAACAAATGTGGACGTACTAAATAAAAATGTGGAGAAAAGCTGAAAAGCAACCGAAACTTTATAAAAAAAACTGCTAATAATTTGCGTTAAGTGTAATATTCGCATAAACTTTCGAAAATACAACATAAATTTGTATTTTTCGTATGCGCAGGAGAATGGGCGCGCGGCACCGGACCTTACGGCGTCGCCGGGCCGTGCGCCACCCGGCCCGCCTCAGCCACCGCGCGCCAACCACGCACCTCCCTGCGTGCTGCAGCCAGACTTCCGAAAGGTAACCCTCTCACATAATAACCATTATGGTAGGTGGTAAACTCAGTCTTGCTTCCCTTTCTTATCCCACTTACCTAGGTTCATGCTTTTCCAAACAAGGCTGGGGCAGTATTCCTTTTAAAAGTTTAGCTGTGTCCCGGAACCTAAATGAAGGTAGAAGCTTTTTTTTGGAAAAAAAAATTGTTACAGCGACGCACAGGAATTTATTCCCAAAATAAATAGCTTATGAATTAACCCAGACTATAATCTACCTCTGTTTCAAACTCATCAAGAGCCAAGTGTTTAGGCTCTTTGCACACGCTTCGCACCATTAAGACTTGAAATTATTTACCAGTACACTTGTTTCCTTCTTCCTACAGTCCTGGGTACTTTAGGCGGGGAGTGAAAAAGCATTGTTGAGTCGTTAAGCTGAGGTTCTGTAGCATTATTAGTGTCTATAATAGTGCACCTTATTACTGAGACTTTACCTTTAGCTTACCATCAAGCGATGTGAAGTCATATTGATGTGACAAATGAAAAAAATCGTCTAGATCCGTTTTGCCGTCCTGGGGTGATTTCTTTTTTTTTTTTTAACGTGCGGAAATCCCTTCGGATACCCCCCCGCCGGCCAGCGGGGGTGGTTATGTCGTGTCTCGACTAAAACCGCACGGTGTCCTCCCCAAGTGTCCGTTGCCGGGCACCCCGGGTAAGCCCTCGAAAGTCCTGGGGTGATTGAGTATCAAAAATGTATTCATTCAAACTTTCGCACTTATCAGTAAGCCTCTGTAACGTAGCGGTAGTGCATTCGACTGCTACGCCAGGGGCGCTGGTTCGATTCCCGTTCAGTGCAAATATTTGTATGCATGAAAATGTCTATTTGCATTGGTCTGGGTGTTTCTATGTATAATACGAGTATGTATGTATTTACAAAAAAAATAGTATATAAGTATGTTTATCCGCATTCTGGAACCCATAACACAAGCTAGTAAGCTAGTAAGCTATGCTTACTTTGGGTCTAGAAAGCGCTGTGTGGAGTGTCGTAGAATATTTATTTATTATTATTATTATATTCATTTTTTTTTAATCAGGTATCAGGAGTCAGTAATGAAATATTCAGGCAAATTGAAATGGTTGAAAATGATCACGATGCGACCACGGCCGCGGCGCTTGAGGTGAGGGTTCATTATTTTATTACATATGCTAGTTATTTAACTATGAAAAATATGTATTCGACATCTACTGTAACTTTAAGTTGTAATCATAGACATATAAAAGTAAAATAAAAATATTATGTTCTTAATCTCCATAATAATATGTTATTTATTAATCTTCGATTGTTTGTTATGTTTTAAAAACTGCTGATAGTTGCTTTCTTCACATTTAAGGTGAATTTATATTGCCATAAAATAAATTTTACTGGTCGGGATATAGTTCCTTCCATTATTTTTAAAGAATATTAGGAATTGAAATTAGTGGTATTCTCCCCTAACCCCTCCAGTTAAGCTTAATTGCTTGTGTTAGGAGTGGGTTCACGTCATTCATGTAGCGGAATCTGGAACCTCTCGATCGAAAGGCCAGACCCCTTAACCACTAAGCTACTGATGTTTCAAATCCCTCAAATTTTAATTTAAAAATTGGTTGTAAGTACAACTTTGTGGATCGATATGCGAATACAATAAAAGGCATGTGTTATATCTTCTCCTTCCGCTGCCATGTCTTCATTCCTACAAAGGGTGCTTAAAATACGGAACACTTTTCGTTAATAAATGTTTCTTTATCTAAATTTATCTGTTCGTATATATGCTCTCAAGCAATATTTGATACGGATGTAATTTGTACACTTTCGTAGCAAGTTCTTCTGAAATGTAAGATGCGAGGATTTATTAAAAGGAGAGTGACGCATTCACTTTCCTTATTATATATTGAGTGAACTAGATTCTGAAAAATGGGATTTCATAACACTATCGTCATTATGTTCACATTATGCAATTTGGTTATGGTAGAAAGATATTGGACGCAATTGAGATGAGAACACTGTGTTTAATATTAGTTGCTACTAATAGAACTTTCACCAGAATAAAGATATATTTAAGTATGTAGCTTGAAAGAGGATGTATGTATGACTTACTTTGACTTAAAGTCTTATATCCCCTAGATGGGGCAGAGGGCGTCCACAGTGCATCGCCATCCCGCTCTGTCTTGAGCTTCGCGTTTGATTTCGCTCCAAGTCTTTCCGATGGCCTTCGCTTCATCAATGATGGTCCGATGATAGGATGTATATACACTTCTCATCAAAAAAATTGAAACACCTTGCAAGTTTATGTTTCCTAAGGATTATCAGAAAAATGAGTGGCATTCCATTCCATTCCTCTTGGATTGCATTTTGCAGCTGGCTAAGTGTTCCTGGATCAGGATCTCTTGCACGAATTTGTCTCTTTAACGCATCCCATAGATGTTCAATGGGATTCATGTCTGGGCTTCTTGCTGGCCATTCCAGAATGGAGATACCGACTTCGGTAAGTAGTAGTAGACATCGGTAGTCTCGTACGACGCCCGCGGTGTAAGCCCTAGCATTGTTATGCATGAATATGAAGCCATGGCCAATAAAATGTGCATAGGGCTCCAAGGCCTTGAAAAGCCACGTCCTTAAAAAGGGCAGTTTAGAAGCATCTGACACTGTCAAGTTTGAATGATAAGTTTAATGACCATAGTGGAAGCTCATGTAGTATGTAAGGCAAGAAACAAATTGCAGGTTATTGTCGGTTGTATCGGTTTTATCCCTTCGGCCGCCATCGCAACTGTGATTCGCAACCAGTTGGGATGGAAGAATTTTTTAACTTTGATGGCAACTAGTTGCGATAGAAGAATGTTTTCTCTTATTACGCAACCAGCTGCCAAGCTGTAATCCATTTTCCATCATGGCAACTAAGTTTCGCAACCAGTTACTAAAAATATTTTAATTTTCTTGTTACGCCTTCATTGTAAGTAGAAAATTACAGTGGGTCATTGCCTGGAGGTTCCAGGCAATGACCCACTGAAATTTCAGCTCTTTCTCTATAACGTTTTAAAAATAAATTAATATACTATTTTATTATGTGCAGTAGAAACTCGATATGTTAAGTTATCAAGGGTTTATGTTTAGGAACCTTCGTAATTGAAAAAAAAAATCTTTTATTTTAAACTGTATTTCTGTTGTCTGTACTGTAGTATAAAATTGTATGTCTATGTAAAGTGAGCATCAGAAATAGTAGCTAAGGGGGCGACGTATTCCATATATGACCTACACATTCTCTTAAGAACAAAGTCGTATGTAGGTAATTGGTGGTGTGGCTGAAATTTGTTCTAAGTCTAGTTTAATCCTAAAATATTGTGAACATTCTTGGTGATTTTGTGGAACATAGGGTAAACTACCCAATTATTGGCACTTTAAGCAATACTGTGCCTTAACCTGACTCAAATTTTTAATATCTGGGTATAGAGGTTTATACTATCCGTTGAAATAATTCACTATAATGTAGCGATCATATTTGACTACCTTTTTTCAATATTTAAATGAGAAATAAAGCATTACACATGTTTTCTTCAAATACACCCTAATACCATTTACTGGCATCTTTTGACATATTATTGGGATGTGTTCGACCAACTACTGGCATTCCAGTGCCAATAATATGCACTAATTACTCTATTATTGGCATTTAGTACTTAAAAATCTTCTAAGACGTCTAGATGTTGTGAAAACCTGGATATCTACATATTGTATAAGCGAAATAAAACTAGTGCGCTCTAAATTATATTTTATTTAGTTACTACATACATACTACATAAAAATTGCAATTTGGTACATTTCTTATGTAAAAGGGGTAATCTAGGAACATTTTGGTAACATAATATTATTTCAGTCTTAAATAATATACTATGTATATAATAGCCCGGTTGCGTATTAACACTTAAAAATATTTTGTCGCAACTACACTGTTAAAAAAATTCTTAGTTCGCAACTGGTTGCGTAATAAGAGAAAACATTCTTCCATCGCAATTAGTTGCCATCTAAAGGTAAAAAATTCTTCCATCGCAACTGGTTGCAAATCACAGTTGCGATGGCGGCCAAAGGGGGTTTTTTTAAATAACCACACATTACAAACAGTGTTTCAGTTTAAATACCTTGGTCATGTGTTGGCTTCCGAGCTCGGAGACGATAATGACATTGAGAGGGAGCGGAGGGCGTTGTCAGTGAGAGCGCGTAGAGCGCGTATGCTGGCCCGACGGTTTGCGCGTTGTTCACGAGACGTGAAGATAACACTTTTTAGAGCTTTTTGTACCTCTTTTTATACGTGCAGCCTGTGGGCTAGATATACTCAAAGGGCTTACAACGCCCTTCGCGTGCAATATAATAATGCGTTCAGGGTGCTGCTGGGGCTGCCGCGCTTCTGTAGTGCATCAGGGACGTTCGCAGAGGCCCGCGTGGATTGCTTTTTTGCAACCATGCGTAAGAGATGCGCGTCCCTGGTGCACGGGGTGCGCGGGGGCGGCAACAGCATCCTGAACATGATCAAGACTAGACAGTCGCCACGTAAACCATTGCTGTGCCATAGCGGGGGGGACGGCGCAGGAATGGCCTTAGTAAATTTTTAAATTTTTAATCTTTTATTTTACTAACATAGACATAAAATACTAACAAATATTGAGCCTTTGTTGCTTGTAAATAAAGAAATTCAATCATTCGTTCATTCATTGTATTTACTTATCGTAAAGCAGAACGTGTAAGTATATATGTGTATGTATTTACTTGATCGATGATTGAAATCACAGCGATGTGCGAGTTCATGTAAAAATATCTAAAACAGTTATCCGGTTGATCTAACCTTTTTTCTTTATCACAAGATTCATTCATTGTATTTACTTATCGTAAAGCAGAACGTGTAAGTATATATGTGTATGTATTTACTTGATCGATGATTGAAATCACAGCGATGTGCGAGTCCAAGTAAAAATATCTAAAACAGTTATCCGGTTGATCTAACCTTTTTTCTTTATCACAAGTTTAGGGTATCGAATATGTTTGGTAATGTTCCAGGCGGTTGAGCGTCGCGGCGAGATGATCGTACGGATACTCGAAGTGAGACAAGTGGGCCGTAACAATATAGAAGCCGCCAAAAAATTCTTCGCATTGCAGGTAACTTATAACTTTGGTCGTAGATAGGAATTCACTCAACTATGGAGGATTGATAATTGTGTAGGGTTCGACGTTTGAGCTCGTTCATCTTTGGGGTTTGATTAGATCAGAGCGATATTTCTTGTTCGAGACAAAACTTTGGCTTTACAAGATAGTGTTTACTTTGTTTTTATTATTTATATGCTACTAAGTAAACAAGCCGCCAGTACCATCAGGTAGGCCGTGTGCCTACCTCATGGTAAGCGGTAATCTGTACCTATAAACTTTCAGGAGAGGTAGATAACATCGTATTTTACTGCGGGCAGCGTGAGCAGGGGGAGAGCATCCGTAATTTTGCACGATGCTGTCTTGACCCCAAGCTTGTAATTATATCGTCTACTATATCTATTTTTTTTTCTTTTTTAAAGAATATTAGCAACCGAAATTACTAATATTCCCCCTAACCCCTCCAGCTAAGCTAAATTGCTTGTGTTATTAGTGGGTTCACGCCGGTAGTGTAATGGCAAGGATTCGAACCCGAGACCTCTCAATCGTAAGGTCGACTCCTTAACCACTAAGCTACCGCCGCTTCGAAGACATTTTAAAAATATAATTTATTTCAAATATCTGTACGTCTAGGTATTTTAATAGTCGGATTTTCCAGGTTTGAGTATTCTTTAGGTTATGAGATATAACCTCAAACTGAAACAAGTTCCCGGCACGCTACTTAGTAATTTATTTAACAAAACAGTTAGAAAATACACATGATAAATTTATTTGAAAACCAGAATGATAAATGCAGAACATCAATAAAGAACAAACAATATCGTGATTCGAAAAGATGAAACATCTGGAATTAAATTAACCAATAGCATTTCGGTACTTCGCTACAGTTAAAATTAATTATTTAAACTAATTTAAAGGGCGGTTAAAATTACGTCCGTTCTTAAATTATCGTTTTTATTTATTTTTAATCATCCACTGAATCACTAATAGTGCAATTATTTTACAATAATGGAGTGTGATTTTCATTTTTTTTTTTATTTTTTTTTTCTGTGATTTGATTTGTTTTCTTTGACTTGACAGTCAAGTATTCCATTTTTAATAACTCAATATATAAATATTGAAAGCAGTACGACGATAGGTAGACTATATTCTGATTTTAAACGCTGTCTTCTATGGTAATATTCCCGCTCCATTGACCTGAATGGACTGCTCGTAACCTAGTACGGGACCCAATGTGAAAGAACGTTTCTCTAGTGTACCCTATTGTTCGAGCCTGGCTGGCCTAGATCGCTGAGAATGTGAACGCAATTTAGACTTGCATTGTTGGGATGTGCACTCCGGTTCATACCACTGTTCTGTAGTATTGCAGCTATGGATTCTGTGGGATTATTCAATTTGCGGTTACCATGAATTGCAAGCGGTTGTGCTTCGTATTGTAGTGCGGTATTGTAGTGATTCTAGGGTGCCAAATGGGTTAGAAAACAATGGCAATTAGACGAAATTTAGTAACGTAACGTGTCATGTACTGTTCTGTTTAATTCAATCTTATTAGCTTCCCATATAACTAACTAGCTATGTAAGAATAATGTAAACAGATCTTGTAAGTCGAATTAAATTAACTTTAGAAGAAGTAACCAGGCTATGTAGAAAAGATTTAAAATTGTGCTCCTTGTAACACGATAATTTTAAGAAGTCTATTGTAGGTTAACAAATGAAGAAAAAAAAAGAACCCATGTTAATAATACGACACCCAACTACTTTATATATCTGAGTTCGACACTCTCTCAGTGCAAATATTATATTTGTAGGTTTAAATATGTCTATTTACATTGATCTGGGTGTATGCATATCTTAAATATTAATATGTATGCATGTACAAAAAAGAAGTATATAAGTTTGTTTATCCACTTCCTGGAACCTATATTACAAGCTATGCTGAGTTGGGGTCTAGCTTTTGCTGTGTAAAATGTTCTAGAATAATATCTGGTCTTTTATTACAGGACTCCCGGCACATAGTCCAACTAGTGGAAATTGTGAAACGTCCGGGTCAAACACTGGGCTTATACATCAGGGAAGGTGATGGGGGAGCGAGAACCGACGGGGTGTTCATATCTCGGATAGCATTGGAGTCAGCCGTGTATAACAGCGGTTGCTTGAAGGTCGGGGACGAGATTCTGGCTGTGAACTTGGTAGATGTCAGACGAATGTCACTTGATGACGTCGTTATTATAATGTCGATACCAAGGAGGTTGTTGCTGTGTACGAGGCAAAGGAAAGGTCAGTTATTGTCTTTGGGCCTACCATGAAACGAACATCCGAAGTTGCGGGCCGTCGTTGCAGGCCATTGGTACTAAGAAACATTGGTACTAAGAAAGGCACTTTTGGCACTACTCGGCATTAGAACGACCAACTATTAACAAAGTAGATACAGATAGAATGTGAATGAAACAAATGCATATAGTTATGAACTGTTAATCGCTACCTGTTCACACTGCGGATTTCGGCGAGACTCTCTCTCCACTAGTTGCCAAAGATAATAATCGTTTAGCGACTCTCGCTTTACGATCAGAAAAACTCGCCGAATGAGTAGGCATACTTGCCGAGCGAGCAAAAATTTGTGAATTTACCTTCGCGAATGTATCAAGTGGTGCGAATAATCGCCTGTCTTCTTCGCACACTCGCTTATTGTCCAGCAACAAAACTATCGGGGCGACATATTTGCCACTTGCTGCCTCGTTTAGGGTTGCTAAATTTACTCATATCTCGTTCATCACCGGCAGTGAGACGAGTACCGAATGCCTACATAAAACTGTATGATACGTAAACGCTACATCTTTCGTTCGTATTTCGTGTGGGCTCTAATTTTCAGATATAAGTTTCATGGTAGCCTCCCTGATTATTAATTCATACTTCATCAGTATATTATACAGTTGTAGTGTAGGTAATATTTAATTCAAAGTACTGGAATTTCAGATTGATGGAAACACGGTCATAATAAAATATTCATGTACTTACCACGTCTAGGTTATTTGACCTTACCGGTCGATCGATCAGTGGTAACATTGCCATTTGACCACGGTCATCAATCTAACGCCTTAAGTGGATGGTTTAAGCTATTAAAGTTATTTATTATTTCTTTTTATATACTTACGCTTGTTTATCTCGAAGGAGTAGGTAGATAGTACAGATGATGTTCGAAATGAAGTGAAATATTATACAAATAACTATAAAATGCACTTTAATTACCCCCAACTTGCTTTAACGTTAGATGGCGGGGGGGGGGGGGGGGGTATTCGAGGGGATTTCCGCACGATAGAAAAGGTACCACGCCTACTACAGTAAAATGGGGACTTTTGTCTGACTCCGAGTTTCTACTGAGGGTAACTGACAAAAACTCATAACACTTTTTGTCTAATACAGAAAACAAACCCAAGACCTCATGTATAGCAGTTGCTCTTACTATTCATATACTAGACTATTTTCAATCATTTCTATCATTCAACTCAAAATCATGACTACGTCATATTGGATTTGTTGTCCCAAAATAGAAAGATGGTATTTGATGTATCTAACTTACCAAATGAAAATGAGATCTAAGTTTTTAAGTTTATCTTCATCTGTGTAGATTGCTTCAGATAGAACAGGAATTTCTCTGGACTCTCGCCTCCTTTCCAACTTTTTATATGTACACCAAATTAATAAACCTGAACCTTGTCCAAGTCATCAAATTGTGTGTTTAAATTGTGTTCTTCAGTTGTAAATTACAATTAAAACATCAAAGATCTCTGGAAAAAGGAATATGGTACAAGACCATACAATGTCAACCTCCTACTATACCCTTATTAGTAGTTGGTTACCTTTTTTTTTTTTTTTTATCGTGCGGAAATCCCTTCGGATGCCAGTCTTCGCGTGCCAGCGGGGGCGGTTATGTCGGGCTTGAACCGACTAAAACCGCACGTCGTCTCGGGTCTACAGACGCCGGGGTGTAAGGTTGCCCATAGAGCATATCCCTCGCACCCCGACTGACCCTGGGCCATCTCCGGTTTCGAGATGGCCCCCTCGGGTTTGGGAACCACGGTGTCCCTGTCTTGCCCCGGTTTGGGGGGAGGGGCGCTAGTCGTCCCACCGTCCCGGCCTGCTTCTGCTGGGGTGACAGGTGGCCTCACCCGCCACCCCCAGGCCTGCGCTCATGGAGGACGGAGGTCGTTAAGCGACCTCCGGCGCCTGAGTTGCCTGCGACGCGCGGCGAGCAAGTTGCGGGCTCGGCGGACCGGAGAGTTCTAAGTCTCTCCCGGGCGCGCTCCGCCACCTCCTTCGCGAGCATTACATGCTCGCAGAAGGAGGCGGCGGCGGTCCACGCGCTCGCGCTCCGCACCATTGCCGCAATCATGCTGCCGAGCGAGAGGACTCCCACCCCGATGGCTGCCACGAGGTCACGCCTCGGCGCCTCCCACGCCGGGCAGTCCGCCAGCGTCTGCAGCCCTGAGTCCTCGCTCGCGTCGCAGTGATGACACTCAGGCGTTGGCTCCTTCGTGATCCGATGCAGGTGGTCCCCGAAGCACCCCTTCCCGGAGATCACCTGCGTCAGTCGGTACGAGAGGCTTCCGTGTCGCTTCTCCAGCCAATCCTCCATGATGGGCCTTACCGCCGCTATTGCGGCGTGCCCTAGTAGATGGTTACCTAGAAAATATGTAGTCATAGTGCATAGAATTAGAAGTGGTGATAGGTATATTGTCAAATAAATTGGGGGTTTTATAGGGTAAAACGACATCACCCAATTGGGAAAATTGTGGAGTAGTTGAGGACATACAACACATCCCTATAGAATGTTCGCGCTATGAAATTGCACGGCACCAGCTGATTGTAAACATAGGTGTGAATAGGTTAGATGTAGGTGCCTTTCACAATATGTTAACCAGTCCTAATTCGTAGGAAGCAATGTATGTATATAGACTGCTCTCTTCACAACAGCATATAAGTCTAATATATATTTAGAGTTGGAAAATTGTATCGTTACTATAGGACAACGTGTACTATTTGTATAAATTCCTTAATAATAAATTAATTATCATTTTCCATTGTTTATTTAATATTGGGTTAAAAAAAAATCTTTTCACAGGAAAATCAGGACCGGGATCACCATCATTACCAAGATCGGAACACAAACCGCCGCCGGTCGTTGTTCTAAAGAGAGACTGTCGCGATGACGATGAGAGGGAGCGAGATCGAGTTGATGGTCTTTATTCACAGTAAGTATCACTAACAAATGAGCTGCTCATAATTATACACAGATAGTTGGGATTCTCTTTTAACAAAGAAAATTAATAATTGAAATTAGTATTTCCATTACCCCTCCAGCTAATCTTAATTGCTTGTGTAAGGAGTGGGTACACGTTAGTAGTGTAATGACCAGGATACAACCTGGGACCTTTCCATAGTAAGGTCAACTTCTTAAACACTAAGTTACCGACGCTTTTCCGACGAAAATTAAAGCTGATAACTTGCGGTAATTGTTAGTTTGTGTCTAAAGAAGCAAGCAGGTATACTTATACAAATATATGCAAGATCACATACACGCGAATTTGTTCCTCTCCATCAAATAATCTATAATAGCATTGAGGCTCCTGGTGACCATATTCACCATAAAAACAACATCTTTTACATGAATACAATTTTGTAGCAATTAGTATGCTAACTTGGCCCATAAATTTGAAACGCAATTTTAACATCCAGGATGGGACTTGAACCCGTTACCAGCTCCTTTCTAGGGACCTCTTTTACATTTTAAAATAAAGGTGTTATATAATTTAGTCCCAATTTATTGATGTGCAATTATTTTAAACGTACTATTCGTATGATTCGGTACAGACACGGGACCCTAAGATCAGCGGGTCCAGGGGGCGGCGTCCGCCCTGTTGGGGATGGCCGGGAAGAGAGAAGTCGATTACAACTCGGCGCTCTGTCACCAGACTCAACTGCTCTTGATCTGTACTACAATCCACGACCACCGTCAGATCATTCAACTTGGAGGTAGACTGAACAAAATCAATTTTATCACAACTTTTATATTTTATTTATAATAGAATTCAGTACAGAAGTTTCTTTTGACAGTTACCATCCGCCTCCGCCAGTGATAACAGAGCAACCGAAATCGCAAGCGACACATTTCGTACCATACGAAAGATCTTATCCAAATACGCTTGATAGTTTAGCGGAAAAAGTACATTCTTTCTACCCAACTGAGAGTGGAAGGTATAAACTAGATTTTATTTATAATATACTTTTAAAGACGTCAATAATGATTTAATATTAAAATGGTATTATCTTTTAGTACAAGATTTGGTGGACGAGTTCCACGTTCAGGCTCTGAACAGCAGCTGCCTAGAGCAGAAACACATTCAGATTTTGGTAGACATTCGTTGCTCAGATCCAGTTTGAAAGCTTCGACAGCTACAGGAGGTAAATACTAGTTGTGTTCTTCTTTGACAAGTGATAATGAATCTTCTGTTTCTAACCAAAAGTTTATTTTACAGCATCCAGCTTAAGATATAATCAACGTTACATTGGCGTCGGTATGCCAGGCTCTGGACTTGGTGGCACTGGCCTTACAGATACAGGCTTGTCGGGAAGTGGTTTAGGGCCTGGATTACCCAGCGGTTTATCAACAACAGGGCTCAGCGGACTCACTGGTTCAAGTTTAGTTGGCTCTGGATTGACGGGTTCTGGCTTGTCATCTGGTTTAACAAGTACGGGACTCGGATCCGCACTTGGAGGTACATATGGAACGACAGGATTAGGTTTACCTTCGTACAGTAGTAAATTTGGTACAGCGAGGCGAAATAGGAGTTTGGATTATTCATCAGATACAGAAGCTACGGCACCGACAAGAACGCCGTATTATTCAGGACTTACTGGCTACCGAAGTAGTACTTTGGGAAGAGATATCGGATCGAAATTCAACTCATTGCCAAGAGATGTAAGAGGAACTGGGCAGAGGTGAGTGGCAGTTCCATTTCCTGTATTAGGCTGAACGATAGTTCATAAACAAATATTAATTCTGTAAATAGGTTGGGACTCGGTAGACGCGCGGGTAGTGTTCTACAAGATGAGCCGGAGCCATTGTCTTCACGTTTGGATCTTCGTTCTTCCAGAGGTTAGTTAATATATATATTCGATTTCTACTAAGTAGAGTCTGGTATATTTTTTCTTTTCTAACTGATCGCTTTGTAATCAGGTCGTTTACCGTCCTCTTCTTCAGTATTTACTTCAGATGAATATAGGGCGTGGCTATCACGTGCTCCATCAACCAGTGCTCTGTACGAGACACTTCGGCCGAGACTTCCAACGCACTATTCTGCAGAAAATATACATGATGCACTTAAAAACGTAAGCATCCTTTTCCATGAATTTTGAGTGTTGTTGTTGTTTTCATAAATAAATGCTGTAATAAAACTTAATTGTCTATGTAGTTGGAAAGTGGTAGCCGGTTTGGCTCATCGTTGGGCTTAGCTGGACGACGCGTTGAACGACCAAGACATTTGCCATCTCGATCCTTATCATCTCAGCAGCTAAGTGCAACGCAGCAACTGGGTTCAGGTGCTGGAGGTTCTCCCTCAGCACGTCGTGTGCGACAATTGCTTGAACTAGGATCAAGGTTTAACTGCCCTAACCCTAGTCCAGTACCAACACCTGGCTCACGACATCAACGACATATTGATTTTAATGCTAGTGGTAAGTTTTTGTTTAAATGTTTTCAATAAATTTATCGTAATGATAACTGCCAGTGCTTAGGAGGGCGTAATAACTGTAGTCCACCCTCAATGTCTAACTGGTAGAAGCAAAGGGACTTTTTACTGCGGGCCAATTGATCATTTGAATTTAATAAATTACTAAGATTCATTCTCCATGGAATAGTTAAAGCTAGGAATGGAAGGTTATAAAGACCCAATAGAAGTGATTATTATTTATTTTGTGTCCAAAGCTGAAGAACTTACCTTGAAATTTCAATATTTTCCTTAATATTTTTAACTGAGGACTTCGTTATATTAAAATGTCAAACTGCAGGTTTTAATTACTATTCAAAGATCCAGAAGCAGAGTATTATTTCATAGAAGATGATGATATAAAAAGTTTACTTAGGAATTTTATTTTGATTGTAATTGGAAACATTTTGAGATCATTATAAATTTGTACAATTACCTCTAGTAAATTCAGAGGAAGACCTCTGAATATATTACAGGTATATAAAATAACCAGCCATCATAAATTTTTCCTATGGCGACATTTATGATGACTACTTATGTTTTGCAAAAATTTTGCTAAATTCATTTAAATTATTAGTGAGTGACAAACTCTCTGACAACAAAATGAATCACTTGGAATCATTATTGTAACATATTAAAATCTTACAGAGTTCATAAAATACAAAGTAGAGAAACCAATGACTGGTGGCCTATCCGCTTCAATGACTGGTCTTTCACGATTATCTGGCGGAGTATCAGGCATGCTATGGGTGCATCTGTTAGCGGGACGTGGACTAAGACCTTCTGCATCAGGTGCATCACCAGGGTCACCACCCTCAGGACCATTAGCTGCACCACAGCCTCCCGTTGCACCCAGAGATCTTTATTGCGTGCTGGAGTGTGACCGCGTGCATAAAGCTCGGACAGTTGTAAGTATAGCTTTGAAACCTACTGACTCGTTCCTATATTAAATACTAGCTGTTGCCCTTGACTTAAACTGCTTTAAGTTCGAAATAGGTCAAGGTATTTTTCTTTAGCAATATCGACCCCAACTCGTATTAAGTAATGTCATCTGCAGTTAGGTCTATACTGATACATGGTAATATTATTGAGCTGAGCGTAGCGAAGTTCTTATACGCGGGATAGCCACTTCTTTGTCGTTGTACTTCTTTTATCCTGCTGTGTACCTCAATGGTACATCAGACACGAACCATCTCCACTTTCAATTTACCACGGTGATTGTGTGGACACTAAGGAGTGTTTTGAAGCGTGATGGTTCGTGTCTGATGTACCATTGAGGAATAATCACCGAAAAACAGTTTCACGAGCGCGCGGCCTTAGCTAAGCGCGCGACCGTAGTATTTACAAGTAGTTATTTACAAGTAAGAGTTGCTCGCTCAGCTCAATTTATTTCAGTGGCATCCTGCACTGAATTCCTAGTATAGAGAAAAGAGACAGGCTTTTATAGGAGTTACTGCCGTCTGACCTTTCAACCCCAAAATTAAAGCCTACACCCGAGTCTCGCCCGTCTATCAGCAGGTGTACGGGCTTTGAGGTAAGGAGCGTCCGGCTTCATGTTTCTTTAAAGGATGCAAATCCACAGACTGAGGAAAGTGAAGTAAAATGTTTTATGTGACTTCTGAAGTGCGACCTCATAGGTTCTTATTTTTATGTGAGAAAAATATCTCATAATTTTCACTCGTAATATGGTTTCTAATCACGCCGTCTAAAATTTTCGAGAGAAAATAATTCATAATACAGTTATGTGACCTAAACACGAATGTGTATAGCTTAGATAAATAATTATGGCGGTCAGTTTTTGGGCTAAAAAGTGGGCAATAAGAAATAAAAAAAAATTCACGTGACTGGGTTTTTAACCGGTTTTTATTCTTTTAGGTCCGCACTGGTGAGCTCCAGTTTGATTGGGATGAATCCTTTGAGCTGGATCTAGTGGACAACAGACAGTTAGACGTCCTGGTATATTCATGGGACCCTCAGCACAGACACAAGTTGTGTTTCCGCGGTGCCGTGACCCTACCAGATCTTCTAGCAAGGTCACCTGCACATCAGCTGGCGATTAAGGTACTTTTTGTTTGTAAAGTTCTCTTTTTTGATTACCTACGTGATTAATACATTGCTCAAAAATAGGTTTCACGATTGTGGATAATGTACATCCAGAGACCAAATTAGCTGAATATTAACAAAGTTGAAATCCTTCGATGACGTGTAGTTTAATATATTTTATGCTATGTTTATTATTTTATGAAAGGTGTAAATAGAGTGAACGTAATCTGTGAATTGAAATGTGTCAAGCTACTTGTGTCGCTGACTGTACATTATCTTGAATAAGTCGTATGTGATTTCATGCGTATTTTATGCTGCTTGATAAATAGTTAATAATGCCTATGAATGCTAGTGACTCCTAAAGTGTTACACTTTTCCGTTTTTTTTAATTCTTTGATCTAAACATAATTATTCTTACTTATGTACATCTTGGATTAAACCAACAACGAAGTTGGAATCTCGTAGCAACCGGCCCTCGCTTCACTTATATTTATGAGTTTTTCTAACTCAATCCTATATTTATCCGGATATTTATAGATATACAGCCTATGTTCATTAGAGATAATTTACTTTTCAAATGGTGAAACATATAAACGAACCCGATTAATTCGGCCTCTATATAACATTAGTATAAACTGATAATGTTTTTATTTAGATGGAGCCTCGAGGCACTCTTTACGTACGCGTCCGACACACAGAACCTCACGACCTATTCCGAAGGCGTCCCGCAGCGGCACGCGGCGCGCCACTGTTCGGCGCTGAGCTCGAAGCAGTGGTGTCGAGGGAACCACGACCGCCGCATGCGCCACCTGTGCCCCTCCTCGTAAGACGCTGTGTAGAGGAAATTGAGAGACGTGGCTTGGACATTATTGGTAAGTTTAGTCCAATTGATCTATTAGAATTAGTCTATTATGTTTGAGTCCGACCATGTTAAGGGACAATAGGGATATCCTTACCTGATACCGGCCAATGTGATAAAATACTGGGTGATTTTAGTTGGTTCGAATACGAACCACGCCATTAGCTTCTATGAGTCTGGTGAATTTGCTCTCTTGCCCACTATGATCCTCCATCTCTACTGCTGAGGACCTCTGTAGAAAAATGACAAATTTAGAGAATTTCTAGACATTTACTCGATGAAGAAGGAGTATAATATAACGGAAACTTGTTCCGATGGACCACTGCCAAACCGCCCGGAAGCAGTATATTCTACACAGAAGAAGGAGTCATTAAATCTAAAACCTATTTTTACTTTGCAGGGCTTTACCGCTTATGTGGATCGGCAAGCAAAAAGCGCATATTGCGGGAAGCATTTGAAAGAAACGCACGAGGAGTAGAATTGGCTCCGGACTCAGTTCCTGACATCAACGTCATTACTGGTCTGTTGAAGGACTATTTGAGGGAATTGCCACAACCCTTGTTTAGTCGCTGTTTGTATCAGATGACGCTGGATGCGCTAGGTATGTGTAAATACACTGCTAGGTTGAAAAGTGGATTCTGTGTTCCTACACAGAATCCACTTTTTTACAGAGCAAAGTTATTCGAATCAACGGAACACTGCACAAGTTTACTAATGTATGCTTTCGAAGCTTAGGATGACCCTTTTATATCATAACAAGCCAAGTGTAGTTTTTTGACCTTTATAATTTTTTATATTGATTAAACAAACTTAAAATGAACATAAACTACGTTTGTACAATTTTGTTACCGCCATTAAAATATACGTAAGTGTTCCGCTCGATTTAGACTATTTAAACTGTTGACTGATAGCACTTGGAACTTACTACACATATTGAATTCCTTCTCGATTTCTTTCAGGAGTATGCCTGCCAGATGACAGAGAGGGCAATGCTCGACTAATGGCCTCAATAGTCGAGTGTCTGCCGCGAGCTGCAAGAGCAACCATGGTCTTCTTGCTCGACCACTTAGCTCTCGTGGTAGCTGCTCAAGATCGCAACAAGATGTCTCCTCAGCATCTAGCAGTGGCACTAGCTCCTCCTCTGATGCTGCAGTCACAACCACCGTCAGAAATGGACTATCAGAGGCCTATACACGTTCTTCAGTGTCTGCTGCAGATCTGGCCACCACCTAAGCGTTCAGGTAATGTCACCTCCTATTTCATAATAAGGCTATTAACACGTAAATGTTCTGAACAATGTCTTTACGTTTGTCAGTCTCGGATCAATCGATAGCTAGCATGACAATCAAGATAGGCAAAATAAATTGAGGTTGCAAGCTCAGGAACGGTATAGCCAAATATTATCAGAAGTTAGTTAGATGGCCATCGACTTTTTTATACTGTCAAGAGATAACAGTTCCTGAGAGCCTCGTGGCTATGTGATAACTGAGTAAGTTAGAAAATTGTAAGGTTAAGCAATACTAGCCAGGTCAGTCTTAGTACAGGTGACCATTCTTAACACATCTAGACCTCTCCATGCCTTTTTTTTTCGTGTGGATGTCCCCTCGGATACCCCCCGCCGGCCAGCGGGGGAGGTTATGTCGGGCTGGAACCGACTAAAACCGCACGCCGTCTCGGGTCTTCAGATCCGGGGTGTAAGGTTGCCCATAGGGCATTTCCCTCGCACCCCGAAGACCCCTCCGTGCCTCGGAGAGGATGTTAAGCCATTAGTCCCGGTTGCCATACGAAATCTGTGGCATTCGTTACGGGTAGTAAGACCTAAAAATTTGAAAACTTGATTTAACTACAGAACTTCGACATCGCCAGTATTTTGTGGAGGTCAGATGACAAATATCGAAGTTCAGCCGTTTCGTAATTAGACTGGAAGTCGATCCCAACTAAGTTGGGAATAGGCTCGGAGGATGATAAGATGGCAGTACTTATAAAAATCCATGTAAGACCATTTTTAGATCGCTATAGGGTATCTAATAACTGCAACACTGCGCTCGAGGCCAGACTTATTCATGACTCTCAATAGCCATAATTGCAACGGGATACTTGGTACTCGATAAGCTAAGAATCTCTTATAAAATTGGTGTAAATGTAATATCCTTAAACCTTTTGTGGCTTTTTACACAAAATTTTTTGCTTCGCCAGCACAATTATTATGGATAAATTCCGATGATAAAAACAATAAATGTTTTAAGAGGTGAGAAAGCATTTGTCTAGGCCGTCGAGGTAGGAACACGATTTAAGGGATAGTATTTGCAATGATGGTCTTCACCTTAGCTACCCATCAGTTGCAATCAAATTGACGGATCAAACTGAAAAATAAAATAGATTTTTTTATAACGGCCCCGTCAATATGACTTCATCGCGCCTGATGGTAAGCTAAAGGTAAAGTCTCAGGAATGAGGATCACCATTACAGATACTAATAAAGCTACAATATTGGCCCTCAGTTTGACGGCCACATAAGATGCTTTTCGCGCCCTGCTTGAAGGACCTCGGACATTTATATATGCGAGATTATTTTGTTATTTTTAGCATTGCTATAAATAGTAGCGCCCACATAGCATTCACATAGTCTCTCGCAAAAACACAAATAGACAACACGCTAAAACTCTGCACGAATTATTTCTGGCAATTCTTATTGCTTTATCAACTTCCTTCTATTCTTATGCATGCAACTTTTTCTTTCTTAATCTCTATTCTATAAACACTAGACAATTACACTGAATGTCTAAAAGGCTAAGCGGTACCTTAACGCATGTATGTTTGTAGACAGTTCGGCGCGGCGAGCCAGCAACCGGGCCGCGTGGAAACAGAGTCAGTGCGTCGCCAGCGGTCTCACTCACCCTCCCCCCAGGTACTTACTACCATTTCGCATTGACGACTATGATGTAGAAGGTTGTTCAGCATATCATAGACTAGCTGTTTACCTTGGTTTCATCACCTTACTCGGTTCTATTCCACTGCCTCCTCATTGCGTCTTCATAGCGTCTTTTCCTTTTATTTTTCTTATTACTCGGCTCTGAATGGTCATAGCGTAATGTCATAAAGCCTAGAACCTTCTCCAAGAGCTGGGCTATCAAATGAAAATTGCACAAGTAGTTTCAGAGATTAGCGCATTCAAACAAAGAAGCATACTCTTCAGCTTTATTATTAGTATTGATTAGAGCAGAAGCAAACATTTACCAGTATCTATATCATTCGATAGCTTTGCTAATAGTTTACTCAAGAATCGCCTGCGTGCCCGACTGAAAACTTCTTTATTAGGTGGCAATTTCTCTTTTGGATATCCTGCGGTACGTAGCTGAGATAAGGAAATATCTTTATTGAGACCAGTCAAACAATATTAATAGTATGTTATAGAGTTTTGCTAAGAGTTCACTCTCAAGAACCGCCTGAGTGTCGATTCTAGAAAGAGCTCAGGTGATTCTAGACAAACTTTTTCATTGCTTGGCAATTTCTCTTCCGGATGTCCTGCAATAATATTCTGCATCATTTTATTCTACTAGAATAGTAGAACAGCATACGTTTGTTTCTTCTATTTATATAATTGTTTTCACACATGCTCGCCCGTTACGGGTACTCTTGATCTGACTGACGCTCAAAAATGCTTGCAACACTAGAGGTGTCTTCGTGTAACCATCCACAGAAGTGAAGGGGGAGGGAAGGAGGAGAATGGAAAAGATATGGAGTAGAGATCCAGAGGCCTTATTTTTACCTTTCACCCTTCCATCCTCCGAAATACGTTGCCCTACCAGAAGCTGGGAGCTACCTACACGTTTTAGTATACCGGCCTATGAAATGTTTATTTTAGGCCGAGTTCCGCCCTCAGTCAGTCCATATCGGCCTCAAGTGGTAGCATCAGCAGCATCTCCGCCGCCAGCTCTCTCGGGTCGGCCCGTGCCAGACCGATCGCCGCCCGCACATGTAAGTTGTATAAAATAATCATACATACATAGACACAAGCATACATACATGCGTACATATATATACAACATTTATCAGCTTGCGGGGTAGAAAGAGACAGCAGCTCGCGTACCATACCATTGTCATTGAACTTTTCAGTCAAGCCCGCTGGTATCTGGCAAGAACTTTTGACCTATCATTTTTTACATTTAATCGGTGTGCACTTTCAAATTCTGGATTAAATGAGCTAAGTTAAGAAGGCCTACGCTACGCGAATTTGTATGAATACAGTCATACAAATTCGGTATTTCACCGCTCGGAAAAAACGCGCAAAGCCTATGGACACAAACTAATCCGCACATAAATCATACACGTTATGGCTATTATTTCGTTCCCACGCAAAATTTATTTAATTTTATATTTTCTTTTTTGTTTTCTTTTGTTCTCACGCCAAATTGGTTGTATTTTACTATATTTACTGATCATTATACTTAGTAAGTTATCAGAAATAAGAAAAATATGCATTTGTTTTTTATGTTACAGGTTCTCTCATCAGTCAGGGCCGGCCAATATCGTCCACAGTCGCCTCTTCGCGGCCCACTGCCCGCTCCTCCTCGGTCCCGTCAGGTGACAGTGTCATCACCCGGTTCGCCCAGCAGTAGCTCCGGTAGCCACAGCCCGGCGGACACAATCAAGCACGGAGGTTCCGTGTCATCTATCCTTCGACAGCCCGAGCGGACAGCGTCACCAAGGTCATCACCAAGGTCGTCGCCTAGAGCGTCTCCAAGGGCTTCTCCAAGAGATTCGCCTCGGACGAGTACGCCGCGTGATCGCGATCATACGTCACGTGAATCGTCGCGCGAACACACGCCGCGCGATTTAACACCACGCGAGCCTGGGTCGCGCGAGTCTCCGCGCTCAGTCATCCCCGGCACATCGGCGGGGCTGGCCGTCACGCTCAACTCCAGTGCGGGCACGGGAGGGCTAAGCCCGCGGTACAGCTCCACCAACCCGTTCCTACAACAGTACGACGCCGAGGAGGAAGCGGAGGCGTGGCGGGCCGCCGATATATTCTCCTCGTCCTCAACGCACGCATAGTGCTCGTAGCGAATTGAGATTTTCTAGTCAATTTTTTTAATCGAATCGAAAGTGTGCTACGATTCTGCTGTATATTATGTTGTATTCGACGAGCGTGGTGCGCGTTCGTGTAATGTTTGTTATATATAGAGCGAGTTACGATGTATATTACTGTGAGAATGTATACATGCTGAGGCGCGAGGCGTCTCGCCTCGCCGACCGCCGGCGTCCCGCCCCGTAGTCACTATAGTGTTTATCGTATCGTATTGTACATTGTATATAATAAACGTATATGTAGGTACGCTCCAGTTTTGTACCGTTCGGGCGAGACCGCGGCGGGCGGCCCGCGGCGCTACACACATCATCCCACATATCAGAGACTTGTGTACGCGTCTGATACGCCATAACAAATGTTTGCCATATATATTCTGTATTACACTGCCTTACAGCAAGCACTAACATATTAATATCGTTCGAGAGCCGATTTTACCGTACATACAAGTATCATGTAATCAATATTTAAGTATCGATGACGCACACAAGTCAGTAGCTCGAGTAGGGAGATTGTATCATAGATCAGATGTACGGACTGTCTTGAGACTGAGGCCATATCAGAGTAGCTCGTAACCCTCGAAGGACATCCATCGTAGAACGAGCGATTACGTCACATCGGAGAAGTTATAGCGAAGCAAATTCTGTTGTGAATGTTAAAAATAACTCAAATAATACACGTTCTATAATAAAGTAATGAATATAGTAAACGATATATAAATTAAATAGTGTTAGTAAAGCATTTTTACGAGTCGCTAATTCTATGGAGGAATGGCATTTAATTTGTTTGGATCGGTCGCATTCTCAAGATCAGAGGTGCTGTGTTCGAAGTTCGAAATATCAAATCTATCTGTTAACGTTCGAAATTCGAAACTAATACCTCGGTTCTTAATTTAGCGTCTGCTAGACATATAAGAGTGGGAGAAATCGACCAATGACAGCACTGATACTAACTTCACTGCCATTATTGGTTCATTTATAATAGGAAGCATATTAATAATACACTTGTTTATATGTCTGTCGGAGGCTACACGGTTACATAATATTTACTTTTGAGCGACACTTCAAGACGAAATTTTGTTATCGAATTTTAACTGTTTATAAAAATAGCATTGCACAAATAACACGACTGATATGGGACACAAAATGTTTTTGATACTTTTTACTTTTTGTACCTGTTCCTCGTTTGTAATAAATACTAGGGCTTCATTGAAGAACCTCGCCTTGCTGTACCTCTTTATAGTAAAATAATATTTATATTCGTACACGAACTTCAGTTGTAACATCAAATCTTTCTAATGCATTCATTCTTCATAGGGGCCTCTGGAGCAAGTGATCATACATTTAGGTAGGTTACTCTAAAGGAATTCGTGTGCGAATAACAACAAAATCTTGTATGAAGGCTGAAAATCGATGACAATATGTAGCGATAATTTTAATAGATCGTACGAATTGTAAGTATCGAACGATTGCCTTCATGAAGATCTTGGATCGGTCCATACTGCCGGACGCTTAATGTTTTAGATATTAAATACGTGTGAATCTACAATTTTTATTAAAATTATTATAAATATTAGGGAATAGGAGGGTATTGTTCACAAGTGAAGTAAATATTGGGTGATCGCATATATCATATTGATCAGTTCACGAGTTTAGTGTAGGGAATTATAAGTTCTATGTTCATTGGAGTGTTGTAAAAATATATCTAAATATTGTTTGTCCTTTTTACAGGACAAGGAATCTAGTCGTGACTGTTGTCCGTCAGTAGGGACCGTGAGCTGTTTCGTTCACTCACTACGTCTTACTCGTTCTAGTAAAATTATGAGCTTAACTAAATTCGTTTAAATATACATACTTTGTAATCATAATACATTGTAATCGAGAAGTATGTAATAGGTGTAATACCTGTTATTATTATAACACTACTTTAGGGTTTCAAATGGTTGATCGTAAAATTTTAATATTCATGTTTGTTTCTGACTAAGGCGTGGTGTTTGAATCAGTATAGCTGTATGTGTGCGAATATGATATACATTTCGTGTTTCAAGTTACTTTTTTACACTTTTAAAGTACACCGTTGAACTATTTGTGGATTACGAACAAGTCTGTTAGAAATATTTTCTGTCATATGAGAGCTACTTCTTAGTGAAAAAATTGGAGAAAAAGTTCCTGGTTGGTAAAGGAAAGTGTTATTGGCTGATTCGGTTTTCATCTGCCAATCACCGAATTAGCAAAAAGTGTCCTATTGGTGGCAAAAAATATAGTTAATGCATTGTGAATAATGATATATCTCTGTCTACCATTTTGGTGTTATAATTACGAATAAAACATACATGGAAACACCGTTGACAAGTGACTTGATGGTACGTATTGTGTATAATATGAGCACGTTCTAAATGTTGTGAGTGACTTGAAGTATCGCTCGACAGTCCGGTAGCAGTTGTAGTGTGTAGTGACAACGGCGCACGGCTTAAGTTGGCTTGTTCGGGGCAATAATTCTGAGAGATTACACTTAGGTTACATTACTTTGTAATAAAGTTATTACATGTCTTTGTAATTTTAGCACTTGTTAGAATCCATCGATACATAAATTAATTTATTGAAAATAAAACTTATTATACACAAATAAGATATTTTACCTATTCATTATCAATTTGATCTGCCTGCCCATGAATGTATTATAAAATATACCTACCTATATATATAAAATATGTTACTAGATATATTCCAAATTAAAAAATAAAAACAACTTAATTAATAAATCACGGTATGTAACTATTAGAGTAAAATAAATATTTTCAAATATTTTCACATATATATTTTGATAGATAATGTTGTCAATCTTATTATTCGAAAAACTGAAATAAACCTAGTTTGAGAACCTTACCTACCCAGAACTAAAGTATATCCCCTGTCTAGACTTTGGTAGAAAAAGAGATGGGAATACGTTTTGGTTCAGTCTAAAATTTTCTATAGTACAGCCGGCAGCATCTGAGTCGTCCGGCCATGAATGTTACAACGCCCATCATTATGGCGTTCCCTTAAAACAATGGGAGCGAGCGAGACAGATAATAAAAGAGTATGACCAAATGATTCCGATGATAACGGCAGTACTAGATATTATAACAAAATAATTGACATCAGTATTGATTATGTAGATAAACAAATAAATAATTCAGTTATTTTGAGTCAGAAAAGTACCTATAATTTGGCCTACGTACAAACTCGATACGACTATTTATAATAAAGTTAATACTATCGTGTTTTACTATATTTATTCTAAAAAACTTGTCTATTGTTAGATTTTTAATGTTACAGTATATATGATAGATAGCCGGGTGTTTTTCTCTCAAAGTTGGTGCCGCTGTAAGTTTGCGTTGCGGGACCGTGGGTCCCTCTGATAAATATCAGTATTTCGACAATTTGGTAAAAAGTAGCGTTAAATACGTGTACTTAACGTAAAAAGGAACGCCGCTCGCATATGTACCGGGCGGCTGGAACACACACGAAAATAAATAATACGACGTTACACTGGTTTCATTTATTGACCTGACAAGGATTACGTAGGTACATATACATACATATACAAATATTTCTCATTTATCTATCGTATATATATCTCTCTTCCTTTAGGATAAATCCAGACAAGAGCACTCTACTTGCTTTTGTTCTTATAAAGTTTACTAGCTTTCTCTACCATCCTTAAACCATTCATACAGGTCGGTCATTTTCAGATGCTTCCGACTTCCGATACTCATAAGTATCCTTTAGAACAGTACAATTTAGTCGGTGTTATGTTGTTCGAGTAAGACGGATAGCGGACCCTGGGATCCAAGCTGAAAGCCTCGGCTGCGACTGGGATGATGAAGGTTTTTGGCTTCGACACACCGACTGACTTACTTAATTAGTAAGTTATGCTGTACTGACCCACAGTATCCCAATTCCGGGATCAAAAGACGCCTAGGTATGTCCTATTCCCGACTATAACCTCTGTGTTCAATTTTATCCAGATTCACGTTTTTACGTGAAATAGTAGCAAACATTATTGCCTTTTACTTATCTATCTTCACAAACTTTCACATTTAAAAAATTAGTAGTATTCGTTTGTTTATTTGGTACCAACATACCTTTTAACTACTAAGTGCAGTTCATGATTTAAAAAAAATCGAAAGCGCAGCGGTAGCTTTCACGTGCTTGGGATTTTGTTCGAATACTAGGTTTATTTGCTAAATAATATTCCGTAGAGAAGCATCAAGTCGGACAAATGTTAGCAATTTTTTTTTTATTCTTTTAAGCATTTATTTATTATTACTCTTACAATGTATACACAAATATAGATATTAGTCCTACAAAAAATAGACTCGCCTCCTACTGCAGCAAGTACAATAAATTTATTAAATTTATTTAATATTACTCTTACAATGTATGCACATGTATAGATATTGGTCCTACAAAAAATAGACTCGCCTCCTACTGCAGCAAGTACAATAAATTTATTAAATTTATTTATTATTACTCTTACAATGTATACACATGTATAGATATTGGTCCTACAAAAAATAGAGTCGCCTCCTACTGCAGCAAGTACAATCAATTTATTAAAATTATTTATTATTACTCTTACAATGTATACACATGTATAGATATTGGTCCTACAAAAAATAGACTCGCCTCCTACTGCAGCAAGTACAGTAAATTTATTAAATTTATTTATTATTACTCTTACAATGTATACACATGTATAGATATTGGTCCTACAAAAAATAGACTCGCCTCCTACTGCAGCAAGTACAATAAATTTATTAAATTTATTTATTATTACTCTTACAATGTATACACATGTATAGATATTGGTCCTACAAAAAATAGACTCGCCTCCTACTGCAGCAAGTACAATAAATTTATTAAATTTATTTATTATTACTCTTACAATGTATACACATGTATAGATATTGGTCCTACAAAAAATAGACTCGCCTCCTACTGCAGCAAGTACAATAACTGCCTCCTAAGCAGAAAACGATGTCAGTACGTTACAATTAAACGCTGGGTGTCTGCTGAAAATGAATAAGAGCATTTTCAGGTAGAAATGGGAATCCCAATATGTGGAAGTCATGTAACGTGTGAAATGGCGCGTGACATTTTGCAGTGGCGGAATGTTCATCTATGAGAAACGAAGTATTAACAAGTTGAATTCCTGAGACGAGCTCAGCCGAATACAAGGGATTTTCGATTTAGCGTTCTTTTTTTTTTTTTGCGATTTTTTGCGTTTTTTTTTTATCTTGCTATGGTTCACCCCAGCACGAATCTATTACCGAAAACAGCAACTCGATAGCTCATCTCCTTCATACCCAAAACCATGACAGAAAATTGGCAACGACGACGACGTTCTAAAGAAAATCCCTAAAAAATGTTGGCGTCATCAGGACACGGGGTTACACGCGAAAAAAGCTGGCATTGATACATTTATTGATAGTATGTATATTTATCTTGGACCACGTCTGTGTTTATTGACATGTGAAGGAACGGGGTGAGATGTTCCTCCGATACAAAGGGAGGATTGTTAGGACGTCAGGATGTTGTATATTATTGATCAGCATCAGAAGGCACTTGCGCGATGCAGGACCAGTAGTTTTGAAGTAGTTCAGCTGCATTGTGCTAGATGGTGCTGGGTACATGTGCTATCGCCAAAGACACTTTTTTTTAATTTTAATTTTCAATGCTTGAGAATTTATTGTGCGCCATAGGTTAATTTAGATACTTGTAAACTGCAACTAAAATTATTTAATTTATAAATATCAGTAAATTAAATTACTATCGTTAAGACCATAACTGTAAACATAGTCCTCCTCAATTTACTATTATACGCACACACACCTAAAAAACGATAATACTGGGTATACTGGTATACTATGGCGCTGTGCGTGACAATAGCGCGTGTGCTGTGACGATAGTTAGAAAGTGTTTTCTATACATAGTTATTAAATATATCTATCCTATTATACAATAAAATTGTAGGACGCCCTCCGGCCAGGTGGGATGACGATTTGCAAAAGACTGCGGGCAGATACTAGATGCGCCAAGCTGAAGACAGGGCGCTACGGCGCTCATTAGGGGAGATCTATGTCCAGCAGTGGACTAGCATAGGTTGATGATGATGATGATAAAATTGTAAATTAGTAGTTTCTGTACATTGAAGATATTGAAATAAAATACTTGGGTTATGTTAAATGAACGATTCAAACACAATTTTTTTTTTTGATGACTTGTCTGTGTGTTCACGATGGATGGAAAATCTACTGAACGGATTTTGATGTGGTTTTTTGTATTAGAAATTGACAGGCAGGACAATTTACAGACATTGTATTAAAATCTGCCCTATGTTTAATTGCAATTGGTTAAGTAGAACCGGAGATATGACCAGAAAACGATAACCGACGTCCACGCGGATGGAGCCCTGGGCATCTGCTAGTAATATCTAATTCTCTAGAAGTTCAGCTCAGTGAATATCAGTTCAATCGTGCCCTCTACCGAAACGATTGATTAAATACTAAAATCATTACTCATGTAGGTGTACATCAATCCATATAGTAAAATCTAAATAGCGAATAGAACACAGAACACCAGTAAGTTATTTACTAAGAAACCTTTGTGAAAATAAATAAAATGAATTTACATTTTTTTTTCTGATTAGGTATTTGAAGATGTCGATATAACCGTGATATCCTAATTAAAACTATATACGTTTCAAATTAATTATATTAAATGCTCATGGTTTCTACTACTCAAAGTAGGTAATAAGATTTTAAGTAATCTGCCAGTTATAAAATAGTTACAAAGAAAATATGAACTGAGACAAAGGACTCAGTGTTTGACAACAAATGATGCGGGTCGGCTCTTTGCGAAACTTTAGAAATACTGTTCCACAAGATTGAGTAAACTTTTATGTTGAAACTAGATGGCAGTAAAAGTATCGAATGTATCCACATATTGTGTTGCAAAGGTTGTGATAATCAATTAATTAAATATTTATATATTATTAAATATTTGAAGATAATAGAACAAAGAATATTCGGGTTGTTCCGTATTGATCCTACGTCGATTGATCCCATTCTTTATTGACCCCAAATGAGTATTCCTTATTGATCCCACTTTGAAATTTTATTTTTTATTTTTAATTGATCCCAAAATCCATTCTTATTGACCCCAATGCAAGAGGTACTAAAAAGTATGGATATCATGATCATGAGATGAGGTAAAAAGCTAATATTTGCCAATTTTTGTTTAAACAGAGGATAAATTGGTTTATGACGTTTTCGTTTAGCGTATTTAGTAGTATAAAGATCATCTTAAAAAACATACTTAATACCAAAGATATATGAAAAAAAAGAAATGTACCCCGATTTGCAGAGTTTACTAGTAGCCGTCTCAATCACCAAGTCATCCCGATAACATCAAAATAATGTATTGTAGTTTAGATATACCACCGACCTACTTAACAATTAGTTTTATTTTTTATGAAAACAAAACCACTTAATGTGCATGAAATAACATTTTTCTCCATCTGAAAACGAACAGAAGGTTAATTTGTAGATAAAAGTTTCGGAGAAGGGGATCCAGAAGGAGGGGCTTGGTATTATATGCTTGTTTGACTCCTAAGTAGAATGACCTGTCTATCTGTTTGTTACGGATAATCTCCAAAGTGGCTGGCCCGATATTGATTTTTACTGCAGATAGTTAATGTTATGAGGCGTATAACTTAGGCTAAAGTCCACGCAGATGAAGTTGCAGACACAGCTGGTTTGGAATAAAGGAATTAAAAAAGATTTAATTCATTCACAAAATCATTAATAGCTAGGAACTATCTTGATCATATTTCGAACAAAAATATCCGCATCAAAATCGGTGCATCCGTTCAAGAGCTACGATGCCCCCACGATTAAAAATGCGCTCGGCGTGGGTCATAGAAGAAGCATAGGTAAAATAATATTATTTGCTTCACGAAATCTACCTGTGCGTTCCCCCTGCGGGAACGGATTTTTTTAACATGTTTAATTATTTTTTCTCGAAAACGGTAACTTTTAGCGAAAAAGTTTTCAGACATTTATTTTAGACTTAAAAATGGCCTATCGATTAAAAATGTTTCCGACTGCAAGAATATTCACCGGTTAGAAGTTATTATTTTTTCCCGAAAAATTTTGGTTTTTCCCCCCTCCACTTTTAGTTAAAGTTTTAATCTTATAGGTTTTTAATTAAAAGTTGTTGGTATTCATGTATACTATGGGATAAAATTAGAACGGTTCGAATATCTTTCATGGAACGTGAAATTTTGAGGAAAAACTGATTTCACAAAAAGTGAGGCCCTACCGTCCCCTTAGGCCGGATTCCACCCGTTCCCGAACTTAAACTAAGTTTACACCCAAGCAATTTTTGACCGCAGTTTGAAAGCGATCGGGGCAAAAATGCGACCGTGAGAGTGCCGCAAATTTTGGGAAGTGGAACCATATATATATATATAAACTTTTTGACCAGTGGTCATTTCGGACTCAGCTGGTCGTAACTAGACCTCCTATGAAGAAATTTTTTTTAAATTCGACAGTAGTCAAGAAACCAATAGGTAGATCGATTTCATCGAAATCTACCTAAAAATAGAAATTTTGACGCAGACGCTAGTAGAAAACACTGAATCACAATCTGTCCAGTAGTTTTTGCGTCCATCGCAAACAAACAATTAGACAGACAAGAATAAAAAAAAAAAAAATAGTATTTTGGGTTACGTTAAATCAATTTTTTTTTAAATATCTCCAATGCGACACAACTAATTTACAATTTTATAATACTTATAGTATAGATATCATGAAATATTGTACAAAAACATAATAAGAAAGTCGTCCAAATATTGAAATCAAAAGGACATTTCTTTTTTAAATGAGGTGTGATTAATTATAATAGGTTTAAGCAGACCCATGATACAGCACTTAACAAAAAAAAATATAACTCAAAAAGGCTGATTCGCAGGCTCTATTCGAAATATTATTATCACAGCGCTACCGAATTAATTTCCGGCGTCTATTCCAACCTGCGGAAGGCTTGTCCAACTCAATAAGTACTGCGTTAAGGGAGTGAGCTGTTTATTGTAAGCTTTTAATTCGATTTTCTTCTTACAAATATATATTTATTAAAAGATAGAAAGTAGCAGAGCCATAATTTGCATTGATGTATTCAATTTATTGTTAGAGAAAATCTGCAAAGGATGATACAGAACATTTTTCTTTCCTTCTCAACGTTTGTGTACGTACTGTCAACGTTGAAAAAGATTGATACCCTTTTTATTATATTATTTTCCTTAAACTGGTTCAAACTTTTAACATGGCGCGGTAGTCAGAATCCATAATTAAAACTCTTATATTTAGAATTTGTTAAACGTGGATTATTTTGCATATCGGAGTCATTTCATTTAACTTTACCTATAACATTTAAGCGCCAGTCGAAACTCTCTTTTATTGAGATTAAGGCTGAATTTAAATTTGCGACACTGAAATAGTAACTTTTAGATGATGATATAAAATTCGTACCTCAAGAACGATGGAAACTTGTAGAAATATGAATAAAAACCGATTGTAACTATCAGAATTCATTGACCGTGGTCGGATCGAGATTATGCTATAAAAGAATAGTCAATTAATCAATCATCATAATCATTACCGATTGCATTTAAGGCTTTATATCTCGGAATCCGGGGTCCACTCACTCTTTCTACGTTTGCAGCAAAAGCCGCTTGACCTCCTAATCCTCAATATCTAAATTTTTAGGGATTTTCTTTAGAAAAGCCCTATTGCTATCGAGTTGTCGTCGACGTCGTCGTTGCCAATTTTCTGTCACGGTTTTGGGTATGAAGGAGATGAGCTATCGAGTTGCTGTTTTCGGTAATAGATTCGTGCTGGGGTGAACCATTGCAAGATGAAAAGAAAAAAAAAAACCCTTGTATTCGGCTGAGCTCGTCTCAGGAATTCAACTTGTTTAACGCATATGGAAACCAAGTCTAATGTTGGTACATATTTAAAAGGGGGGATTTCTGAATTATCCTGATAATTAATCATACATACAATGTTGTAGGAAATAAGATGTCAGACAGAAAAACGTAGCTAACGTAGAGACCAAAAGATTATTCTTATTTGCATGGTACTCCCATGCAAATAAGATGGCTTTATTTCTTAGACAATGTTTGCTTGTAGGTTTATGATACAAATATTTTACTGCCAGAAGTTAGTGAAATAAGAATATTTATTCGCCAGTTTCTTATAGTTCACTACTTGAGATAATACCTTCCTTTTCTTCAGGTCATCGCGTCGGTCCGTGTGCCTGGAGAGTGTTGCAGGCACCAAAAATTTCTTTTTTTTATTCTACACATTTTGCAATGAAGCATACTGCACAACAATGGTGTTAAGCCGTTATCGTGATTCACGAAGGCTTGCAACACCAAAAAGTGCAAATTCTTGTTGCTACAGGTAAAACTATAGAATCAAAGGGGGTGAGGCTTCCGTCAAACCTACGAACCAAAAGATTGCTTCCTGGTACTTAGCGTGTGAGTACCTTTTTTTTTTATCGTGCGGAAATCCCTTCGGATACCCCCCCGCGTGCCAGCGGGGGCGGTTATGTCGGGCTTGAACCGACTAAAACCGCACGCCGTCTCGGCGAAGTTCTTCTATTCATGCTGGACAAAGTATACCCTATAACCTATTAAAATATTAAGTAAGTATATTTTGATAGCACTGAATAAGAGGGTTGTTTTTAAAACTATATATGAATATATTGTTTGTAAACGAATTATTGAAAGTAAAAAACTATTTTCATTGAAGATCGGGCCTTTGATAGAAACAAACCGAAAGTGAAAAAAGTGTTGCACAATTCAATAGACAGTTAATCAGAGATTTTCTCTATCGTAACCCTAGTTTAGACAGTTTGAGACATGTTCATCATAATGATGGATGAAAAAAGTGATTAAAGTTCGAAAGTTCAAATCATTGCGCTTCTCCTAAACTAATTTCAAAGTTTTTTTACTTCCAAGGGTCAACTAGTGCGAGTTTTGTTGCGGGCTAAGTTCTGCAGTGTTTATGACTGCACTAATGAAATCGTTGCACGAACACAAATGAAGAACAACAATTTTATGTGTTTAATAAGTTTACTGTTGTTCTTGGAAACTGATATTGCATGGTCATGGCCTCTGCTATTTCCTTTATTATTTTCAATTTCCAAACATCAAGATACTTAACATATTTAGCACGGCACATAGACTGAATGAGTACTGGAAAGACACAGTAAGTATGTGAAACACGTATAAGGTATATAAACTTGTGACAAATTGATGATATATAGGGCAGGTCGGAAGCATTCAAAATCGGCGGGCCTGCATGAAATGATAAGTGGCAGCAGATGCAGCTCGTTAAGTGTGTATGGACAGAGCAGATGGCAGTTGTTGTCTCCAAACTATTTGTTGATCCCAGAGGGAAAAAGGCTTAAGTATAAATATGTATGTATGTATTCTCAATGGTTCGAGTTCACCCTCGTCTACCAACGATTTTGCGAACTGTCATGAAACAGGTGTGACGGTTAAAATATTCCCGGTTGCAAATATCGTTAGTTTACTGTACCGTCTTTTTTTTTTAAGTGAAAACTTCTTTACCGGCGTTGTGCACTTTTTGTAATGGGTAAAAAAGGTTAAACTCTTGTCAGCTTACGGGAATGTTCGTGTGTGTTTATGTTATAGCGCGCCACGCGCTTTAATGTAAAATAATTGTAATAGTTCTGAAGTGTTAAATTTTTAATATAATTTAAATTGTCATGTTTGTGTACGATCGCAATAAATGAATATTGTATGTTACCACATAAATGATAGTTATTTTATACTGATAATTAAAGCAATTCGTGCAAAATTATTCCCTAACCATTCCAAAATATCAAAAATGCACAACGTTAATATTCAAGTTTTCACTTCTGCCGGCACTCCCGGAGTGCAACCCGTCGTTTTTATTTTTTCGTTCGGAAATCACCACGGTTACCCCACCCCCGCCTGGCCAGTGGGGATAGTTATGTCGGACTCGAACCGACCAAAAACGCCGTCTCGGGTCTCTAATGCCGGGGTGTAAGGTGGCCTAATAAGGCAATTCCCTCGCACTCCGGCAGATCTTTGGCCGTATACAGCTTTGTGATGGCCCCCTTAGGATACTGGTCTTATACTAGCAATATGAGGCATTCACAAAATAAATTCAACTGATAAGGTAACCAACATAACTTGATTCTAAGGCGGAACGTAGTTGGCCGGGCCGGCAAGTTCTGAATAAATTATAGGAGTAAAGACGAAGTTTATCTGACTGACAATATTAAGTAATACACCAACTCGATAACAACAAACTCATCATTATTAATTTATTAATTATAGAAACTCCGGTAAAATGATTTAAAACTTATTTTAAACGATAAGGTAATTAAGTTTACCCAACCTTTACCTATGGAAATATGGAAATTATTCAAGAATAATTTGATCAAAAGTACCCTAATACTTTTAAATCAAATTATTCTTGAATAACTTCCATATTTCAAAAATTTTTTTTTATAAAATTTAGAGCTTTGTTCCATGACTCATGTTTCATCAAATAAATACATAATTTTAGTTACTTTTAGTTACTGTCATCATGTCTATTGTACTCAAAGAGTAATTGGGTACTTTTTAGTTTCAAGGGGTATACTAGGCTTTAAATCTCAACTATTACTGGAAGCTGCGGGTTTTAGTCGAGTTTGGAATTGGATTATTAAATTCAAATCATCCCAATTATATAGTATGTTTGTACAGATTCAGGGCATTACAGAGTTAAACTTCGTATAACATAAGTTTAAAGTTAGCTTGACATATTGTAGAAGTCCAATACTTCATTCTCTAATGGAGGTGGAATTCGGCCGGTCTCCTCAGTTCGATCCTTAGACCAGCACGTTATCTAGTCAGTATAACAGTAATAGCTTTACTTCAGTAATAAATTCAGTCGTTGTCCATGGAAGTTTGACTGTAAAATATTGTCTTGGGAATGCTTTAGGAAATGGGAATAGTATGTTGTAAATATCTTTGGTCCCTCTAGGAAACTGAAGTGTTTCTATGTGTAAATTGATTGATGAATATTGTATTATTTATACTCGGAACAATCTTTAAATGAAGTAAGTGATATTCTGCAATTTATGAGCTCTAGTATCTGCTATAGATATGTGAGGAGTACGCTGATAATTGAATGACAACCTAGTTAAACATGTCTACCAACAATGCAGGAACAGCAAACTCGATCATTCTATTTTCTACCACGAGAAGAACTCGTTCGTTTGTTCGTATTAAATGGCTCTTAAATGATACCGAATTGATGATAATATTCAATGCTATCCTACTGCCTACTAATATTATAAATGTGAAAGTTTGTGAAGATGTTTGTAAGTTTGGATGTTTATTACTGATAAAGGGGTAGAGTATAATCGGCAATAACACACGTTTTATCCCTAGAGAAGGTTCCCATGGGAAGTGGGAACGGGCGAAGCCATGGGCAACAGCTACTTATGAAAAATGGTTACGTCCGAGATCTATCTAGTAAGTAATGGAATCACCATTTACCATCTATTATGTCCATTGTGATGATTATAACAATGGAGAAAAAAAAAGATGTTTATAAAATTCTTATTTCTTAAATATTAAGATTGTGAATATCGCACTTTTGTTATTAGCGGAATTGTTAACACTATACTTGGAAAATATACCAAATTAATTATTGCCTGTGATTAAGTCGTTTCAGTGATCTGTTCACGGTTGTAACAGCTGAGTCGGAACTAATGTAAAATATTGCTACAAGGACATCGATTAGTTACAATGTCGCAATTGTTGCCTCTAAACTGCATTAAAATTCACAGTAGAAAAAGCAAAATGATTGGTGCATTCTTTAGTCTGGTCTATCCCACTAGTCCCATTGACCCAGTCCCATGGTGGGACAGGGGGGGTGATTATGTCCCACTGTCCAATGGGACCAAGGATACATACATATATATATATATATATGGGAATGAAGTCCCATCATGGGAATGGGTATGTATAAATATAGGGGAATGATGTGCGTGGGTGTGTAAGATACCTCTGCCTACCCTTTCGGGGATACAGACGTGAAGTTATGTTATGTTATGTTGATATGTAATGATGTCCCATCGCGGGACTGGGTCAATGGGACTAGTGGGATAGACCCTACGATCCAAAGTTCAAAGTTCAGACGCGATTTTATTTAACAGACAGTAATACTTGATGCTGTGGAAGTATATATTTATTAATTTTTTTGAAAATCTTTGTCGTTGGTATTGAAACGACTGTCCCGTATTTGAATATACTTTGTGCAAGAATACTACAGATACACAAGAATTTAAGAAAAATATTTTTTATTTGATAATATACGTTTTCATTTCTTAATACATTTAATATGTTGTTGAAGGTGGATGATGGTACATAGTACTTTTAGGGTATATTCGTGGTTTTATTGCTTCCTTATTAGAAAACGGTGACTGATACAAAAACTAAGGTAGGTTTTTTTCCAACTTCCAAGCAACGCCTACCCTAGGGGAAGGAGGAGAGGCGTTACTGCTTCCGTTGTAGGGTGTGCTACGTGAAGATTGTAGCCCCGCACCTCTAAGATATTAATTTAAGTTCGCACAGCATATTCGGTAATTCACCTAATTATTTCATCAAGTCGAACTTTATTACTCTTCTCTTTGACATATAATCATTAAATTTGGTAAGCAGCAATATCTTATAAAACATGTAAAGGGAAAATATCCAAACAACGTAATTGTTTTGTTTAATCATAATATTATGTATTTTTTTATGATTTAAAACCCAAATTTCGCACCCGAAAAAGTCTCTTCGTACGTAAAATGGCGGCGACGGCTTACTATCATATGAACTGTTTGTTTCATTCTTAATTAGTTTAAATATAATAATTCTGTGTATTGCTTTACTGCGTTTAGCAAGTAAACAAATATATCCATTTTGATTTCCAAAATCTGTCTGACATAGGAATATCCAAATTTTCACTTCTCTTATTTTGAAAATTTTATATGACTGTCGAAAATTGGGCAATATTTCCTATTCATGTGGTTACGAAAAATTTCATTACCGATACGAGAAATACACTCTTTGGTATTGAGAATACGGAATTACAATCCCATGAAACACGGCAGAAAAAAGACTCAAGTTTGAAATTGGATCCCAAATTGATTTTCTTCAAGTTGAAAAAGTAACCGACTACGTTGGTGGCTGCTATTGATGGATGGAAGCTTTTGATGTTGAATCGACGCCCCTTGAAATATGTTACGTAAAACCTGTTTTAAATAAATGTATGCACCTTAGTGGTCTTTAGTGACACTTTTTTTTTTTTAACGTATGGAAACCATCACGGGCTTTTCCCCATCGGTGCCAATGAAGGGGTGGGCGTGTCGGAATCTGTCCGACTAAAACCACACGGTGTCCTCCCTAAGTGTCCATTGCCGGGCACCCCGGGTAAGCTTTCGAAAGGTTAACTACAGGGTTACCAGCGTACTTTGGCCGCGGTCGCAGCCTCGCCTGGTGGGGTCGGGTTTATCCCGCGTCGGTGAGTTGGCAGGCGTGTGTAGGACCACACGACACGCCTCCGCCACGGCTTGCTTCTGTAAGGACGGCGAGTCGGCCAACTACCGTCCTCAGGCCCCGATCATGGAGGTCAGTAGTCCCGGGCGTAGACGAGTCTCGGGGGGCAGGGTTCTCCCCCGCTCCCTCTTCGCCGTCTTTTCGCTACAAACAGACTTCTTTAGTGGCTCTGAGATAAAAATTGCTTTTTGTTCCTACTAATATTATAAATGTGAAAGTTTGTATTTTTGGATATTTCATCATCATCTTAGCGCTGCACCTGGTTGCATCTGAGGTTTTCGCTTACCGGGGACCACATGCTCCTTTTCCTGTTGTTTTGACTTATACTGCTTTTACGGGAACGACCGCTGTCTGACCTCCCACCCGGAAAGGAAAGAAAGAACGAAGAAAGGAAAGCCTGCGCCAGAGCCTCGTCCGTCAATCAGAAGGTGTACCGGCTTGCAGGTGAGGTTAGCTTGGCCCCGTTGGTATTGGTGGGGCCCCATACACACATTTGGATATTTGTCACTCAATAATATGAAAACAACTAAACAAAGCATGAATTGTATGTCCTAAAATTAACACATAGAATATTTTTCTTGTTAAAAACATTTTTATTTCTCTTTGGACCCATCTGGAGTTACGGATTGAAGGTAGTGGTTATGTAAATTGTATGAAGTATTCGTTGTTTCATAGCAAAAGCCAGGGAGTTGTAATCAAGAATTTACGTGTTAGAACCTCAAACACTGATTTGATCCCAGTCCCACCTTTGGTTTTAGCTAATCGGAGGGGGTAAAAGTAGTATGTACTTGTAATGCTTGACCTACGTTACACTTAAAAGTTCTATATTTACAATTTTATTATTGACTCGTCTTATTTCGTATTTTTACGAAACTAATTACGACTGTAGTCGTGAATAACAGAACGCTAATAGCAACAAAACATAAAAGACGATGTAAAAAAAACTTACTGAATAAGTCACTGATACGTATATAAGCATTATTCGTTTGTGTATTATGTTGTAGTGGGATTAAAGAGGCTCTTAAGTTAATATTTTTTAACAGACGTATCGATTTAAGTACCTACCTTAAAAGCTAGTTACGAGTAAGCTGTTTACTTTGATCCTAGATAGCACTGTGTAGTATGTCGTAGTCGTAGAATATTTATTATTATTATTAACTGCTTCAAAATTTCATTAGGCGTGTCGCGTGTGCCCTACACACGCCTGCCAACTCACCGAAGCGGGATAAAACCCGACCCCACCAGGCGAGGCCGCGGTGGCGGCCAAAGTCCGCCGGCAACCCTGGGGTTATCCTTTCGAGGGCTTACCCGGGGTGCCCGGACACTTGGGGAGGACACCGTGCGGTTTTAGTCGAGACACGACATAACCACCCCCGCTGGCCAGCGGGGGGGTATCCGAAGGGATTTCCGCACGTAAAAAAAAAAAAAAAAAAAAAAAAAAAAAAAATATGTAAATGTTGATTAATTTTACTGTTATTTTCCACTAGGCCCTAATCAAAATGGCACAGCTACAACAACAATCAGGCTCGAAAACAGGAAAATTAAAATAAACGAGAACAATAAACGCTGCATACAAATCAATCCTTTGTCATTTCGCCGCTACAGATTCTATATCGGTGTTCTGCTCTTGATCAATATTGAGACTGGTTTATGAGTTCATTAGTACAATACAGCTGAGTTATGTTTAGAACGTACATACATAATCAAAAAATTACTCAATGTTAAATAAAACGGAAAAATGCTTTACTTTTGTAGTAAGACGCATGAAATTCAATATTGAAGCTTCTTTTGGTTTACATTTGGATACGGTAGGTGGCGGTGCAATCAGTGTTGGGATTTTTTAAAGAATTTATTCCCAGGCGAATCCGTAAGTAAATGATAAACATCGAAAATTAACTCCAATTTTTAGGACAAATTGTTAATGACGTTCATCTGTACATAATATAATTTTATATACTTTTTTGTTTTTTTTTTTAGAAACTGTATTATTATTTATTCTGTGAAAAAGATAATTGTACAAATGTGGTTATAAATTTTATATCTAACTAAACTAAACTTAAGAAAACTAAAATAAAATAAATAATTTAAAGAAAATAAATAATTTGAATGTTATAATGTATTTGATGACCTATACCTCGTGTCAGGATGGCCGAGCGGTCTAAGGCGCCAGACTCAAGGCAACTTGCCCGTGAAAAACGGGTGGCGGGCGTTCTGGTCCTCTCTGAGGGCGTGGGTTCGAATCCCACTTCTGACAATACCTTTTCTTTTTAATATATTTGGCAACTTTTTTTGAGTTAATTTACTTTGACGAAAAACAAGTTTAGGATTTACGTCATATTACTTAAGAGTAGGGATACCAAGATTTTAGTAAGAGTTAGTATTATTTCTACTCTAATACATTTTTAACACACATTTATTGTTCAAATATTGGATGTCATGAACGTGTTCATTTATAATGTGTACATTGGTCTGAGTGTTTTTTTTTTGACGGCCTCTGTGACGTAACTGTAGTGCATTCGACTGCTACGACAGGGGGCGCGGGTTCGATTCCCGCTCAGTGCAAATATTTGCATGCATGAATATGTATATTTGCATTGGTCTGGGTGTTTCTATGTATAATATGTAAGTATTTACAAAAAAAAAGTATATAGGTATGTTTATCCGCATTCTGGAAACCATAACACAAGCTAAACTATGCTTACTTTGGGTCTAGAAAGCGCTGTGTAGAATGTCGTAGAATATTTATTTATTTATTTATATTTAATTATAAGTTTAACTAGCTTGTTATATGCTTAGTCTGGGTCTAGTGCTGTGTATTATGTCTTAGATTATTATTATATTGTTATTTTAACGTCACACCTTAGCCTATTTGAAAATGCAGCACATTAAAATATATGCCTGAAATGGACAGGAGGGACAACATCATTAATCAAACAAGATTATTAATACACCTCCAAACGTATTTTAACAACAAGAAACAGGTTATCAATCATTTTAGGTGTAAAAGTGACACCCAGGCGGCACCGCGTTTAAAGTGTAGATGTAATTATTTTCTCTTAGCTTAGGTAACGTGGCCTGTCGTATAAAATCCAATTAAAGTAATCTTTTGTTATTTCAGCATATAGTTATTATCGTTAAAAAGCCACTTTTTTATACTACTAGACCGATAAATTGGAAGGAATCCAATAAATGGGAAGCGGTTACCGACGCCCGTTAACATGCAGGTATCTGATGGACTTTTAATTAAAAGTGCTTTGTCTTTTCCCATTCATTTTATAAGTTTACATTACATGGCTTTACTTTGTTTATTTTCCATGTTTGTTAGAGAGATTTGATCCTTATGATTGACCCTATCGATGGATGCTATAAAAGTACAGGGCCAGATTTTAGCCGTTTCGAATACCGAGTGTGGTAAACCAGTTTCTGAAAATCTTTTAACGCTGATTTGTTTATTTTCAAAAATAAAGAATGTTGCCTTTCAGTAAAATTTGGTATCTCCAATATTTGGAGTACTTACCCTATCTCCCAGGGTTAAATAGTTCCATCCTGTATAAAGTAGTTATGCTTAAATAACGCATAAAAAATTTAAACATCTGAATTCAGAATCCGTTTTTAGAATTCAGTTAATAGGAGAAGTTCATTCACGTCATATACGACCACCAGCGGAATGTCAATAGTGCGGAAGCTGCCGCTCCACATCGGGCTCGGCAATCATTGGAAAAGCTGCCATATAAATAGTATATAAATCATCTGTTTCATGTGGATATACCAGACATATGACGATTATTATTTATGTACTTTACTATTATAGAGGTTGTCAATATTGATGAATAAACACAAAGATCACGGAATATATTGTATTAGCTGTAACTAATGATTGCGTTCTCGTAATCCATTACAGGAATAAATTTAATTGACACTCGTTCTCGAAATTTTCCATGCAATTTTCTGTTGTAGCCAGGAGAAATTATGACGAAATTTTGTGTTAGCTGGGCAACTATATTAAACCGGTAAAAAGTATAGGAGTCAATAGCAATACACACTTGTTGAATAATGGTTTGCGGTTATAACATTGAATAAATGATAAAGTAATTTCTGGGTTGTAAATAATTTCCTGAGTAATTCAATACGTTTCATTTGTTGATTATTACAGACTATTTTTACTTTTAATTATTCAAGTAGTACCAGAGATTACCGCGTTTAAATAAACAGGCATCAAGTAACAAAACAAACTCTCCAGTTTAATTATTAGCATAAATATATGAGGACAAGACGTGTACGCTTTTGTCGCCATACTTCACTTCGATCAGGCAAACGCATTTTGCACAATATTCGTGCGTATTCAGTAATTCCTAATTTCTATTCACAGTAATGTTAAACCACTAAAATTGAAGAATACAAACATTTCTCCAAATAGCCCATACAACGTGATGACCTTACCCTTAAAGTTAATACCTATTAGGTAGATGGTAGATACATGCAAATAATTCACGTAAGTCAGCTATCTCTAACTGGCTCATCTATAAGACACACAGAGACTGAAGATCTTATGTAAGATTAATATCTTGTGTAGGTATAAGCTATTACCTACCTACTACATACCGAATGTGTTGTTACAAAAACTTTACTAAACATTTGAAAGGACTAAAATTAATTACTAAGAGGTCTATCTTTGTCTTGCCTTCGGTAGAGGAAGAGATGAGATTCGGTAGAAAACGTGTTCCCAGGGTTCATTGACACTGATATCTTATTCAAGTTCATTGTCATTAAACTATATACTTGAATGTTTCTTGGAGACTTTTGATATTTTACTTTATTTTATGATAGAAAAAAAAACATTATACTCACAATTTCGAGCCGTTTGACTAGGTAAGCTTAATCAAATGGCTTCAAACTATGTAAGCCTAGTGAAGCCGCTCCAATCTGAGCGGAATGCTTTGTACGCTATGATAAAAAATTCTTGGGGGCTAACTGAACTGAAGTTCCGTACTCATACCATAATATACCATTAAGATACTGAGTTTCACATTTCATTTGAAATCCCATTTGAAGCGTCGGTAGCTTAATGGTTAAGGAATCGGCCCTACGATCGAGAGGTCCCGGGTTCGAATCCTGGCCATCACACTACCGTCGTGAACCCACTCCTAACACAAGCGACTTAGCTTAGCTGGAGGGGTTAGGGGGAATATTAGTAATTTCAGTTACTAATATTCTTAAAAAAAAAGTCAAAAAAGCGAACCAAACGCGAGCACGTTTCAGTTTAAGCATGTACGGATCATAGCAATTCAGTTTACAAACTTGAATTACTTCGAAACTGAACCATTTATAAGTCAACATGGTAAGGCCCCTGAACAATATCAAACTACGAGTACATCCATAAAGGCAAACATGTGGTAAAACGAAAGTTTTATTTATTAAATTTAGGGTCCACTAAATCATACGATGACATCATTCAGACAATACTTTGTGACAAGGGATGACAGGGGAGATTACAGTTTGAGTACCGGGGAAAGGGGGTAGTTTCACACAGCTCTTGGTAAATATTTATGACGTCATATTATATAGGAGTGAAGTAAAAGTGTGTATTTCATTTTCTAATAACGTTGTTATATGTATATTTCTGAGGCAGACCCATTAAGTCATACTTATGTCGAAGGAGAAATAATAATGTTTAAATTTGGTTATATTGTGACGCTACTGTGGTATAGATAGGTTATAAGATCAATTTATTCTTACGGTTGAGTCGACTTATTTTTCGACTTTAGCACAAAATGAGCTTTAGTTTAAAAGATAGAATTTTGATTGAAATTCAACTGTCTTGGAAACGACAGAAATGGACAATATCGTGAAATACTTATCAACAAAGATAATTGCCAGTAAAAAATAATTGAGCTGAGAGTGAGACGAAGTCGAGCGAAAAGCTCTCTATACTCCACTTGGTGTATTTCGGTTGTGATACTACTCCTCCTAAACTAACCGACCAATTTTGACCAAACTTGGCATGTTAGAAAAAATAAAATTGAAAATAGAACCTACCATGGAGGAATAATCACCCTTCAAAAATTTCAAAATCATCCTATTATCAATGTTGAGAAGATCAAGATTTTGGCGGCAAAATGTGCAACTTAAACTAACTATTGGCTTAAGACAGAACAAGAAAAATTGAAAATCGGTCTAGCAACGGAGGAATAATTAAAGAAAAACAATTAAATGGCTTTTGATTTTGAAAAAAATTGCGCGTGATCATGTAGTGGCTCTCAGCTCAACATTGCAACAGTCGAATACATTGTGCCCCTAGTTAATTTATACTTCTTTTAAATATCTAATAATATAAAAAAATATAATTCTATGCAAAGATCGTGCCGACTATAACGCGCATATTTTTTCTCTGTGTTCTAAGTTCTAATAATTATTTTATTTTCAACTTTTAAGTTTTAGTAATGTCATGTACCAAAGTGCTTGCCAAGACTAGCCAAAGGAGCTTGACATAAAGAGTCTATCCTCTTTAGTTCTAGACCACCTACTGTATCCATCTTCAGACCTTGGACATCATGTAGCACCAGAGTGTTTACCAAGACAAAACAAATGTGCCCGAACTCGAAAGTTTAGTGTGTTAGTTGCTATGGACACCTTCCTACTCCATCATCACACCCTGAATAACATGGAACATCAAGAGTTTGTCAAGAAAAAACAAATAAGCCCAAAACCGATATGTTTATCTTGTTTAGCTTAGGAGTTCCTATGACCACCTTCTTACTTCATCATCAAAACAGCTCCATGGTACTATATTAATGCATTGTCATCTAAACTAAAATTGCCTGCAATATTTCATCTCAATTGGTTCAGAATAACTGCCCCAAAATTCAGTTGCAAAATTTAATCCGAACTAACATACATACAGAGCGAGTTGAATAAAAGCTCGTAAAAAGGCGTCCTTACGCTGACGATTGCATTCACTGTACGCGTGTTAAGACGTCGTCATGAGAGTTGAGTGCCAAGTACAATTGTGAGTTCTTGAAAAGGATACTCCACTGTAGACGTAATCAACATTTACTATCAGAACCTTTATTCTCTGATGAAAAGAGTCGCATGGTAAACACGGTAGTATCACTTTTAATAAGGAGATGCAACTTACAGATGATAACATCGATTATGTTTAACATCGCCTATTAGTATTAGTATTAATAGTTATTTAATATGAAGATCAAACATATCAGCTTTGTTACCCGTATCAATTCTAAATTAAATATGATTTGCCCCCTAATCACATGAATAGGCACCAAGTAAGACCAGAGTGAAAGCATATTTTTTGTTCTTTAAAAGTGTAGATACACACTCGTTTAGTGTAATTGAGTTAGAATGGCTATAAGTGTAGCACTCGACATTGTTAATAAATGAGACTTATAGACGTCAGCGTAGAACAAAGGGTGCTTATTCAAGCGAACGAGAGAGAGAGAACAAATGCTTACGCATGTGAATGCATTTTAGCTCTGCTAATTACAACTTGTCAACTGAGGAAAATATATCCTTTAACAATTTTCAGTAGGGTATAATATACGATAGTTTTGATATTGTCGCAAGTTTACGCGAATGTTACACATTGAAATAAAACTATTTTTAACGGATTCTATCGCGGTTTATTTGATGTTATTTTATATTTTACACCGCGTTGAGTTATGCAGTATAAACAAAACAGTGGAACATTTGTCTAACAAAATACAGAACTTAATAACCCCATTTGATTTTAAAAGATGCATTGATGCATCAGATGCAACAGAGAAAAATCTTCTGACTTAGCAGTCGAAAGCTTTTTGCTTAATTTTGAAGTAAAACAGTAATATATAAATAGTGAGACTGCTATAGGTCGTTCCTTTTCCCCTTTACCTCTTTCTTATATCATACAATGCAATGCAGATCGATGATTAATATTATGATTTCAGTCCTAAAAACTCAAATCCATTATTGGGTAAATTAAAAAATAATCTGCCATTTTATTACACGGGAATCTCAAAAGAATAAATATTTGTGAATCTTATATTTAAAATTGGCCTGTCTCGTGACCTGGTACAAATAGCCCTTGTAAGCTACCAAGAAATACTCACAACTTATTTTTATCTACTTGTATCATGCGCGGCCCTTAGAGTCGTCCAATTTTATTCCCTTTTAGACCCTTTTTCACTAGCCTGTTGCCTGTATATTTTCCTTATCTGCTTTCTATATTAAATAGAATATATTTTTCTTGTAGTATTTCAGTTTTTGGTGATTTCGGTTTATAAGGTGAAAAATAAGATTTGCTAGAATAGAGGAAAACTGCGGTATCCAGGGGGCCTAGAAACACTGACATTCTACTAGTGGAAGCGCTTCGAAGCGAACCTTCAAAAATCCGAAATGTATAGGAGTGACATTATTTGTTAACATGTCACGTGTAACAAATAATGTCACTCCCATACATTTAGGACTTTTGAAGGTTCGCTCGGAAGCGATTCCACTAGTAGAATGTCACTTTGTCTACAGGCTAACGGTCCTTTAGCGACAGATTTTTTCTGCGGGCCTTCTGCAAGTATATCGTCGTGGATCAAGATTGCAACATCTGCGCCTAATGCCACTATGAGTGAGACTGCGGGTGTTTAGGATAGGGTTAGGTAACTTTCTTGTGTGCTGAACTATTTCTGTTAAGTGACTATCAAATAGCAAATACAGTGTAAAAATACGTGATGCAATTGTTTACTATTGATTCTGAAGCATTTTAAAAATACGAACATCTGACGACAGCACGACGTACGATTAATAAAGCCATATATCAAAATAAAATATGATCCGAAATTTTAAAAACACAACATATTCGGATTTATGTACAAACAACCGCTAACGTAAAGCCCAGCGGGCGTTGTCTGCCTGACGGGATATTAATATTTGCATGAGTGCAGCTTTAGACCGCAAGGAGGGATTAAAATGTGTAAGTTTGTTACAAACCCGTTTATAGCTTGTCAAGTTTGACTTTACTTGCTTGTTTAAATTTTTGTTCTTAGTTCTGTTTCATCAAAATTATATTACGTTATGCGTACTTTAAATAGTTTTATCTGATTGCTTGTTGTGTTCTACATATCTTTTTATTGGGTTTTAGATGGTTTTTTTTATTAGATGGTGCCTCCTGACTACTGTCTAAACACCAACATATCTACCTAGATACCTTCTAGATATATTGAAGTGTACAATTTATTTCGAACATGTAATACATACACAAATATGAGTAACTGCGAAACATTAACTAGTATAATATAATAATTCGAATATATTACAAATAATAAGATTCACTTACAAAACTCAAGAAACTTTAACAAGTACGGGCACAAATAACCATATTATAAGTAACATTGTTGATAAATATCGGAATCGATTGTTGATTTTGGCAAAAACATACTTTTTAGAATACTTTTATGTTGTTTTATGATAAGTAGGTATATAGTTGTGTACTCGTATTGTAGGCTTGACTATTCGGACATTGCAAACCTTTATTTTGGCACTCATTGGCTAAACTTTATTTCACATTATAATATTGCGATTTATATCTTTTCACTTTTATATTTTACTTTACTCGTACTCGTAGCTGACGTTTCGGTTACTTTTTACAGCAGCTATGGTCACGGAAAGACTGATGCGATTGAAGTGTTATTTTTTATCTCAAAATAAACAAACTTTATTTAATTGTTAGAGTACCATTAACACGTAATGGTTACTCTAAATATCTCGATTTCACATTATGACAAAACAATACCAGTATACTTAGATAATATAAATATTATTGATCACATTCTATGCTCTCCCTTTGTCGCCTCGTTGGCTTAAAATATTTTCATTTTGAATAATATCACTCACAAAGAACTTAGTTACGTCAAAGTTTAGCTCAATCGAATAAAAATACTCAAAGGGAGCCTATCTACAATTAAATGCTTACTATCCCGTACTATGTCACGGTCATTTCTATATGTGGAGGCTTGTAAATAGCAATTTGGTAATATTTATTGACTGAAATTAAGTTGTTAATTAACCTGTAAGCCTCTATAAAATAAAATAAATAAATAAATAATCACAGTATATTATGTCGCAGTTATTTGGTTAATCTAGCCAGCTTTGAGCTGACCCGCATACCCATCTTGTCTACTCACATTTGATGGGTATAGCGGTGGTCTCATAGATACCACCTTGTCCTTGAGCTTGACCACTTTGTTTCGTTATTTTAGATACAGAACGGAGTGTTCTTCTACAACCATTTGATTGGTAACCAGCCTAGACGCCCGATTAACTGACCTAACCAAATGGCTACAACTAATTTAACAACTCTGCAATCATTTAAATGATCATTCTAAATCAGCTGCAATATTGTGGAGTAAGACCGACTGAATAAAATTATTTTTAGGTGAAACTGTACTGCAACATAAGAATGTACTTTTTTTTTGTATTTAGGACACGTCAATTTGACTTCACCTCGCGATGGTAAGCTGAAGGTAAAGTCTCAGGAAAGAGGGTCACCATTACATACACGTACCATGTTAACAATGGTGGCACTCAGCTTGACGGCCTCATCAGAAGAGGATTGTCGTCGCAGCACCGCGTGACACCCGCCGGTCCCACTGGTGCTGCGACCACAATCCCCCTGCCCGGCTATGCACATGCTGACCCCTGAACGCAATCAAACCGAAATTGGATTACTATGGAGGGTATTTCGCAATCGTGCACGGTAGTACCCACCCGGCCGAATTTTGTGACAAATTTGTGTCATCAAATTTCTACCACCAGTAAAACTTTGGCAAAATTGGCAAGTTCAGTTATTTCATAAGAGTACTAATGTAACAATTCTACACTATTTTACATTTTAATGAATATACATCTACACATAAATAATAAATAATACATCAACAATCTAGAACAAGTTACACAGCGCTGTCTAACCAAAACCTAAGTGTGGGTTGTAAAATGGGTTCTATCGCAATACTAAACAGGTCGTCACGCACAACAGTGCTCTTAACTAAGCAAGTAATACCCACTATATATATTTTTTGTACACATAAAAAGAATTTTGTTACAAAATATATAAATCCGAATATTTTTTTTTTTGCCACTAAGGTGACAAACAAGCACACGGCCCACCTGATGGGAAGCGGTTACCGCGGCCTATGGACGTGTGCAACACCAGTGGCGTCACACTCGCGCTGCCGACCCAGTAAAGGAAAGGGGAAGGGAAAGGAGTTTGGGAGGGGATGGGATAGGAGTTTGGTAGGGGATGGGAAAGGAGTTTGGGAGGGGATGGGAAAGGATTTTAGGCTCCGGCACTCTCACTCACCAAACGAAACGCAACAGTTCAAATAACTGTTACTTGGCGTCGATATTCTGTGAGAGGGTGGTGCTTCCCCGGTCGAGTCGGCCCATTCATGCAACGGCCAAAATTACTGTTGCTTGACTCTACCACTCTTTATTTCTAAATGAAATCTTATTTTGAATTCATCGTGTATGATGTATCTCTAACCTTCAATTCCAGTGACGTCAGGGTGTTCAGTTGAGATAGAGACACATTTAGACATCATCTTATATCAGTGGCTGCGTTCGTTTCCTATATCCGGTCGGGTCCGCCTATTGGGTCCGACCGATATCAACGTCGAAATGTTTTCAATAAGAGTAAACATTTCTCAAGAAAATACTTATATTAATATTCTTTTTACAACGGCAAAGTAATGATAAGCGGCCACGTAGCCTATGATGGATAACTAGCTAAAATAAACTGAAAAGGTATATGGTAGATTAGGGAATCAATTGTTCACTCGTTAATATTACAATTCGTTCATATCGAACTCCTTTTTTACCCTGAGAGCGTAGAGCAGGGATGAGCGGAGTAAAGAGAATAAACTGTGGAAAACGATCAATCTCATGGCGACAAATTTAGAGAATTATTTATATTTATATAGATTTACTAAAAACTGACCAGAGAACATAATTATTACTTGTCATTTAAAAAATGCAAGCGAAATCATGTTGCCATTCATAACTTCATTCGGAATTATGAAAATAAAACAAGTATTTTGTTATTAAATTCCACGAGGACAACGTCGCAGGTAGAAAAGCGGCGGGCAGATAAACAAATATTGAGAATGAAATTTTTTTTTCATTTACGTCAGAAAATATTTTTGCTACTGCCTAGCAGTAGCAACGATACTCGTACTAAGTTCAACAATTTCATAAATAAAATGATCCTTAGTGAATTGCTCAATTTTTCATGATCTAATTTAGTAGCGTAAGTTGAAATAAATCCCTGCGACTTAAATTTAGTGTTACCCGACCGTAAATTCAACATTTCTCAGCTTCAAAATAAAGAAATATATTTGTATTAATCGAATAGCCTTATCTCACGACTGAAACTCGAAGAATTATAATAGCTCGACAATTTAAATTAACTATTTCTCTGTATTCTCCTTTTTATTTCTGAAACGCAATTATTTGTGTGAAGAAGAAAAAAGAGAATGGGAATTTCGACTATCAGAAGATTTTAACGCAATTACTTTGTGTTGAATAAAATTATCATTATATCCAAAGGGTAACCAACGTAACTCTATCGCTTTCAATAATAGTTTTCAGAAACCCGTAATATTTTTAAAAGGTTTATCCAACGAAACATATCATGGGGTGTATGAAAGAAAAAAATATCACTTTACATTATGTAAAAAAAAATATTTCATGATTTTATTCTACCACTTTGTCGGTGTGACTAATGTGAAGATTCAGGCCAAATTACAGCTTTCTAGGACTAAGGTTTCCAGAGCTAAGCTGCGGACGGACGGACATATCGAAACTATAAGTATATAAAATATTATATATAAATAAAACTATAAATATATATAAAATGTATAATAAGATAATTGTAAAGAAAAATATTGCACCCAGCCGGCACCCGGACTGCACGCGGCGCAATTTGATTAAACTATGGTGCCTATGAATGTACAGCGAGATAGTTTCTCGTATTTTCTTCTAATAAACAATTTGATCTTTGCTTACATTTTTTTTCTTTAGTTAAAGAGTTTTAGTCCCTCGAGACTACGTCACTCCGTAAGGTCGACAACATTTTATTCCTTATAACTATATAATATCTAATACATATTATGTCATATACATGAAGATCTGCTTCTCATACCATATGCTTACATTTCAACTATGTTTACTCTTACCCTTATGCAGCTGGTTCGTTTAAGGACTTTGATTGATGAACTGGCTTTTTCAAGTAAGCTGTCAAAGACAGAGTACTTGAAAAAACCCAACTAGCGAACCACGATGTTTGTAGTAGTTTAATTGAGTGGTAATTAACGGGTAACCCGATTGCGGCGTAGGCAAAAAAGGGGGAGTAATCAAAGATATCCCCAACATTTTTGTTAGCTCGCGATAATTAGAAGTTCTTATAACAATGTTGACTACATGTAGATATACCTATTACCCCCGATGTACAAACAAAACCCTGTTTGAGAAAAAAAATGACTCTATTACGGAGTTAATTTAACAAAAAAGGCAACATACAATTCTTTTTATATTCATTGTTTCACAAAAACCGAGTCCGTAAGCCTATAAATATTCTAAGTTACTTTCAAGCCATTTCTTTTTCAAATTTAGATTTGACTTTCGCTTCTTAATGGGTTCAGAGTATGCTTATATTTACATTAATCAAATATAACAGCTGAAAAATGTTTCAGACTAAGCTTTAGGCAAAAAAATATTAATTTAAAATTACTTTCTATTCGTTGAGTTACTTAACTTTACGAGCTTCAAAAGGTTCGTATTCAATAGCGTACTTATAAAAGATGAACTATGATTAGATACTTTATTTCTAAGGTACCGGTACTTTACGGATCTAAAAAGGTTGGTACGTTGAGCAAAAAGATTTAAAAAAAATTGTACTATTCTTTCCGTCAACCTTCATCATTTTTGTGGTATTTTTATTGTGTGCATGTTTGTTTTTAAAGAATTCCAGGCTTGCAGACCTTTAGTACCCACTAGCTGTTGCCCGCGACTTTGTCTGTGTTAAGTTCAGGATAGTACAAGGTATATTTACTTCGGCAGGTTTCGATCAAAACATGTTTAAAGTTCTAAAGATTTAGATCGGAAAAAGAGAACATCTAGGACGGGACTTGAACCCGTGACCAGTCCCTTACAGGGGGAATGCTCTGACCAACTGAGCCACCTAGACACGTCCCAGATATTCGAAATTCTCAGATACATCATATACGTCTTAAGGCGACGTTGGAGCCATTTACCGTAATTCTTGCGAACTACGGAAACAATGAATAACTTTACAGTCATTTTTAAACATTGTTTTTTGATGACTCCGCCTAATTAATTCAATTAAATTTTTAAGCATTTTGTATGCTTACTTTTTTCTAAAGATTTAGATCGGAAAAAGAGAACTGAAAAAAAGAAAGAAAGGCCCTAAAAGCTCTGAAACCTTTGACTTAAATATGTGACTGGTAGTAGCCATCACTCATAATTGCCAGAGAGGAGTATAATTATATTTATTTACGTAAATCTCTGCAATATATTAACGCACTACATAACTTCTTCATAACTTCACGCCTGGGTGCCCGAAGGGGTAGGCAGAGGTGTATTACACACTCACGACTCGCCAGTTATGTTTAGGTCCCAATGTAATAGGGGGGAGCCTATTGCCATCTAACGGGCACATTATCAAGCGAGCGATAATTAACATTTATTAACGCACTACAAGTAAACCTCTAATTATTATAATTATAAACAAGTAATAACCAAAATGCTGCCGGCTACTACACCGCGCGGCCTCCCCCTGCCGTCGAGCTCGGACTACACGGAAAACTACCCTTCTTAGCTCGAGCAACGTAACTTCACAAAAACTGCCTATCATGCGGGCTCAGAAGAACGCGCGTATGGTCTATTGCAAATGCGTAACATTTGCTACTTTTATTTCAGAAAATTAATTAGTGTTCAAAAAAATTCAAACCTTCATTATCTACATCCTCGCGGAAGAAGTCGCGGGCACAGTTAGTAAAATATACTGCTCTTATTAAACTTATAATAGCGTGATAATTTATGACGAAAGTTTGTGCAAAATTTAAGCTGAATCTGTTTTCAAGTGATGCTCGAATATCGATAATAACCTGCAATAACAATTTTTTTTTCTAAAAATCACATTTTCGGCATCGGTATCGTTCTTAAAACACATATAGTCTAGTTGACAAGTTCAAAGTGGTCTAAAATAGAGAAACTGCTGTTAAAATTAGGTGTGATACCTCATTGGATTCGGAATGACGCCTAAAAAAATGTGCCAAAGATTAGTTAGACTAGGTAGACAAAGTAGTGGGGTGTGTGTTGGGTAACCTCCTCGAGTGTCGCTCCGATTTCGATCCCGCTGCAGTCCGGGGGGAACGGAATCGGAGCGGCCGGTACACCCTGGGCGGCGGTCAATGGCTTCCCCTTCATAGGGTTGGCATTGATCGTCGGCCAATACCCAACGTGGCGGGAACACATCGCTCACCGTACTCCTCTGCTTTCAGAGGAGACAGGATGAGCGATGCTGTTAGTGGGGAGATGGCCCAGGGTCAGTCGGGGTGCGAGGGACCCCGGCGTCTGAAGACCCGAGACGGCGTGCGGTTTTAGTCGGTGGAAGCCCGACATTACCGCCCCCGCTGGCCGGCGGGGGGGTATCCGAAGGGATTTCCGCACGATAAAAAAAAAAAAAAAAGGTAGACAAAGTAGTAGTGCTAATACAAGTATTTGGCACATTTTTTTAGGCGTCACATAAACAATTGCTATAGTTGTAAACAATTAATTATGAAAATAATGGCATTTCGTTTTTCTCCAATATAATATCATAGAGTTTTATATACATATTTAAGAAATTTCATAAACAGATTTTTAAGGAGGAGGAAAATTTCATTAAAAACCTCCCAGCAGTATATAAGAAAGGCTCCGAGAAGCGAAACATTTCTACGACAATTATGTAAACATTTTTTTAATTTACAATGAAGACGGCACTTCGGGAAAATTTTTGTTAGTTAACAGTCGTTTAACTTGTTGAAAAGTTAACTTTAAGTAAAAATTATAACGGGAATATTTTTTTAAGAGTTCTGGATACACCACTATTTTTTCAAAATTTAAAAAAGTATTCAATACCGTAAAAAAATTAATCAATTTATCGTACCAGCTTTTGACGCCGCGCGTGCAACCTAAAATTGTCGCGCGGCGACCCATTTTCAGCGTTAAATTAAATTTATAAATAATGGAGAAAGAGTTCCGGGAGCATGGAGTTTTTATTGGATTTTTTTCCTCTTCAAGAATTATGCTAATACAAGTTTTTGGTACATTTTGCTAAGCGTCATTCCGAATCCAATGAGGTATCACACATATTTTAGAGAGCAGTATCTCTATTTTAGACAATTTTCAACTTTGGCCTAGACTAATATCAATTACTTTGTTTAAAAAAATCTATGCACAGGTTTCACCTGGTTACGATTTTATTATATGTATATAGATGTAAAGAATTGCAGAAATTTTCTTTTTGTTTTATTTCTTTCTTTCTTGAGGTTCCAAAATAACGCTATAGGTATTATTGGAGGATGTGAGGTAACCTACCTGAATTTACAACTATTACCTACTTGAATTACAATTACCAATAATTAACTTAATAAAATACGATGGTGAAAATTACAGAATGATAAGACATCTTATAGCTAAGAGATTAATGACATCAGTAAAAGTTATAGTACCTAGTAATACGTGAGATTATTCCTTTCATCGTTCTTTAACCTTTTTAAACTCACTGAAATTGGATCAAAAGGAAGAAAATATCACATTTAAATAAACTTTACTATACTGATTATCACAAATTTAAAGATTTGCACGTCATTTATCTTAAATTGATGCTAGTTTATATGCATAACATGAACATCGTTGTACGGTTCGTTACCGTTACATCGTATTTTGTACGCATCCAGTTTGTTTGTTGTGCCTTTGATTTTATGATTTATCAAACGACAGCACAAACTGGTTGGCTTTGAATTGAATTTGTGAGGCAGATTGGCATATGTTCAGAAAAGTAAAGGTAAATTGTGTGAAATCTGTTTACTGTATGTATCCTTTTTCATCAGGGTTGAGTTTTGACTTTGTATATTTTTGCTGGTTTTTTTTACGTTCCTGTAAGATGCTATTCAATAGATGCCTATGGAAATTTTCTGGTTGTGACTAAATCGATAAAAAAGATGCAGTAGGAAACCAAGAATAGAGTGCAATATTCAAGATATGATGTAAAAACGTTAACGCCAATCAATTTAAGGCCAAGTCCTGGTATAAATTATCTTGATTAATTTTATTATACTTCATAGATACTGTATTTTGTGTTGTGACTGAAACAGAAGTTAACCAAAATAAGGATATATGGAATAGCCGAGATAGTCGTAGCAATATTTATACCGTAGAACTAAGTCTCAAAATTAGCAGTATTTTTTATATTCAATACTCCTGGTATCAAATATTTCAAGGTCTACTAATAGACATAAATATGAGAGTAGTTAAATCCTAAGCACCTATAATAACAAATAATAGAGTAATTAAGTGCTTAATAACAAACGCTTAATAAACATATACCATACATATAACATATTTCTTTCATTTGAAACACATTAAAACACTATATTTACCTGACTGCGCCAGAAGTAGGGTTATGTTTTTCGAGAGTATGTATGTATGTATGTATAATTGTTTGGCATGGTTGTCTGGCTCTGCAGCCTGAACGGCTCGATGGATTTTAGCTTGAGAGGTGTCGTTAGATTCGTATTTACTGTGAGAGTGACACTGGGTATATCAAAATAATAAAAAAACGAAATGGTGGATTTTTGGCGTTAAAATGTATGTTATTCAAAAAATATTTTCACTCAAACTTATCGAGTAGGGTATCAAAATGAAGAACTTTAAAAGGGGATTTCAAATATATATATTTCATAACTAAAAAGTATACAATAAAATTATTAATAAAAAAATCAAACTGCCTTTGATGTTTCATAAATATATTAAAATTATTAATTAAAAAATCAAATAACTCGACTGCCCTAAAAAGACCGAAACAAGTTTGATAGCAGGCGGGACCCAGATGCAAATCATAAACCGAAAGAAAATTAATGGGTCCCGCCTGCTATCAAACTTGTTTCGGTCTTTTTAGGGCAGTCGGGTTATTTGATTTTTTAATTAATAATTTTATTATATTTATGAAACATCAAATGCAATCAGAAATTCAAATGAATTGGTTATCGTAGTTGATGCAAATTCTAAAATTACATAGTTCTTTTCACTTCGATCCATTTGCTACAATCCGACACACGCATATCGCTTCTTCTACATTCATAAGGGTTTTACTCCAAGGGTTGTCTCAAAGTTCTAAAACCTTTGAGGATGCCGTGAGGCGAAACTGACTGTTTAATAAACAAATATTGTGGAAAAGTACAAGTAATTAAATTAACATGTGTAGCAAGCCACCAAATGCTATCAGTCAAAAGTATAAAATATTTCTCATACATGTCAAATAATAATTCTTAATTTGATTTTAATAGTAATTTTACCATTTAAATTAATGTACTTATATTGGACTCCGTTACTGAAATGGTTGTGAACTGATCATATCGCCAACGGAAGCCCATTATTAAGATCCCGCTGTATGTCCACCTGTCAGTAATCAATCCAGTATTTAGCTGCAGTTTTACAGCAGACACCAACCGAAGATGGAGATCATCGAAAGGAATGAGACGGTCGAAGATCTTCATTAAGGGCATCGATATGAAAAAGACGAGCCAACTGATCACGCTCTCAAGAGGGAACATGAGGCTCGTCATAGAAGTAATAACAGGACACTGCAGACTAAACAGACACCTAACAGTGATCAGAGTAAAGACTGACCCCAATTGTCCGGAATGCATGGAGACAGAAGAGACCAGTTTTGCCCCTGCTGGCCGAGTGCCTCGTGTTGGTACTCACTAATTAGATGGGAACTTCTGAGATCGGAACACACTGGACATTGAGGAGTTGAAGAATCTGAAGGTTGAACAGATCGTAAGATTCTGCAAGGATACAAAAGGGTTTGAAGAGGTGTTGTGAAAGCTGAATTACCCACGCTCTCCCTAATAGGAGTGTTGGGGAAATGGATGAAGTGGACCGTCGTGGGTGGATCGTCCGCGTTCCGGCGTCCCCATTTGAAATAATAAAACCACCAAATGCTATCAGTCAAAAGTATAAAATAGTTCACATACATGTTACACAATCAGTCAAAAATTTTTTTTAATAGTATTTTTATTCTTTGAAGTAATAGGAAATATATTATTTTTATTTTAGGTAGCATCCGAGACTTTTAATTCGGAACTCGGGCTCCCGGGGTCTACTTACTCCTTTTCCTCCTTTGTATATACGGTTTTCATGCTAACGACTGCCGTCTGAAACTCGCTTGTTAATCAGTAGGTGTACCAACTTGCAGGCGAGGTTGACTTGGCCCCGAAGGTCTTGGTAGGGCCTCATACACCCAATTTCTTTTATTTTTAATTCTTCTTTATGTCCTTTTTTTCAGATTTTTGCGCTACTAATCTGTTCATTATACTCTACGTGGTACGCACTTCCTAACGCACAATAAACGTTTTTACTGCCCTATAAATGCCAACGGAAACGCGGTCGTAATAAATTAACACTTATTGGACCGTTGCGGAAATTTCAGGAATGAGTAATAAAAGGAGGCAGCGGAAGTATTTCGATAAGTGTCTAATTATTTCCAGGTGACTGACAAGTTCCTATTGAAGATTCGAGATGCCTTTGAATGGCATATAAATACCGACAATTTAAACTATTCAACAAATAAATTAATGGTTCATAGAATAGAATAAAGTCACATGATTGGTCTATACTCAAACGGACTTAGTTTATCTTCAGTTAGCTAGCTACTAGCTTTCAGTATTCTGTCTGGAATATACTTGTCTTTTTTAATAAATAAATAATATTCTCGGACATTCTATACAACAAAAAGTAAGCATAGCTTAAGGAGTTTATATTATGAGTTCTAGAATGCGGATATACTAACCGCGGATAGACGGACATCTTCCCTTAATGGAAGGCTCTAGTGCATTTGGAGGGTATACTGATAAGATTTAATCCACCAGCGCTCCTTATCATCGTCATAGCATTAGTGTCGGTTGCATCCAAAGTAAACACCTTGGCGTACCGGGTCTAGTCACCTACTCTTTATCTTGATTTGGCTCATCTTGACTTTTGGTAGAGCGACTGACATCTTACCCCCGACCCCGAGTGGAAAACAAGCGCCAGAACCTCATATGTTAATCAGCAGGTGTACCGGTTAAGAGGTTAGGCTAACCTCACACCGAAGACGTTGGTAGGACCCACATACACCCAATAAAATAAATTGAAATACAAATAATCCACCAGCCCTAACTGAAAATAAATAAAATTTATTTGATATACTGCATAATAAAGATTATTGTTATTGTAAAAGTAACGTTATTGTTATAATTATTGAAGCTTAAAAACGGTTACTTAAAACGAGGTTAATTCGCCTGCTTCGACGCATGCACGTGTGCAACAGGATATGCACTAATCAGTTAGTGCGTACGAGAACAAAATGACTTCTGTTATACAACGTGATACAGTTTTGTCATCATGCTAATTTGAGATAACGTAATATCTACTTCATTTTATTAGATCATTGACTGCATCTTAAAAGATAACAGCCCAAATACAAATACACAATTGAAATGATAATTTAACTAAATTAAAGCAATTCCTTCAGAAGGTTATTTGTGTCACATAATATACCTCGATTTCGCGATCCTTTTTAAATTCCAGATTCAAGGACGGAACATGAAATATAACCGGACTTAAACGGATTTAAGAGATTAATGTACCACCTTAATTGAATAAATTTAATAAGACCTCTTGAAGACTGCGGTTGAGCTGCTCTCGAAATTTGTTACCAATTTGTTCGAATTATAGTCCCTACTGTGTTTGAAGAGTTCTGTATCAGGTATTTCAAGACAGCAATTATTTCTAAAAGGAGTAAATCGGATATTATATTGATTCAAAATTAAATCATTTGGAACAGTTCTAATTAATATATACGTCTAGAAATTATATTGGAGCTCAAATTTAGGCTACACTTATTGAACGAATTAATTTGTTGACGTAATCAGGGATTCACATCATGATCATGTTCGACCAATGGATAAGATTGAAATGATGGTATAAACAAATGTTATTGAAACTGTATACAGATTCCAATGCATATGTCATACGAACAAATCGTAAAAAGTATTCGAAAAAATACATACAGGTGTCCCTAACTTTTCCTTTTTTTTTGTAATGCATACCCTCTTATTTTATTTTTTATTACATGGTTATTATATACTCCCAGGATTAATTTCAGCTTATTATATCAACGGGAGTCCGAGCCGTCAGTTTTTTTTTTTAAATAATATCACAGTTTGATAACATCCAATGAAGAGCAAAATCAAATTTATTTCAGAAAATATGGGTTATGGTTTTGTTTCTATATATAATTTCCCTAATGTAGTAGATACTTTAGTATTTTCCTCTATAGTTCCTCAATTTTAAAGTAAATTTCAAAACAAGACATTCAGTTCATGTCGTTTGGTTTTAATGTTTATGAAAGCTCAAATTTGATGTAGTTAGTAGTATATTTTAGGTTAACTAAAATACTTAAGGGGTCTGCATTACACAATCAGAAAAAAAAATCAGTCATACACCTTAACATACACAACATATATTTTTTGTGGTAAACATTTTGCAAAATATTGTTAAAAACCAGATATAATTTTGAGGGATAACATATATATGTAGTTTCGAATGCCATCCTTGCGACGCACGCTGCTGCGAATTATTGTTCCACTGCCTCACAGGTTCGAAAGCTCATGGACTCGAATGAAATAGTCGATTAGTGGTTCCGGCACTTCGCCAGCCTCTGCCGCGAAACGCTCGCTTCGCTCGCTCGGATCGCGCTCTGTTGGGGTCACAGTTCTAACCTGACCTAACCCAGAAGCGCCGGAACCACTAGTCCGGAAAGTTGAATTTCGATAACGTGACTATATTCGAGCGTATGAGGCAGTGAAAATGTTTTTCGAAACAGCGTCTTTCGCGACTATTTCATTCGAGTGTAAGGACCTACCTTAGACGATCCACGTTAATATAACGTGTCGCGTAATGTCTAAGTAAGCATTATTGTCAACGTCTGACTTTATGTAAAATGATGAGAATAAACATACATTTCAACTGGAACTGACGTCTTATTGATACGACAATGTGGTCACATACTAAGAAGAACTATAAGAACTAAGAATCATAAGAACCCACTATTATACGAGTCCATGAGCTTTCGAACCTGTGAGGCAGTGGAAAAATAATTCGCAGCAGCGTGAGTCGCAAGGACAGCATTCGAAACTACATGCGACTACGACCTTAGACTGGGCGTAATGTTTAAAGTTGCAAAACATGATATGAATACAATTGTTTAACGAACGACACATATAACACAGATAAAATTTCAAGTTTATTTACCACATTTGGTGTGAAATCATTCGTATGTTTCTGGATTATTTGAAATATTCACAGCTATTTTAAAAATCTTACCTGTACCCTCACCTTATCCAATAAGTAAATGTCTATTTTATTCACACAATTTTCAATTTCAATTCTTGCTACAGATTTGCTACTTGTAATATTTCTGTCTAAGCTCGAATTAAATTTTATTCGTGAATAGTGTAACACATGTGCACAAAATCAGTTTTCGTCGTAAGGTTACAGCTTGCACATTTGAAATCACCTTTCATAGTGAAAAGTGTAATAATGACTGAAAATGTAACGACTGTTTTAAATGGCGAAACAGTTAATTAACTTGATGAATTCGAACATTACTGCACCACATAACATAGCTGCTTCGCGGTTGGTTTTATACTTCTATAAAACCAACCCTCTTATACCTCTATATTCCCTCTTATATTCTCTTATACCCGGCATAGCCTTTTGTTGGTGGCTGAACTCCTCCGTAACCACTCGCGCGATCTTGACCAAATTTACCACGGTGATAGTGTGGACACTGAGGAGTGTTTTGAAGCGAGTTGGTTTATGTCCGATGTACCATTGAGGAATAATCACCGAAAAACAGTTTCACGAGCGCGCGGCCTGAGCTAAGCGCGCGACCGTAGTAAGATGTCTTATTTTCAAGTAAGAGTCCTGCTCGCTTAACTCTATTTATTTCAGTCGCGCCCTACACTGAATTCCTAGTATTCCTTTGCAACAAGACCTTACTTTTACGTAAATAATATCAAAATAGCGTAACGAAAATATACTAACTTTAGTCAAATATACTGTGTAATAATTTTAAAGATTTCCTTAACTTCAATGGATACAAAAAGTTAGTCTGTAGTCTATTTTGGTACTGTACTGTATCGTTGAAATACAGAAACCAGCCATATAATTGTTTGTAAAATGTTAGGATAATCGACCTACTTTTTCATTTCTTAGTTCATAGATTTTCATGAAAATACTTAAAAATATAATCCCTTCCTCGTCCTTTATGGGGTGGGGTTTATATTAGTTTTTACAGTAGTGACTGCCATCTGACCCTCCAACCCCGGAAGAAATCCAAAGTCTGGCCCCCAAATTGAAGGGCACAGCTCTCGCTCTGGCGCGGCTGTTGCCCAACATGAGGGGGATCGTGCGGTCCATGGCCCTGTATGGGTGCCCAATATGGGCGGAGGCCCTGAAGGCCGGAAGTGTGCGGATGCTGCGCGCTCCGCAGCGAGTGATGGCCATCAGGGGCATCCGCGGGTACCGCACGATCTCCTTTGAGGCGGCGAGTCTCCTTGCGGGAACTCCACCATGGGACCTGGCCACCAAGCGCAGGGCACGCCGCAATAGCGGCGGTAAGGCCCATCATGGAGGATTGGCTAGAGAGGCGACACGGAAGCCTCTCGTACCGACTGACGCAGGTGATCTCCGGGAAGCGGTGCTTCCGGGACCACCTGCATCGGATCAGGAAGGAGCCAACGCCTGAGTGTCATCACTGTGATGCGAGCGAGGACTCAGGCTGCACACGCTGGCGGGCTGCCCGGCGTGGGAAGCACCGAGGCGTGACCTCGTGGCAGCCATCGGGGTGGGAGTCCTCTCGCTCGGCAGCATGATTACGGCAATGGTGCGGAGCGCGAGCGCGTGGGCCACCGCCACCTCCTTCTGCGAGCATGTAATGCTCGCGAAGGAGATGGCGGAGCGCGCCCGGGAGAGATTTAGAACTCTCCGGGCCCGCCGAGCCCGCAACTTGCTCGCCGCGCGTCGCAGGCGACTCAGGTGCCGGAGGTCGCTTAACGACCTCCGTCCTCCATGAGCGCAGGCCTAGGGGTGGCAGGTAAGGCCGCCTGTCACCCCAGCAGAAGCAGGCCAGGACGGTGGGGCGGGAACAAGCAAGACGGGGACACCGTGGTTCCCAAACCCGAGGGGGCCATCTCGAAACCGGAGATGGCCCAGTGTCAGTCGGGGTGCGAGGGATATGCTCTATGGGCAACCTTACACCCCGGCGTCTGTAGACCCGAGATGGCGTGCGGTTTTAGTCGGTTCAAGCCCGACATAACCACTCCCGCTGGGAGGAAAGAAAAAAGTAATGCAGTATCGTCCATCAGTAAAAAGGTAAACCGGCTGGCAGGTGAGGTTGGCTTGCACCCTGAAGATCTTGGTAAATAAACCCACCCCACCAATACCCCATAAACCCATCGTAAACTCAGTTATTGCAGTAGTAAAATAAGATTTGAGTTTTTATTTTCCCGATACATGCTAAGTAATATACAACTTTTTTGTAAGGTAAGATTTTTTTAGAGAATCACTTAAGCTGCTTTTATTAGGCTCAGAGTGACCGAAATGGTTTTCTTTTTTTAACCTAAATCCACAGAAGGCACACTTTAAGGGACGACAAAATTCAAATAGTGTTTTCAATGCGGCTGTTAATGAATAATGTATATAGGATTTGCATTCAGGTAGAATCGATGTCGTTATGCTACGACACGCCGCCCGGAAGCCTCGTTTTGCTAGGCCATGAAAGAGACGATAGCGGAAAAGTTTTTTTTTCATAGTTTAGATTAACAGTATTCGTCTTCAAAATACAATACTAAAACATGTTCAAGGAAGGTAAATGAAAAAATACTTCATTATAACGAAAGAAAAAAGAAGGATCACCATATATACTATATTTAGTATATATGGTGATCCTTCTTTTCTTTCTGAGTAGGGAAACCTTGGGCTTCACCTCACCGGAGCCAACGATGAGGCGGGTACATAATTATCGACATCGGTCTCAAACCGACTAAAACCACATGGTATTTTGTCACATCGGCCTATGTGACCAGCGAATCTGCTGTACCCTGGAGAGGATATCCCAGAGAACCCAACTGGCCTTGGTCACCTATAGATATTCTAGTAGCTTCTCATGCAAGTTTTACTTTGCAGGAATATGGTTCCGCATATTATAACGCTCTTTATTCACATTACCGTATAATTCAACAGCTCCATTAAAACAATTCATAAATTAATCGACTAAAACTCACGCTACACAACTTGATAATTACACCGAAGCTTCAAAACTTGGCCATTAAATACTTTTAATTGAAAACTCAATATTTTATTTATCATCATTCTTGTTAATGGAACTATGGTCTCGTACTTAAAAGAAATTCTGAAAATATATATAGAGCATATATGTTCAAACTTAAGATTGTTTTAAATAGCAAGGTGCGATAGTAATATCTCTTTTGGGCACGTTTTCTACACTTTCTTGATCACTGCTGTATCGTAGTACTCGGGAAGATTATAACTAATTTATAAATTACTCTATAATCAAAACAATTACGATAAGCGACAAATATATCCTTTAAATTCCCCAATCCCGCAAATTAATTGCTCTAAATATAATTCTCGTACAAATATAATCATTTTCAATACATTTCTAGTTCCGCTGTTGTAATTACCCACACCCACAAGGCTTAAACGTCGGAACAATGCTTCTTGTTTCGTTCCAACACACGTGTTAATTCGATAATAAATTACAACGTACATCATCGGCCTCGGGGAGGTAATACCATCTATTTTCGTACACAGAAGCACAGTAAACACATAAAGTGTTTCAATTTGTTAAACATTTAATACCCGCGGTGAACACTTTGGTTCTAAAGATTACAAAACAATAATCCCCTTATAAAACATGAGTTCAAAGAGAGGAACGTGTCTGGTTATAATTTATTCATAGATTAAATTATATATGGAACTTATATATTTATGTGGGTGTATGGGCTCCGCCAACACCTTCAGGGCCCAAGTTAGCGTCACCTAAGAGCCGGTGCACCTGCTGTTTAACGGACGAGGATTGGACGCGGGTTTTCCTCTCGGGTTGGGGTGTCAGACGGCAGTTGCTCCCTTTATAAACTAAATAATGGAAAGGACCAGTAGGAGAGCGAACTTTGGGCTCCAATGTTCAAACTCTGGATGGCACCCGGACTGGCGCTCGGATGAAGAGAGATTGAATATATTGATTAGATATATGTTTAATTCCAGAACACAGAAAAAATTGAAAATGTACCCTGTGAATTGTCTTTACGTTTTTCAGATGATGGATCGATTTATATCATTTGGCAGTAAAATCATACCAGATCTACTATCAGCAAAGGAGTTCTATTTGGAAGCGAAAAAATAAGTCTGGACATCATAAAGTGCGTATATAAAACCACTCTCAACATAGATCCATGAAAAAGAGCAAAGAATATTGTAACGGGCTACCGAAGTAATAAAAAATAAATAAATTATATAACAATACGATTTTATATTAGAGAGTCATCTAGTGGCCGGCGATGCGAAATTCATAATTCGATTGAACGCGAAGAGGATTGAATTAGTTGAGTAATTCCGACATAGGTGGCGGTAAATTATATGAAATTATCGGTCGCCAGAAAATAGAAATAATTACGGAAAACTAATTAAAAATAGTTTCTAATATGGTAAATTATAGTTGTGAATATATGTATATGTATATATAAATGTATTTATATATAAATATTAATCGTTGTGGGAAAATAATATTTATAATTGTATCGATTACATACGATTTAGGATAGTCATTTAGGTATTATTTATCTAGAGAAAATTTAATACAAAGTTTAATCAATAATATCGAAGTAAAAGGAATCATTTAAATAATATCACAAATAATTATATGGATGTATGTAAATAATACATTCTAATGATGAGATAGTATTATTTGAAACGCAAAAATGCCGGAAGATAAATTTCGTATTTTGGAAAGAAATATGAATTATTTAGTTAACATATGAATTTGGACAGGAATAATGCAATTAATAAAGTTATCAGGATTAATCAAGGGGTGAGGACAAAATCTTGAGGAATTAGAATGTCATAGAGGTTAATAATAATTATAATTGGATGGGTAATTGGTTAAGGCGGGTTAAAAGAAAGGAGACTGCAACGCCTCCGGGTGGGAGAATTAGGAATTAATTAGGCTTTGGCGGACTAAAGGGTTTAATAAGATATATACAGAATTACTTGGGTATGTCGTTCGTAATTATTGAAATCCCTTGTTGAAAGGACTAGTGAAGAGATTTCAATACTTAAAATTATGCATGGCCATTGCAAAAAGTAGAAATTCGTGTTATTTAGGGGATTTGAATTGTGCGGTTGGCACTACGGGGCGGCTGTTGATTGGTCGGGGACATGGGACAGGAGCGCTGTTGGCGGGGGGATAAATACGGAAGGCGGGGAAATCACTGGCACTTTTTTGGGGAATCTCGTCTGGGGTGGAGATGACGTCGTATATTTCTGGTGAGACTGTATTTTAGAGCATTTAGTGGGACTTAGTTGTGATATATGTATTGGGGTTCGCGCGTTTTCTTGTTTAAGGGGATGTTTTGATTTGGGAAGTAACAATTCGCGGAAATAGTGTTTAACATATAGTTATTTGAATTAGAGGGATCGCCATTTTGTAAAATTGAATTTGGTTCATTTTTGGTTGTATAATGGGGTTGTTGGGTGTAGTATATTTGAATAATAATTAGTAAAAGGTAAATTACATTTCGGGGGCGCGATCGAGATAAGTTAAGACCTTTACGTGAATGATGACTCCTTACATTGGACAAAAGTAATATGCGCATATACATGTGTATTGCTGATGTCTTGTGCTGTTGAGTCTGGCAGTGCATTCGTAAAGCAAATGCTGTCGTTTTATCATCTTTCTTATGTTAGAAGTAGGCAATAGGGCTGCGGTGTGCTTAGCTAGTATTCCCGTAGGAAACCCAAGGCGATGTGCTTTGGTTATGGAGGGATACCTAACGGTGATAACGACTCCATATCCCTCTGATAATTCGCTAGTAGCCGATAACTTTTGAAGCGAGCGGCAATCCGATTTTCCCTGGAAACAGGATCGGATAAGCTTCCTGGATGTGGGTGACTGTTCTTTCTGTGATAGGTAGGTACCGTCGAAGTGGAACCGTCCTTTTGGGCCAGGATGAGAACTTACGGAGCTCGCAGTTCAGTCTTATATATTTATTTATATATACACTAACTAATATCTCGTTAGAGTTTCAGTTCACATCCCTGAGCCTCGGCTCGTGGACTGAGATAAGTACACCGTGGTAGGAATTACACAAAGCCAAGCCTCACGAACTTGCTCCCAAACTTAGCTAGAGAATGAACATGACTCACCACACGTTTAAAGTAAAATACAATGGGTTTTGATAAATAAATACAGGGATTAGGTTCTGTAGGTAGATAGGAAGGTACACACATTGTTTCGTGGAAATCTTAGGCGTCGACAACGAACGTAGGGAATCTAGTCTATTTCAAAGTCTGCGTTATAATATTATTAATATCATATTTTATATCGATCTATCGTGCGGTTCTAGTCGGTTCAAAAAAGGGGCCATATGAGCTTTCTGTAGATCGATAGGAAGGTACACACATTGTTTCGTGGAAATCTTAGGCGTCACCACGAACGTAGGAAATCTAGTCTATTTCAAAGTCTGCGTAATAATATTATTAATATCATATTTTATAATCGATCTATCGTGCGGTTTTAGTCGGTTCAAAAAAAGGGCCATATGAACTATCCGATGGTATTTAGGTAAGCTACTATTGCTGTAGGTCGCGTAAGAATGGTGATACAGTGTGTTAAATTGTGAAAGTGAATCCTTACAGTGAAATTCTAGTGATTCTTTTAAGAAGTGTTAATTGTGTACAGAAACTGGTTATGAACAATTAAAAGGTAACCACACCCGAGACTAAATAGTAATTACACAAAAAGCCTAGGTAATAACACCTACGATATCTGCTAATAACTGATTGACCAAGAGTGATAATATTTATAATTAAATTCAGTGTTATCTCTCATTGCATGTGTTCGAATCAGGGTTCAAAGAGCCATCTCACGGAAGTTGGGAAACTTATCCAAGTGGATACTGCTCGAATCTAGAACCCCGGGAGTGTAATTCCTGTATACTAAAGCCCTTTATCATGGGTCAGTTATACCAATTCGATTATGTGATCAGAGAGTGTATTATATCTTACAATAAACCTTTGAAACCACATCATTCTGAAGTGAATTGGTTACTAGCACCATTTATAAGATTACACAATATATGTTAATGTCCGAGCTGTGTACAGATTCAATTTATCGTCTAACATTTTAAAAACAAGTGAAGTATCACACCAAAATCCATGTTATTCGTGAACAGTATTTAAAGCGGCTTGAGCGAGGGCGCTGTAGTTTGCTACAAAAGCTAGCGTAGTCAAAATATTACGACAGTAGGAAAAGAATATTCTTCTATTAGTTTCGTAATAACCAGTTTGTATTAATATCCGAGCTGTGTACAGATTCAATTTATCGTCTAACATTTTAAAAACAAGTGAAGTATCACACCAAAATCCATGTTATTCGTGAACAGTATTTAAAGCGGCTTGAGCGAGGGGTGCTGTAGTTTGCTACAAAAGCTAGCCTAGTCAAAATATTACGACAGTAGGAAAAGAATATTCCTCTGTTAGTTTCGTAATAAAACAGTTTGTGTTAATATCCGAGCTGAGTACAGACTCAATTTATCGTTTAACATACTAAAAACAAGTGAAGTATCACACCAAAATCCATGTTATTCGTGAACAGTGTTTAAAGCAGCTTAAGCGGGGCGCTGTAAGTTACTGCAAAAGCTATCATAATCAAAGTATTATGGCAGTAGGAAAAGAATGCCCCTCTGTCAGGTTCATGTTTACTCTGAATAGAGTATGGGGAATTATATTTACCGGATGTCTCGGTGTAGTAGAGGGAAGATATTATGAGAATCTTCCAATACCTACTCAGACATAGGAAGGACTGTGATATATACAATACAAGTGGAAGGGTCCTACTGTGGCTGGCGTGATATGGGGCCACCACCTCTTGGGGGGAAAATTCAATATAACTAGGTACTATTGTATAGGGGCGCCTTCGGGAGGCAAAACTCAAAATACCTAACTAGGTACTTTGGTATAGGAAAGTAATAGTTTTAATGAGCAGCACCTCGAGTGACCTCAGAAACCTCAGAATAAGTAGGTACCTTTGAGTAGGGAAGCGAGCATCAATAAAATTGTAGTCTAATTGAAGTTATTAAAAACATCTAGATATAACCTACATATTCTTGTCGTTCAAAGTACTAGTATAAAGTAGTAGGCATTATAGGAAGAAGAATTAGTAAGTTCTGGTTCAACTGATATTACTATAATAAAATTGTTATGAAAGAAGTAGTGAATGATTAAAGCGGTGAACTGCAGATACCTACATAGTTGCAGATAGTTATAGGTATCTAAATAAACGAGGTAAATGACCGGAATGCTTCAGTTCCTAATAGATATTTTCTAGTATAAGTTATTTCCATCGGCTCCAATAAAAGTCACTAAAAGCCATTACAGAGATTATAGAGAGAGGCACTTGTTTATTACATGTTAAATTGAGGCGAATGAGTTAGTAAAGGTTATTTCCATCCGCTCCCATAAAAGCCACAGAAGGGTATTATAGAGATAATGGAGGAAGGACTTTGTTTGTTGCATGTTAGATTGAGGCGAATGGATTAGTATAGGTTATTTCCATCCACTCTCGTCAAAGCCACCAAGGACATTAGGTTAATCCGGAAGGAATTTGTGTAGGTATAATGGGATTTGAAGGATTGTTAGTAAACACGGAAGGAGTAGGGTTCTAATTTTGGGTTACTTGAATGAGTCTTTTGTTGATTATATAAGGAAGTACTTATGTTCGTTCACGTAATGCAAGATTATGAACTACCAGTGACTATAGGGTTTAGGAAGGCTTATCTGGTTATTTCATGGTTTAATATAGTATCATTAGAAGTTTGTGTAGATTGGGTAGAAATGAAATAGGTACGTAATGGTTGGGGTGTGTGTTGGGTAACCTCCTCGAGTGTCGCTCCGATTCCGATCCCGCTGCAGTCCCGGGGGAACGGAATCGGAGCGGCCGGTACACCCTGGGCGGCGGTCAATGGCTTCCCCTTCACCCCTTCATAGGGTTGGCATTGATCGTCGGCCAATACCCAACGTGGCGGGAACACATCGCTCTCCGTACTCCTCTGCTTTCAGAGGAGACAGGATGAGCGATGCTGTTAGTGGTGAGATGGCCCAGGGTCAGTCGGGGTGCGAGGGATATGCTCTATGGGTAACCTTACACCCCGGCGTCTGAAGACCCGAGACGGCGTGCGGTTTTAGTCGGTGCAAGCCCGACATAACCGCCCCCGCTGGTCGGCGGGGGGGTATCCGAAGGGATTTCCGCACGAAAAAAAAAAAAAGGTACGTAATGGTTAGGTCGGAAGGTAGGTTGGAAGGAAAGGTTTTTGATGAATTTATATGATAATGTTTCGAACGAAATAGGTTAAAGTTTAATGTGGAAGAGTAAATTAATTGGGGATTGCGATTATATATAATTGGAATTAGGTTATCGTAGGTTTAAAATAGGAGTCAGCATTCTTCACCTTTATAGAACTAGGGATACTAGGTGTCATGATAAGGGTTCCTTTTAACCACTAGATTGATCACAGGCCAAGTTTATTAGAAATAAGTACAATTATTCAGTGAGTTTAAGTAGGTTAGTGAGTTATTTGAATGAATAATACATGACAACAAGTAGGTGGAATAGGAATTAGGATAGTTGTAAGAGAGGAGTGAGTGAGTGGCAGGTATAGGTAGTTATCTAGGGCAGGAAAAGTGAAAGGGATTGAGTGAATGAGTTGGTTTCGGAGTAGTAGTAGGAGTAGGGTACAAAACGGGGCGGGCACACAGTTGAAAAGGGGGGGGGGGGTATATTTATAATAATAAATTAAATAGAAAAGCTGAACGAATACCAATACCTTTACACCTCTATTGGAATTAAAAATATATATTTTTGACCCAGCGTCGTTTAAGCCATTGATTGGATTGAGAATGGGTTTAGATGTAGGTGTATGATCGTCATAGGGAGACGGTATTCGAAAACGAATACCATTTGGTCGAACAACACTATTTAGGAAACCTCTCCACAGATTAATAAGGGTATTAGAATCTTTATAAAAAGTCGATTTAGCTGCATAAGTGAGAAATAAAGACTTTTTGTTTCTTATTTATAAATGGTGATATTCAATTCATTTATTCAAAAAAGCAATTATTAATTGCATCTGAATGTAAAATTTAACACGCTAGAACAGAATATATAAAACATGCAATTAAATTTAAAAACAGTCCAAACAAAAATATATAATAACATACAAAATAAAATAAAATTAGATTGTAGGTTTGACATTAAAATACAGTCACCGCCAAAAGTCAATGAACGTGTACACATTAATTAACTTTTTGCGGTAACTGTACATTGCAACCATCGCTCAGGATCACCATCTATTGTATAATAACATTCTCGCAACAGTAAGGTCTTTAACTATTTCTTGAAAGGTATACCTATAGTATAGGTCTTTACCTATGAAATTGCCGAAATTTTCTTACAAATTCATGAGTTCGTTATTCCTGTAATTTAATAGCTATTTCCATTAAATATATTTTGTTTGAAAGTTGATTTCAAGATTTTACAACTCTGTATTAAATTTTGTTTTTATTGGCCACTTGATAAATTGATTCGATCTTCAAAAACAGTACTTCCTAAATCCATTTTGATGATAAATTGCGTATTACTTAACAGCTGTCACTTTTCAAAAATGTGATAAAAGTTGCTGTTGGTTAGCTTAATGTTGTCTCATTCATACACAAAAAAAACAAAATTTGGATTTGTCATTCCTAAAAAAATGCAAAAATGTTAGTACTGAAAATTGGGTTTCCTCCAATTTCTTCAAGAAAAACGGCAATTTCATATATAACGACCTAATATATTGAAAACAATATGCTATTATTTATATTTGTAAATTAGTTTGAAAATATGAACCAAATTTACATTTAGACTATTATAAAAGAAAGCCTGGAAATGGTAGACAGTTTTGTGTTCATGAAACGAGATTTGAGTCCAGCACTAGCCAGCTTAATTTAATTTTCAGTGTCACATCTATCGAATTAGTATTGAAATTGTTTTCTCCAATGTAAACACTAGCAGTTAATAATCTTGTACTAAATATTTCTATTCAAATTAATGTCGGTATGTATAAAATGAAATGTTTTACTCTTATTTCTGTGCTCTATCACATTTATCTGTGAAATAAAATAGACTAATAAATCCACTGTTTTTCCTTTAAAACATTGACCATATGAGCATTACAAACATTGATTTGACTTTCATAAGTGATACATGATTTTGAAGCCGAAAATTTTGTTTGTTTGTTTCAATGCGCTAATATCTTAAACTAATGGTGAGATACTTTATGGATGTTGTTAAAATATTAAATATCATAGTTCATTGAACGAGTTGCCTTAATTCACTAGCAGTGAATTAAGGCAATTTCCAGCCAATATCTCAATATTCGAACACCGCATCCCTTTTAAAGATTATGCTTTATCACGCACTCACCGAATCCCACAATCACACACCGTTCCGGGTAGTTACGATCGAACCTATAAAAGTTATCTAAATGCTTCAAAATAGAATTCTCTGTTTCGCTCAATTTTGCTTTTCAATACAATAAAAGAATAATTTTTAAATAAATCTTTAATGAATATTATCCAACATCCTGCCGAACGCAATCGGGCAGTTATCAAAAACCGGCTCCGCACACAGCGTGCCCACAATATATGTGTCAATCGCACTATGTACTTACATGTAAACTTAAAGAATATTTTATGGTTTCTTGACTACTGTCGAAATTAAAAAAAAATTCTTCATAGCAGGTTTAGTTATGACCCCCTGAGTCCGAAATGACCACTGGTCAAAAAGTTTATATATATATATGTATGTATGGTTCCACTTCCCAAAATTTGCGGCACTCTCACGGTCGCATTTTTGCCCCGATCGCTTTCAAACTGCGGTCAAAAATTGCTTGGGTGTAAACTTAGTTTAAGTTCGTGAACGGGTGGAATCCGGCCTAAGGGGACGGTAGGGCCTCACTTTTTGTGAAATCAGTTTTTCCTCAAAATTTCACGTTCCATGAAAGATATTTGAACCGTTCTAATTTTATCCCATAAATAAAATAAATAAATAAATAAAAGTTTATTGCAAAGCTACAGAACAGTGTTTTACATTGCACCCACAAAATATTTATAATAATGGGGATGCCGACGCAAAACTACTTATAGATGGCAGCAGCAAATGACCAAACAAAACAACAAATAATAAGGAGGCCATAAACAATAACAAAGATGCGCCCTCTGTAGGGATAAAAGCGCAGTCGGCATCGCCATTGCACGTCCATGAAGGTCAAATGATATTACATTACATTTTTTTTTTGTTGTTCTCCGGACACGGTCAATAATATTGAGTCAAACCTGTTAAAAATATCTTATGACGTCAAGTTATTGATGGTTATTTGACCGTGTCTGGAGCCCACACAATTAATTATCTGTGTCAAAATACACATTTTTTATTTACTCTATGACCAATATAGTATACTCTGTGTCTATGACTGACCTCTTGACGTGGCGCCATGTGCTGTCAAAAGTATTAAGGGGTTATACATTTATACATTAACAAATATGATTACAAAATTTCTGTTCGCTGAGCTTGCAAAGGGCCGACATTCAGCAAAACAATGATAGCGATGTCATTGCATATCACAGTAACTGATTTTCAATGTCCGCCTCAAGAGGACACACCCAACGACGCGAGACAGCATGTAAGTCACTCATAGATTATAATTTATAACAATAAAAACAATTTATACCACCAGATCAGATATTCGTCAACCAGATATTGATCATGTGCTTATTAACGCTAAATTAACCGAAACATTTCACGCTCAGGTCAAGAGTCTCGCTCATTCCGGACCCATACATCTCAATGTACCTACCTACATCATAAAAAATATCAGACCTGGGCAACCGTTCAACCTTGCAGATATCAGGCACAATCATCTCTTCAAGGTAAGTAGGTATTAACATAAGTACATTTTTAACCTAGTTTTAAACTTGTATAATCTATACAATAATAATGTAGATTTTCCTCAAGTCAGGTAGGGCCGGCGAATGTAGAATAAAAACCCACAAGAACAATTCACTTGATTTTAATGCCTTCACTTGACATGGACTATAGTTACAGATGTGCACACTGAGTAATTAGATACTTATATTGAATTATAAGAGCAATACGTAGCTAGTCTTGCTTCCTCGACGTCTCAAACCAGAATGTCCGCTCGACTCTTCACTATTTTTTTCGTAAGCTCTGTTCTACCCGCTTATTCAAAAAAAACACGTTCGTTGGAAAACGCAATGGCGAAATAGTGAAGAGTCGATCACATTACTACAGATAACATATTTTTCATATTCAGTAAAAACTTAATTACATTTACAAATTATTATTTAACTACTTTCCAAGAAAATTACAAAATTAGAATTAAATGTTATTTTTATTAAAATAAAATGTTTAGCATTTCCTCTCAAATAAAAGTACTTCTTATTTTAAATCTAAATGCTTGTGCAATTAACGACAGACGCTTACAAATTCGCCCATCCTGACTATCATTCACGACCTCGTGATGTACTTAAAGCTAATAACAAATTTATACAATCATTTGTGTTAGATTGTTAAATATTTAATTACATTTATTTTACGATGAGAGCTATATTTATTCATCAACATAATATCTTGATTATGGTTTTCGTGTAACTAATATGTACTCTGAAAGTAGTTTGTAACTAATTAGGTATCACTTTTTGAATTTATATTACAATCACTTCAGTATTAAAGGACTACTATGATTTACATTAATTAAATATCTCTACTATAACATACAATTAATTCAGTCATTTAACATGGGTTTTAAATAACTATTGGTAATTACAACATCCATTTCTATATAGCGTTATACATAAAATAGGTATCATTTTAATAATGAATAATCAGGCTCGACACATTTATAATCATCATCTTACTCAATTATTACAATCATTTACCATCGTTTCATAATATAATCACTGTTATTTAAATATGCATACTAACAGTACCATCAATAATAACAATACTAACAATACCAACAATACCAACAATACTAACCATACTAACCATACTAACCATACTAACCATACTAACCATACTAGCCATACTAACCATACTAACCATACTAACCATACTAACCATACTAACCATACTAACCATACTAACCATGTTAATCATACTTGTTTGTGACTGCATTTAATTATCACTTTAATAGAGTTAATTTCAATGTGATAGAGGATAAAATAATATATACTAAACGGTAGCTAAATATAGGAATAAACGAAATAATTGAATTAAATCGATAAGGATAACTAAACGATACGATTTACTAAATCTCTCATATTTTCAAACACAATTTATTTGTGTGATAGCAACAAATGCAACAATAGTCGTTTCATCTCAATTAAATCCAGCAAAATACTTTTCAATATTTATGTCTCATTTACATATTAATTAATAATTCGAATTTGACTCTTCTTTTAGGAGGCGCTAACATATATAATTTTACCAGTTTTAATCACTCTCTACAATTTCCATTTCTACGTTATCACTCAAATCTTCAATATTATCTCTATCATTCGTATTTACATTTTCATTCTCTTTCATAACATCATCTGTATTATGACCCATATTTTCTATTTCATCCAAGCTTTCATCACTTTCGTACGATCTTTTAAAGTTTAACCATGGATGTATCTTTTCTACGGGATATACGCCCCTGAACAAAGCCTTACCCTTACGCCTGGTAATGGGGGTATCTTCCACGCTGTACCTGTCATTACTCATCACTTTGGTGATTCTATACGGTCCTAGGCACTTTGACATTAGTTTCTTGCTTTTCCCCGGGCATAAGGTAGACCTTTCTACCCTTACCAAATCTCCTACTCGAAATTTTCGCGGATTACATCTAAATTTATCAAATTGCTTTTTCTGTTCTTGTTGTTTTTTCGTTATATGGTTGTCAACCTCTGTCCTAATATTACCCAAGTTCTCAGTGATATCACATTGATCGTCATCATTAATTACTTTCGATTTAATATTGCCCTCGGCCATACTAGTCAAATTTATGCCAAATAATACTTCTGCAGGGGTTCGTCCTATCCCTTTGTTTGTAGTATTATTTAAGCCCCATTGAACATCTAATACCTTACTGTCCCAGTCTAATTCATCCCGTCCGTAATTCATTGCTGTCAGCGAGTCTAAAATCGTACGGTTATACCTTTCCACTTGTCCATTTGCACGTGGAGTGGCAACCGCGTTCATTATGTGTTTTACCCCCACATCTCTTAGAAACTCACCAAATCTCTTACCAGTGAAAGATGAATACCTATCTGTTATCAATCTGACAGGGCATCCGAAAGTAGCAAAATACTCTTTGAACACCCTTATTGTTGTGAACGCTTTTGTATTCCTAACAGATTTTAAAATAATAAACTTACTGTACGAATCTATTATAACCAGTAAATATTTATTTTTATTTCTACTCGTGTTAAATGGTCCCAAATGGTCTGCGTGAAGGGTGTGAAATGGCTTAGCGATTTTCGGTATTGGATGTAAATAGCCGGATTTTTTTCCCGCCGGAATCTTACTGTGAGCGTACTCCAAACACGATTGAACGTACTTCGTTGTAAATTTCTTCATTTTGGGAAACCAATAGGTTTGCTTAATTTTATCAAGAGTTTTCTCTACAGAAAAGTGTCCGATATCATCATGGCATGCTTTGAGAATGTGCCATCTCACACCCTTCGGTACTAACCATTTTAGTCCACTATCAGTTACCTTATACACATTATTATTCTTCAAGCAAAAGTTATTCTTAATGTCCATCACGTTTTTACTCTCGGGGTCCAATAATACTCTTTTGACTCTTTCTATCTCACTGTCAGCTGACTGAACAGTCTTAAGCCAATTGTCAGAAATGCTAAATACGATAGGAAAATCTAAGTCTTCTATGTTATCACCCGAAACGGGGTTACGACTAAGTGCGTCAACATGACACATCCCCTGACCAGATTTGTATTTTACTTCACAATCGAACTCTTGTATCAAACTCCACCAACGAGCAACTCTTGGAATCATATCTCTCTTCATAAATGTGGCTCGTAACGAATTACAATCTGTGACAACTGTAAATGGCATTCCAAGCAAGTACGATCGAAATTTTGTTAGTGCCGTAACTACAGCTAGAGTTTCAAGCTCGTAAGATGAAAAGTATTGCTCAGTTGGCGAAGTTTGACGACTAAAATAAGCCACCGGTTTGAGATCACCGCTAACCTGTCGTTGTAGTAATATACCTCCTACACCCCATTTACTTGCATCGGTATGCAGCTCTGTTGCGAGGGATGGATCATAAAGCGCTAAAATAGGTCTAGATACCAGTCTTTCTTTTAATTCGTCAAATGCCTTTTGCTGATCGTTGGTCCAGCTCCATGGAACATTGTTTTTTAGCAGGGACGTAAGAGGCTTAGCTATGGTGGCAAAGTTTTTTATAAATTTTCTAAAAAAACTTGCTAACCCGAGAAATTGGCGAACGTTGTGAATGTTTCTAGGAATGGGAAAACATTTTACGGCTTCGGTTTTCTTTTGACCCGGTTTAATACCGTCAGCAGTTACTTCAAATCCAAGAAAGTCAACAGATGTTTGAAAGAAATGACATTTACTAGGTTTCAGAGTTAAGTTACACGTCCTGAGTCTTTCTAGGATTTGTTGCAACTTTTGTAATCCTTCTTCTACGGTCTTAGATGGCACTAAAACGTCATCCATATAAGCTACGGCAGAACTAAAGCGAAGTGAACCCAATGAATTGACAACCGCACCTCCAAACCCTACCATTGGGTGACTAGCATTGCTATCAATTTTGTCAAAAATCCTATTAGCTTCGCTCTCTTGTATCAATGTCAACTCGCTACCTAGATCGACAAAGCATTCAGAGTTTTGTCCATTTACCATTACCTTTTGAACATATTTACTAGAACCCACTGTCCTACACGTCTCATTAATAATGAAGATGGATTTCTCCTTACCCTCAATATCACTTTCCTTTTTACGAAAACATTCAGATTCTACGTGGCCAATCAAAGTACAATTTGTGCATTTTTTTATTGGTTTGGTACAATTAGACACTGTATGACCGTTCTGTTTGCAGTTATAGCATCGCATACTGACATTAGATTTGTTTCGAGTGTTTATGGGAATACTTGGTTTCGAATCGCGGACTAACCTCTTACCCCCGAAATTCGAACTCCTATATGTCCCTACATTTACGCTACGTAAATATGCTAACAATTTATCCGGATCACAAAATTGCGCTGCTTCTGCGCCCAAGCGTACTGACCTGTCGTCTATCCCATGTAGAATACACTCTACAGCCTTTCTACCAAAAATGTCGCAACGGTTCAGAAGGGTTATCTTTTCGTAAAAATATTCCCCGAGTGACTCTCCAAACTTAACTCTTTTTGCTAACATTTCAGTCAGCATCTGACCATAATTTTCTTCTGACGGAAAAGCAGACCTAAGTTTGGTTTGCCACTCGCTCCAAGTAAATAGCAGAGTAGGTAAACCTTCGTACCATTTTTTCGCAACCCCTACAAGCTTTGGTAATGCATAATGCACTATCTGTCGCTCAGTCCATCCATATATTTTCGCACATTCATTTACTTTAGTTAGCCAGTTGTTGATACTTTGATTTTTTAATGAAGGGTCAAATTCGGGTACAACATTTGTATTGGAAAAGTTTTCCTTACTATGAGATGATGAAAAACTGTTCAAAATCTTAGTAAATTGAGACATAAACTCACGTGTCGAATTTTCATTTGAAGATGTAGGGTCCCGATGTTCGTTTCTGGATCGGCTGCGGTGACGCGAATCTTCATGTTCTTCGTTCCTAGTCCGCTCCCCTCGGCAGAACAGGATCGCAGAACGACTGCGGCTTCTAGTGTAGCTTCTGGGTGGTATGGAGTCTCTTCTCATTGTTGGCTTTCGTCTTCTTGATTCTTCACGCCTAGGCGGTGTCCGTAGAACGCGTTGCCGTGGTGCCCGCGCCCTGCTGCGCCCACGATCGATGTCGACGCACGGTGCACGGTGGGATGCCTCTTCAATCTCCACCGGAGGTGTCATTTTGCTTTTCCCGTGAACCAAAGACTGTAAAAAAAATGTTAAGGACAGTAAATGTTCGATACTCAAATCATAATTATGCATGATTAACGATAGCTCAAATATAAAACCTCGTTCAGGTAGGTTCCAAATTGTTAATGTAATTATAAATTCTATTTCTTTACCATATACAGTGTTTTTGTTTTTTTTGGCACACTACCTCTTAATTTAAATATTATAGGCACAACCCCCTTTTTTGTAAATAAATAAATAATTATTATTATCACCTTTATTCATTTTTAAAATACATACAAGTTACATTTTTAAATACATCTACAAAATTTTAAATATACTTATTACTTATTATTATTATTATTAATAGGACCACATGGAAAGCACTACCTTTCGAATATAAAAATAATCATCAAAATCGGTTCACCCGGTCTAAAGTTCTGAGGTAACAAACATTTAAAGGAAATACAGTCGAATTCAGAACCTCCCTTTTACAAGTCGGTTAAATAGCAACACCTTGAGTGACCAGCTAGCTACCAAAGAGTAGACTTGGTCATATGACGTCACGCAAAGGGACGCCACCACGTTTAATCTCACAACAGTTCTTTTTTTTTTCGTAATTGCCTTCGTGTGGGTTGCACTACAAGAAAGTAGCTTTAACCATGTGCCATGAAGGAACTATTCAGTTATATAATGTATTTGCATAATACTAAAGACGTATAGATACAACTGCCAAAGTATAGCCACTGTAGTATACATACACCACACAAAGGTAAACTATGCGCATAACTATGGTTAAAAAAAAAAAAAAACTAACCCAAGAGTAGCCTTGGCTATATGCATTACACAACGGAAATCAGATGCCTTAATTCTACGTAGAAAGGTACATTTCAAAAAAAAAAAAAAAAACTAATTTACTTTTACAATTGTAAAGTTTAGAATATTCAGTAGCCCGTTTTCGAGAGAAAAACAAACAAGATTTGTTATACGTACCTTTCACTTGAAACGTCCCACTTCTGACTTGTAGATTTTCCTCAAGTCAGGTAGGGCCGGCGAATGTAGAATAAAAACCCACAAGAACAATTCACTTGATTTTAATGCCTTCACTTGACATGGACTATAGTTACAGATGTGCACACTGAGTAATTAGATACTTATATTGAATTATAAGAGCAATACGTAGCTAGTCTTGCTTCCTCGACGTCTCAAACCAGAATGTCCGCTCGACTCTTCACTATTTTTTTCGTAAGCTCTGTTCTACCCGCTTATTCAAAAAAAACACGTTCGTTGGAAAACGCAATGGCGAAATAGTGAAGAGTCGATCACATTACTACAGATAACATATTTTTCATATTCAGTAAAAACTTAATTACATTTACAAATTATTATTTAACTACTTTCCAAGAAAATTACAAAATTAGAATTAAATGTTATTTTTATTAAAATAAAATGTTTAGCATTTCCTCTCAAATAAAAGTACTTCTTATTTTAAATCTAAATGCTTGTGCAATTAACGACAGACGCTTACAATAATATTTAGTTTTTTTTTATGGCTGGTTCTGGTATACATGAATACCAACAACTTTTAATAATAAAACTATAAGATTAAAACTTTAACTAAAAGTGGAGGGGGGAAAAACCAAAAATTTTCGGGAAAAAAATCATAACTTTTAACCGGTGAACATTCTTGCAGTCGGAAACATTTTTAAACGATAGGCCATTTTTAAGTCTAAAATAAATGTCTGAAAAGTTTTTCGCTAAAAGTTACCGTTTTCGAGAAAAAAAAATTAAACTGTTTAAAGTCCGTAGTTCTCTATATAAAATACCTAATATTAATTGCTTCACGAAATCTACCTGTGCGTTCCCCTTGCGGGAACGGATTTTTTCAAATTATTTTCAGTGTTCATGTCTATTTTATTTGTTATAAATGTTAACTGCTACTATTTTCTAGTACTTTAAATTGTGAAACTGTAATTAATTTCAAATATTTGTTAAAAATTCTTTGAGGGTTAGGTAGAGATTTGGTTCTCGTCGAGCACCTCTCAAGAGAGGGGCCGGACCTGGCGGATGGCCATTATGGCTTCCGCCAGAGGCGCTCCACCGTGGATGCCATCATGCGCGGAAGGCTCTGGTGGAGGATACAGTCGCCCGGGGTGAGTTGATATTCGCGGTGTCCCTGGACATCGCCAACGCGTTCAACACCTTGCCCTGGAGTTGCATTAGGGAGGCGCTTGTGTATTACGAAGTGCCTCTCTACCTCCGCCAAATAGTCGGGGTGTATCCCGAGGGGGCCATCTCGAAACCGGAGATGGCCCAGGGTCAGTCGGGGCGCGAGGGATATGCTCTATGGGCAACCTTACACCCGTCTGAAGTCCCGAAACGGCGTGCGGTTTTAGTCTGTCCAAGCCCGACATAACCGCCCCCGCTGGCCGGCGGGGGGTATTCGAAGGGATTTCCGCAAGAAAAAAAATGCTGGAGCGTATTTGACGGAGAAAGCCGTCTTCTACCCAACCGTGACCGGTCTCGGTCGGCGTGAGATTTCGTGCGGTGTTCCGCAGGGATCGGTCCTGGGGCCGCTCCTGTGGAACATCGGATACCACTGGGTGCTTCACGGTGAGCTCGTAGACGGTGCCGCCGTCACGTGCTACGCGGACGACACGCTCGTGACGGCGTGCAGGGCGACGTACCGCGAAGCGACCCTGAACCCTGACCGCGGTTGCCCAAGCCGTGGAGCGGATCCGGCAGCTGGGTCTCGATGTGGCTCTGCATAAAACCGAGGCCCTGTTCTTTCATGGGCCTCATAGCAAGCCACCTGAGGGATCCAGTCTCATCGTGGGAGGTCATCGCATCGGCATCAAGAAAAAAAAAATAGGTAGAGATTTGGTCTTTTTAAGTAACGATTATTACTCTAAAATATACTTTCGAAACTTAACATAATTGTGGGGACTCAACTTCGTATCAATCACAATCCATGATGTAGATGTAGACTGCTGAATTATTCAGGAGGCGACGTCATTGTCAGGTCAAACAATCAGCCCTCGGTAATTCACTCCGCGGGCTTAACGCAGATGCCTCAATTTTCATGGAAATTAATTAAATGCTTTACTTGTGTTCTGACAGCTAAACTGAAGCTTGTTTACTGCTAGAACTGCTAGTACTGGCTAGAATGCGCCGACTCGGGATTCTAAGCCCAATGTGTGAGACAGCGTAACATTTTGAACTGGTCTCAGCCATAATATTTATATCTTCAAAATACGGAGAATTAGCAAGTTTAAAAACCCGGCTGCTAATACTGCTGTACTGGATTTATTTTAATTTCATTATTTATTTGTGCATATCTATTAGTATATAATATTGTAAAAGCTGAGAACCAGTATCGTCATTTCAAATGACTTAAGTTCATCATATTCTTTTTTAATTTAGATAGGTTTCTAGGATATAGGATTAAGCGTTAATACTCATAAAACATAACTTCACGCCTGTATCCCCGAAGGGTTAGGCAGAGGTGTATAACAAACACACCTACGATTCGCCAGTTATGTTAAGGTCCCAATGTAGTAGGGGGGCGAACCTTTTGCCATCTACCCGGCACATTACTTAGCGAGCGATATTTAACATTATTAAGACACACATAACTACGAAAATTCAGAGGTGTGTGCCCGGGGCGACTGGGGATCGAACTCGAGTCCTTGTCTCGGCAGTCCGTTATGTACGGCACTGGGCTTTCGCCGCCTTTATCTGAGTTATTAAACGTAGATGTAAAATGTAACTTAATTTCAGTGAGTTTTGAATTTTATGTACTTATTTTCGAATAGTGATATTTCTACTGTTGATTTTTTATACTCTCTGAGCTGAAAAATATGTTAACAGTCGCTCTAACCATATTAACATTTTTATTAACGTTTTTTATGATAAAACCGTGGCTACTTGAATTTTTTCCAAACAATGTATTTAGCCGTCGGAAATTCTTAACGCGATTGGAATATATTCGTCTAAAAATATTTCAGTACCGTCGTGGGACTGAATAATTGAACTGAAGTCCTGAATAATTCTAACGTCCTTTGATACGTAACCACACAATACTTGTGTACTTGCAAGTCACAGAAAACTTGTTATAAAGCAGTTACACGGGAAATATTACTAAATACAGTCATATGTACCCACTGAAATTTGAAAATTACTCCGTACATCACCGTCACGCGCCACAGATGAAGTGATTTATGGACGCATTGAATAATTCATAGTCTCCCAATCTCATCGCACATCGAACAATCAGCTCGCGATAATTCACTTTGCGTGTCAAGCCTCGACTTAGACCCGATTACTGGGAACTATTTGTTAGGAGCAGCGTACGTTAAAAGCTGCTGGACCAAACCTCGGACCCTTATAAGGAACACACACTTATACATAAATGTGTGTCCTTTATAGGGAAGTCCGTGTATCGCGAAGTATACTTATATAAATATATATCCCATTCAGTCACGCGTTCTTAATTAACGCGTGACTGAATGGGAGATACTCCAGGACCTTTTAGGTAAAGTAAAACTTCAGCTGCTCGGTATAAAATTGTAATATGCTTTCTCACAGAGGTGGTTAGCAAATGAGGTACTTAATAAAACTCAAAGAAAGTACTAGTAAATAATTACTCATTTTCACGCACATTACAGCATGCGAATTATTTGACCGCTAAACATTGCTGTGAGGAATAATGCAGGCGCGTCGCGAACTATAACTTAGCAATAACATTGTTTTTGCAACTGTGCGTTTGTCATGAAATCAATCCCCCTAATCCTACTATCCTGCTCCTACTGGGAGTTCTTGTGTCAAACACATACATATATATAGTAGTAGCCGCGGTAGCCTAGTGGTATGGGTAATGGACTGCTGAGACGAGGTCTCGGGTTCGATCCCAGGTTTTACCATGGCACACACCAATGACTTTTCGATGCTTTTCGAAGTTATGTGTGTATTTATCGCAGGTTTATAAGTGTCCGGTTAATGGCAATAGGCTCGCCACCTATTACATTGGGACCTAAACATAAACTGGCGAAATGTGGGTGCTAGCACCTCTGCCTACCCCTTCGGAGATATAGGCGTGAGTTTATGTTATGTTATGTTTATATATTTATATATATTATGAATCTCGGAAACGGCTCCTGTGAATTTCATGAAACTTTTTATACGGAGGTTTCCATAGCGATAAATCGATCTAGCTGGGTTAAATTTTTATAAAACGCCCATAAAAAACCGAGCTGAGCTCGGTCTACCAGATATTATTATTATGAACTAGCTTGTATATTATTAAGTGTCCCCAATACTCATTACTCATTGTTTGATTTGAGTAAGTCTGGTTAAGTAACCTCAGAATTACTCATTGTTTGATTCGTTTCCAATTAGATTGTGAAATTTAATTTTAGAAATTCTAGAATTGATATGAATTAAACTAACGAATTAAGTTCAGTCTGGCGCGATAAGTAGGCAAAATTGATTAGTGACTTGTGCCATATTTACAATTGTATTTCTTTATCCAAGTCAATCATCTATCGTATTAGGACCACTGGCATGAAATATCTTCGTCTAATTCAATATATTTCAATCTCGTAATGTAGCCATTCAACTCGGCCAACTTTTATTCTACTTTTTACCCTTTTCATGTAGTTTTGTATTCGTATGTATTTCTATATTTGTAGGTATAGTGTATCCATTGTTAATGTCGTAATCCAATTTGTCATTTTAATACTTTTTATATAAATGTATAATTCATATTATCATTTAACTTTTTATAGCCAAAACTTTTAAATTATTCATGTCATGTTTTGACATCAGATGTTTTAATTGTCATTCATATTCCTCAATTATTAGTTCATCTTGGCTTTTACGTGAGCAAGTCGAGAGGGAAGCCTGTGCCAGAGTCTTGTCCATCAATCATCAGGTGGATCGGCTTACAGTGCGAGTTTGGTTTGGGCCCCGTACACCCCTTTAAAGAAACATACATTACATAAATATATTACATTCGATAATTATTTCAATATGTTGTAGCAACGAGTATCTACTGAATTATACATACATACATACACAACTTCACGCCTGTATCCCCGAATGGGTAGGCAGAGATGTGTATTACACACCCACGATACGCCAGTTATGTTAACGTCCCAATGTAATAGGGGGCGAGCCTATTGTCATCTATCGAGCACATTATTAAGCGAGCGATAATTAACATTTATTAATGCACACATACCTACGAAAAGTCACTTTTAGTTTTCAGTTTTAATGCTGAATTGTACAGCAGTAAAAAAAAAACTAAGAATATAAATAAAGGTAAGATTAATAAAATCAATTACGTGAACATCCTACTCGTTGCTCACAGGTATAAAAACACTGTTTTTATCTCACCACCGTCTTACGATATTCGTTAATTAACTACGAGTACATACTGCTCATTACATGAAGCTTACATCCTGTATATAGAGCACAATATTTATTCAATTTTGCGAACACAATAGAACATCCACAATTTTAGAATTAGCCCGATATGATATAATATAGTATAGTAGTGCGTAGTCTGCGAAAGACTGCGGGCAGATGCTGGATGCGGCAAGCTGAAGACAGGGCGCTATGGCACTCATTAGGGAAGACCAATGTCCAGTAGTGAACTAGAATAGGTTTATGATGATGATGATATAATATAAGGTATCTTACTTTAAGCAATTTTAGCCAGGTCAGTCTTAGGATTAGTCTCCTCCTCAGCTGAAAAGCTGAAAAGTGAAAACTGACCCCAATTGAGTTCGGAAAAGGCTTGGAGGATGATAAGGAGAATCATTGATGACAATTGACATTCCGAAAGTATGAGTATGGATGTTTGTTACTCTTTCACGTAAGAAACGACTGAACGAATCTGGTGAAATTTGGTACAGGGATAGATTATCAGTCTGGCTACTTTTAATCCACGGATTAGGTTCCTACGGGAAGAGAAAACGGTAATTGAATTCCACGCGGGCAAAGCCGTGGGCAAAAGCAAGTGTAAAAAAAACCAAGCTAGTTAAATGGGGTGCTATTACACCTCTCTGCCTATTTCTTTGAGGGTTAACAGAAGCGATTATGTAAGGTTCACTGAAGGAACGTGATACAAAAAACTTGTTCATAAGTGTCCACTCAGGACATTCTGGGATTTGGACAGTATGGAAAGTAGGCATTCTGGGATTTGGACATTTTGGGATATTGACATTCTGGGATACGGACGTCTTGCTCCCTCTGGACATTTTGGGATTTGGATATTCTGGACCTAAACATTTGGTTTATACATTTTTAGCTACTATGAGATAAACAGGCATAAGTGCATGTACATGCAAGTGCCAAAAGTCACGAAATACAAAAACTTTTATATTAACCCTAAAATAACGTGTACAATACAAAATTAAAACAGAGTGCTTGAGCGGCTGTTTTTATTGTGTTGTGAAGCTCTTTCACTAATGCGAGCGCGCGAGCGCTACGAAGCACGTTTCACCGAAATATTATTACTTTAGCACCGTCAAATGCAATTTCTTCACATATTTACTATCACGAAGGTTTTATGTTCCGCTAGTTGTTGCCCGCGTCTCCACCCACACGAAATACTGAATGCGTTCCCGTGATCAACATGCAACTATTCGCGGGAAAATAGTAACCTATATGCTATTGCAGACTATAATACACTATAATTGTGATTACTACAATTGTTTTGAAATAATATATTTAAATTTAATAATACATACCACGAAATATAAGATTAGCTACGTTCGTAGCACGTTTCTTGTAGCAGCGTAGCACCTACGAGCTTAGTGTGGTAAACTACATACTATAACACCAGCTACACAGCCTTCACCTGAGGGTTGACACTCTGTTCTTAATACATTATTCATAGCATACATTAACATGAGCAGCTATAAGATCACGTGGACGTCCTTTTAGCTAAATTACTTTTATATAATGATAGAACTGTTTTTAAATAATGATGTTGTTTGTTTCTATTATACTTGTTTTAATATTACGCGTGTATCCTACTTACATTATAAAAAATGTGAAACTTTCTGAATGTGTTTTTTTTTAATATTTAGGACACGTCAATTTGACTTCACCTCGTCTGATGGTAAGCTAAAGGTAAAGTCTCAAGAAAGAGGGTCACCATTACATACACTTACCATTTTAACAATGGTGGCACTCAGCTTGACGGCCTCATCAGAAGAGGATTGTCGTCGCAGCACCGCGTGACACCCACCGGTCCCACTAGTGCTTCGACCATCCCCCTGCCCGACTATGCACTTGCTGACCCCTGAACGCAATCAAAGCGAAATTGGATTACTATGGAGGGTTTTTCGCAATCGTGCACGGTGGTACCTACCCGGCCGAATTTTGTGACAAATTTGTGTCATCAAATTACCAGTTTGAATGTTTGGATGTTTGTTACTTAATTATAAATTTGGTACAAAGATCGCTTACAGCCTGGAATAACATGAAGGCAAATTTTTAAACATGGAATAGTTGTCATGGAGAACTGAATCAGAATTCCACACGGGCGGAGCCGCGGGCAACAGCTAGTATTTAGAAGGTGGTAATCCCCTGGCTTTATAGCAGTATACTTGAGTGTTGGTTTCGTTGTATTAAGTATTATTGCACTTTCAATAGGTCTTTTATTTTAACGAAAATCTTGAGTTCAATTGTTGCATATAGTGCAGTTGGAAAAATGTAATAATATTGATAATATTTTCAGGTTGTATTTACATGACATTATAGACAGGTTTTTTAATATTGAAACATGCTATGCTTATAATTTCTTTGAAGGATAAAATTCGTAATGAGCTCGTCCGACAAAGAACTAAAAAACCTATATAGGTTGCAGAATAAGCAAACTGAAGTGGTCATAAGATGGATCGAGCGGGTTCTGAGTGGAGAACGTGAATCAGCTAATGAAGGGAGGGAATCCTAGGCAGATGAACTGACGACTTAAAAAAAACAGCTGAGATAGTCAAGTCGATCTAACGGCGTTTTCAATGTTTACTCAATGAAACTCATTGAGATTAGTTAAAGTCATAGAGAGCCTGGTTTAGTAAAACTTTAACGCACTTATTTTCATTGATGAAATTCGAGCTCAGATAGTTGCAATTATTGTTTGATGGTTGCTTTACATAAGTTTGTGTCCTGAGTTCGATGTCTAAAGTTATTATAATCTTAAGTAAGAGCGTAGAATATGTTCTACACTCTTACTTAATATTATAATAACTTTACTGAAATACAGGATTGGCTGTTAGGCTTGCTTCTGCTGGGGTCATCTGCCATCCTCAGGCCTGCGCTAATGGAGGGCGGTGGTCCTTGTGTATATCTTGTACCTCTTCTTTACAGCTTTCATGCTTAGAAAAGTATGTAAACTATTATAAAATTGTAAATTAGTTGTCTGTACATTGGTGATATTAAAAAAAAAACATGGGTTTAGTTAAAAGAACGATTCTGAACACAAACATTTTTTTTCTGTCTGTTTATCTGTTTGTTCGCGATAGACGCAAAAACTACTGAACGGATTTTGATGCGGTTTTTTTCAATTAGAAAGGTCTTGGTAAGACTTGAAATCTGTCGAATGTTTGATTGCAATTGGTTAAGTAGAACCGGAGGTATGACTAAAAAACGATAACCAACTTCCGCACGGGTGGAGCCGCGGGCATCAGCTAGTGACTTATAAATTAAAACTGCGAAACCACATAAACATTCCCAATAGTGCCTGCCAAGGAAATTCAATAACACAGCCATACATTAGGGCAACGGCTGTATTGTGATAGGAATATTGGTATGAGTTACACTCGGCGACGGCCATTCTTAACCGACTTCAAAAAAGGAAGAGGTTCTCAATTCGGATGTTTCTATTTTCTTTATGTATGTTCGGGCATAACTCGACGGATATGAAAAAATATTTTTTTTGTTATACAGACATTTATTCCGAAATGGCCAAATTTACATTAAAAATCTGATGATAAGTTTCGGAGACAGATAACAGATCTCTTCATAAATGGTAAATACACCCAGCCGCGAAAGCCTAAAGATTTATATTGTATGCATTGTTTGCATAATCATATAATGTAAAATCACGTCTGTAGGTTACCAGGATATGCAGATGTTTTCAGTATAATTTAGGTCGTTACATATGAAATTGCCGTTTTTCTTTAAGAAATTGGAGGGAACCCAATTTTCAGTACTATTTTTTTTGCATTTTTATTAGGAATGACAAATCTAAATTGTATGTTTTTTTTTGTGTATGAATGAGACCACATTAAGCTAACAAACAGCAACTTTGATTACATCTTTGAAAAGTGACAGCTGTTAAGTAATACGAAATTTATCATCGCAATGGATAGCATTTAGGAAGTATTGTTTTTGAAGATCGAATTAATTTATCAAGCGGCCAATAAAAACAAAATTTAATACAGAGTTGTAAAATCTTGAAATCAACTTTCAAACAAAATACAAATAATGGAAATAGCTATTAAATTACAGGAATAACGAACTCATGAATTTGTAAGAAAATTTCGGTAATTTCATAGATAAAAAGACCTTCAGCGATATTGTCGTCGTTTATGAACTGAATTTGTATTTTTTTGTATTGGGTTTGGGTTAGCTTCGAGGTAGTCCCATGTTTTTTAGTATTCGATCTTGAACTCTGGAAACACACCGGGTAATTCTATAGAATCAAATAGAAAATGTGCAATGATTGAGGTATCGTTAGGTTTATGACCATCCTGTGGCAAGGTAGGCATTACCGTAGTCAAAATTGTGCTGAAAGGTACACAACAGAACTCCTTTATGATATACAACATGAATGTTTCGTTTAAGCTATAGGAGGAATCATGTCGAAACTATAAATAATTTATTATAGAAACAAGCAGTAAGTACCGTTTTCAATTATCTATCACCGTATGGTCTTCTAGTTTCCAGTGTTTAAAAGATTTTTGTTATTACAGATTTGCATTTAGGTAATTTCGTTTTTGCATTGTACACTAATCTATTTGAAAATAGCCTTGGATGTGAATTTCCTGCTTTGAGATAGATATCTCATCTTTTCTTCACTTGTCTCATTAACTGTTGCTGTCTCATTGTAGGTTCACCCAAATGCGCTTCCAATAAATTAGTTACGAACCCGAACACTAAAATTTAAATATAAAGTTAAAGTTTAATTGACTTCAACAGAAAAATCTTACGCTTATATTTGTCTTTTGAATTAAATCTATACTTCAGTTAGTTTTCAATTTTCTGTATGTTAAAATTTTTTGAAGTCGGTTTAATTTTTTCCAATGTTTTAAACTTTCGGTCTCTTTTCTATTCTGTCCCTATTTATATTTGTCTGTAAATATCTAAAATCAATATAGTGTCAATAATAGTAATTAAGGCTGACCTTTCATCGTTTCCAAATCTATAATGGAATCTAACTTGACTCAGCTGATTGTCGATGTGGTATTACCACCCCCGTCACCCTTTTGTGTGTTATTTGTTTAAGCCTATTGAATAGCTATGCAATTAAATGAAAATTAATATTATTCTAAATATTCTGTATTCTTGTTGTTACAAAATTTTGCTCATTTACAAAAAAACCCAAATTTAGGACTAAATGTAAAAAAGAAGGATTTAGCTAAGGCTGGGTGTAGAGTTGAAATAATACGAAGCTTCAATACACTTGATTTTTAATCGGCGTCTCGCAGCGAAAAGAGTGTTCAAATGATCGTTATATTGTATTTTATAACCGCGTACAATAATACCAACCGAAAACATACATGTAGAATATACTGCTTCCGGGCTGTTTGGCCGTGGTCCATCGGAAACTTGTATTCCAGACATTTCGTCGATCACGAGAGCTCTTCACCCGAGGAAATCTTCTCTAATGAACCAGGATGAGGAGAAACCTGCCCCTCTAGGCCTTTTTGCCATACATTCATGATACAATGGATCGTATCGGCAGATTGCTAGAAGCTTACAACATCAAGCCTATTTTCAAGCCCACGACGCAGTTACGTAATCTTCACCGTTCGGTCAAGGACCCTCATGATCCACTATCTTCTGCTGGAGTTTACCGAATCCCCTGCTCACGTGGCTCTGTATATGTGGGCACTACTCAAAGTAGCATCAAGACCCGTCTTTCGGAACATGAACGAAATTGCCGCCTCAGCCACTTCGACTAGTCAGCGGTTGCAGAACACACCCAGGAGGATGGTAATCATACCATCAAATTTTAGAACACGAAGGTGCTAGCCACCACTTCACATTTCTTCCCACGGCTACTTCGAGAAGCCATCGAAATATTCAAGCAACCCAATAATTTTAATAGAAAAAACGAAGGTTTTCATCTCCAAAAAGATTGGTATCCAGCACTGAGAGCCGCGCGTGATTACAATTCAAACATGACGAAGCCAACACCATCCCTCGACCAATCAGGATCGAGCGCATAGGTTCCGCAGCTCTCAACTAATCAGCATCGATCACGTCGTTTCCCCCCTCCAACTGCGCCTATAAATACGCCAGTGACTCGGGCCTCTACATCAGTCGCAGAGAAGTCGCCGCCGAGGAAGGTTCTCCGCATTCGACGGCGTCCAGACCTTTAAAACTGAAAATGTCGACTGCAGTGATCGAAACTTCTGGAATAAAAGTTTCCGATGGACCACGGCCAAACAGCCCGGAAGTAGTATATTCTACATGCAACGCCAGCCGTGAAAGCGTTAAGATTTTTATTCCAAAACATACAAATCGATACATCGTTATTTGATTTAAAACTTAAGTAAACTATATTTAATGAATTTATATAATGTTATTACCTAATCAGAAGTTAACAATTAGAATACTAATCTCAAATCTTTATAACATTATTAAATACTAATTAACAGGAATATATATTTCGATTGACGGTGACGTCACTACTTCTACCATCCTGCATTGGCCGCGTCCCACGCCGATGTTGACTGTAAATGATCTTCTGGAAAGAAGTAAAAGATAAAACCGTGCAAATTTATTAAAACATCAAAACCTATCAAAGCTAATAAAGTAACTAATCTAATAATACCTGAATCACTTTGTATTTTATCTACACCCATGCTTTAAATCCTCTTTAAAAGATTCTGAAACAGTTAGCTTATTGCCAATATTAATACATGCAATGTCCTAATAACCATAATATCATCCGAACGGGTGTTATAATGTTGTATGAAATTTCATAATAACACTCCTTTCGCTTTTTGAATCTCTTCCGCGCAAAGGGTTACTCATCAGACAGCCAAATTCTTACCACTCGATGCGTGGAATCTGTATGAGTTTCAAAAAAAGAACTGTCATTCACGCGCTTTGCATTGCACTACCACAGAGGCGCGGCGGCGCGCCGTAAAAAAATAATTAAAGCTTATTCGTTGGAAATCGAATTCCCGCTATTTTTCTTCGCTATTATTTTTGCAAATTGTTTTGTTTACTTACGAAAATGAGCGATTCAAGTTTTGATAACACACCTCCAGACATTTCGAATGCAGCAAAGGACATTTCTAACAAATTACCACCGGAAAAATCTAGAAAACAGTATGAAAAGGTGTACCAAGATTTCATGAATTGGAAAATATCAAATATTCATCATTCTCTGAAGATGTATTATTAGTTTATCATGGGTGTAGATAAAGTCTTGTATGCAACTGTATAATTAGGTATTAAAACACTCATGTGATACTATTATCACACTCAGCTTCGCTTCGTGTGATAAACCCACATTCATGTTTTAATACCCCTCATTATACCACAGTTGCATAAATAACTATTATACACAGACTTATGATATAACATAGCAAACGTAATATTAAATTAAAATTTTATGTATGAGCACGATTTTTTTTCTTGGCAATATGCGCTATCATTTTTTTGTCCCTATTCAGTCAACGAAAAAAGTGGCTTAGCTCTTAAACTTTTAATAAAATAATAAACATAACATGAAATATATTTACGATGTCCTCTGGGGATAATGCAACTGCTTATACATCAATCGTCGGTTTATGTATCCTAATGTAAAAAGGTTTGTAAATATTTTAGTTTTAATCAACTTTCGTCGTTGACTGTATTTACACATTACTCATACAATATAAATCATGTATATAAATTTGATGCTCAGTCAAAACCCAACGGACTGACCACCTACCAATTTTATTATTGCGGTATAATACCGTCATAATATGATTGGTACGTTTTTTTTTTCAATCCGAAATCCCTTCTGATACCCCCCACCGGCCAGCGGAGGAGGTTATGTCGGACTTGAGCCGACTAAAACCGCTCGCCACCTCGTCTTCAGACGCCGTGGTGTAAATATTTTCTTTATTTATTTATTTAATTCTTTATTGTACGCTCACAGTAAACAATTTACAAACATAACAGATAAAATACGTGTACAAAGGCGAGCTTAACTCAGTACTGAGTTTTTTCCCAGCAAACCTTTGGGGGAACGTGGAGAAGGACACCAAATGGGCAAACATGGGTGTACAACCAGAAGAATATACATACATCCATAAGATACAAACTATAAACTTACATAGACAATACATACTAATAATACATTCTAAATACATAAATACAAAATACATAAATACCTATACAATAAGTAGAAGCTGTTATAACAATCAATAACACATAATATTTATCTAAGTTGAGAAAGGTACAGTTCTTTTACTTTCATCCTGAAAACGTCCAAAGAGCTGCTATCGCGTACAGATTGCGGTAACGAATTCCACAACCTAATTGCACGAATAGTAAATGAGCCGTCGTAACAGCTAGAAGAGTGGAGAGGAGTTCGAAGAAGAAGTGAAGAGGAAGTACGGCAGGGTTTGCCCCTGGGCACAAGGTACTCAAAGCGATCTCGTAGGTAAGCAGGTGAATGCGGATTGCAGAGAATAGAGTACAGAAGAAAAAGAATATGGGAATCTCGACGACGCCGAATAGGTAACCACTTCAGCTTTGCCCTAAATTCGGAAACATGGTCATATTTCCGGAGTCCAAAAATGAAGCGGATAGCCAGATTCTGCAGTCGTTCGAGTTTATTAATGAGGTCCTTCCTTGCATCAAGGTAGCAAACATCAGCGTAGTCTAAAAGCGGGAGTAGAAGGGATTGAGCAAGAGTAACTTTAGTTTGAAGTGGCAGGAATTTCTGAAGACGTTTGAGGGACTGGAATGAGTTAAATACCTTTTTACGAACCTCAGTAATATGTACATCCTAGGCAAGATTTGCGTCTATGTGTACTCCCAAACTTTTTACATGTTTGGAAAAAGCAATAGTAGCCGAATCATATGATATGGGTGGTAGGAGCTGTGACTGTGTGTGTGACCCAAAAGATTCAACATGTACCGGCTACCAACAATGATTGCTTGCGATTTTGCTGGGTTAACCAGAAGCCCAAAAGATATAGCCCACTGACGAATCTCAGCAAGATCACCGTTGATAGCCGCCACAGCCTCTGTTAATTCTTCAGCTTTGAAGTGTCGATATAACTGTAGGTCGTCTGCATAAAGATGATAATGAGGCGAAATGACCTCGGTTATAGCATTGATAAAGACGGAGAAAAGAAGTGGAGATAGTACGCCACCTTGCGGAACGCCCGCAGTCAGATTGCACCATTCCGAGGAAGCCTCTTCACAGTGAACAGACTGCGAGCGTCCCTGAAGGTATGACTTAAACCACCCAATTGCAGGAGTTGAGACAATAAGAGAAGATTTTTCTTTTATTTTCTTTCACACAATAACATTTTATTTATTTACCTTAGTCGACGTAGATGCCAATTAAGCTAGACCTCTAAATTATACATAGCCGATACAACTCAGAGGCCTATCTTAATTGGCACCTACTATATATGTATGCGCTGTATCCTTTATTTGTGCTGTTAGACCTTACTTTTGCCAAATTTCGTGATTCTAGGTCAACGGGAACTACCATATAGGTTTTTGACCCTTTTTTCTAGTTGATCTAGGATTGTCAAATTTGTTTAAAAGCAAGGTCTTACAGCACAAGTAAAGGATACCTTATTTTTTTTTCATGATTTTCATGAAAAAAAAATAAGGTAAATTTTGGTACTTAAAAGTTCTCGCAAAATTCTAAACTTGCCCATATCTTTTTATAGTGTTGACTCAGGACCTTGATTTTTATACACTTAATAAGGACTATAGACCTCAGTATCTGGTATAAATTTTAACTTGCTAGGTCCATCCACTCCCGTGAATTGGGTGGTGACACGCGGACAGATAGAAAGACAGACAAGATAGTGATCTTATAAGGGTTCCGTTTTTACCTTTTGAGGTATGGAACCCAAAAAATAACAATTTTCAAAAATGTCTGATTTGTTTTTAATTCTAATACTAGTTAGTGTATCACTGGTATTACTTTTGTTTCATTTTGTTTGTGTAACCAGGGTAAAAAAAATTGATAAACAAAATTGTTGAGAAATAAAATGTTCATTAGAAATATTAGAATAATTTCGTGTAGAAAATTTCACGTATCTAACCATATATTTGATGAATTACTTCATTGAATTAATCCATAATTACACTTAAAATAATATTACTGCAAAATTTATCGGACCTGTATCTATTCACCCAGGTTCACTTGGTATTTGTTTATTAAAAGTTGATAGTTATATTATATCTAACAGTCTGTTGAATATTTGCATACAGTTAATCAGAGGCTTCCCGATTGCTTTAAATAGTATTCTTGGACCCTACGCATTGATCGGCTCTGCGTGACCATAAAATAGGATGAGGAATAACTATATATGATTTTAGATTGACATGGTCATATGGTCACAACATCTTTTGTGAAAGACTCCCGCCATTTCATCGAAATTTTACGTCTGGTGAATGTGAACGACAACGAAGTGATGGTCAGTTTTGACGTAGAGTCACTGTTCACCAATGTGCCAATAGATGAGTGCATGGACGTCATCAGAGATGTTATTAGGGACAACAACATTTCAGTGGAATATGCCGAACTTGTGTAGCACTGCATAGCCACGAATTACTTCGTATACCAAGGCGAGTACTACCTTCAAATAGACGGCGTGGCAATGGGCAGCCCCAGTGGCTCCAGTGGTAGCCAACCTCTGGATGGAACACTTTGAAAACAGAGCCATTGTCACTGCACCTCATGTTGTCAAAGTTTGGACGAGGTATGCCGATGACGTTTTTTGTATACTGGAGGGTGACGAAAGTGTTGTGAAGGGATACTTGGCACATCTCAATAGCATTCATAGGAGGATCCAGTTTACCCATGAAATGGAAAGGGAAAGAAGTCTAGCATTTCTTGACGTAAAGGTGGTATTTCGAGAAGATGGTTCCCTGGGTCACACAGTGTACAGGAAGCCCACTCACACTGACCGATACCTGCACGCCAGCTCGCATCACCATCCCCGTCAACTGAACTCTGTAGTGACGTCACTTACCGACCGTGCATATAGTCTATGCGACGAGGAACATTTAAATACTGAAATTGTACACCTAAGGGGCGTTCTACAGAGAAATGGTTACAAGAAGCGGATCATGCCACCTAGATACACACCAGCACCTAAACGCCTGGACTATAAGGTTGAACGACAACCCGCGTACTTACCATACGTGAAAGGAGTGACAGATAAGGTTGCTAATATTTTAAAGACGGTCTCAGTAAAAACTATTTTCACTCCTTTTAAGAAACTGTCTCAATACCTACGCACACCCAATGACAGTTTTCCCTTAGAACATACAGGTGTTTATAAAGTTGACTGCAGCTGTGGGAGCTCCTATATAGGCCAGACCAAACGTACTGTCTCAAGCCGGATCAAGGAGCACATCAGGGCGGTCAAAAATAACGAGCCACAGAAATCGGCTATCGCTCAACATCTTTTGGAGGAGGGGACGAATAACTGGATTGAGTTACATAACCCTCAGATTCTCTCGACAGAACGCCACTACATACCCAGAATGGTGAAAGAAGCAATTGAAATTAAAAAGTACAAGAACTTCAACCGGGAGGATGGGTTTCAACTGTAGAGTGTCTGGCATCCAATGATCCGTATGTTCACAAGGCCCAAACAAACTGCAATTCCAAAAACCGCGCGAGCCGATACTGTGAGTGTTGTGTGTCGTGAACGTGATCGAGTGCGTAGTGAGAACGCGGATAGTGGTAGTGGTGACGCGCGTCAGAAACGAGTGAGGAAGAGGGTAGACCGATACGGTTTGCTGAGTAACAACTAGCTTGCAGAACTTTAGTACATCCGTGATCATGGCACTTGTAACAGTGCCGAAATATAATAAACATGGTAAATATCCCGTTTATAATTTTAATTTTAATCAGGAATAACTAGCCTAGAATTGAAAATTAATTCAATTATATTATAATAGCAATAATACAATAGTAAGGTAATTACCTTACTATTGTAGTAAGTATTGCTAGATATTATATCAAACCAATTGGTTTGATATAATATCTAGCAAGCTACATACGGATGCGATGAACATCATTGCAATGCAGTCATTTTGATTTAAAATTTGTGATTTTTGAATGCGAGATCCCTTATTTAAAATGTGAATACCACACAGGTATATCATAATATTAGCAAAATGTAAGTCTAGTCTCGAATTCATCGCATCCGCTTTTTAACAGACGTGGGTGCACATCTGTCAAAACAAAATCATGAAAGCACTTTTATAGGCACATAAGAAAACCTGGAGACTTTATATCACTACACAGAAATGATGAGCCCACGTTCACAACAATATAAATAATGTAAAAGATAATATCTGAAATTGGTATTGTAAGTTCTAATAAAAAATATATAGGGCACAGACCGAATGGCTATTTTATCTACAATAAAGATGAAGCGAGACACGTATGCCAGGGTAGTAGTAAGTACAAAAATGTTGTGTCTGTCTGCTTAAATGGGGAAGAGGCGTGATATATTTATGTATTTATAGATGATAACGTAACTTGGGTGTTAAAATAAACTTAACATAAGCCGGCTGAACTTAGATTTATTTTGAGAAGACGTTAATGTACGACATAATTATTATGCTGGTTATGCCTGTTTGCGACCTCTCATCATAATATACTGTGTGATGACTCGATGATTCAAAAAGTAAAAGTTGTATGCCAGGATATAGGAAGATATAGGAATAATGGGTTTATTCCTAAAAGACTTTCATCATTAAAATGCGTTCAAAAAAAGAACGTCAACGTGAGCCCTCATAGCATGGTATGAGATCACTATGAGCTATACGGCTGTTCACTGAATTATTTATATTCAATCTCTTCCATATAGCCGGCTTCTGTGCAATTTATGCGCAATATTTTTATGTTATCATTAGAAACGTATCGTTATCCGAAAGACGGAATGTTTGTACTGTCGGTGTTTTGACAGATTTATTACTAAATATCCAAAAGTAAGAAATTCAAAGCTGTCAGTAGGAACATTTTTCATTACCGTGTCGCACATCATTGTAAAATTTGTGATTTTTAAATGCGAGATCTCTTATTTAAAATGTGAATACCACACAGGTATATCATAATATTAGCAAAATGTAAGTCTAGTCTCAAGTAACAGGTCTAGTCTCATCTAATTACAGATAGATTTTTTGAAGTTATACTTCTTTTGGCGCGTTAGGGAAAACTGATGAGAGTAAATTATCACGATGCGCGCGCACACCGTCACGTAAAACTGACACGACCATGAAGTTAGTTAGAAAACTGAAACTCTGAAGTTAGCTAGTCAGCATTTTACTTTAAGTACTTTTATAGTATTTGAGGCTAACCTCAAATTCTACAAAAGTATTTAAAGTAAATAATAATAATTATTATTATTTCTACAAACGTAGGATAACACGAAGGATTAAATTTTTAGAAAGTTTTTTATCTTGTTATTCCAAAGAAATGTAACTTCTTACGTGTGGATATAAGTACACACACACTTTTTATTTTTAATCATAGACGAGTATTATACACCCTATATAGGGTCAACCTCACCTGCAAGCTGGTACACCTGCCGTTTGACGGGCGAGGCTGTGGTGCAGGCATTTCTCGGGGTTGAGGGGTCAGACGGTAATCAAGAAAAACCATTCAAGGAAAGGAGGAGAAGGAGAGCAAAGCTTGGGGTACAACCGGAAGTGGCGCTTATGTCAAATATATAATCTTTATTAATAATCATTTTATTAACCTCCGATGCAAAGACGACGGGGTTATAAGTATGACGTGCCTGTGGCATCGTAGCTCCCGAACGGTGGAGCAGATTTTGAATGTGTTCTTAGCTATGTCGGGGGGGTTTTTAAATTTTAGATTTAATTCTTATTTGCCGTAACTGTGTGTTAGGATGATGCGATAACTTGATGAATTTACTTATCAATTCATCAATTTATTTCATCATCCTTAACACAATTCTCAAATTGCTAAAGTTTTACTATTTGTTGATGGATACAATAATAAATAGTGTTTACAATCGCAAACTTTATTCAATATAACGAAAAGTGAAATATTATTATTACAAATGTTTGTTATCCTTATAAGAAGTTACAAATTTTTCCTTGTCGTATCAAATGGGAGGCATATTATTCTGTTGTGTATTGTTTTGTATTCGCCTAGTGTTTTCTCACCTTTTTTTTTTTTTCGTGCGGAAATACACTCAAACTAAAAAAATCATGAATGTATTTTAATGCCCATTTTTTTTATATTTAGGATACGTCAATTTGACTTCACCTCGCCTGATGGTAAGCTGAAGGTAAAGTCTCAGGAAAGAGGGTCACCATTACAAAACGTACCATGTTAACAATGGTGGCACTCAGCTTGACGGCCTCATCAGAAGAGGATTGTCGTCGCAGCACCGCGTGACCCCCATCGGTCCCACTTAGTGCTGCGACCACAATTCCCCTGCCCGTTTATTTATTTATACTACTATTTAATATGTAATACTATTTATACTATTATAAAATTATAAATTAATGTGTGTGTACATTATTAGAATAATATTATGTAATCTGTGGTACATTGGAGATAATTAAATAAATACTTGGATAGCCCAAGTATTATCGTTAAATGAACGATTCTGAAAACATTTTTTTTTATCTTGTATGTATGTCGCTTTTTTTCTGTTAGAAAGGTCTTGGTCAGGCTTAAAATCCACCGTATATTCGATGTAGAATCGGAGATATGACTACAAAACTATAACCAACCTCCACACGGGCGGAGGAGCGGGCATTAGCTAGTTATAACCATATACGAGTAGTTCAAGGTATTATTTGACTTATGTGGTAGTCACATGTGGTAGATATGTGTATGATATGGGGGTATGATAGGGTACTTGCCGGCATAAGGCATTCACACTTTAGATTCTGTTTCTGATCATTCGACGGCAACTGTTATCAGGTCACTCATCATTATCATCCCAACGGTCATCCCGGTTGCTTCCAAAATTTGCAATTTATGGCCAAGGGTCTGCTTTCCTAAGCTCTGTCTTTCTTTCTGTCGTTTTCGGATCTCTTTTTAGGTTAAAATTAGAATTATAAACGGGATATTTACCATGTTTAGTATCTTTTTCGAGAATCCGATATTTCGGCACTGTTACAAGTACCATGATCACGGATGTACTAAAGTTCTGCAAGCTAGTTGTTATTCGGCAAACCGTATCGGTCTACCCTCTTCCTCACTCGTTTCTGACGCGCGTCACCACTACCACTGTCCGCGTTCTCACTACGCACTCGATCACGTTCACGACACACAACACTCACAGTATCGGCTCGCGCGGTTTTTGGAATTGCAGTTTGTTTGGGCCTTGTGAACATACGGATCACTGGATGCCAGACACTCGACAGTTGATCCATCCTCCCGGTTGAAGTTCTTGTACTTTTTAATTTCAATTGCTTCTTTCACCATTCTGGGTATGTAGTGGCGTTCTGTCGAGAGAATCTGAGGGTTATGTAACTCAATCCAGTTATTCGTCCCCTCCTCCAAAAGATGTTGAGCGATAGCCGATTTCTGTGGCTCGTTATTTTTGACCGCCCTGATGTGCTCCTTGATCCGGCTTGAGACAGTACGTTTGGTCTGGCCTATATAGGAGCTCCCACAGCTGCAGTCAACTTTATAAACACCTGGATGTTCTAAGGGAAAACTGTCTTTGGGTGTGCGTAGGTATTGAGACAGTTTCTTAAAAGGAGTGAAGATAGTTTTTACTGAGAACTTCTTTAAAATATTAGCGACCTTATCTGTCACTCCTTTCACGTATGGTAAGTACGCGGGTTGTCGTTCAACCTTATAGTCCAGGCGTTTAGGTGCTGGTGTGTATCTAGGTGGCATGATACGCTTCTTGTAACCATTTCTCTGTAGAACGCTCCTTAGGTGTACAATTTCAGCATTTAAATGTTCCTCGTCGCATAGACTATATGCACGGTCGGTAAGTGACGTCACTACAGAGTTCAGTTGACGGGGATGGTGATGCGAGCTGGCGTGCAGGTATCGGTCAGTGTGAGTGGGCTTCCTGTACACTGTGTGACCCAGGGAACCATCTTCTCGAACTACCACCTTTACGTCAAGAAATGCTAGACTTCTTTCCCTTTCCATTTCATGGGTAAACTGGATCTTCCTATGAATGCTATTGAGATATGCCAAGTATCCCTTCACAACACTTTCGTCACCCTCCAGTATACAAAAAACGTCATCGGCATACCTCTTCCAAACTTTGACAACATGAGGTGCAGTGGCAATGGCTCTGTTTTCAAAGTGTTCCATCCAGAGGTTGGCTACTACTGGAGCCACTGGGCTGCCCATTGCCACGCCGTCTATTTGAAGGTAGTACTCGCCTTGGTATACGAAGTAATTCGTGGCTATGCAGTGCTGCACAAGTTCGGCATATTCCACTGGAATGTTGTTGTCCCTAATAACATCTCTGATGACGTCCATGCACTCATCTATTGGCACATTGGTGAACAGTGACTCTACGTCAAAACTGACCATCACTTCATTGTCGTTCACATTCTTCAGACGTAAAATTTCGATGAAATGGCGGGTGTCTTTCACAAACGATGTTGATTTACCCAGCAGTGGCTGCAGGACACCCGCTACATGTTTTGCCAGTTCCTACGTGGGTGAGTCAATTTGACTCACGATTGGTCGTAGAGGGACGTTTGTCTTGTGGACCTTAGGCAATCCAAATAGCCTGGGCGGTTGACTGGTTCGCGGTCTCAGTAGGTGTACTGTCATGTCCTCGCCGATCGCCCCTCTGCATTTCTTAATCAGGTTCAGGGTGCTTCGGTTCGTCCTAGCCGTCGGGTTGTAAGTCACCTTTTTGTAGGTACCCACGTCACTCAATAAATCATCAAATTTGGAGGAGGGGACGAATCACTGGATTGAGTTACATAACCCTCAGATTCTCTCGACAGAACGCCACTACATACCCAGAATGGTGAAAGAAGCAATTGAAATTAAAAAGTACAAGAACTTCAACCGGGAGGATGGGTTTCAACTGTCGAGTGTCTGGCATCCAGTGATCCGTATGTTCACAAGGCCCAAACAAACTGCAATTCCAAAAACCGCGCGAGCCGATACTGTGAGTGTTGTGTGTCGTGAACGTGATCGAGTGCGTAGTGAGAACGCGGACAGTGGTAGTGGTGACGCGCGTCATTAACGAGTGAGGAAGAGGGTAGACCGATACGGTTTGCCGAATAACAACTAGCTTGCAGAACTTTAGTACATCCGTGATCATGGTACTTGTAACAGTGCCGAAATATCGGATTCTCGAAAAAGATACTAAACATGGTAAATATCCCGTTTATAATTCTAATTTTAATGTAAATGACCATGTCAATCTAAAATCTCTTTTTAGGCTTTAACAGAAGTGCATGCGTCTGACCGACCAACATCGAGTGGATAGCCCTCGCCAGAACCACGTCTATTTATCAGCAGATATAGCTTACCCCCATATTTATTTTCTTTCTTCTTTTCTTTATTCCTAAACACTCAAAGCTTTTAGTACTTGTAACGAGTCCGTATAAGAATCTAACTTAAAAGATCTCGGAAAAAAATCTAATTGATAGTATCCGCAAGCGGTCGAGCCGGTAATGGAACTTAAAACGAAATCAATATACTTCATTAAACCAAGTGCCCCGCACTGACCGCTTTCTTTCGCAATACTTTTCAAAGCGGCTTTCTTTTCCGTCACTGTAAAGGTATTTTATTGCGAACTAGCAACCCGCCCTTGCCTCGTTTCGGTTAATGTGAGTATTTTAACTCATGTCATCGTAGGTCTATATCTATCGGGGATAATGTTCCTTTCACATTGTGAAAGAATTTTTCCAATTAATGCAGTGGTCCCGACGATTACCCCAAACATATAAACAGATTTACAAAATTCGACCTCTCTCTACCTATACTGATATTGTACTGCATCTGTGTACCCTGCTGCACATTATTAGATCTGTGGACCCATATGGTCCACAGATCTAATAATGTGCAGTAACATACCTGTGCATAACCAGTAACAATTATCTTTACTTTTAGTACAAGTTTCCGAAGTTCATGAGCGTCTTAGAAAATAATTAACACTTCCTTTAGGAATGAGGGGTGATCGTGAAGGAATTAGCATTTAGAATGATGGCCTTTTATTTGTTAGAATTCACTTACAGCTTCAGATGAATATAGTTAACTTGATGAGCTATAAATAAAGAAAACACGTTTAAAATTCTTCATTAGTAAAGCCTGCGAATTAGAAGCCTGAATATATGTATGAGGAATAAAATATAAATATTCTAGGACGTACCACATAACGCCATCTAGACCTAAATTAAGTAAAACTTGTATAATGACTTCTGGAATGCGAATAAACATATTCGGATATTTTTATAACACATACATATTATAAATACGGACAGCCACACAATATGCATATTACATGCAAATATTCATGCACACAAATATTTGAGTGGGAATCGAACCCGCGCCCCCTGAAGTAACAGTCGATTGGACTTTCGCCACAGTACAGAGGCCGTCGAATGCAGATACTAATAATATAAAAAAATATAAGATATTGTCTAGCGCTATTCTCTACTACACAGTGCTCGCACAGTGCAGCACTATTATTTAAACCTAAACTATGCATTGCTTGCCATATGGGTTCTACAATGCGGTGAAAAATGCCCTGGTGCAGATTTTTCTTTTGGGGTTGGAGGGTCAGAAGGCAGTCACTCTCGTAAAAGCCAACAAAACCAAATAATGGAAAAGAGGACTAAGAGCGGACTGCGGGTTCCAAATTGCAAAATTTGGATGTAACCAAGATTGTCTCAGATGAATAAGGACTTTTTTATACTGCCTTAAATGCCAGGTCAAGTTACTAGTTTGAACTAGAAATAAAATATGCAAATAGTTACGCATAAAATTATACACAGAATTCAGTCAGGAATTAATTAAATGTGTAGTATACGTAGTATATTAATTATTCTGTGAGACCGAGCGACATGTCAAGTGTCAGACCCCTATCGAACGAGAGGCAAGTTTGACGTTTTGATATTACACTATGTTAGCGATGAACAGGAGAGAAACTGCAATGCAATTTAGCAGAGGTAATATTCGTACGAGTATTATATTATGAGTCTGTAATTTTTATTATGAATAAATGCTTTCATTTTATTTAATGATATTGTCGGAAGCATTGAAATAAACCTATTTTAACAGATTCTATCGTGATTTTTTCAATGTTATCTATATAATGATGCTTTGGTGTTATGTATATCAAATAAATCGTGACAGAATCCGTTTGAATAGTTTTATTTCCGAAGAGAAACAGTTTTAGTTTCCCAAAACTTGCGAACATACATACATACACCACACCTTTCTCCCTCCGAAGTACGTGAAGATAACAGCCCGCCGTCAGATTTAGTTCTTAAGCACTTCACGAGCTTCCTCTACTGTTATTAAACGTTTTCTGCAAACCCACCGGCATCAAGTGCTTTAGCTTTTTATTCATTAATTTGTTCATCGCAAAATTATGCGAAGTATAATTAAAATTGAAATTTGATCAGAAATATACCACCCTCTTTCTTTACATCGTCGTATTTCATGCGCCTTATAATTAAATAATAGTAGTTTATGCAACTGTCATATAAGAAGGGGTATTAAAACACGAGAGTCTGTTTATCGCATGAGGCGAAGCCGAATGCGATAACAGGTTGACTCGAGTGTTTTAATACCCTTTTTTTTTTTTTTTTTATCGTGCGGAAATCCCTTCGGATACCGCGGGGGCGGTTATGTCGGGCTTGCACCGACTAAAACCGCACGCCGTCTCGGGTCTTCAGACGCCGGGGTGTAAGGTTACCCATAGAGCATATCCCTCGCACCCCGGCTGACCCTGGGCCATCTCACCACTAACAGCATCGCTCATCCTGTCTCCTCTGAAAGCAGAGGAGTACGGAGAGCGATGTGTTCCCGCCACGTTGGGTATTGGCCGACGATCAATGCCAACCCTATGAAGGGGTGAAGGGGAAGCCATTGACCGCCGCCCAGGGTGTACCGGCCGCTCCGATTCCGTTCCCCCCGGACTGCAGCGGGATCGGAATCGGAGCGACACTCGAGGAGGTTACCCAACACACACCCCAGTGTTTTAATACCTAAGTTATATGCAGTTTCATACACTACTTTATCTTCACTCATAGGAAAAATTGAAATTAAACAAAGTAGGTAGGTTACAAGGAAGTAATTTAGCGTGCGCCATTTTTTTCAAAGTTCGAACTGCGCATGCGCGCGCCTTTTTATTCATATTCAGCCTAAAACCTTAGACTAGTTTAATGAATAAAAAAAGATAGCGGTGCTATAATGACTTTTATGATACAGTTGGCGGTACTATAATAAGTTTTATTTTTAATTTTATGTATAGGCGTTTATAAAGTGCGTATGTATAGAATCGTCTTTGAATTTGTAATTCGAATTTTTCGATTTGAGTGTAGATAAAAATCTTTATTTGGAACATAAACAATAAATAAACAAAAGCAAAATTGGATCGATGACAGCTAAAAGTAGTACACTGTGGCACAGCCATCAACGCCACTCTCCTGATGGAAATGAGGAATGTTCCAGACTTACTAAATAAAATCAAATTAAACTAAAAATTAAAATACAAAAGCACAGTGATACAAAATTTGTTAAAATCGCTTGTAACTAACCTATAAAATAACTATAACTAAATTGCATGCAGGATGGTGTGTCTAGGTATGTATGTATAAGTATGTGGGTGAAGGGGTGTGGATGTGTGTGAGGGTGCATGTATGTGTATGTGTGTATGTTTGAGAGTGTGTGAGAGTTCGTGTGTGTATGTTTTTTAAATATCAAATTGATACAAGTTCTTCTGTTGCGTCATAAGAAAGAGTCTTTAGCCACCTGTCAAGTTTACATTTCAATTCACTTTTCGTCATAGGATAGATGTTCATAATTTTATTTAAGCTATTATATATTTTTGAGCTTATATGTTTGAAATGACGGCTTGCTATTACAGTTCTTCGGTATTTTATATCACATATTCGGTCTGAGCGACGTTTAGTGACATAAATATCGGAGCTGTATATTAAATTTGTTTGTTTTCGAAGGATAATCTGCGATATGAACAACTGTCTCACTGTTAGAACTTGGCACAAGGAATAAAGTGCCAATGTTGGGAATCGCCTCGGTTTTCTGGCGAGTACCTTTAGAACAGTACGTTGACCACGTTCGGCTCGTAGCATATCCGTTTTGTGGGCTCCTCCCCAGACCAATAAGCAATACCCCAACACTGACTGAGCAAGTACAAAGTAGACCATGTTTAAGCTGTTAAAGTCCAACACAGTTCTAAGTTTCTTAAATATGTATGTCAACTTTCTTAGACGTGCCACTGTAGCGTCAATTTGCTCTTTCCATTTTATGGGTTGGTCAACGAGTACACCTTACTTGATGATATGAGTACGCATTGTATGATGGTCTGACTTTCCACCCTGTTTGTACATTTTTTTATACCACTGTACAACACCTTTGGCCTTTAGACATGTACAACACCAGGGATGTCACACTCGCGTTGACGACTCTGTAAAAATCTTCTTGAAGAACCCCCATATTGTAGTCGCTCGGGAAAGAATAGATCTCTCCCTCTTCTTCTGTGAGTGCTACCTACAGTTCATCAGGCAGATATTGTAGGACTGAAAAATAATTGTAGGATAAATTACACAACGCCATCTAGACCCAAACTAAGCAGAGCTTGTCATATGGGTTCTAGAATGCGGATAAATATACTTAGATATTTTTTTTTGTAAATACATAGAAACACCCAGACCAATGCTAATATACATATTTGCAGGGAGCGGGAATCAAACCCGCGACCTGTGACTTAGCAGTCGAACGCATTACCGTCAGAGATCGTCATACATAAAAATGTACATTAAACAAGTTGAATTCCTGAGACGAGCTCAGCCGAATACAAGGGTTATTTTTTTTTTTTCTTTATCTTGCAATGGTTCACCCCAGCACGAATCTATTACCGGCAGCAGCTATAAACAGCAACTCGATAGCTCATCTCCTTCATACCAAAAACCGTGACAGAAAATTGGCAGCGACGACGTCCACGACAACTCGATAGCAATAGGGCTTTTCTAAAGAAAATCCCTAAAAAGTAACCCTTATTTTTCTACCTGACCAAGTTCCTTCCATTATCAAGTTAACCAATGTTTTTATTATATCACTAACACTGACCTTTGCATGTCTAAAAAGTTTGAAACCTCTTTTATCTAGTAAAATAAAACAAGTCAAGTTTAATGATTGAACTACTAGTACAGGAACCAGGTACAGTGAACGTCAAAAGTTATTTCGCACTAAAATATTAACAAACCTTTTTTGTTTGAATACATGCACCAATTAAATGATGTATAAGTAATTTTATAATCCCTCTAGGACCAAGTTAATTTATTTGATGTTTTGTTCATAATTTTTTGAAAAGTTTAAGAGCTAACGTGATCAAATTACAATTTCATAAACTACTTTTGTCATTGACTGTAAATGCAGTCGTGCTTATCTCTTAAGTTTACTGCTTTTCTACTTTATGGTCACCATTTATGGCGTAATACGGGTGTTTCACTGGGTTCGAATAATAACTCACGTCAGTGATTTTTATTACCTAATTACTATTACGTCGATTGCCTAAAGCGGAGATGCGAATGTTAAGGTGATTGTGTGATGTGACGAGAATGAACAGATTGAAGAATGAGTACATTAGAGGAACCAGTGAATTTAAAGTCCCCACTGTGAGGGTTGTATCGACGCATGGTTTGAGAAGAAAAGGGAGTCATGTTTTTAGAAAGGTTCAAAGCATGAATGTAGAGAGCCAAACTCTCCTGCAAGTCGGTACTCCTGTTGATTTACAGATGAGGCTCTGGTGTAGGCATTTCTGTCAGAGTTGGGTGTCAGACTGCAGTTGTTCCAGTAAAATTTAACCAAACCAAATAGAGAGTAAAATCATAGTGTCGTACATATCATAAAAAAGTAATATAAATGAAAAAGTAAAAATACTTAAGCAACCTTTAAATAACCTGACTTGTATCACAAATTCTTGCTTCTTGTCATATTTCATTAGCTTGATAATGTAAATTGTGACATCAATAATATGTTTTGATTGCGTTGACTAATAGTCGAAAAAAGTCTGTATAAAATCAGTTATTGACCTTAAATCCTTGAGCGTCCTAAGAGAACCTTTATTATTAATATATCTATGTAGTCATGTCAGTGAGTAACATCTGCAATCCAAATAGAAAAGTTATTCACAGAAAGTCTGTTACCTGCCACAGAAACTTGTCAAGTAAATTAATTGAAGCTTAATATCTGAACGTCTCAGCAGATATTGACTGAGGGCACCAGACGATAGTTCAACTAACTCATAATGCTCATAATACTAATATAATTATTACTAGCTGTTGCCAGCGACTCCGCCTACGTGGAATTCAGATTCCACTCCCGCAACCTATGGGGACATATTTCAGGAATAAAAATTATCCTATGTGTTATTCCAGACTATAATCTATCCTTGTGCCTAATAAATTTCAGCCAGATTCGTTCAGCCGTTTCAGTGAGATTGATTAACAAATATCCAAACATCTTCATATCTGTTATATTATATTACTAGAATTAACTGATGTTAAAAATGTGATCTGCGAAAGTTGCTACCGAAGACTAACGAAACGGATTCATGAGGCAAGTGTGAATAGGCAACCTGGCAAAAGACGACCTAGGCGTACATTTTTTTTTTTTTTTTTTATCGTGCGGAAATCCCTTCGGATACCCCCCGCCGGCCAGCGGGGTTATGTCGGGCTTGCACCGACTAAAACCGCACGCCGTCTCGGGTCTTCAGACGCCGGGGTGTAAGGTTACCCATAGAGCATATCCCTCGCACCCCGGCTGACCCTGGGCCATCTCACCACTAACAGCATCGCTCATCCTGTCTCCTCTGAAAGCAGAGGAGTACGGAGAGCGATGTGTTCCCGCCACGTTGGGTATTGGCCGACGATCAATGCCAACCCTATAAAGGGGTGAAGGGGAAGCCATTGACCGCCGCCCAGGGTGTACCGGCCGCTCCGATTCCGTTCCCCCCGGACTGCAGCGGGATCGGAATCGGAGCGACACTCGAGGAGGTTACCCAACACACACCCCATACCCAACACACACCCCGACCTTTTTTTTTCAATCAGATTGAGGACATTTTTAGGCAAGGCCGGGTCAAGACCTGCAACCGACTAGCACATATGAAAACAATTATGAAAGTAGAAGAAGCGAAAGATGTATCTCAGGATCGTAGCAAGTGTACCCATGAGGTCTCAGTCTACCTACCCAATGGGAATGAGGCGTCACTGTATGTACGTATGTTACACGAATGCCCTCGTGGATCAAGGCTGATAGAGTATGCCCGGCACTTTTATATTTAGAAAATCCTATAAGATTGTCTTAATTGTCAAATTAAGAGGCACACCATTTTGAAGACTTGTTGATTTAATTACTGGTTAAAGGTTATTAAATCTTACATTTGGAATATATATTAATATAATAATATTTATTTAATTAAGTCTCAGAATTATATTTACTGCTATTAATTATATTGCCCTTTGCGAATAAATTTAAATTAATTTATCATTCTCATCCGTATATTCATAAATATCGAATACACAAATTTAATGAAAGCTGAAGTTAATTGGTCTTATTATAGATATAAAGTGCGTCTCAATAAAATTTCTGTAAATATATTTTCTATATACATTGTAAAGTAAACTACGCCTGTCTGGCAATTTAATGTTAAATAATGAAAAAAATGAAGGATTTAAATCAGAGGACATTATACAGAGTATTTTGAGAGTGGGGTAAACAACTTAAAAAAACCGAATTGCAAGATTGTGTCCAAAACTTGCACTTTGGGGCCCGGGATGTACGCTTTTACTACTAAATGGATTGGTTTATCTGGCTTTTATGGGAGCGATTATGTCATCTGATCTCTCAAACCCGAGTGGAAAGTCTACACCAGAGTCTCATCCGTCAATTAGCAAGTGTACTTGGTTGCAGGAGAGCTGGGTCTGGCCCCGAAGGTCTTGGTTACACATACAACTAAGTTGTTGAATGAACCCCCAAATGGAGTTGAATATTGATACTCAACTTATCTTTATATCAATAGGGAATGAAGTCTCCGTTTTTCATTCTTTTAACATTTGAATGTGTACGTTTAAAATTGTCCAATGACGGTATCTAACATCATGTGTCTATATAATTATGTGAACTATTCAAGAAAGCTTACGCTTCTAAACCCTTTATCAGAAAATCAAAAATCAGAAATTCTGCAGTTCATATATTAAAGATTTCAGATAGATAACCCAAGACTGTTCACTGAAGTGTACTGAGTCGTAAGGTTATCTGACTCTTCAGCGTTAGTACTAGTTACAGTACCGAATAACGAATTGCTTGGTAGTCTACTGTATTATAAAACTCTGACAACATAAGAGTAGGTTTTACATCTAAAAATTTTCTCAACGTGTGTATATCACTGAACTCCTATACGTCTGATTCGTTTTAGACACAATTTTGTGTATGCTTAAGTTAGTCTTAGAAACTCCCAACTGCTGGAACCTAGACTAGCATTAAATGTTTAAGCGTTAAATTCTTAAAGTCTTGAAGACAAATATAAAATTCTACACGTTTGTGTTCATTCAGATACTCAATACTTTTTATCGGGTTAAAAGGGTAGATCTGTAACAGCGCTACCCGATACAACATGCTACATATGTAACAAAAGAATATTGAAAGCCATTGGACTGGATTGTAACTATGATAAGAACAAAGATTTTTGTAAAAGAAATCTTACTTAGGAATTGGGTCATAAAAATAGGATGTATTAAATGATAGAAAATGTTTTGTGCGGCGAAACGGTCTAGGTTAATTTATCAAAGGATTTAGGAAGAAATGCTAGGAGTTTTTAGGGTTCCGTTGCCAAATGGCAAAAAACGGAACCCTTATAGATTCGTCATGTCTGTCTGTCTGTCCGTCCGTATGTCACAGCCAATTTTTTCCTAAACTATAAAATCTATGCTGTTGAAACTTGGTAAGTAGATGTATTCTGTGAACCGCATTAAGATTTTCATACAAAAATAGAAAAAAAAAAATTTTGGGGGTCCCCATACTTAGAACTGAAACTCAAAAATTTTTTTTTCATCAAACCCATACATGTGTAGTATCTATGGATAGGTATTCAAAAATGATATTGAGGTTTCTAATATCATTTTTTTCTAAACTGAATAGTTTGCGCGAGAGACACTTCCAAAGTGGTAAAATATGGGTCCCCCTGTAACTCATGTAAACTTCCAACGATAATTGGTTTGAACGAGATCTAGTGAATAGTTTTTTTTAATACGTCATAAATCGTAAACTGCGATTTACCTTTCATTCATAAACATAAACATAACATAAACTCACGCCTATATCCCCGAAGGGGTAGGCAGAGGTGCTAGCACCCACATTTCGCCAGTTTATGTTTAGGTCCCAATGTAATAGGTGGCGAGCCTATTGCCATTAACCGGGCACTTATAAACCTGCGATAAATACACACATAACTTCGAAAAACATCGAAAAGTCATTGGTGTGTGCCATGGTAAAACCTGGGATCGAACCCGAGACCTCGTCTCAGCAGTCCTTTCATTCAATCAACTCAAATATAAAAATATAAAAAAAACCATTATTATGTTACTTGCTGCTACGGAACCCTTAATGGGCGAGTCCGACTCGCACTTGGCCGCTTTTATTTTCATTTACGATTGAAATAATATATTATCTATACTAATATTATAAAGATAGAGGCCGATTTGTTTGTTTGTATTTGAGTTTGTTTGTAAAATAAAAAAGAAATCGTTTACCATTTGAACGGTACATTATCCCCGAAGGACATAGCCTGTATATATAAAAAAAACTCATATAAACCGAAGTGAAGCGAGGGCGTGTTGCCAGTGTTATATAAAAAGCTTTGATTTTATCCCAAACAATTTATGCATCTCACTGTTATACAATCGGTAAATAAAATGTCTTCTTTTATAGAGAATAATTGAAGCGTCACAATTATAGGTATTTTTCCAAATGTATAACATATTGAGTAGCCCAGTCGTTTTATTTTTTTTACAGGATAGTAATACTTATACAATTGGCCTAATATTTCATTAGAACATCTTGCACTATAGAGGTTTCTATTCAAAATCGGAATAGAATTTTTAAAACGAAACATTTTTTGCCGAAAGAATATTTTGCAGCAATTATTCTTTCAAGGCCTAAAATAAGGTACTGGCAGAAAATGCATTGAAACCTTGAATATATGTTAGGGTTTGTATACTTTTACAATTATATATATTTTAAGAACGGTGAGGGTAGATTTGAAACGATGCAGTTGGTTAACTCACCTTCACACTACTACTGCTACCAATAATGTTATGCCATATATGAAATATAATATATATTTTTAATATGAATAATAAAATGTACCTGTTTGATTTAGGCACCAGTTTCCCACAGTATATATTATGTTATTTTAAATGTTAAAAATCTTTATATTTCTGAATAATTGTTGTAATTGTATTTAATGCTTTGTTAAAAAGGCAAAATAAATATAGATTTCAGTATGAGTTTTGTATGTAAAGAGGTAGTTGAGCCTTCTCCGACACCTGAGTCATTCCGCGCCCCGCAGGCTCCTCCGCCTCCTTCTAGAGCATTAAGGAGGTAGCGGCAGCCCACGCACTCGTGCTCCGCACCATCGCTGTGAGCAAGACGCCGAGCGAGAGGACTCCCATTCCGAGGGCTGCCACGAGGAGGGCCCGCCTTGGCGCCTCTCACGCCGGGCACTCCGTCAGCGTATGAAACCCTGAGTCTTCACTTACGTCACAGTGATAGAGCTTCTTAGAGCCTAAAATGAAAATTGATGACATTTTCGAAGCATTTTCTAATACACTGTTTTCATCACGTCAAATGGTTTTCTACTCGAGCATACAAATACCACATTCAATTAATTTATTCACCGGGTATCTACTAGTAATTGCGTAAGAAGTGAGTATTTAGTATAGCTAATATATAAGATAACAAATCAAATAGGAGAGCGTTGTGTGTTCGAGTGTACTCGGTTAGAAGATTATCTGAAGTCGCTCGGACAAGTCTGTAATCAAAGGTAACCGAAGTGATATGATTTGTGTTAATCTTGAGAATATAGCATTGCCTTGATGTTGTGAATCCTACTTCCATTTAATATATAATATACTTTTTATTACATAAAAGTTTGGATGTTTGGAATTCAATCACGCTCCAACAATGGTTGATTGGATCTGGCTAAAATTTAGAACAGGGATAGGTAATGGCCTGGAATAACACATAGGCTATGCCGGGGTGTAAGGTTACCCATAGGGCATATCCCTCGCACCCCAACTGATCCAGAGCGTACCTATTGGCTAGGCGTTTAAAATAAGGTAGCTACAATGCCTACCCGGCATCGCGTTAAATCCATCTATTAATACGTAATGCTTGTTTCCGTTCTGTTATATCACTCCAACAAAGAAATTATTTTTCCGTTCGGTTGGATTAATCGAATTAACAGTTCAACAAAACGGAGAATGTCCTCTTCTCCGTTTTGTTGAACTACTACTAGACCACACTATTGTATTATGTCAACATCGTGTAAGTGCAAGCAAAGTTGATAATGTTTTATTCTAATCGGGTAAACGTTACGGCAGCACATAAAATACGAACAGACAAAAATTGATTTTTATATATAAAATAGTACTGTAAATAAAAGCATCGACAAAGTGATCGAAAATTAATATTTATAAACGTCAAATGCCAAACTTGGCAAAAACTCGCTGTATCTACTAAATTGAAACAATATTTGATTTTAAAATATACGAAACTGGTAATCCAATATTGTTCTCTTTGCATCTGTTGTTTCTATTTGACAAACAACATCGGAAAATTTAATTTGTACTTCAATGAGTTCGCAAAGCAATAAATATTTTATTTTATTCGAAACAGTCAAACAACATGATATGTGATTTTACTTTATTCGTTCGTATCTTTCTAATTTTATAGAAACCAGTAAGTTGAATGCTCTATCGCCGCGCAACTCAGGTTTTTTTTTATACGAGCCAAGTAATTACTTGCTTTTATCAATTACTTGCTGAAAAAACCGCGGTAGCCTAGTGGTATGGGCAATGGACTGCTGAGACGAGGTCTCAGGTTCAGTCCCAGGTTTTACCATGGCACACACCAATGACTTTTCGATGCTTTTCGAAGTTATGTGTGTATTTATCGCAGGTTTATAAGTGCCCGGTTAATGGCAATAGGCTCGCCACTTATTACATTGGGACCTAAACATAAACTGGCGAAATGTGGGTGCTAGCACCTCTGCCTACCCCTTCGGGGATATAGGCGTGGGTTTATGTTATGTTATGTTTGATTGAATCTTTGAAACAAAATCTGCCCTTCAGCATATTCAACAAAAAATCGTATCTCTCGTAAGAAGCGTATATTTTATTTAAAACTGTCATATAGGTACCTATCATCATTTATCTGCTACCGTTAAATACTAAAATAAAGTAATTAAAAATAAATGTTCAACGAATCCATCCATCATAAAACTAGGTCTGCAAGGCGAATCGCTGCTTGCAATGTTGAGCTGAGTGAGACATCGTGATTTGACTGCTATTGCGGAATCAGATTTTGAAAATTTTGAACAGTGATCATTCCTCCGTGGCAAGTCCGATTTTGAAAATTCTTTTTGAAAGTCACAACTCTGGACATGCTTTCTGAGCGTGTAAAGTTTGGTCACAGTGTCTCGAGCGGTTATTATGTAATTCCATCTGGAATTTTTTTAACGGTGATGATTCCTCTGTGGTAGCATTAATTTTTTCAAAATATATCCATAAACCTTCTTCTGATTGACCTCTTTAATCATGCCAAAGTTGGTTATGATTGGATTAGTAGTTTAGGAGGAGACCTGTGACAAAGAAAATCCTGAAGTCTGGTATGAGGAGCTTTCGCTCGACTTCGTCTCACTCAGCTCAACCATAGAAGCCACTTAACACAGCGAGGTATACGGTTAATGTAAAGTCGGTAAAGGCGTTTGAAGCATTATAGTTTGAATTGTAAATTTGACAGAACCATAAGCCTCAGCTGTTACACGAACACGATTTTACTGAAATTCCTTTTTGTAAACCGAATTTTCTTTGAGGATTTTTAATTATTATTTATATAGTCACGCCTGTTTGACCTTGAAATTGTAAACAGAGGCGTATTACACACATTTTTGGTTCTGACCAAGACCTCAACCTTAGTAGTAATCTGTGAGAGTATGTCGACAGTAGTCTCCATACTACAGTCGACATACTATCACAGATTACGAATCACATAACACAAAACAGTAACGTGATTGGTTATAATTTTCGATCAGAGAACAAGACTGCAAGTAGATATAAGTTAGTGGCAAATAGCAACATTTTCTTTGTATTGTAGCAGTCAAGCTTTTAATAGCTGTGGAGTATTTCTCTTTATTTTATACTAGCAACCGCCCTCCCTTTGCTTCTGTTAATGGTTTTTTTTTAACTCAAGCGATCGTAATTTACACGTAATATATAGCCTACTAGCTGTTACCCGCGGCTTCCCCCGTGTGGAATTCTGATCCTGTTCCCGCTACCCATGAAGACCGATTCCAGGGATAAAAAGTAACCTTTGTGTTATTCCAGACTATAATCTATCCCTGTATCAAATTTCAGCGTGCGAGCTAGCAATCCATTCAGCCGGTAGAGTGTGATTGAGTAAGAAACATCCAAACATTTAATCATCTTCACAAACTTTCACATTTATAATATTAGTAGGAAGGATGTTCACCAGGGATAGTGTACCTTTTTTTTTTTTTTTTCGTGCGGAAATCCCCTCGGATACCCCCCCGCCGGCCAGCGGGGCCGGTATTGTTGGCTTGAACCGACTAAAACCGCACGCCGTCTCGGGTCTGCAGACGCCGGGGTGTAAGGTTGCCCATATAGCATATCCCTCGCACCCCGACTGACCCTGGGCCATCTCCGGTTTCGAGATGGCCCCCTCGGGTTTGGGAACCACCGTGTCCCCGTCTTGCCCCGGTTTGGGGGAGGGGCGCTAGTCGCCCCACCATCCCGGCCTGCTTCTGCTGGGGTGACAGGCGGCCTCACCTGCCACCCCCAGGCCTGCGCTCATGGAGGACGGAGGTCGTTAAGCGACCTCCGGCGCCTGAGTCGCCTGCGACGCGAGGCGAGCATGTTGCGGGCTCGGCGGGCCGGGAGGGTTCTGAACCTCTCCCGGGCGCGCTCCGCCATCTCCTTCGCGAGCATCACATGCTCGCAGAAGGAGGTGGCGGCGGCCCACGCGCTTGCGCTCCGCACCATTGCCGCAAACATGCTGCCGAGCGAGAGGACTCCCACCCCGAAGGCTGCCACGAGGTCACGCCTCGGCACCTCCCACGCCGGGCAGTCCGCCAGCGTGTAGGGATAGTGTACCTTTCAAATGGTAAAATATTTTTCTAATAAGTGCAGTGGTTCCAAAGATTACCCCAGACATATAAACGAACTCACGAAATTCGGCCTCTCTCTTTATAATCTTTATTATATATATATTTCTTGTGTGCGTGTGTATGTCACTGAACTCCTCCTAGACGGCTGGACCGATTTTGATGATTTTTTTTGTGTGAGTTCAAGGGGTTTCGAGGATGGTTTAGATTCACAATTTGGTCCACAAAAAATTAGGGTTCCGCGCAAAAGAACTAAAACCATAAAAATCGAAATCCACGCGGATGAAGTCGTGGGCACAGCTAGTATTAATATAGATTCCTTGGATAGGACTGAGAGAAGAGACTTCTCAATAAAAATATACCTATATCAATTTATTATCTGCAAAAATATGTACTGCTCTTTTCTTCGTGTACAATACCTTATACGAACTAAGAGTGTATATATAATATTATATACCCAAGTCGAGGTCCAGACAAGCGACTTCACGTTCAATTATTCAACTTCTACTTCTACCGGTTTACAACCTTGTTTCTCTTTTATTTGAAATATAAATATAGCAGGACTAGTCGTGAAGAGCTCACCGCATCTGGAATATTCTATAGAGCCGACTTATGTAACGAGTTCCACGTGAATTACGCTTGCGATGACGGCCGTAACTTTTTGAAATAACAGAAAGCTTGAAGAGTAGGTGCTTGTATTTCATGACACAATTTGCTGTATGTGGTTTAGACATACATTGTTGGTAAATGTTTTCTTCAACAGGAAAGTTTTTACTCTCCTGCAACATACATAAGTAATTCACAACATTTATCACGGAAGAATATTAAAACTTCTTATTCTAGATCAGTTATTTACATGGGACTATCCATATCAGACTGTCCTTTAGCCGGGGAGTATAGAAATCAAAAATAATTATATAAAAATAAGCAAAACTACATATTTATTCCCAATAAAATGATATATAGGTACGTATTAACACCCCTACCCTTTCCGGATCGGTAACTTGAAAGTCGGGGTGCGAGGAAAATGCCTTATGGGCACCTTACACCCCGGCGTCTGAAGACCCGTGACGGCGTGTGGTTATAAAAATAAAATAAAAGGAAATACTTATGTAAGACGTGATTGCTATGAAAAATATATAAAGATATTTTTAGCCTAAACTGGCTGGCAATATGGATACTTAAATTATAATTATGAAAGAGTGAGGTGTATATTAAGTGACATTTGAGTGATAAGTGTAATGATGGAACTATGAGTTGTCAAAAGATTTACGTACATTAGCTAGCCTATAAATTAATATAAAATATGTTGCATATACATCGTCGACGCATTCCTATATTATTCAATCGATTGTAATGAAACTCTGATATTTTTTTATGTACTTGGAAGCTTTATATTAAAATGAGTCGATTAATAATACTACATTTTTCAGAGGACAAGTTTATTATGTTATGGAAGGTTTTAGAGTTAACGTGACCGGTAACTTGAAATGTGTCAAGCTACATCTTAGGACGACTGACTATACACAGTATACTTGGGAAAATTCCTAATAGGTACCTTTTTATTTTTTTATCTTTTTTCGTCGGGAAATCTTTTCGGATACCCCCCCGCCGGCCAGCGGTTGCGGTTATGTCGGGCTTGAACCGACTAAAACCGCACGTCGTCTCGGGTCTTCAGACGCCGGGGTGTAAGGTTACCCATAGAGCATATCCCTCGCACCCCGACTGACCCTGGGCCATCTCCGGTTTCGAGATGGCCCCCTTGGGTTTGGAAACCATGGTGTCCCCGTCTTGCCCCGGTTTGGGGCCGTCTCGGCCTGCTTCTGCTGGGGTGACAGGTGGCCTCACCTGCCACCCCCAGGCCTGCGCTCATGGAGGACGGAGGTCGTTAAGCGACCTCCGGCGCCTGAGTCGCCTGCGACACGCGGCGAGCATGTTTCGGGGTCGGCGGGCCGGGAGAGTTCTGAACCTCTCCCAGTGCGCTCCGCCATCTCCTTCGCGAGCATTATACGCTCGCAGAAGGAGGTGGCGGCGGCCCACGAGCTCGCGCTCCGCACCATTGCCGCAATCATGCTGCCGAGCGAGAGGACTCCCACCCCGATGGCTGCCACGAGGTCACGCCTCGGCGCCTCCCACGCCGGGCAGTCCTCGCGTCGCAGTGATGACACTCAGTCGTTGGCTCCTTCCTGATCCGATGCAGGTGGTCCCCGAAGCACCCCTTCCCGGAGATCACCTGCGTCAGTCGGTACGAGAGGCTTCCGTGTCGCCTCTCTAGCCAATCCTCCATGATGGGCCTTACCGCTGTTATTGCGGCGTGCCCTTCCTAATAGGCACCTACATAATGTTTGGTGTGAAATTATTAAGTTTAAACGACTGAATATTAATAGTAGCGGAATATATTACATACACACGTCACGTCCGCGCATCTCTTATTAATTCAGAACAAGTATTTGCCTCTTACCCATACTTGAATTAACTTTGTGTTTTGCGAGTGCCATTTGCTCTTAAGTATAAAAACTTTTAATGACACAAAATATAATGAAATTTAAAAATGCTTCAAGTTTCAATCTTTAGTATTCTCTAAGACTTTTATTTTAGAAATATAGCTAAACTTTTAAGGAGAGGCTAGACGTAATAAATATTTACATCGATATTTACCAACAATATGAAATGGCTTTATTTTTAGAATGCAATATTGGCAGTTTAGAAGAGGTTATACATTTTAATGTGTGCTGTTAGCACATAAATTGCAATGGAGACTGCGATTAGACTGGAAGGGGCGATGCACTTTACAAAACTAGGATAAACATGCAAAGTTCAATATACTCGAGCTTGTATATCTCTGAAGAGTATAGGTAGAGATTCCACTCATATTTTTCTGTGTTACTCGGTCTCACGTGATGAACAGGCCCACGCCGTCAATCGTGTATTTTTTTCAAGGACTGTATGTTAGGCGTCTTGTAACATGCCCATGGGAAGAGATGGGGTGGCTTTTGTATTATTGAGGAGATAGAAAAATGGGTGAAGAGGCCCATAAAAACAACGCACTAGTCGACAAAATTTTCATCAGTGTTTTATCGGATCCTTTCGATGAGTGTGCGCTGAAATTGCGTAATTATTAATTACCATCATATACGGTGAGACAGGCGACACGCCACTATTACATGGTGGATATTCCGCAAATAGGCACGAACCGTTTCGATAATATGCCGTCGTGCTGCTAAGGAATGGGACTTTCTTGTCTGCATCTATGTTGTCGGATAATTATAACCTGGCAATCTTCAAATCACGAATATAATTATCACTTACACGCATATCATCATCATTGCCGTTTGTTGGTGGTTGAACTCCTCCGTAACCACTCGCGCGATCTTGACCAAGTTTACCACGGTGATAGTGTGGACACTGAGGAGTCTTTTGAAGCGTGATGGTTCATGTCCGATGTACCATAGAGGAATAATCACCGAAAAACAGTTTTACTAGCGCGCGGCCTAAGCTAAGCGCGCGACCGTAGTAAGTTGTCTTATTTTTAAGTAAGAGTCCTGCTCGCTCAGCTCAATTTATTTCAGTCGCACTGAATTCCTAGTAATTTTATACACATCATCACGCATGTATATAAATATATACCCGAAGGGTAATAGCAGACATGACTCAGACGATACATACTATGATAGTAATAGGGTTTTTTTTTCTAAAATGTTTACTGTCGACTGACCTTAGTTATCAAAAGCTTTACTGAAAGAAAACCTTCCGTAGATACTCGTTGCTTCAATTTTGTATTAGAGGACAGCAAAGTATTTTATTAAAATTGTCTATAGAAGCCTCTATAGACAATTTTAATGTTATTTTCACGATATTTCTGTAAACTGAGCTAAAATTAATATATAGGTAGGTACTTTTTATAACGTAATGATAAACGGAAGTTTTTAGAATAGAAGTTCGAAAAAAGGGTAATAAAAGATTTACAAAAATTCAGTTTTTTCGTCATTACGTCATTAGCTCAGCGTAAAGCCTCAGTTGAACCCGAGACCTTTACTTTGGAGGCCGGGGTTCGCTTTGCGGCTATCACTCTTCCACTTCGCATAGCCTTGGGCATGCCTGTAAGACTATTCACACGCATGTCATCCGTTACGATATCAAGCCACCACTTCTTGAGTCTTCTCCTCCTATCCGCCTCCTACCCGCCTCCTCCGCCCGGAGAAGATGACAGGCCAGACAGGGTTTTTTTAGACGCTAATAATAATATGAAATAGATTCTAAGCTCAATCCATTTAAAATCTTTATTATTCTAATGTGCTGTATAAAACAACACGTCTTACCATGACGTTAAATGAGATAAATCACTAAAACTTGGACTTTTATCGTTGATACACGTCAACTACGAAATGTTTCATGGGTTTAATACTTTGATCAGGTAAGTACCTACCTACTTATTATTTTATCAAGCTCCACAATGTTTGTACGTAAATAATATTTTATGTGGTAGGTACTAACTACAGACTAAGTACGTAACCAATGTAATCACTGTGACAACCCAGAATACGAGGCTTAGGCGCCGGAGGTCGCTTAACGACCTCCGTTCTCCATGAGCGCAGGCCTGGAGGTGGCAGGTGAGGCCGCCTGTCACCTTAGCAGAAGCAGGCCGGGACGGTGGGGCGACTAGCGCCTCTCCCCCAAACCGGGTCAAGACGGGGACACCGTCGTTCCCAAACCAGAAGGGGGCCTTAAGTACGTAACAAATGTTAGCACTGGGACAACCCAGAATACGAGGCATTATGCTATTATTAAAAATAAAATTATAACCCAATGCTATAAAAATATTAAGCTACCGAATACGAAAAATACTTTGTGCTCTATACTCGTATGAGTCTATCATTTTCCATCTGATATAGATAACACGGAAGATAAGAAGATAAGAAGGAACGTATGAGAACAATTGGGAAAAATCAAAATGATTGACTATTGATCGTTAGCTTTATTTTGTACGTATAGTTATTTACCTAATACAGCTCATTAATTAAAGCCAAGGTAGCTTATCATTTACTGGTAAGTAGGCATTGTATAGATTATTGAGCAAAAACTGATGCATGAATAACAAGAAGAGTGTGGCAATCTAACGTTTGAGCTGTCTACAATAAGATGGGCGATCGTAAAAAAGTTATGTCTCTCTGTATCGGTAGTACGTAAAAAGTTGACCTATCTGTCATGAACGCCAGAGAGATTTGATAGGAGTTTGAATAAATGTTAAGGCATATCGATATACCTTCAGATGCAGGGAACATCAGGTTCACCATGACGTTTTATAAAACAGTTCAGTTTCGGAGCAATCCAATACAAGTTCCTAAACGGTCTAAAGGAAAAGAGATAGCGCTACATAGGGTGGATAGCTCCATCCCGCTTCCTGTGGTCCACGACAGTGCTCCGCCAAAACAAAATGGCTATAAGCAAGTCGTAGTAGGCCATTAAATGACTGTAGCTCCTTGAGGAATCTAGTATTGATGTTCATCTATCTAGAACAGAGAAAATTAACCAGGATATAAATATACTCATACCGTTTTATTTCTGAGGTGGGTAAAGAAAACATTCATCCATTATATTATATCTTTCAATTATACCTAGATATACAACTCCGCCAATTTTAGGTGCTTACCAAAGCTAATTAGCTATTAATAAAATAACTACGCATAAGAAAAAAGAGTAATGAAAAGTATATCAACATTTACCTACTGTGAATAACAAAAGGTAATTAAGGTCATCCATCAATTTGATTGTCAGTTTATCTCCAGTCATTACTGGCCGTGTTTGCGGTAACAATGGGACACAAAAGGCTTAAGACATCAATCAATTGCTACATAAAATATGTCAGATATTAAATAGGTATGATCGTTTGGCAAAAGAATCTGGGAACCTTCCAGACCTAAGCCTTGCTTATGTAGTAGACTATCTGTTTCATCCAGATCTGTTCTGTGGTTTTTGAGTGAAGATATCTATTTACCCATTGATCCAATCAAACTTTCACAATTTCTTATAAACCTACTGTTGCCCGCGGTACAGCGCGCGTAAAATACTGATCCTATTTCTGTGACCATTACAGGCACTATTATTACAGGCATTTATTTCCGGGGTTAATAGTATCATATGTGCAATTGCAGATTCTAACTTATCTGTGACAAACTTCCAGATCAGTTTAGCCGTTCTGGCGTGATTGAGTAACAAACACCCATCCATTCACCCATACAAACTTCCGAATTTATAATAGTAGTAAATTGTCCTTCGTCATGGAAACCCCTTATCATCAGGTGACCCATATTATTTTATGCTACACTAGTAATCTGCTTTATAAATCAACTCTTACAATTTTTGTAGTTTAATAAAGTTCCATTATTAGAGCATAATATCAATGCTGTAACAAAACCAATAAATCGTGCGACGGCTGGCGACCATCATTACCCTGCCGATTCTCGTTAATAACAGTAATTTGTCTCTCTTAACCCACAGCTGTTGACACGATGGCACGCGGTAACTCTATATTGATACATGTGACGTAAAAATGCACGTATATTTTGTTATCATTATAATTAGTAATGTTAGTAACAGCTTTATGCACAGATTTTCTGTGTAGATCTATGGTATTGTACATACGTCCCAACAGTCACGTTTTCCATTTATCCATCTTCTGCTTCTTCTATTTTCATAATTGTTTTCATAAATATCCCTCCCCCCCCCATTCACCCTTGCACCATAAACCTGTTTCGTAAATCTTCTTTCGTCTTCATCAGGACGTCATTAAATAAAAGTCAATATAAAAAAGTTATTCATTTTGCCACCAGGTGGCGTTAATCGAAGTCCACACAAATCACAATTTAGTCGCTTGCAAATGAATAGGTGATCAACTTCTACTAGGCAATCTGATATCTCAGAATATTTATTAGCTCTACTAAACTCTACTCTGTTAAATGTGCAATAAATTTCAAGATCAAAATTGTTGAATCAAAAATATTTACGAGCTACATTTGTTTTCAATAAATCTGTGTCGCACCGTTTAGTCTCTTCCTCCAACAAACTTACAGATTATAACTCGGTATATTTAGTATTTTTATTTAGGTGTAGTATACTTATAGTTATTAGTTTGGGGCCCCAACAAGACCTCGGGGCACAAGACAACCACATCTGCTAGCTAAGCGCAGGCTGTGTTGGCGGGTGGCGGGTTGGCTCCCATAAAAGCTAAAAGAAACCAAAATCTAGTGTATCTCCGTCTGAAGTCGGTTAAAAAAATCTATCTGGTAATCTAATCTGGGCAACCACTACCTTTTATAAGTTGGTTTAGTATACTTAAACTTTCCCCAAAATGTAACAAATGCTTTCCTGAAAACCGCAGCAAAATCGGTTCAACCAAATTCGTGATACCTTTTTTTTTTTTTTTTTTTTTTTTATCGTGCGGAAATCCCTTCGGATACCCCCCCCGCCGGCCAGCGGGGGCGGTTATGTCGGGCTTGCACCGACTAAAACCGCACGCCGTCTCGGGTCTTCAGACGCCGGGGTGTAAGGTTACCCATAGAGCATATCCCTCGCACCCCGGCTGACCCTGGGCCATCTCACCACTAACAGCATCGCTCATCCTGTCTCCTCTGAAAGCAGAGGAGTTCGGAGAGCGATGTGTTCCCGCCACGTTGGGTATTGGCCGACGATCAATGCCAACCCTATGAAGGGGTGAAGGGGAAGCCATTGACCGCCGCCCAGGGTGTACCGGCCGCTCCGATTCCGTTCCCCCCGGACTGCAGCGGGATCGGAATCGGAGCGACACTCGAGGAGGTTACCCAACACACACCCCAAATTCGTGATACCTAATCACGGACAATCAAACCTCCTTTTATTAAGTCGGCCAAGTATACTAAAACCTTCTGGAATGTAACAAATACTTTTCTCAAAACCGCATTAAAATAGGTTGTACCAAATGCGAGGAAATCGCGGACAAACATAAAGGTCAAACAGTGTATCTCCTTTTGAAATCGATTAAAAAAACCTTGGATTTCTTCAGAAAGAAAGACCGTAAAAAATAACTACAAAACTTTTACAAAGATTTAACTCGGAAAAATTTAACATCCAGGACGGGACTTGAACCGCAACCAGTCCCTTACAGGGGGATTACTCTGACCAACTGACCTGGACACGTCCTAGATATTCGAAATTCTCCGATTCACTTTTTCCGAGTTAAATGTATAGGAAAAGTTAGCATACTAATTGCTTAAAAATTTCATAAAAACGACAAAACTTGTACGTCATAAATACCCCTGTAACAGCCAATCTGAAATCAAAACAGCGTAACAACGAAATTTTATGAAATGAAATGGAACTCTTTCGAGCATTGACTTCGGCTAAGTTTTCAGTGACGTGTATTACCTTTGTAGCTTTTTAAAACAAGAAGCACATACAGAAATAAATTATTCAAAAGATCTGAGCTTTGAACTCTAATGTGTGTCTGCTACTTTATTAAGTTTAATATTTAAAATAAATCATGCATATCGTTTTATAGTTCATACTGAAAACAGAATATATTACGTGCTCGGGGTTTGTAACAAACAATTATTCTTCACTTATTGATTAGGTTTCGTTCTATTTTACTGATTATGTACTATATTTTAATGTAATAGGTAAACAGAATCCCAATTATCCGTGCCTTTTGATCCGTTATCACTATCCGTCCGACTGTCATTTATTTCTTTATTACGAGTATCCTACTTATATAAAGCGAAAAGTTTGTGAGGATGTATGGATATTTGTTACTCTTTCACGCGAAAACGACTGAACGGATTTGGCTATAGTTTGGTACAGGTATAGATTATCCCTGGGATAACTTCCCATGAGAAGCGGGAACGGGAACAGAATTCCACGCAGGCGAAACCCCGGGCACAAGCTAATATTACATTTATTGAAAAAATTACAGGTCAGAGGCATTCGACAGTTTCGAGTGCAAAAATATGAAATATTTAAATCACAGTAGAGGAGGCTCGTGAAGTGTGAATAGACAGAAGCAAATTGGCCGGTTTTTATCTTTGTCTTGCCTGGGGAGAGAAAAGCGTGAGTTTATGTGTGGGTATATTATGTGCGATCGAATGCCAAACTTTATTCTCATATTTTCTTACAAAAATAAGTACATAATACAATTCCATTAAGATTAAATTAATCAGATTAAAATATCGCTAAGGACAAGGTTACAAACAACTACTCTATAAGCAAAGTGCCTTAAATAGACGTTATTTCATAAATTGCTCATCTTGGAGTTAAATATAAATTTTCTGTTGAGATAAACTATATTCATCACATACAGTGGAAAGATTTTACTGCTATCATAAAATACACTAGGAATTCAGTGCAGAGTGCGACTGAAATAAATTGAGCTGAGCGAGCAGGACTCTTACTTGAAAAATAAGGCATAGCTAAGGCCGCGCGCACGTGTAACTGTTTTTCGATGATTATTCCTCAATGGTACATTGTATTTGAACAGTTAACCCTCTAAACACTCAGCGGTGTCTACACTATCACTATTGCGAATTTGGTCAAGAGCGGTATTGTGGTTCTGGAGGAATACAGTCTCGACCAAACGGCTTAGCCACGTACAAAAACTTAATACTTACTTAATATTATTAAGAGAGACGCCGCATTCTGTGAGTTTGTTTATATGTTTGGGGAATCTTCGGAACCACTGCACCTAATGAAAAAATTCTTTCAAACCAATGGATATAATTATGCTATTTATTATGTACAAATTACGGTGAATTCAGTGAAACAAAACTCATATAAACCGAAGCAGAGCGAGAGCGGGTTACTAATTGTTATTATTTGGTTAAGTTCATGATTTGTAAACAAATTAAAAGTGAAAAAATGATTTATGTATTGAGTATTTATAATCTTCGAATAAAATAAGCAACAGTGTTTGATCTGTATTAAGCTGTTTTCAGAACAAAAGAAAAGTGACTGCTTTACTCATAAAGGTTGCGCTGATCGTATATTCCCTTTCTCATATATAATAATACAGAGAAAAAAGATTAGCTCATTAAATATCTAACAATCAAAAAGTAAGATATATCGATGACCAACGAGACGAACTGGAAATAAGAAATAAAATACGATTCAGTAACTTCAATCCGCAACTCATCTCATTTAAATGTAATAACTAAACGTAATAGTTCAAATTAGAACCATTCATATTTAAGTACTAAACTATTAAAATTCTACGATTTTCTACATTTCGACGAAAAAGTACTTTTTACTGAACTATCCATACCCCGCGGCTTCGCCCGTGACATACTTTGATCCCTGTGGCACTTATGTAATTTATTAGTTTTACAATAATGGAAATTTGCCCGATTTGTTGACAAATATGATTACTGCTCGGCTCCCCTGGATAGTATCCAACACAAAAATATTTTTTCAATTCGAACCAGCAGTTAAACTCTTCAGCTTTCAGCTTTATTGTGCGTTGTATTTGACTGTGCATAATTCTTCTATATACTATATACAAAAAATTTAAAATTAGCGTTATGTCTGTAAATTGGAGACATTTAAAAAAAACTTGGGCTAAATGAACTGTAACGTTGTGGATTCTTTACAAATCAAATTAAAATTATATCCATAAATTAATCGATATTTTAGTATGTTTCTATAACTTATTACTAATTATCTATCGTTGTGCAAGCGAAATTGGACAACACTAGCCCAGTTATCAACTGACGGCTCTTAAATCGTTCCTTTCCTTGGCAACCTTCGCTGAGGAAGGTCACTTTGACCCCGTGGCCAACTGCTGTCGGCTCCGGGTAAGTTTTCAGATCAACATTTCCTACTTCTTTCTACAGGTGAAGACTTTCCAGCGGTGCAGCTTATTGCCTGCTAACATGCATGGCTTAATATATTTTGTTTTATAGTGCCACGAGGCCGATGACCCCTACGGTCAGAGGTCGCGGCACCAGCTTGTGCTGCCTATTTATATTCTTTTTATTATAGCTTCTAGCTACGCTGCATTGCCGCTGGGAGATTCTCTTGACCTGCTATTTTAGCGGGTCACTTGGACGTAATTACCTAGTGACAAAGTGACCTGCACTTTTTCTATTTCCAGGGTCTTCGCACCATAATGGCGGTAGCGAGGCACACCAGCGGAGACCCTGGCACGCCGGCAACATCTAGCCCCGTGTCTACTAGCTAAGTGCATACTACCATCTTTGCACAACGGACCGAACAACGCCACGGCAGAATATTTATTACGAATCCATTCCCTGAGGTTCATTTAGTCCAATACCTAATATAAATTTATGTAACGTTTTCTTACACCGATTATAATCTCCTAATATATTGTAATCGACTTTTTATTTATCTCTGCTCGTCCTAGCCGGTAGTTAGTATCTAATACATTAATTATTTTATTAAATCTTACAGTGCATAAGTCACTATAAATTTCTGCAACTTCTTTAAAAAACCCCCATAAAACATTCACCGTTACAGAACGATTTTTAATACAAAAAATATTTTTTTGGAGCTCTAGTCTGTTTGTACGCGATGGATGCAAAAAATACTAAAATGATTTTGATACGGTTTTTTTCTATTAGAAAAGTCGAAGAGGCGGGCATCAGCTAGTACCTTTTATAATTGTTCAGTTTATCCTCTATCTCTCGATAGTGCTCAAAATATCGATATCTCGAGTGATTTGAATATACGTTTCAACTGCGATATTCAAGAACTTGATGAAGTTTTGGGTTGGAATTATTCTCTAACCCATATACAAAAAAAAACATGTTTAGGAAGAGAGAAGCTTTAATAACAGCAGAGGAAGCTTATGAAGTGTGTAAGGATCGGACTGTTGTCTCTGCCTAGGGAAAAAGGTGCGAGTATAGTATGTATGTACGTTTGAGAAATGATGAATGATAATAAAATTTATTAAACATAATAAAGAGAACGCTACTTTGTAACATTTCAAGGTATACCATCAAAATATGACGTAATGTCCATAAAAATATCTAGGTGTAGTCTGCTGTAAAGGAATAAAATATTTTTCTTCGTTATTTGGCGTGCATGTCTACAGTTTTCCATGAAGTATCTACAGAGACGCATAATTTTGTTTTATAAAACTGAAAATGGTGTGCAAAATCTGTTATCCTAGAATACACGCAATATTTGTGAAACAATATGAATTCTCTATGCTTTCGTTCAATTGTTTGTTGTTTGCATGCTGTCTGAACTTTATGGATATATTCAATAGAATTTACTATATTTTACTATTGCTTTTGCCATTTTTAGCCATCTTCCAAGGATAGGGGTACTCGACATTTTGTTAGTTATATAGTCTCAGTAAGAGTGCCTTTTTCATTTTAAAATAAAACAAGTATTTTTTATTGTAGTTGTGATATTTTTATTGTATTGTAAAGAAGACATGTTCCGATTAAGTATGGAATAAAATATCCGGCAAATGACCCCCACGGCTCCAATGACAGGCCATTACTTTTTTCATGAAATTTTCCATGACTTTTGCACAGAGATGTGGCTGTATCTCAGCGATGACGCGTTCGATTTCCGATTTGAGCTCAAGAATTATTTAGAAATTAGCATAAACCCGAGATTTCACAAAACCCCAAAGAAAAAAATTGCGCGGCGATAAATCGCACGATCTTGGTGGCCAGTTGACATCAGAATTTCATGAGATAATGTGTTCTGGAAATCGTAGCTGCAATAAGTCGATTGTTTCATGCGTGGTGTGGCAGGCTGCGCCGTCCTACTGAAACCACATGTTGTTCAGATTCATGCCGTCCAGTTGAGGTCACTAGAAGTCCATTATCATATTCCTGTAACGAATGCCGTTTACAGTCACTGCAATTTCGGCCTCATTTTCAAAAAAGTAAGGTCCATTCACGGCGCCTGCCCAAAATCCGCACCAGACAGTTACTCGTTGTGGGTGCATTTGTTTCTCATGGATTGCATGAGGATTTTCTGAGTCCCAAATTCGACAATTTCGTGTATTCACGAAGTCATTCATATGGAAATGCGCTTCATCGGAGAAAATTACTTTTTTCTAAAAATTGCCATCGACTTCACTTTGCTCCATTACACATTGAACGAATTGCCGGCGCTTTCCGTGGTCTGCTGGTTTGAGCTCCTGAGTTAGCTGAATCTTATACGCATGAAGGTGGAGGTCTTTAGTCAAAATTCGCTGCGTAGTGCTTCGTGAAAGAAGTTGTTGAGAACGAACCGAATTGATGTTTTCGGGTTTTCGGCGACACTCTCGTTTACAGCAGCAATGTTTTCAAGAGACCGACCGGTATGTTGACGTAAAGGATTCTTATTATCAATAATCGACCCAGTTTCTTCAAATTTTTTGACCACTCTTCGAATGGTTGACACATTAGGTGCACTTTCTCGGCTGAAAATTTGGCAAAGTTTGCGAGCGGTTTCAGCGTAACTTTCCCCATTTTTGTAATGAGTTTTCACAATTATAACGCGCTGTTCTTTCGAAAAGCACTCTATTTTTAAAAATCAGAAGAAACAGAGGTGATTGCTGTCAAATTTCAGAGTTGCCACTTGCATAAAAAAGAAATATTTCAATTTTAAAAATTGCACTCTTACTGAGACTCCCTGTATATGGTACCACGTTGTAAGGTATATCGTTTAGTGTTCCGGATTCCAGAGTTCGAGCTCTTCTCCAGCCCAGTGTTAAACCAGGTTGCACCGAAGGCCTGCATTTTGAAGGCAACCTGTAGTAACACTGACCTAGATTTCGCTTTAACGGGAGTGACAGCCGTGTAACCTCCCAACCCCGTGAAAAAAAGGCTGCACTAAAGCCTTATCAGTTAATCGGCAGGTGTACCGGCTAGCAGGTAAGATTGATTTGGACCCTGAAGATCTTGGCGGGGCCCCATATTCCATTTTCAGAGCTGCTAAAAAAAATGCTTCTGCTGAACTGCGGCGTAACTTGCCTATTTTTTTACTAATATTATTTTTTTTCACTTTAAATATATACGAGCAATGTAAATAAAAAGACATTTCATTCTTTACTTTATTTTACGAGCTTACTTTATGTCCGTATGGATTGAGAGGCAACTTTTCGTATCTTAACGAATTTATAGAATTTAGTAGCAAGTTTAAAAAAATTGTAGAGTCGATCCTCGATTTTGTAGAAGATAAAGGTGGCACCTCAATCTATATGTTTTAAGTTGGGAGGCACTTCAGAACTAGCAACATGTTATGGACGTTATGAACCAAGTTATGGTATGATTCTGTAGTATTTGAGATTAGTGATTAGACAAAATCAGAGCTCGGCAATGTTAAAATGTAAAAAAAGTTACTATAGGTACATTATATGTGGGGTGCGACTGGTTGGATCACCTCCAAGTTTGGTGCACCCTGGGCAACGTGGGCGATGACGCATCATTGATTGGTCCTCTGGAGTAGCTGGCGTCAACGTCAACGGCCAAGAGTCTGACCAACTGGCCCTTTTCAGGGCCAGCTGACCCCATTGCACGAGGGGGTCGGGGTATGGCGGCCTTCAAGGACCGCGGGGGTGGTCGCTCCAGGTACCCCTCTGCTGTTATCAGAGGGGACACTGCGAATGGCACAGGGTCAGCCGGGGTGCGAGGGATATGCTCTATGGGTAACCTTACACCCCGGAGTCTGTAGACCCGAGACGGCGTGCGGTTTTAGTCGGTTCAAGCCCGACATAACCGCCCCCGCTGGCCAGCGGGGTGGTATCCGAAGGAATTTTCGCACATATAAAAAAAAATAAAAAATAAAAGGTACATTATATGTGGCTCCTGTGAGTAAACTTACGTCGTGTCATTTTTCAATAAAATTTGGAAAATTTGATATGCCACATCAAAAGTATTGTATATTCTTGAATATTGATAGTATTGGGCTTAGATTTTTAGTACTCTAGTTCTATATACAATGACTACAAAATGATATAAAATATTTAAATATAGTAATCAAATACTTTGCGTGTTTTGGGTGGGTCCGCAATTCAGATGTTTACATTGAGGACCCACTTTTACATTCATATTTACTGGTGGTAGAAATTTGATGGCACAAATTTGTCACAAAATTCGGCCGGGTGCGTGCACGATTGCGAAAAACCCTCAATAGTAATCCAATTTTCGGTTTGATTGCGTTCAGGGGTCAGCAATTGCATAACCGGGCAGGGGATTGTAGTCGCAGCACTAGTGGGACCAGTGGGTGTCACGCGGTGCTGCGATGACAATTCTCTTTTAATGAGGCCATCAAGCTGAGTGCCACCATTATTAACATGGTACGTGTATGTAATGGTGACCCTCTTTCCTGAGACTTTACCTTCAGCTTACCATCAGGCGAGGTGAAGTCAAATTGACGTGTCCTAAATATAAAAAAAAAAAAATACTTTGAATTTATTTCACTACAAATTTCAGAATTTAGCCCACAACATTATTTGATCTCCCACTAAATAAGGAGGTGAGTTTCCGTTAAAAATTTCAATGGGCTCCTCAATCCATACGGACATTCTTAATTTCAGGCGCAGTAGTTTTTCACAATGCCACCCGGTGTAAATGTCCTGGCTACATGCATTTGTCACGCTACATTAATTCACAGCTTTACACAACGTCAGTTCGCTATAATCATCAATGTGCACGTTCAATGAATTAATGACGTCACAGGGAGAAGAAACGGTGCATTGAAATATATGCAAACACGCTTCAGCTATTATAGACTCAATAATTGTTGACGTATTCATAGTTTCGTATATTGAAACAAATGTATCACTGGTACTTTTCCACTATTATATTTAATAATTGTTACTACAGTCAGTCAGTTACTACAGTTAATTGTTTTTATAGTCACGAAGTATAGTGATCCTCAGATGTAAGAACTGAGGATCACTATACTTGGTGACTGTAACATGTAAATAAATATAAAAACCCTTTGAGAATGCCCTGAGGCGAAACCGGTCAGGTGTAATTATTAAATACTAGGACGGTTGCCAGCTTGGCAATCAACCCAAACTGAAGCGTAGCGAGATTTGCTTATCCAACAATAGGTCAACGTGACCGGTCGATTTTTTCCATTGATTTGGTTTTTCGGTGATTATTCTTCGATGGTAAGACCGATCTGGATATTCGACCCCTTACGACATTCAGTAATGTCTACTTGATCACCGTGGCAAATTTGGTCGAGATCGGTCAAACGGTCTCGGAGGACCAACCACCATGACGAAAATATCGATATACGATGGATGGCATCTTTTGGCTGACGGTACAGTTAAACTAGTTGAAACTGTGAAAATACAATGCGTCCTGTACGAGATGTACACGGATTACCAATATAAGACTAATACACGAACGGCGTTATTAAAATTTGGTGCAGACCGCATCTTGTTAACTCCAAAAGTGACTATTCTCATTGAAATGTCCAAAAACAAAGGTTGACATATAAAATGACATGACCTATTATTGACCCGTTCTGATTGATAGGTTTCGAAATTTTCACCAAGCAAGGATTCGCAATTAATAGAACTAATTAATTATTTTAATAAGAAATTGTTGATACTTAAAATAGAGTGAATCACAAGTAACCCAAATAACTAAATGTTTCTTTAAATATGGATGCCAATAACAAATTATTTGCGATACTTAATTACGGCGATAGCCCAGTGGTGTACGTAACGGACTGCCGAGACGAGGTCTCGAGTTCGATCCCCAGTCGCCCCGGGCCACACCTCTGACTTTTCGTAGTTATGTGTGTATTAAAAATGTTGATTATCGCTCGCTTAGTAATGTACCCGGTAGATGGCAATAGGCTCGCCCCCTATTACATTGGGACCTAAACATAACTGGCGATTCGTGGGTGTGCAATACACCTCTGCCTACCCCTTCGGGGATACAGGCGTGAAATTATGTATGTAATTAGTTGAAATATTTAATTTTGACAAAACGCTTTTTGTGAACGCTAGATCAATTAATTATATATTAATAAACAAAATTCGCGTGATGTGTAAATCTTTTTATTTTGTGCAGTATTACTTGCACAAACTGTGTTAAATAGTACTAAGTTCAGTATGACAGAAGGAACATGAAGGTAAGCTGATTGCTGTTGAAATGAGAAGTCTGAGAAGTATAGCTGGAGTGCCCCTGATGGACCGAATAGGAACAGCGTGTTAAGGGAGCGTTGTGGAATGGCAGAAGATGTAGTGAGTGATAAAGGGATGCTTAGATGGTTCGGTCATGTAGAGAGGAGGACTACTGGGCAACCCGGTAAAGGTCTACCCAGGCGTACGTATGCCAATCAGATCGAAGACGTTTTGAAGAAGGGCCAGGTCAGAAGTACCCGTAACCGGCGTACATGTATGAAAATAATTATGAAGGTGGAAGAAGCGAAAGGCGTATGCCAAGTTCGTAGCAAGTGGAAAGATCTTGTCTCTGCCTACCTCAATGAGAAAGAGGCGTGACTATATGTATGTATGTATGTAACTTCAAAATATCAACAAAAATATACAAAGTAATAATCATTATAAAAATAGTGATACTTCAACCACATAATAACTGTAACATAATATATGTCGCAAATAGATTATGACTAACTGGCTTTAGCGCCATCCCGTTCCCGCTTCTCATGGGAACCTATACCAGAGATAAAATGCCTATGTGGTATTACAGATGATAATCTATACTCATATCAAATTTCAGCCAGATCCAGCCAGCCGGTTTTGCGTGAAGAAGTAACAAACATCCATACATCCATAAATAGTGATGCCGGCGGGTAGGGGGGGGGGTATCCAAAGGGATTTCCGCAAGAAAAAAAAAGGAAGTGGGATTAGTAAGATTAATTAATATTGGCGATTAAAATTGGATGGTATTAATTTATTAACAATATTCGACTGGTTATCACTACTACCGCACTTAGCGATCGAATAGAAGTTTTTACATCAAAAAAGGGAAATAGAGTGCAATCAAGAATAAAAGCTTTGCCCGGAAGGGACAGGGAACAACGATTTGTCACTGTTTTGTTACAGCAGCGCCGGTATATCTTTTTTTTTTATATTTCTTAAGCTAATGGCCGCTGGGGTCTGTGCTATCATTTATCAGAATTTATAAGGGTATCTAGCCTTCAGGAGGTCTCACGCTTACGTAATTTCTCATACGCTGAGTTTATTTTAGTATATTTTTATTCGTAAATAAATAAAGAAGCATTCTAGTACATTCTATATAGCGCTATCTAGACCGAAAGTTAGCATAGGTAAATTAGAAAATTACTTGAAAGAAAAAAAAATGGTTGTCAGAAAGTGGTACAAAATCCCATTATAGACTTTTTAGTGTACAGATTCCCAGTGTCCTATTGTAAAGGAAAAAAGCAAGGAATAATCTTTTGAAACCTGATAAGAAATCCTGGATCAGATATATAAATTATAAAACATAAAAACATGTGTTTGCATTCCTTTTCCTCTCACCTTTAATATTATGAAAAAATAAATTGTCATTTGCACACTGTTCGTATATTTTCTACCAAAGGCCTTATCATTGTAGCGAGGTTTGCGTGTAGGGTTACCATTTCATGTCTTCAGTTTATATTTTGCTTTTAGGGAAATTGACTGGACTCAAAGAGGTTTTATGATGGTTTTTTATTCTATAGTATATATATATACAACGTGTTATATGAATTAATCATTAAGTTTTTTTTTTAAATATTCTACGACATTTCTAGACACAAAGTAAGCATAGTTTAACTAACTTGTGTTATGGGTTCCAGAATGCGGATAAACATACTTACATACTTTTTTTTTGTAAACACATACATATTATACATAGAAACACCCAGACCATTGCAAATAGACATATTCATGCATACAAATATTTGCACTGAGCGGGAATCGAACCCGCGCCCCCTGTCGTAGCAGTCGAATGCACTACCGCTACGCCACAGAGGCCGTTTTGATATAATAAATACGAGTATTTTCGGGGTGTGGGAGCCTATTAACGGCGTTACATCAAATATTATGCCAATTCCGCCAATTTACATTCAGCTATAAAGAGTGCCTATGGATAGGCGTTTTTGCTAGCTTATTTCTCAACGTCATAGTGTCGGGACAAACGCATTGCATACGTATCGATAGTTCGCCTCAACAACGGCTTTTACGGGACTAAGTGCCATCTGACCCCAAAACCTCGAGTGGAAAGCCTCTGAGAGAGAGTGGTCCGTTAATCAACAGGTATACAAAAAAAAAATACAATAATCAAATATTTTTATTTTTTTAGATCAGAAAGTAACACTGTAAATAATTTGCGTAGACATATCTCTGCCTGCCTACCTACGTCTTCAAGAGAATAGTGGCATGGCTATAAAAAGATAGCAATACAATTTTTCATTTATTCCCCACCGACCAACTAACATGCAAAACTAGATAAAATCAAATGAGCATCGCTAAAAACAAAAGAAGTTTATATTTTTTATAATAAACATCGATCTAAAGGTTATGAAAAACGAGCGTAAGCAATTTTCTCTCACATTCGTTATTAGCGTTGTCTATTGATGCTTTTTAAAGAAATGTCGATGGTTGGTCGCACTTGTTTTTCGAGATATCTGTGTGATGGTCATTATAAAAAATATGTATTTTATTTGTTTTAATCACAGCTCATTTGTTTTTATCGATGCTCATTTGATGTTAACTTTTTCTTTCAGTATTTTTTAGTATAAACCTGTACAACGTTGTTATGATTTATAATTTTTAACTAATGAGTCAGCCTGTGACCACGGCCGAGTAACCTGGTCGAAACGTCTGGCAATCCAAAGGTATGTATATAATTATACATGATCGCGTTAATTTCCGTTAACATTATTGTTGTTATGATTATAACGATAATTTAATCATCGTAGTCTTGGTCCTCACTAACAGGGCGGAGTCTAATGATATAATCATTAAGGTAGTGCCAAAGAACAAACTAGTTGTGAATAACAACGGACAGGCAATGTCAACTCTATTTAGGTAGTATATTTTAATTACTTTATGAGAGGCCCTAACCACAACCTTCAGGCCCATCCAACCTCACTTCAACTGCAGTAGATGCGCCTGCTAAACAAAAGAAGATGTTCTGATGCAGGCTTTTCTCTCAGGGTTTAGACGTCAGACGACAGTTTTTTTTAATCTTTTTTTTTTGTGTTTTATCTACATGTCAACTTCATCGTATCATAAACCGCTATACCTTAACATTACTTAATAAAAAAGGACATATATAATTCAAAGTAGATACTTGGTATTTAAGTTTAAGCTAAATAGCTCAAGCTTAAAAACCAAATCCCAGCAGGTGTCCTGTGACCTCACTGCTGTAGACTGTTGGCTGATGCGGCCAAATGACACAACCTCTTTGCCACATCTGAGGTTGGTTGCACAGCACAGCCTGAATCCGCCCCACATCCAGCCTGTTTAACTTTAGATCATATTAGTGCCTCTTTTTCAGCTTCGTTCCGTACACAATGTTGCATGTCTTCCACAGTTGCTCTCAGAAAAGCCGACATTAACAACAAAAAACAATAAGCGAACCTCGAGATCTATAGTGCGAACTAAACGATGTTTGGCAATTACGGGAGCAATTGCTGTCTGACCTGCCTGGAAGGAAAGCATGCACCAGAGCCTCGCTTATTGTGCGGCAGGTGCACCAGCTTTTTTTTTTTACGTGTGGAAATCCCTTCGGATACCCCCCCGCCGGCCATCGGGGGTGGTTATGTCGGGCATGAACCGACTAAAACGGCACGGTGTCCTCCCAGCTGCGGAGATTAGCTTAGGCCTTGAAGAATTCGGAGATGCCAATAGAAACCCATATATCAACCAACCATCATATTATATTATTTTTACTGCGTTGAGTAAACAACTTTACTGAGTCTTAAGTCTATTTCATGAAAGGTTGTTCAATTCTAATGATTGTTGTCAATAAAGATTTAGATCTAGAACGGGACTTGAACCCGCGACCAGTCCCTTACAGGGGGAATGCTCTGACCAGTTGAGCTATCTAGACACGTCCCAGATTTTCGAAATTCTCCGATATAATAATGGAATCAAAAAAGGAATCTTAGTTTGATTTGTACGTTTGTCCGCTTTGTGTATTTTAGTGTGAGTTTCATTTAAATGCAAAGGCCGTAGATTGATGAGAAATTGGACTATCTCTACACGGATCAACTAGCATAACATTCCCGACCGCACGACTAGTTTATCGTGCGGTCGGTAATACCTTTCGAACATTTATATGCATAGCACAACCAGTTGTACAGGTTTATACTAACATATACTGAAAAAAAAAAGATTACATCAAATGAGCATCGGTAAAAACAAATGAGCAGTGCTTTAGAAAAAGTAAGCATACAAAATGCTTAAAAATTTAATTGAATGGATTGTTGTCAATATTAATTTTACTGGGTGTTTCACGACAACCCTAGTTAGGAAGGCGCGATGAAAAATGATGATTTATGATGAAGTTCGCTGAGCGACCGATGGCCTAATGGTGTTGCCCAAATTTATTAATGGTAGTACACAATACATTTCAAGGTCATGAGGCGTCATGGCTCACAATTACGAACCTTGGTCATCAATTTCCAATAATGTTGATTCATATGATAGTTTAACCTCGGTTGGTGGATTGTTACTCGGTAATAGCAACAAATATTTTATGTATCTGTCAAAGACCACACAGCTCAATTGGCCTATCATCGTTGATAACTGACAATATTGTGATAATTATTGTTTAAGATGTTTTTTCAGTTCTTTGCAACATTACAATGCCTTGTCTATATCTGCTATGTTGTGGAAGTTACCAAAGTTATGGAATATCCTGTTTCTCCACATATCCCTATGATTACCAGAGGATACAATCGAAACGCAGCGTAGATGGAAGTAGGATGGGGTAGATGAGATTGCGGTCTCTGGATGTTCGCTCTTGGTTCGGAAGGACATAGTTTAAAATGCACTCCATTCCTAATACAAGTAATTAACTTGATAGTTGGAGTGATAAACAAAAATTATTGACACGTTTTTAAAGGAGTCCGGGGACTACTTCACGCTTCCTCCTACTGTTGTAGCTTCTTTTTTACATGCGCGATTGCTGTCATACCTCCCAACGTCAAAGGAAAGATTACGCCAGAGCCTGGTCCGGAATCAGCAGGTGTGTTGGCTTCGACCCTGCAGATTTTGGTGACTAGTGGTATCTGTGGCTTATACATAGGTGGCCGGGTATAAGCCACAGACATAGGTTTTCGGAAGAGGTAGGACAGAATAAGTGCACATAAAAGCGAACGTGAAAACCAATTTACAGAAATGTAACTGTAAGTTAAACACAATTCATCATAGCTTAAATACCATACGTGATATTGATTGGGTATGTGAAGGCCGATTTATAGACGTTTTAATCATTTAATTGCGTTGTGTGATGTTTATTGCGGTCAAGGCTATTAACGAGCCCCTAGTATTTATTATTCATACGGGTGTGTTTCAGTAACTATTTTTACTTTATGTTTTTGTTCGAGACTTTCTTTTTTATACCTGTTTAATTATGTAAGTACATGGCCTAATTCACGATGATGTCATTATGGTTAAAAAATGTCTAGTGTGTATAATTTAAACTCATAGTACCTTTTTTTTCTCGTGCGGAAATCCCTTTGGATACCCTCCCGCCGGCCAGCAGGGGGCGGTTATGTCGGGCTTGACCCTACTCGCACCCCGACTCACCCTGGGCCATCTCCGGTTTCGAGATGGCCCACTCGGGTTTGGGAACCATCATACAAGTCACTCCAGAAATATCTCTAAATAGCAACCCATCCTCGTTCCGCTTCAGTTTATAGTTTTTTTTTAACACAAGCCATATAATATAGAATACCAAATTTCTAATACCACTGAGTACCTTTCGAATGGTAAAAGAACTTTTCCAATAAGTGCAGTGGTTGCGAGATAACCCCAAACAAACATATAAACAAACTCACGAAATTCGGCTTCTCTCTATATAATATTAGTATAGATGACTTAAGTCAAGATCAGAATTATCTATTGTTTGTTGTTTGGCTGTGGTTCCATGGGATGGAGGCACAAATAACATGGTACACATATCAATGGTGTTTTTATTTAGCCTTCCAGCTAAGGTAAATAACAGGTATTTATATCCAATTCTCACTGCACACATTGTCAGGCACTTGACTACGGTCGAACGCTTATTCGATCTCGAACGGGGCGTTTGACAATCGACGCTGTCTTGCACCCGTATCCGTACTGTTCTTGAATAAGGCAGAAGTAGAATTCCAATCGAATTAAACTTCAACTCAAGATTTACTTTTTGTCATGATCTTTTATTTATTTAAGCTTCGTGCTCGAGAGACAGAGAGAGTATATTACCCGACTTAATGCCGAAGGCAATTTCTGTAAGTCGTGCACAGGGTAATGCAAAGCTAGAACGAGGCAGGCGCATATAAACGAGGTCTACATTTCGTTCAAAATCGTCACAGCGTTAGTCTTGCGGTTGTGCACCCAAAGCTACGAAGCCAAAGGTTGCCTCTCCTACCCTCAAGTGTCACAATATATTTCCGAAAATCTTATATACTATAATATGTCCGAAAAAACACGCCAGCACGGCTCTGGAAACATGTCCAGTAGCAATATTAGTGTTAATACATCGGTATCCACCCCTTCGGGGATAAGCTGGCGTGATTATCTGTCATTATGTAATTGGTTTGAATTCAGTAATATCTAGTGTTTGACACTTTCATATGAAACTCATTATATCTAACACTAATATACAAAGTCATTACTTTTTAAACCCCCACAGGCTTCACCCCATCGGTGCCGACGATGGGGTGGGCGTGTCGGAATCGCACCGACTAAAACCACACGGTGTCCTTCCCAAGTGTCCATTGCATTACTTAACAAATATTTTGTCTTATGTATCTTAGGATTGCCAATATTACTGCCATTTACACTTGATTCATTCAGCATTTATTGTTTCTTTGACGTCATATGGAGAACACGTCTATCCCTTAGTCACTTTTCATGACACCCATGAGAACAGATTTAATGCCCTTGTATTGTACTCTGCTGAAAACAATACGGCAGAATCAAATTTCGTAAAACCAACAAGCAATAAAATAAAGTTGTATCGTTTTGTAAGAAGATTTTGTTTTCTCGAAACTCTTTCTGTGTTTTTAAATATAGTTACGTTCTTTATTATAATTGCTAGAAGTGAAATTTTATTCCCAAGCCTCTCAGTCAATTACATCAATTTGATTTTAATTAAAATAAGCTGTTAGATGTACCATGTGACAATCGAATCAACTAAATTCATTCGGAGTTCTCTTACACTGGTAATGGATATCCATACTAATAGTGTAAATAATTATGTCCATCTGTTAACTTTTCACGAGAATTTTAGTAAAATTTGGAATATAAAATGAAATTGCGTATCATTTGAAGAAGGGCGAAAAAGGGCCTAAAATAACTGTATTAAGTTTAATACATATCCTAAACCAGTAAGTTATCCACAACGTGTACAAAAAATAACGGAGTACCCAACAAAATACAACTTCACTCAACACATAACTTCAGTCCATTATAAAAGGTCAAAGCCTAAAAATATTTAACCATTCCTTACAAAATGTCGACGCAAGAGCTTTTTGGCCGCAAAGCTTTTGTGACCCAAACGACACCCTAGGCGAGACAAAAGTGAGGCGAGTGACGAGTGAGGAGTTAGGCTTGGAACACACCCTAAAATTAAACTGCCTACCTATAATAATATATACTTTGCTAAATTTACATTTCAAATAACTACCCTTTCACTATTGTCCCATAGTTTGTACCCTATTAGGAGATTTATTGGGCATTTGCTTAATCTTTTTTAACCCCTGAAAGGATTTTGTGTCGCAATAACAACCGCGTTAATATATTAATCAGGTGCTTTATTTTATAAGAATATGTGACTAAATAAATAAATAAGCCTTTTATTATTTCTCATTCTTACGTGCAATTTCATTTCAATCCAGATTTTTCTTATGAGTTTTTACATGCAAATAAAATAATATAATTATCAATTTGATAACAATGTCTATTTTATGATGTTATCATTATATACCTATATATATATATATATATATATATATATATATATATATATTATTTAATATTTAAATTAGAAAAAATTAATTTATTCATTAATTTATAATTTCAATAATTGTTAGTTTCATGTTAAATTTTGCAAATGAGAACCCCTCTGTAGGGTAAAGGCCTCCTCCATTTCTTGCTATTGTTTTCTGTCTCTCGCTTTTGTTTGCCAGTCGTCTCCTGCTATGTCTTTTATGTCATCGACCCATCTTCTTGGTGGTCTTCCTCGCTTTCTCTTTCCCTGGGTCCTTTCCATACAACGGCACGATTTGTCCACCGAGCGTCATCGGCTCTAGCGAGATGTGACTATTCTGTGATAATAAGATATAGTGATATTATGATTGGCTCTATAGAATTATATTGGTTCAGGAACCAGAAAAATAGTCACTCTGTAAAAAATAAAGTATACTCGAATAAAAGGGTTATACGAGACCCTTTTATTCAAGATTACTTTATTTTTTACATAATATGTTTTCCAGTTAGAAAATGAAAATTAAATAGTATAAAAAAGTGTTTAAATTTTAATATTATATTTGTCTTATATTATTATTTAATGAAAATAGTTTAACAATCTTTCTTTAGTCAAAGCGAGCGAAGCAGCGGGTTTAGCTAGTATAAGTACAAATAAAGACAATTTAAACCATAAATGTTCTGCATGAAATCTAATATCTGAAACTGAAACTATTAAGCACTCTGGTGCAAATATAACTTCATCTGGGGAAAGTTTTTCCATCTGATGAACAGCGATAAATTTCCTATTTATGCCGAGACAAACAGCCATTGCAGCGAGATTTATATATCTACAATCTAGTGGGGCGGAAATCACACAGTGATTGTCAAACTTCGGGCCAAACTTAGATATTTTTGTTGCAGTATTTTTATTCAAAATATAAACTTGTGAACAGACCTTAGGTTTTATGCATATTATTCGACGCGTCTTTATATATCGAGCAATAAATATGAAGAAAATGAAATCAAATCAAACGTCTTCGACGTCAAAAACACAAAAAAAATATTTTTTAGGGACAATTTGTATGGTAGGTACCCGAAACCTTGAACGTACAAACCCCAAAAATCAAAATCAAAAAATTAAACAGACATCCAGACCAACAGACAGACCGACACAAAAATTTTTTTTGCTTAATTAGACATAGAATCATGTCAAACGTCGAGAAAAGTGATAAAAAGTGGGTGTAAGATTTTGATTTTATTTGCGTGATTTTAAGACTTCGGTGTCCACCTGGTTGGTGGCCCGAAGTAAATATGTTATGGATAAATATTGTTTCACAGAGCTGCGAGTTCAGTTAAGAAACGTATTTCGGAGGTGGGTTTTTGGATGATGTTAATATGATTCTGATTTCCAAATAAATAGTTATGTTTCAATGTACAGTTTAGAGAAGTATCTTAATTTAGTAGTAGACTGAATTTCTTCTTCTTTTCGCTCCACTTCAGTACTGTAAGGTCTAGCTACATCGCTACTGTGGCATAGTAGTAGAGCGTTCAACTGCTGAGTCAGAGGTCGCAGGTTCAATCTCCACTAATTACACATAATGTATACTTACATTGGTCTGGGTGTTTCTATGTATAATATATAGGTATTTATTTATGAAAAAGAATGAAAATAAGCTGAAAGCTTAGTTTGGGTCTAGATGGCGCTGTGTAATTTTTCCTAGAATATATATTATTATTCAGATATATTTTTTACTTAGGAAGTGTACGTTTAGAATTGATTTGTCTTTGAGGGATGTACAGCAACAGTATCTTTTAGAGAAAAAAACCAGCCAAGCGCGATACGGACCTGAAGGGTTCCGTGCCATTATCTATGAAAACTTTTAAGAAACAAAATTTTCAACTTTTTTATTTTTGGAAATTTCCTTTATTTGTGCTGTAATTTATTTTTTATTTTTATAAATTTTATGGCAAATTTCGTGATTATAGATCAACTTGAACTAACATATAGGTTTTCAACCGAAAACCTATAAGGTATTCCGGTTGACCTAGAATTGTCAATTCTGGTTAAAAGCAAGGCCTTTTAACACAAGTAAAGAGAAAATTCCGAAAAACTAAAAATGTAGAAAATTAAGTTAAAATTTGGTACTTACAAGTTTTCGCGAAAGTCTTAATTTGCCCATATCCTTTTATCGTATTGACTCAGGATCTTGATTTTTTACACCTAATAGGTACTATATACCCTGGGGTCTGGTATAAATTTCAACTTGCTAGGTCCACCAGTTCCTGAGAAAATCAGTGCTTACACACGGACAGACAGACAGACGGACAACAGAGCGATCTTATAAGGGTTTTTTTTTTTACTTTTTGATATAAACCCCGTAGTTACGGAACCCTAAAAAGAAATGAAATATAGAAATTAAGAAAATAGAAGAATAATAAAAATCACTCTGATGGTTTAATAGTCAAAAACTTAACTTTTTAACACAAAGGCAGCCTCCAAACTAGATGTATTTCTTTGCTTGTAGACTCTGAAACTACAGATAGCTATTAACTTAAAACATCCTCATATCTCGAACGTAACTAATATTACTTAAAACTGTGTACAGTACCATCCATTTATCTTTCAGTTCAAATCTACAGTGTTCATAGAATTCATAGGAAGAGATCTTGAGAGGTTCCTTTCCGTTAATTACTAATACCAGTTTTGAACGACCCATAAATCGTCTGTAGTCTGGCTACCCCGCTGGGACCCGCGTTCATTTCTTAGCCAATACTATGAGATGAAAGCTTATGAAACAAACAGGACGAAAATTTAAAAGGAATGAGCTAAATGAAATGAGAAGAAGCAAAATAAATAAAATAAAATGTATGAAATTAAATGACATCCAAAGTACCCTTAAAGTCATAACAATTGTGAATCACACAAACGGTTTCCCAATGGAGAATCGAGAATTTAATATACTATTCGCGACGTAGTCGCAAGGTAATCGCTTAAATCATTTCCCCATTCATACTGACATTATTTTATCTACTTTCTTTTGATTTCATTGCAATAAACAACCCTAAAATTATCCTTTATTAAATAGTTCATATTAAACGCTGTCACAAAAATCATTGTAAAAAAATATTCGCATGGCACAGTCGGCAACAAATTACTTCAGTATGAGCGTATCTCTTGTCGCATCAAAAATGTTATTTCCATTTTTACGGTAGACGATTTAATTTTCGTTTTAGCGACACCCCGTGGCCCGTAACGTTGTACATAAATTCGATTTTACATATCATAAAAGGTAGCACGTCATTGTAGTAGTTAGGGTTGCAATTTTTTATAGTTATATACTATAATATTTTACGGTAGTAACTGCGCAGTTATACCAGGGAAGGGCAAAAGTTATTGTGTATAAAAGAAGCGTTCGATTGATGGTAATAGACTAGCCTCTATTACGTAGGACCGCAAACAAGCAAGCACATACAAGCCGGTGATAGTTTAGCACCAGGTATTACACTTTGAAGTTACCTTCGGAGAGTAAAAGAACTGTTGTTCTGAACTACACTACAAGAAAATTGTACTCTAATGTGTAAAAGTATGATATTTAAAAAGCCCTCTAATTATTCTAATCTCTATACATAATAAACTAGAAGAACAATTATTTTTCATAAAACAATAACTTGTAACTTAATCTCTAAATAGTACTATAGTACTAGTCTGATATTTCCTACAAGGAAGGCGACAAGACTACGAGAAACAGTTAAATGAAGCCGTACGTCATTTGGCCAGCCATTGGTTATGAGTCGAGTCGAGTACGAACCGTGATTATGAACCAGTTGCGAACAAACTTGGCCGGAGCCGTTCGGGCAGCGGAACGCTGAAAGCTGCGTCGTTAACAAAAGCCCTAAGAGGTCTCATAAATCTATGTCACAATGTCTTTACAAAATGAAATTTATGTTTGTTTAAAAATTTGAAAAGCAGTTATGAGATACCAAAAAAAAATATTGATTTTCAATTTGGAAGAGAAACTGTAAACATCTTTGAATCCGAAACTTAAAAAATATACAATATATAAATAATAATGGCCATACAGTTGCTTGCTGTAAGCTTTTACTTAATTTACTACCCCTTAACCAAGTGTTATTATTGGTTAAGGGGTGGGAAATAAAGAACTGGTATAGAGAATGAAGTTTATATTATTTTGCCAACAAAGCGTCAAAACAAGAATTTTCAAGCTTCAATAACGTTACCTTTATGTTGAATTTGAAAAATCGCATGTGGTAAGGAAGCTATATTCAAAATTATAAGTTTCCATCACAACCATCAATGATGTCACTTAGTATACTAGCGTAATGAAATAACCAAAATAGAGTACAATTAAATTTTCAAGCATTTTGTATGCTTACTTTTTCTAAAGATTTAGATCGGAAAAAGAGAACATCTAGGACGGGACTTGAACCCGCAACCAGTCCCTTACATCACATCAAAAAACAATGTTTAAAAATGACTGTAAAGTTATTCATTGTTTCCGTAGTTCGCAAGAATTACGGTAGATGGCTCCAACGTCGCCTTAAGACGTATTAATGTATCGGAGAATTTCGAATATCTGGGACGTGTCTAGGTGACTCAGTTGGTCAGAGCATTCCCCCTGTAAGGGACTGGTCGCGGGTTCAAGTCCCGTCCTAGATGTTCTCCTTTTCCGATCTAAATCTTTACAAAATACAGTACTTCGCCAAAAGAAAACAAATTAATTTCAGATTGAATTTAATATGAAAACCATCATACAAATTTAGGTAGTAACCCAACCATGAAAATGTTCAACAAACGTGACAAAAGAACAAAGGCTGGGACGAATTACCATAATGGATGTACCACAGTACATTACCTCAATAAACATAGAAGCACGTACAACACAATCCCATTACGGTTGGCTGTCGACTGCGCTGACAATATGCATATTATAAGATTAACGATGGCTTAGATCTTTCCAATAAATTTCTAATAATTTTCTCTGACCTTATTCAATAATTGTGGGGCTCAAGGGAAAATCAGACAGTAAAAGATAAATTGTTAGTTTGGGAACAGCGGATAAGGTATTCATAAAACGGTTCGTGTCGCGTGTGCGTTGCGTCCCAATTGTCTAAGGATTTGTTTAAGTTGGGATACGTGGTTACTTCCAATCATCACAGCACTTGCCATACGTTAGTTCTTCTTCATATCTGAAGGCTAAATGGTTGCGTACTGTGTAATACTTCCACGGGTTGTACCATTCTGCATTTAAATACCTCGTTGGTCATGTGAAATAAGTCGGACTTATAATAATATTGTCACTTAAGTGTTCTTCGGATTTGTAGGTTTAGTTTTGTATAAAATGTCTGATAATGAGTTCAGTAGAATTTTTATTGGCTTGTCTCCTAAAACATCATCATCCTCCTGCCCATATCCCAAAAGTTATTTGGGGTCGGCGGAACATGTGTGCTTTTTCCATTCATCTCTGCTTGCGGTCATCTCAACATTCACTCCCTTCCTAACCATATCCTCTTTCACACAGTCCATCCATCTCCTCTTAGGTCTTCCTCTCCCCTTGTAACCGTTCACTTCCATACTTAATGCCTTCCTTACGATATTACTTTCATCCCTACGCATTACATGTCCGAACCAGGACAAGCGATTCCCTTCCTAACCATTGGGCCTACCGCCAAAGTGTCGTCGATTACACAGCCGTCGAAATGAAGTCGACGGCCATTTTGTACCGCCCAATTTTCCAAACCGACGCATCGGTTTGATAATCGATGCCTGTTTTTGACAGTTAAATAGCTGCCGCCTAAAAAAATTCAAATCGACGGCCATTCCGACGCGTCGCTTTGAACTGTCATTTCATTGCGGCACCTCATGAGTTGTCGTTTTGAATATTATTTTCTTTGAAAATAATTTTGGTCTTTCCAATTTTAGCTTGCTTTTTTTAATTATTCTGCTTTCTAGCGACTAATTAAAACACTCTTTAATCTTTATCTTACCTACTTAACCGTTTTTGTTGTGTCGCCCCCATAAAAGCCATAGTAGCCCAGTGTTAGGTGCAATAGGATGACAGAACCCAGTCAAACCCATAAAAGCCATAGTAGCCCAGTGTTAGATGCAATAGGAGGGCAGAACCCAGTCGCGCCCATAAAAGCCATAGTAGCCCAGTTTTAGGTGCTATAGGAGGGCCGAACCCACTCGGTGGCAGTCGCCCCCATAAAAGCCATAGTAGCCCAGTGTTAGGTGCAATAGGAGGGCAGAACCCACTCTTCGGCAGTCGCCCCCATAAAAGCCATAGTAGCCCAGTGTTAGGTGCAATAGGAGAGCAGAACCCAGTCGCCCCCATAAAAGCCATAGTAGCCCAGTGTTAGGTGCAATAGGAGGGCAGAACCCAGTCGCCCCCATAAAAGCCATAGTAGCCCAGTGTTAGGTGCAATAGGAGGGCAGAACCCAGTCGCCCCCATAAAAGCCATAGTAGCCCAGTATTAGGTGCAATTGGAGAGCAGAACCCAGTCGCCCCCATAAAAACCATAGTAGCCCAGTGTTAGGTGCAATAGGAGAGCAGAACCCGGTCGCCCCCATAAAAGCCATAGTAGCCCAGTGTTAGGTGCAATAGGAGGGCAGAACCCATTCGTTGGCAGTCGCCCCCATAAAAACCATAGTAGCCCAGTGTTAGGTGCAATAGGAGGGCAGAACCCAGTCGCCCCCATAATAGCCATAGTAGCCCATTGTTAGGGGCAATAGGAGGGCAGAACCCACTCGTCAGCAGTCGCCCCCATAAAAGCCATAGTAGCCCAGTGTTAGGTGCAAAACGAGGGCAGAACCCACTCGTCGGCAGTCTCACCCATAAAAGCCATAGTAGCCCAGTGTTAGGTGCAATCAGCATCGTAATCAACCATCGGAATCGAGTTCAAGTCGACGACACTTGGGCGTAAGGCCCACATATCCTCTTTCACACAGTCCATCCATCTCCTCTTAGGTCTTCCTCTCCCCTTGTAACCGTCCACTATCATACTTAATGCCTTCCTGACGATATTACTTTCATCCTTACGCATTACATGTCCGAACCAGCACAAGCGATTTCTTCGCCTAAAACGTGGAACATATATTATAAAATATACGATCATATTTTACCAACAATATTTTTAGATATTTCTAAATCCCACATTTCATTAGTCACATATCTATCACACTCGTTGTATAGATAAGTATCCGTGTGCTCTAACTTAACACTCACAATACATAATTATAATATTGAGAGGAGGTTTACATCTCTGGAGTCCTAACCACCGGTATCCTGGTCCCTCTACCTGATACCAGTGTACCGCTGTTTTCTATATTTTTTTCAATTTTATTGTGTGAATTGATGAAATAATTAAAGAGAATAATAATATACGTGGGACACTCAGAAAGTTTTGCGAAAATAAAAAAAGTGTTCTATAGGTAAATATTTTTTTATTAAATCTTTTCAAAGTACTCTCCACCAGCCTCTGTACAAAGTTTCATGCGTTTGACCAGTTTTCAAAACACTTTTTCCAATCCGCCGCAGATACCTCGTTTACAGCCTGCTCAAACGTTGACAGCGCATCTTCCGGCGACGAAAATTGTATCCCTTTGAGCTGATTTTTTATTTTCGGGAATAAAAAGAAGTCGCACGGTGCAAGGTCAGGGCTGTAAGGAGGGTGACCTAGGAGTTTAACCGGAGTGCTGTCCAGGAAGTCCCTCGTTTTAAGCGCGGTGTGTGCGGGCGCGTTGTCATGGTGGAGTAGTATCGCGCGGAGCCCTATGTTTGGTCGCTTGTAGCTCACTACAGAGAAAACTTCTGCCAAGCATTTGGTAGTGTACCATTCAGCGTTGATACTTCTTTGATTTCGTAAAGGGATTGATAACAAGTAGCCAGACAAATTGAAAAAACTCGCGATCAAAATCTTCCCTCCGCTTCTAGATCGCTTCACTTTGGTAGGTGTTGATTCGTTTTGAAACACCCAAACCGTCGACTGGCGTTTTGTTTCTGGATCATACTGATAAATCCACGACTCATCACCTGTAATGATGTCATAAACACGCCGAGACGCGCCTGCTTCAAACTTGTTTATCATATCACGACACCATTCCACCCGGGCCTGCTTCTGAGCATCGGTGAGATTGTGCGGCACCCAGCGTGAAACCATCCTTCTCACACGAAGATGCACATGTAAAATCTCGTGAAGGCTTCCCGATCCAATCTGAAGAATGTGCTGAATCTCTTGATATGTGACTCGTCTATTATCTTGGATTATATTTTTCACTGCTAGCACGTTTTCTTCCGTAACAGCCGTCAAAGGGCGACCACTTCTTTCTTCATCCTCCAAAGTCAGTCGACCGCGCTTGAATTCGTTATACCAACGATACACGGTCACCTTGGAAGGGCCTTCATCCATGAATGCCATTTGAAGTCTATCGTACGATTCGTCTGGTTTCAGGCGACACTTGAAATCGTAGAAAATCATAGCGCGAAAATGTTCCCGACGCAGATCCATTTTTCAATGAGACACAATAATTGAAATTATCTTGCAAAAAATGCAGAGAGTAATTTTGAAATTGGAACGTACTTATTTTTACTCATAAATAATCATATTTTAGAAATAGATTATAACTGACCAGTCTCTCATATATAAAAACTTTTTTTCGCAATACTTTCTGAGTGGCCTGGTATTATATTTAAAAATATGCCTATTGCAGTGCACTGCTGGACATAGGCCTCTCCCAAAGCGCCCGATCCTCGCATCCAGCCTCGCGCATCCAGTCTATCAAAGCTACCTTTTTCAGGTCGTTCGTCCATGTTGCTGGGGGACGTCCTACCTTCCGTTTACTGATTCGTGGTCTCCACTCTAGGACTCCTTTGCTCTAGGACTGCAATAGGCTAATTGATTGATTTAAAAATATAACTTATAGGACATACTTAATGAACAAAGGAGATAATAATAAAAACAAATATCTGGACCTGGCGCACGAGTTTACCGACATATGGAGGGTGCCGCCTACAGAAATAGTTGTTACATCAGTCAATGGTTTGATGAGAAGGAGCCTCTCAGTGCATCTAGGGAGGCTCGGGATTATTGAGAAGTCCGTGGCGGCCACGATGCAGAGAGTGGTCTTGCTTGATAATGCCCGAATAGTCCTATGCCAATGGTCCTAATGCCCTGGCCAACTGTTGCTTACCTGGCCAGTGTAATCTCGCCGCCTCTCTTTTACTCAAGGGGAGGCGTGGTATATCTGCATCTATCTGGATATTGTATACAAGTTGTGTAGTAATATTCTGGTGTCTCCAACGTACATTAAAATGTATATAAGGAAAATATCAATTTACATTGAGTCAACATGCCAATACTAATCATTCAATGTCCAAATAAAATAGTGATAAAAAAAATAGTTGCATAATTAAAAGTTGTCATATAATCCAATACACAAGTCAAGGTTCACAGAATAAGTCAATTCTGGAATGAAAATGTTCATTTAGGTCGTCTTTTGTGGAGTAGTAACATTTTTGTACAAAGAATTGGAAGAATTAACATTTAAATGTTTTAAAGTTAGTCTCAAACTGGGCGGGTAGTTTAATATAAACACGAATTGATATTCAGTATACCTACATTATAAGAAAATATTTGAAGGTTTTAGTTTTTGGGATAATTTGGAGTTACCTGACTGGGGAGTCAGGTAACTCCAAATTTAAAAAGCGAATCAGCTATTCCCCCAAACCTATGACACAGGAACACACATTTCAACAATGCAATCAATCCCCAATTCTGCACAGAGAGCGGCTCGTCATCACAGTTCATACATGATGAAGCCAACACCATCCCCGGTATCGGAGGCCACGCCCCCCTGCTTAGCCTCGACCAATCAAGATGGAGCGCGTCGGTTCTGCAGCTCTCGACCAATCAGGATCGATCACGTCGTTTCCCCCCTCCAACTGCACTTTAAATACGCCAGGGACTCGGGCCTCAACATCAGTCGTAGAGAAGTCACCACCGAGGAGAGTGCTACGCACTAGTCGGCGCGGACCTGTACCACTGAAGATGTCAACCGCAGTGATCGACGAAACGTTTGAAACACGAGTTTCCTATGGACCACGGCCAAACAGCCCGGAAGCAGTATATACTACATGCAACACCGGCCATCAAAGCCTAAAGATTTATAAATCCTCAATTATTAAAAAGAAACAATTAATTTCCCATTCATACAGAAATGGATATACTATATGTATTTTTATATTATTGCTCGTTAGTATTTTCTGTTCTGTTCAAATAACAATAGAATAAAGAAGTCGTTCCTTTTTCAGAATTTGTGCTTGAGGTACATACAATAGGCAGGCTCTTATAGATTCGTGGCCTAAATTTTTTCACTTAGAAAAAGCATCCATTATTTTTTGGCGTAGTAAGGAATGTTGGTGTTTGAAAACAGTTCAGGGTACATACTCTTTGTATTTGGTTTTGCTTTATACCATTTCGTCTAGAAAGTTTTACAAAGGTTTTAATCATGAAAATGTTTCTCTGTAATATAAATTCCGTAACGTTGTTTTAATTGCTTCTACAAAATACGAAATCGATTAAGAACAATGCGCCATTTAAGCAATACCTCAAGAACCGTAATTAATTCGGCTGCAAATGGATTAAAATCAAAGGGAGGGTTCTCAAGCTTAACACCTACATTTACAGGATTTTGGTCGAAACAAAGACTCCTGTTAACGCCACATACATTTTCCTACTCATAGCGCCATCTGTGTGCTCATTAAGAATTAGTTACGTACTTCAATATTTTAATATACCCGCATAGTTTTCTTGGTTGACACTTCGCAATGCATTTCCTGTCTCTGTCCTACTTTGGCACGACCTTTGCGCTTACGTGGGAGAGAGAAAGCAACAAAACGCTATGACAGCGGGCTATGAATTTTGGTTATGTTTACCGGAACTAATGTGTCAATCAGTCGTCGTTTGGAGTTTTCGCGAGACGTCACGGAAGACGCTCTCGCCACCGCATCCCTTCGCTGTTTCCCATGAAATAGCCACCCGCCGCGACAGATACTATAATTGTGTTGTGCACCTCATATACATAACATTAAGCGCTGTGTGTAATTAATTTGTGAGTCGAAAGCCACGGAAGGAGCCCCTGCATTATCCAGGATCTCAAGCTACGGAGAAGCCGCTACCAAGGTACTGTGCCATTCCATTTCCTCACCCCCGCAGAGCGTGTGTCAACCAATTTTTAGTTCTGTAGTCATTATTCGAACCCGCGCCTTACAGTCCACTTATTTTCACCCGCTTAGGTGGGTCCTTTTTTCCAGGGACCTTCCGCAGTATCCATTTTTTGATCCTTCGTTGCCGGATTATCCCCATTTTGGTCATTCATTGCCGAATAATTATCCATTTTGGTCATTCGTTACCGTATTATTATCCGCATTTTTGGTCGGTTAAAACCGCATAGATTCACCCGCATTTTGTATAAGTTAGGTTTTTTACTACATACCTACCTAGAAACCAGCATAGAAACAAGTTAATATTGAATTATATTTGTAATTACCGCATCCGCATCTTTTTACAGGCCATTACTGCCTAATTACGGCATTCATACCTAGATAGGTTTAGACCTACTAATTAATTAATATTGCCTACTTGTTCATGACATCGCGCCGCCTTGGCCAAGATCATTGAACTCCCGCTCATTTCGTTATTCCCGCGAATATTATTGTTATTTCCGCTCATTTGTGTATAGTTTTATATAACTAAACACAAATATTATATTCTTTTTAGCGTCTGCGAACTTGGTAGATACTTACTCTGCTAACCGCGCCTTGCGAGCCACCAGCGGAGGCTAGTCATACCTACCTACCCTCGGTGCCGCGTATTATTCGCATTTAATAGTGTGTTTTACTTATTGATCCCGCAAAATTATTATTATTATTTTGTCATAATGCCTGACACTGAATCGCCTAAAATGCAAGAACTATTGATTCAATTGCAAATCGCACTGTCGCGGCGCAATACGCTGTTTGCCCGCGTACAAAGTATTTATAACTTAACGAAAGGTGTTAAAAACAATACCGAATCTCCGGAAACCTTTCTTTGTGCTTGCATTAATATTGATATAATTCGCACTGAATTTAAAGACGCTTTAGAGACTTATAATAATTTGAATTTGCAATGCAATCCTAAAGCTGCAATCGAGGAGCAGCCATGGACAATCTTTGAAGATTTATATTGTCGCATTAAGTATTTTCAAAACGAGTTAAACTCTTTAAAGGCTAGTAAATCCGAATCTGGTGATGTTAAACCGCGAAAAATTGAAACGCGTCTGCCGCCGATCGAAATTATGTCGTTCGACGGAGATATTTGTAATTGGCCATTATTTTACGCATCTTTCAAAGCGACCGTCCATGACAATCCCTCTCTTAGCGATTCTGAAAAGTTATATTATTTAATGGGTAAACTATCTACTAAGGCCCAGTCCGCATTCTCAGGCATTCGTCCAGATAGCGATAATTATAATTTAATTTTCGATTGTCTCGTTAAAAAATACGAAAATAAACGCCTTCTTGCGTCAACTTATTTAAATCATCTTTTTGAATATAAATCGTTCTCATCCGCATCGTCCGCTAATTTAGGTTCCTTTACCGATAAATTTGTTTCCGCTGTTAACGCACTTAAGAATTTAAAAATTAACGATCTTGCCGATTTTATCCTATTTCAAATCGCCGTTAAGAAACTTGACTCGGAGACTGTACGTTCGTTCGAAATGTCTTGTAAGGATGACGGGATACCTAAACTTGATAGTTTAATTAATTTTGTTAGAGATCAACATCGTATTCTTCAGAATACTTCTTGTAATAGTTCTGGCTCTCACAGTGAGGTGAGGAAGGCCACGCCCCGCGCCACTAATGTTGATCGACCGCCGAGGTTCCCGCACCCGCAGTCTTATGTTAACGTCACCGACACATACAAGTGTTTATGTAATAACATTGTTCATGAAAATTTATACAAATGTCCCGCATTTTCTAATATGTCCCCTACGGACCGTTATAAGTCTGCCAGAGACAATAACGCTTGTATTAATTGTTTGAGTGTCAAACACAGATCTCGTATGTGTCAGTCGAACATTAAATGTAAAGTTTGTTTTAATAGGCATCATACACTATTGCATTTCGAACAACGTAACTCACCGCCCGCGCGCACTGCCGCGAACCCGGGACGCTCCGATCAGGTGCCGCGGCCGCCAGCCACTGAGCACTCGGCGCCGCGCGCGCCGCCGCCGTGCGACAGCCGCGACACTAGCGTGCCGCTGTGTAATGCGTCCACTGCCGCTCCGGCTCGCGTTAACAGCTCGCTCCCCGCGTATAAGGAGCAATGTACCGCGCCCGTAACCGTTTTACTTTCGACGGCGGTTATCATAATACGGGATTCTTATAATAAAGAACATCGAGCTCGCTGTTTACTCGATAGTGCTTCGCAAAGTCACTTCATCACATCTGAATGTTGTAGACGTTTAAATTTAAATAAAATAAATTTTCCTAATTTACATCCTAAAGTTAAGGGTATAGGCGGAACTGAAAAAACCGTCAGGGGTTCGGCGAATTTTCAGTTCTCCTCACGTTTTAATTCTAACGTAAAATATAACGTTAGTTCTTTGGTAGTCGACAATATTACTGACGACTTACCCACCGCGCCCGTCGACGTCACCGCGCTACCTTACCTTCAGGGTCTGCCGTTGGCCGACGATTCCTTTGACGCTCCAGGACGTATCGATGTTCTGATCGGGGCTTCGCTCTTCCCGCACCTACTGCTACCTGGTGTAGTTAGCAGTAATTCTTTCGCTCCACCCGCTATTCAAACCGTACTCGGTCACATTATTATGGGCACTGTTCCCGCTTTACCAACCGCTTCCATTTATAAATCGCCGCTCACATGTTGTAGTGTCTCACCGCATATTTCTGATAAAGATTCGCTAGATATTTTACTTAAAAGATTTTGGCAAATCGACGAGGCTCCCGTCGCAATTTCGACTTCTAAGTCGCTCGCCGAAGTTGAGTGCGAGCACTTGTATCGCGAGACTACTGAACGTGATAAAGAGACAGGTAGGTACACCGTCGCTTTACCCTTCAGTTCGGACGTTTATTCATTAGGCAGTTCGATTGACATCGCTCGTAAACGTTTCGCTTGTTTAGAAAAGAAGTTGGAATCTGCGCCGGAGCTACGCACCGCTTATAATGAAGTAATTCGTGATTATTTAGATAAAAAATATCTATCGCCCGCGCCACTTGAATTAGACGTAAGTCGCCCCGACTACGTCATCCCGCATCACGCCGTGGTTCGACTCGACAAAGCCACCACGAAGTTACGTTCGGTTCTAGACGCTAGTTGTAAAACTAGTTCCGGACTGTCGCTCAACGATATTTTGCATAGTGGCCCTAATCTACAGGGTGACTTATTTACTATCATTTTGAATTTTCGCTTATTTTCGGTTGCACTGTCGGCTGATTGCCGTCAGATGTTCCTACAAATAGGAGTGCGTGAAAGCGACCGCCGCTTTCAGCGTATCTTGTACCGCTTTAATATCGATGAACCGCTTGTTTTATATCAATTTAACCGCGTTTGCTTCGGCCTCAAGTCGAGTCCATACCACGCGCTACGCACTGTCCAGCAGCTGGTAGAAGACGACGGTCATATATACCCGCACGCCCGCGACGTTGCTTCCACTTCCATCTATACGGATGATATCGTCTTTAGTGAAAAATCCGTACCGCACGCCGTTCAGGTGTCTAACGAATTGATTCAACTATTTAAAGGTGGTCAATTCGACTTAGTTAAATGGATAAGTAACTCGCAGACTGTGCTCGACGGTATACCCGCGTCTCATAGGTTGACAGATAAGATCGAGTTTGAAAAGTCAACCGAACAAAAGGTGCTTGGCTTACGTTGGTCGAACGCTGACGATTGTTTTGAATTTCATATCACCGCGCCTGACGATAGATGCACTAAACGCGCCATCTTATCAACGGTTGCTCGCCTATGGGACCTGATGGGTTTCGTAGCGCCAGTAGTTCTTTTCGCTAAACTTTTAATAAAGGAGCTTTGGCTTCTCAAACTTGAATGGGATGATTCCCCACCGCGTCATATTATTGATACGTGGCGTAAGTTTCGCGCCGCGCTTCCCGCGTTAAATAATTTTAAAATTCCGCGGCACTTAGGTGTATTTGATAATTGTGAAATCCGCTTGTTAGGATTCTCGGACGCTAGCGAACACGCTTATGGCGCTGTCGTTTACGCTCACGTTACTTGTGGTAATAATATAAATGTGCAACTAGTTTGTGCCAAGTCCAAAGTTTCGCCAGTGAAACCTGTATCGATAGCTAGGTTAGAGCTTTGCGGCGCCGAACTATTGTCTAAATTACTTCGTCGTGTTCATGACACTTACAACCCCCGTTATAATATCACCGCTTTGTACGCATTCACTGATTCTAAGGTCACGTTATGCTGGCTGAATTCATCACCGCATCGTTGGCAGACATTCGTCGCTAATCGTGTCGTTCGAACTATCGATAATATTCCCGCGGAACATTTTTATCATGTTTCCGGTAGTGAAAATCCCGCGGACTGCCTCTCGCGTGGTCTCATGCCTGACAAGTTGGCGGACCATCCGTTATGGCTGAGTGGTCCTCCTTGGTGTGAGCTTGGTCCTTCTGAATGGCCTATTAATAAGGTTGATGACTCGGACGTAGACGTCATCCCTGAAGAAAAGGTCCTCGCTCACTCGGTGGTATCGGACTCCGTTAACGAATCGGTTATATTCGCGTTAGCCGAACGAACGTCTTCTTGGAGTAAATTACTTCGAATAATTGTTTTTATATATCGCTTTCTTCATAAGTTACCGCGTCGGGGCAATGGTTCCGTACTCGCCGGCGACTTAGAATTTGCTGAACGTATCTTACTGCGTCACGTACAAGGTAAACATTTCGCTGGTGAATTTAATAATTTACAGTGTGGTAAGAGTTGCTCTTCCGCTCTCATTAAACTTAAACCTTTTGTTGATAATGATTTAATTCGCGTCGGTGGGCGTCTGACCTACTCGTCCGAAAACTATAACAAAAAACATCCGATTGTTCTACCGCGTCACGACCGTGTAGTCGAACTTCTCGTTGAATATTATCATAAGAAATATTTTCATGCCGGTCCTGAGCTTATGATGTCTTTGTTGCGTGATAAATATTGGATACTGTCTGCTAGACGTATCATACGTTTTAAAATCCACAAGTGCAACACTTGTCACAAGTGGAAACCGCGCCCCGGGTTTACTCCATTAATGAGTGACCTTCCGCAGCAGAGGGTGGTTCAAGCTCAGAAGGCTTTTCTACACACCGGATGTGACTACGCAGGCCCCATACCGTACGTGCCAATTCGCGGCAGAGGTGTGAGGAGCCGTAAATCTTATTTATGTGTTTTCACTTGTATGACGACCCGTGCTGTCCATATTGAGATTGCCACGGATCTCTCAACTGTCAGCTTCTTAGCTGCGCTTAAGCGATTCCTATCGCGCCGCGGTCCAGTCCAGTGTATGTACTCGGACAACGGCACTAATTTTAGAGGCGCTAATTCCTATTTGCGCGATTTATATAAATTTCTTATTGAAGAATTTCGTCCGCGTTTCGAGGAAGAACTTGCTGAAAGCCGCATTGCTTGGCAGTTCATTCCTCCCGCTTCGCCCCATCATGGAGGATGTTGGGAATCCATGGTTAAAGTTATTAAAATTCATCTTGTTAAGTCTATTGGACAACAACTTCTTTCCTATGAAGAGTTGTTGACTGTACTCGCCCAGATTGAGTGTTTGCTAAACTCAAGGCCGCTAACTGTACTCAGTGCGGACCCTTCAGAGCCTACTGCTCTTACGCCCTCGCATTTTCTTCATACCGCGCCTCTTTTTTCCTTGCCCGCGCCAGTGATTACCTCTAACTCTGATAGCCTTTTAGAACGACATTCTCTGTTAGATAGGCTGGTTCAATCTTTCTGGAAACGTTGGCGGAGTGAGTATCTCCATACTTTGCAGACGCGCCAGAAATGGAATAAACCTGATGGGGGAATAAAGGCGGGAACTGTTGTCATTTTGATGAACGATAATTCGCCGCCTTTGTCATGGCCGCTCGGTGTCATTGACAAACTTCATCCCTCTAAGGATGGACTCACTCGCGTGGTTTCTGTTAGAACCGCTAACGGAACTTATATCCGGCCAGTTGTAAAGCTGTGTCCGATACCTTCTCAATAATTAATTAATTCACTTTTTTTAACTACTTACTTTTTTACCTTGTTTCTATTAGGGTTTCATTGGGTAGTAGGTAGTTTCTCTCTTATTTATTATTAAGTATTTTTCTTAAAGGTACCCTTTAAGGGCCGGGGGAAATGTTAACGCCACATACATTTTCCTACTCATAGCGCCATCTGTGTGCTCATTAAGAATTAGTTACGTACTTCAATATTTTAATATACCCGCATAGTTTTCTTGGTTGACACTTCGCAATGCATTTCCTGTCTCTGTCCTACTTTGGCACGACCTTTGCGCTTACGTGGGAGAGAGAAAGCAACAAAACGCTATGACAGCGGGCTATGAATTTTGGTTATGTTTACCGGAACTAATGTGTCAATCAGTCGTCGTTTGGAGTTTTCGCGAGACGTCACGGAAGACGCTCTCGCCACCGCATCCCTTCGCTGTTTCCCATGAAATAGCCACCCGCCGCGACAGATACTATAATTGTGTTGTGCACCTCATATACATAACATTAAGCGCTGTGTGTAATTAATTTGTGAGTCGAAAGCCACGGAAGGAGCCCCTGCATTATCCAGGATCTCAAGCTACGGAGAAGCCGCTACCAAGGTACTGTGCCATTCCATTTCCTCACCCCCGCAGAGCGTGTGTCAACCAATTTTTAGTTCTGTAGTCATTATTCGAACCCGCGCCTTACAGTCCACTTATTTTCACCCGCTTAGGTGGGTCCTTTTTTCCAGGGACCTTCCGCAGTATCCAACTCCATTTAAGTAAAACAATATTTGAATAACAAGATTTACTTTTCTCTCATCGTTACGGAGTGAAATAGTCGAGATGGAAATGTTGAATTGTTTATTACCAATCCATTACAAGTGATAAATCCTTTCGTTACTAATATTTGAAACTACTAAAGATACATACGATTGTAGTCTCCCGTGTTTTGCTGAATAATCTAAATAATTTCGAAGCCAATTTGGAGTTCGAAATTCTTTTATTTAGATTATATCAAGCATTAATGTATTTTGAGGCGTCATATATCATATTTGCGAGACACCGCACTGCGGTTGCTTACGATTTTCATAATGTATCTTCATCGAAAATATAACATTATAGAGATATACCAATCCTGTAGGGATATCTCGATAAAAAGTTGCCTATGTTACTCAGGGATAATGTAGCATTCTAATCGTCAAAGAATTTTGGATATCTAGTAGTTTCAGAGTTTATTGATTACAAACAAACAATTCTTTTCTCTTCATAATACTATTGCCCGTGGTTCCGCCCGCAAGAAATATTGAAACCGTTCCGGGGCCCGCAAAAACCTATTCCCAGGATAAAAAGTAGCGTATGGTGCTATTCCAGACTATAACTCGTTGCAAAATTTCAAATACTTTGACTCGTTCAGTCGTTCTACAATAAACATCCATCAATACATCCATTGCAATGTTATTAGCATTTATAAACTTAAAACGAGTATGGAATAAATTGACACTGGAGCTAGTGAGAACATGCCTAAAATAATACTAAAAACGCACATTAATTTAAGAGGACGAATGCATTTTACTATAAAGAAAAGGACTAAGTACAACATGAACTGAAATTAATACATTGAATTTAAAAAAAAACTGGTTATTAAAAAGTTATTGTTGGAGTGCAGGTTTTAGGGTAATTAAGTGCCCTTGAATTTCAATGGCAGACCGCCGTGTGTCGTACCATTTAGCACGGCGAGAAACAGCAACATGCGGGCAGCTCCCTCAGGAAAACGTGCACTGATACCGCACTTATCTTCCGAAGTTAACAACATACTTTTCTTATTTAAACTTTAGAATGTACTTGTTAGTTAGTATGTTAATCCTTCATGCACATAAATATGCTACACAAGCAAATTTAAGACTAAAAACTTCACTTCATCACACTAGCACTACAATCAAAAGATCATTAATTCTAATTCAGAGACAAGAGAAAGAAATGGCTTCATGAAGAAAAGTATTTAGTAATAATAATATTCTAATTAGTAATTTTAAATATTTAAAATATTAGTATAGCTTTCAAAGAGTTGTAATATCAGATCTTACTTGACAACTTACAATTTATGTAGAATATACTGCTTCCGGGCTGTGTAAGAATCCTTAATTTTTAAATATTAATGGAATGGACAGCAATGAAATATCATGTAAGTAGCTTAAATATTAATAAAACCCTACATCCATCAAAACATTCGCATTATTTATGATAGGAAATGATTTTAATATTGTTGAAGAGAATAAATTGTTTAGTAGTAAAATGTATGCTAGTATCACATCATTTCTACCATTAATTACTTGCCTTCAACATTGTCAACGAATACTGACACACACAAAAACGCAATAAGCTCTATCACCTAGAAGATTTCATGAAATAATAACGTTTTATACTTGACAGATAAACTTGACAGAGATTCCTAAAATTCCTGTGAGAACCAAAGGCAAGGTCTATAAAACCGCTGTAAGTCCAGTATTACTCTACGGTAGTGAAATATGGGCAATGCAGAAAACGCATGAACAAAACTTCGTACCACGGAAATATGTATGCTACGCTTAGCGGGTGGAGTTACGCTTAAAAACAAAGTGCGTAACGAGCACATAACAGGGAGTTTCAAGTTTACAGCTGTTACCGAAAAACTTACCGAAGCCAGACTGAGATGGATTGGTCATGTACTGAGAAGACCCGATAACCATATATTTAAAAAGTGCCTTTCCATGGCTACATAGAGGAAAGGGAGGGGAAGGCTACAGACAACTTGGATGACGAAGGTCCAGAAGGACTTGAAGGAATCTGGCCTGACGACCTGACACTGTACGATGCTATACAGCGACATACTTGGTGCCTCAAGATTAAGACAGCCGACCCCGCGTAACGGGTTAGGGCGAGGATAAAGAAGTAGAGATACGTGGGACACTCAGAAAGTTTTGCGAAAATAAAAAAAAGTGTTCTATAGGTAAATATTTTTTTATTAAATCTTTTCAAAGTACTCTCCACTAGCCTCTATACAAAGTTTCATGCGTTTGAACCAGTTTTCAAAACACTTTTTCCAATCCGCCGCAGATACCTCGTTTACAGCCTGCTCAAACGTTGACAGCGCATCTTCCGGCGACGAAAATTGTATCCCTTTGAGCTGATTTTTTATTTTCGGGAATAAATAGAAGTCGCACGGTGCAAGGTCAGGGCTGTAAGGAGGGTGACCTAGGAGTTTAACCGGAGTGCTGTCCAGGAAGTCCCTCGTTTTAAGCACGGTGTGTGCGGGCGCGTTGTCATGGTGGAGTAGTATCCCGCGGAGCCCTGTGTTTGGTCGCTTGTAGCTCACTACAGAGAAAACTTCTGCCAAGCATTTGATAGTGTACCATTCAGCGTTGAAGCTTCTTTGATTTCGTAAAGGGATTGATAACAAGTAGCCAGACAAATTGAAAAAACTCGCGATCAAAATCTTCCCTCCGCTTCTAGATCGCTTCACTTTGGTAGGTGTTGATTCGTTTTGAAACACCCAAACCGTCGACTGGCATTTTGTTTCTGGATCATACTGATAAATCCACGACTCATCACCTATAATGATGTCATAAACACGCCGAGACGCGCCTGCTTCAAACTTGTTTATCATATCACGACACCATTCCACCCGGGCCTGCTTCTGAGCATCGGTGAGATTGTGCGGCACCCAGCGTGAAACTATCCTTCTCACACGAAGATGCACGTGTAGAATCTCGTGAAGGCTTCCCGATCCAATCTGAAGAATGTGCTGAATCTCTTGATATGTGACTCGTCTATTATCTTGAATTAAATTTTTCACTGCTAGCACGTTTTCTTCCGTAACAGCCGTCAAAGGGCGACCACTTCTTTCTTCATCCTCCAAAGTCAGTCGACCGCGCTTGAATTCGTTATACCAACGATACACGGTCGCCTTGGAAGGGCCTTCATCCATGAATGCCATTTGAAGTCTATCGTACGATTCGTCTGGTTTCAGGCGACACTTGAAATCGTAGAAAATCATAGCGCGAAAATGTTCCCGACGCAGATCCATTTTTCAATGAGACACAATAATTGAAATTATCTTGCAAAAAATGCAGAGAGAAATTTTGAAATTGGAACGTACTTATTTTTACTCATAAATAATCATATTTTAGAAATAGATTATAACTGACCAGTCTCTCATATATAAAAACTTTTTTTCGCAATACTTTCTGAGTGGCCTGGTACCTTTTTCAAGGCACAATAAAAGTTTTTTGAACAGTTCAAAAGCATAAACGCATTACGTGCTTACATACACCTTACTAAAACAACCTCTCGTATATAATAAAACTGAGAAACCAGGACAAACACTTTATATTTTGTACTTATATATAGGACGGTTAGTGCTCTAAATAGATTGATGGTCTAACCAACCTGTTGGTCCTATTTTGAGAGTCCACACTGCCGTAATAGTAGAAATCTTACATTTTGAACATTCCTTAATAGTACGTTAGCATACCAAGGCATAGCTATCTGTATTTTGTGTACATAGTATCATTGAGGTTCATTGAGTTACGGGCTGAATTTAGACAATACAATATTTCGACATGTAGCGAAAACACATATATCGACAAGTCATTGCTTCGACAGACAACTATTAGACAATACACACCTTCGAATTACCACTACTTCGACAGGCGATTATTTTACAGATATTCAAAAAAACTCGAATGACCACTAGTTTGACAGATTTTTTTAACATTCTCCCAAAATAATAATGCTCTGAAATGTATTAAAAAGTGTGCCCTACCTAATTAAATATGTACCCAATCAATTGAAACATCAAGTCCGGCGCTTCGCCGGCCGCTGCCGCTCGCTCGTCACGCTCGTTGTGTTCGCTCGGCTCGCGCTCTGTTGGGGTCACAGTTCTAACCTAACCTAACCCACTTTACTTCAACGAAAGACTACAAAAAAAATCTGTCGAAGTAGTGGTCATTCGAAGATGTATCTTGTCTATGTATTGTCTGTCGAATAATCGTCTGTCGGAGTAGTGGTAATTGGAAGGTGTGTGTTGACTAATAATTGTCTGTCAAAGTCTTGACTTGTTGATCTATGTGTTTTCGAAGTTTGCTACATGTCGAAGTATTGTACTGTCTAAATTCAGTCCGTAAATGAAACTTATTATAGTGCAAATATTTTATGCACGTATATCTAAAAATCTATTAATTACATAAGTCTGGCTGTTTCTATAGATATATTGTTTAAAAAATATTATGTTAACTAGACATTTGTTCCAGCCGTCACCATCAGTAGGTACAACAAAAAATTCGGCTCTACTAGAGAGGACGCAGGAAAAAAGGAGAATGGTAAATAGAAAAGGTAAGGCCTCCTAGACGTTAAAAATTAGTATCCTGATTTTTATCGATATCTCGATATTTAGTGATAAGTTGAGCCAGCCCATTTAAGCAAGAAAACACATGATTCTACGATATACAATCTGTTTAGTGAGCTACCAGAATTACAGTAAATGGTGTAATAGTAAATATAGGTAATGGGATACATGGTTGACGGTTTCATCTGATTAGAAAGTGTGCACTTGTACTCAATTGCTTGGACATGAAGGCGATACCATCAAATGCCATACACGCAGTAAAAGGTGACTGAGGGACGATTTTATTGCAAATATGGAGAGGTTAGTGCCATTTTAACAAATTCTGACACCAACTGCGTCGTAATAACGTCACTTTTGCTGGAAACGTGTTCCTGATATTTTACGATAAGCGACTACTATTAAGGGAATGAAATTGGTTCCTGTAATACAGTAAACCTCGTAAGGCTTTCATTCGATTTTTTTTATCCTAAATATCACCGTTTCTAAGAGTATAAATCTGAGGACTACTATATAATTGTTTTGATAAACGACATAAAATTGTTCTTAAATACTCTAAATGTAACTGGAATATAAAAAAGTAAACGTATTGCATCTTACTTTCAAAAATGTTTGAATTGACTCATATATATAATATATTATATCAATGGGGATGCCAAGGAGATTTGTTCGCAAATGCTTCTAGCGTTAAAGTCGGGTTAGTTTACAATGTAACTTTGTCTGTTTTAAAGTAGAGCAAGTATGTATATTTAGTACTTCAGTATATTTTAACGTCCGAAATCTTGAATTGAAAGTCTTGTGAGATTTGCGAAATACAAAAGTTGTATATCATATCATATCATATCTCCTTTTGACCTACGACCTACGACATGAAAGGAAATGAAATTCGTTCAAATCTATACTAATATTATAGAGGGCGAATTTTGTGAGTTTGTTTATATTTTCGCGGCAATATTCGGAACCACTGCACTAATTGCAAATTATTAATTATTATGTAAACTATTAATTATGTAAAAATTACGATGGCTTGAGTTCAAAAAACTCACATAAACCGAAGTGAAGCTGATATCTAAGCCAAACTTCATATCTTCGCGCCGACTTTATACAGGCCGGAGATTGTTTGGAAATTTTTACCATTCCCTTTGTACTTCGGCCCTGGACTATGGCCAGATAGTTTGGTAAGGTAATGACATAAGTTGGCTCCCGTAAATAACTCCACCCTATCAATGTTTGAAACTTATAGTTAGCAATTCAAGGAGAATCTTTTTTTTTGCAGTTGTGACATGACATACATTTGTTTTCTACGTTGAAATATGTTTATTTTTGTTATACATTTATAAGTTGTTAAACAAGATTGAAATCATTGCGCAGAAATAAATTCAAATTTGTTTCAAGAACCTTCACAACTGATCCACTTGTTTTTGTAACAGAAATGTAACAACAAGTAAGAGTGTTGCCACTTGTAAAACCACTCGCCTCAGAGTGAGGTCTGCTTGTTAACTTTATAAGTATCATAGCAACTAGAACTTTCGAGAAAAAATATAAATAATACTGTTTTCATTCATGGGCGTTTGCTTCGAAAATGTTATGTTTTCTTGCATATTTGCATGCTTCTATGTTACAGAAATCAATGTCCTGTCATATCTTAGTGACAATCGTATGTAATAGCAGTGATATCTACGGAGTGATTGGATTATAAGTTATTTGTGTGACCTTATACCCGAGGTTGTGTGTGTGAGTGGAATGTGTGTGTGATTTGTGTTGAGCTCGTGTGTATTGTGTGTGTATTCTAATGTCATTAGAGCAAAGAGACACGATCAAGTTAGGATTTTTAATTAAGGTGAGTCTTCAATAAAAGTACACAGAACACAGTTCAGTGAAGACAGTCTCAGATGCTACCGAGATAATGAGATGATGATTATGGATTTTGTTGTATTATGAAACATAATAATTATTCATTTCCATCACTATTACTTCGATAATTCTTTTAGGTTCACTTTTGTCTTTTGTCCATAATGATAGGAATATAGTCATAAATAAAAAGATCTATTGTGAAATTTGAACCTTGATACTTGAATAGTTTCTGTAGAACATGTTTTAAGCCGTTTTGTCGTGACAGTATAAAATCGGTTGAAAATGTATTCAAAAATCTACGCAAAATCTTAAATGCACCAATGTCAAAGACTCAGGGGTCGAAGGTTCAACACTTTTGTCCCACTTTTTTCGTCTCCTTTTATTGTCCACGTTGATATTGTACTTAACTCAACAAAGGGCACTACTATCGTGGTCCACCCATGTGCGGCAATTTCAGATACACTACAGAACATATAATTGATGTGCTAATACGACTAAGGCTACTAAGACTTTTGTTATATATGCTACAACTTCTAGACTATTTTAATTTAATGAAACTAACAATAAATATATTTACGTAAACATGATTAGTTATATAATCTTATGTGATTTTAATTGAATTAACAACCCGCCTAAGCTACATGAATTCCGTATCTTTTTTTTTCGTGCGGAAATCCCTTCGGATACCTCTCCACCGGCCAACGGGGGCAGTTATATCGGGCTTGAACCGACTAAAACCGCATGCCGTCTCGGGTCTTAAGACGCCGGGTTGTAAGGTTGCCCATAGAGCATATCCCTCGCACCCCGACAGACCCTGGGCCATCTCTGGTTTCGAGATGGCCCCCTCGGGTTTGGGAACCACGGTGTCCCCGTCTTGCCCCGGTTTGGGGGAGAGGCGCTAGTCGCCCCACCGTCCCGGCCTGCTTCTGCTGGGTATTTAAAAAATTATGACATTGGTGTCAATTCTGTTGTACATTTTCACTAAATTAAAATCTCTAAATTTTAATTTCGATTTAATCTTGTTTTGCTTGCTTCAGAACTTTTCTTAAACTATTCAATATCATTACGGCTTGTAGTTGATAGTTTTTGTCAATTGAAAAAAAAACTACTGAATTGGCTTGAAAGTAAACATAAAATTTAGAGATTTAATGAAGTTTAGTGAAAATGCTCAACAAAATCGACTCCAATATCAAGCATTTATTTCTTTGAATCTTTCTCAAACAGTTTTGAGAATCCAGGTTGATTAACATTCGTGAAACGCAAAAGGCCAGGAGGATTGCCCGAATATCGTCAGGTAACGAGTTTTTGATATTGAGGATGGTTATAATAGAGATTTTAGGATTTTTGCCTTTGGCTTTTTGCTGAACGAAATCCCTTAGGATATTAATATTTGTTTATCCCTATTACGTTTTCATGTGCTCTTTCAAAACATTTGCTATGAAGTATTTGAAATAATGAGCGTGTTTTTTGTATTAAATGAATAACAAGTTTTCTTTACAAGAAGATAAACCATTATCAAAATACTATTGTTATATTTTAGAAACCTGATTATCGAAGCAGTAGGTATAAGCTTTTTATTTAGAACTCTAGTCGTATACCTATATATAGAAGACCTATTTCATAAATGATTCTGCGTGTGTGTGTGATTGGGATCCTCTTGATACGCTAAGTTTTTTTTCTCTAATTGTTATTTTCCAGTTGCGTCCAAAGTTTGCACTTTAGAGCCCGATATCCGCTTATTCTTTTTGATTGCTATGTCGGCATTTCCAGGAGCAACTACCGTCGGACCAAGCCTGAGAGGAAAGCTTGCGTCAGAATTGATACCTACTTTAGATTAAATGTTAGAAATGATCATGAATATCGTATCAATCAGAGTACTATAGAAACTTTTTAGTTTATAAATATATATGCTTCCAAATTTAATGAAAAATATTTATAATTCTTTTGTCAACTCCAAATAAAATGATGAATACAGATCGTCATCTTATTCCTTTTATTCATATTTTTCTACAATATATTTGATCCAAAATTATCTATGTTACAGCTGGCAAAAACAAGTCCAATATAAACTTTTACAGCCAGCAAGTCAATTTAAACATTTATTTTTGTTTCGAATCAGGTACGCACGGTTTATAAGTACTAAATTTTTATTTCCTTTGTGCAGCACGTCCAGTGAATTTCACCCGCTGATGGACGGATGGACAGAGGAAGTGATGTGACTGCATATGTTAGTGTTCCCGTTTTACCATTTATCTCACAACGATGAAAATAGATTGTAAGTAGGTATACGGAACAATATTATCTTGTTTGTAGTAAAAAAAAAAGATTTGTAAGTTATTAAAATTATTTTAAAGGACATGCTCTTGCGAAAACAGAACTTGCCAACAAAGGATCAAATAAGAATAACAAATAAGATAGAACAAATAGGAGATCGTGCGATATCCCCTTATAACTCTGACGGCCATCATTTTCAACGGGCTGTTAAAACAGTCACACATGATTTAAATTGAAAATCTAACAATATTGCCCTATGTCCCTTTTTTCCGTACTCCAGACAAAACGAGATGTTGCACAACACTATTGTAGACTGATATATTACAGTCTACCTGCAACACGAACATTCCATTTAAAGTCCTTCCAGACTCTTGCACTAAATTGGTTTTAAGTTCAATTAGCTCACTCGAGAGTACTATCCTAGATAATTTCGTTATTCAATCCACTCATGTGAAAGACACATTATTTTGCTTGTAGTTAGAATTTAATTTGTGTAGGTCGATATTTCATCAACTAATAGATGGGTAGCGTAGTTGTTTGACGACCAATATTAGTTATCAATCTAATCAAAAATCTTTAGATTTAGATAACAACTTGTTCATTACAGAAATTGTTTGACCCGTTCATCCAAATGTTATAATGTTATTGTTGATATTATTAGGTGTGCTATTATTGTGTATATTATTCCACTCATCTATAAATAAAGTATCCTTGGGTGTTGTTGATTAAACGATAATATCAGCATTATTTATATTCTAAGTTGTTCTGAGTCTGCTTAGAATATTAAGTCCGCCAAAATTATGTTTGTGAAGTCTCCATGGCATAAGTTCTAATACGTGAGTAATATTGAAATGTTTACTACGATGACTTATTTATTACTATTGATACTATCTTTTTTTTTTTTTTTTTTTATCGTACGGAAATCCCTTCGGATACCCCCCCGCCTGCCAGCGGGGGCGGTTATGTCGGGCTTGCACCGACTAAAACCGCACGCCGTCTCGGGTCTTCAGACGCCGGGGTGTAAGGTTACCCATAGAGCATATCCCTCGCACCCCGGCTGAACCTGGGCCATCTCACCACTAACAGCATCGCTCATCCTGTCTCCTCTGAAAGCAGAGGAGTACGGAGAGCGATGTGTTCCCGCCACGTTGGGTATTGGCCGACGATCAATGCCAACCCTATGTAGGGGTGAAGGGGAAGCCATTGACCGCCGCCAAGGGTGTACCGGCCGCTCCGATTCCGTTCCCCCCGGACTGCAGCGGGATCGGAATCGGAGCGACACTCGAGGAGGTTACCCAACACACACCCCACTATTGATACTACCTACTTTATGATTTACATTACTGGCAAATCTAAATTATTTTTTGAATGCTTCTGATACCATTGCTGGTCTAATCAAATAACTTGGGAATAGTTAAGTGGAGAGTTTACTTAATATAAATAGCATAAATCATTTCAGAAACTCATAACAAACAGTGATGAGTTCATATCAAATCTTATCATATATCAAATCCTCCCCGTAATACATAAAAGTACGGTATAGAATCTCAGCTGCCAAAACAAACCAAATTCTCTATAACTCTTTATTTTCCCATATGGTGGCTGATGGAATAAAATCTCTGAATTCCCATATGCTACTTATTGCGTAAATATCCTGAATACCGAAAATTGATTTTCCAATTCATACCGCAAATAAGCCGCACGTATTATTATACTATTCGCAGAGCTCATCACCCGTCTCTTTCTTATATATATATGTTTTACTGGTCTTGCTTATATGGTGCGGGTGAAAGTGTTGATTAATTTTATAGTTATGAAAAAGAATGGTTTGTATTATAGTGCGGATATAAAGGTGTGCGATGAACACAACAACGACAAAAATGACTTCGCGAAAAATTAAAGCTACAGTTAAGTAACAAGATAAAACAAAGATGATAAAGATAAAATGGAAAGTATGGTTTAAATAAAAAAAAAATAACCATAATTGTAAAATTTTATTCAGTTCAACAAACTCGGCCTCGACTCGTCCTCGGCACGGTATTGTGTAAGTCGTCCTTTGTAATGCTCTCATGTAAGGACCGTCGTCGTCGCTCGGGTCGTCAGTAATGAGGGGCATTGAAGTTCTCCCTCACATGGCCTACTTTTCATACATTTATGACTTTATTCTGACCACTTGATGGATCGGGGCTAATATATGTATTGCTGTGGATCGCGATAAAGTTGGATTAAGGTTTTTGTGCGAGTAAGAGCTGAGTTTGCGTTCTGTTGTAAGTTTTATGTAAAAACTTTTTGGATGACTAGCAATTTTTTTCTGTAACAAAAACCGGTCAAGGAACGCACCTTTTTCACACCAAAATTAATTGGTTCGTAAACATACTGATCACTTGATTAAATTAAGGGTTACCTGATTCCCATTATAATTATAGAATTTAGTAAGAGTTCCCCAAAAAGTACCTTACAGCCTTGCTCAGCAATGTTCCCGAAAGTTATTGGCAAATCAAAACGTAATACTAAAACCGGGCTTAGTTACTTCAGATAATATTATAATGGTATCTAATTTAATTTCACATGTGCCGTGCAATGCATTGACCATCATCACAATAAAAGTACACAAATAATTTCTTTGGGGAATATAAGTGTCCTCACGAGCCTGGTCTTAGTGGCTTTTGTTATATCCCTGTTTCTCCATATTTTCAGCACCTTGTCCATCGCCGTTCTTGTGATACCCATACGTCGTTTGACCTCATCGATGCATCCGCAATTGTTTGAGATCTGAGCCCCAAGATAAATATATTTAGAAAAATAGATTGGACCACGTTGCAGCTCTTACTTCGGACAGAAGGATGTCTGGTTCCAAATACAAAGCCAGAACCAGAGTATTTGGAACCAGACATCCTTCTGTCCGAAGTAAGAGCTGCCATAAAACACCTGAAAAGCAAAAAAGCTACAGGTAGAGATGCAATTCCTATAGTGACAATTAAAGCCTTAGGAAACCGTGGCGACCAGATGTTTCATCTTATCTGCAATAAGGTGTGGCAGACAGGAGTTTGGCCTTCGGAATGGACACACACCCTATTCACACCCCTACACAAGAAAGGCTCAACGAAGAAATGTAACAATTACCGCCTCATTGCTCTGATATCACACTCTAGCAAAATATTGTTACATATTCTCAACGAGCGCCTAAAAGCCTATCTCTCCAAGGAGATCGCTCCGGAACAGGCCGGTTTTGTGAAGGGGAAAGGCACTCGGGAACAAATTCTCATTTTACGCCAGATCATGGAGAAGTTAAGAGAATTTAATAAGCCCATATTCATTTGTTTTGTTGATTTCTCCAAAGCATCTGACTCCGTGAGATGGCCGGTGTTATGGAAAACCCTGCTAGATATGGGCACACCAAAACATCTTGTACAACTTTTAAGACGGCTTTATGAAGAAGGTACAGCTTCAGTGCGCACAGATGACGTCCTATCAGGTGATGTGCCGGAGTGCGCCAGGGGTGCCTAGTATCACCGCTCTTATTCAACGTGTACACAGAGCTAATAATGCGCATCACTTTGGAAGACTGGACAGACGGTGTAACAATTGGTGGATACAGGATTGCGAACTTGCGTTACGCGGATGACACCACTCTGTTTGTATCCAGTTCGCAACACTTGGAAGAGCTTCTGTCAAGGATGGAACGAGTGAGCCATGAGTTTGGACTTAGGATAAATCGCAGCAAAAATGCAACGTGGTCCAATCTAATATTTATCTTGGGGCTCAGATCTTAAACAATGGCGGATGCATCGATGAGGTCAATCGACGTATGGGCATCACAAGAACGACGAAGGACAAGATGCGAAAAATATGGAGAAACAGGAATATAACAAAAGCCACTAAGACCAGGCTCGTGAGGACACTTATATTCCACATATTTCTATACGCGGCTGAAACGTGGACCTTTCGAGATGTGGAAATGCAGAAAATAGACGCTCTGGAAATGTGGTCCAGCACCACATTTCCAGAGCGTCTATTAGAAGAATGCTTCGGGTTTCGTGGACCGAGTTTTGTACAAACGTCTCGATACTTCAAGAACTCGGTATAAAGCAGCGTCTGTTCTCAACACTACAATTTCGCATCCTTACATTCTTCGGATACGTAATATCTCGGCGTGGTGATCAGTACATAGAACGCCTTGTCGTCCAAGGGAAAGTGGAAGGCACTAGACCGCGCGTAAGGTCACCTACGCGTTGGACTGACCAGATCAAGTCTGCCGTAGGAGATTCACTCAATGAGTGCAGTAGGATGACCGCTAATAGGCAACGGTGGCAAAACGTCGTGAAGCGCATCACATCTGCTCCTTCAAATATTCTTACTACATAGCGATCACGACCGCTCAGAGTATACCGGATAAGAAGAAGTACCAATATCAACACTGAAATAAATTCTACGTTCAATTAATCCTACCTTTACGTATACATTTTGGTTTAATCCGTAACCGCTGTAAAGTTCAGCAATTACTCAAGTGAAGCAGAAAAAGGTCCCTTGATAAATCGTATGTTATTTATTTGAGTATTTTTGTCATGCCTCTGCGGTGTAAATGTTGATATATAAATAAATAAAAGCAAGATTAGTCTAAATTTATGCATGACATCCTGATTGACGAATGAGGCTTTGGCCTAGTCTTTTCTTAGGGTTGGGGGTTTAGATGGCAGCTCCCGTAAAAACCAAGTAAACCAAAATTATGAAGAAGTAGAGCAAGCCCCGGGATCCATAGTGTAAGCTTTAGATGCAACAGAGCTTGGTGCTTAATTGATGATAATGAAGAGTCTGATTGAATGGCAAAAACATGAATGCTAATAGCAGACTTGTCCCGGTTTCGCAAGGAAATTTTATTAAGGATTCCCGACGTTTCGGTTGCTTTTCAGCAGCCATGGTCACGTGGAGACTCACGGGATCAATGTAGAATATGAAATAACATCAAATAAATCGCGATAGAATCCGTTAAAAATACTTTTATTCCTTTAATCTGTTTGTGTTATATTGCAACAGGGTAAAATTCTGAGTGACCAAAAATAAATACAACTACGCTCTGCCAATGAACGTGAATAGCGAGAGTTGGGATTACGTCACACTTATACGGTCAGGATTACGACACCTTAGGGAAATATATCTGGCTCTGGAGCCACAATACTGGCGTGTCGTGATTGGTTGGATACGTAATGATATGGAAGATACTGTATGGCTACCTTGACAGGTCGTTCAGCATAGAAGTTTATAATATATAAATATCATATAATATTACAATATATAATTTGAATTATGAATATGCAACATATTTTTTGTTATTATTGAATTTGGGGAATTTAATTAACAAATCCAAATCAAACACGAGATATTTATAATTGTAACTAGATGTTTCCCGCGGCTTCGCCCGCGTGAAATTCTGATTCCGTTCACCTTGGGGTATGAAACACTACTTGCGACTTAATCTCCAACTCACGAAATATATACAAATCAATTCATAAGCATCGGTCAAGATGTTTAGTGGGAATTTGATTAGAAACACTGTGACACGAGATTTTTTATTTATTAGATTTCGGTATGTATACTTTGGTACCAATTTCTACGAGCTTTAAGTAGGTTAACTTTTCTAATCACGTCACTTTCAAAAAAGTTCCGTATACATGACATTTTTATACTCTTACATAAAGGCTCTATAAGCATTAAACCAAAAATCAAATGGATATGTGTATAATCAATACGATACGAACGATTTCTACACAAATATAGTTTTGAGTTGTAACTTTGTTTCATAAACCACAGTTGAGTTGTATATTTATATTCGCACTATGTAGTCTATATCAGTGATACGAGTATATCGAAGAAACTGGGCCGTTACCAAGGGACATTCCATCATTATTTTGTTTGCCCATCCATCGTTTATGGACGTCAAAAGTATAGGGCGCGCCGCAGTAACCTGGCACGCTTGTTTGCGTAAAAGACGATTATTTAAAAAAAATGGGTATTGCTTTTGAAGGAATCGTGTCAGCTGGGACTCTGTAATGTATAAATTTTCTTTTTGTTTAAAAAACAAGTATGTGACTCGACTGATGATAGCTCATCATCATCATCATCATCATAAACTCACGCCTATATCCCCGAAGGGTTAGGCAGAGGTGCTAGCACCCACGTTTCGCCAGATTGATTGATGATAGCTGGTGCTTATAAACGGTTGGGTTAGGTTAGGTTAGGTTAGGTTAGGTTAGATGACCGCTTATTGTACGAGGACTGCGACGGACGTGTGCTGCAGCGACCCGTGTCGTGCGGTGTTCCTCAGGGGTCGGTCTTAGGGCCGCTCCTGTGGAACATCGGCTATGATTGGGTCCTCCGCGGAGTCTTTCCTCCCGGGCTGGGTGTCATCTGCTACGCGGATGACACTCTCGTCACGGCCCCGGGGGAAAGCTTTGAGGAGGCGGCGCACCTGGCCACCGTGGGAGTCTCCCAGGTGGTCGGACGTATTGAGGCGTTGGGCCTGCGGGTGGCGGTTGAGAAGACGGAGGCCGTGTTCTTCCACGGGCCTTATCGCCGCCCGCCGCCTCGCGCCTCGATCGAGATCCGTTCGGTCCTCGTACCGGTGGCGGCCCAGATTAAGTATCTGGGCCTATATATCGACTCCAGGTGGCACTTCGACGAGCACTTCCGTAGGCTCGCCCCGAAACTCGTTGGCGCCGCGTCCGCCCTGGGGAGGCTTTTGCCAAACCTGGGTGGAGCCAGTATCGGCTGCCGACGGTTGTATACCGGGGTGATCCGGTCAATGGCGCTGTACGGCGCACCGGTGTGGGCGGACGCCCTGACTGCCCGCAATAGGCCCACGCTTTTGAGGGCCCAACGTATTGTGGCGGTCAGGGCCATACGCGGGTACCGCACCGTGTCAACGGAAGCGGCCTGCGCATTGGCCGGAACTCCTCCGTGGGATCTGGAGGCAGAAGTGCTCGCCGAAGTTTATCGACTGACGACGCAGCATCGGGCGGATAGTGGCAGTCGGCCTCCGCCCGAAGAGGTCCGCGGGTGGCGAGATGCCGCCCGCCTAGCCATCATGGCTAAATGGTCGTCCCGGCTGGAGTCCCCGAGTGCAGGTCATCGCACCGTGGCGGCGCTCCAGCCGGTCATTGTCGAGTGGACGGAGAGACAGCACGGGACCCTTTCCTTCCGACTGACTCAGATGCTTTCCGAGCACGGCTGCTTCGGAAAGTATCTGTACTCGGTCGCCAGGAGGGAGTCGAGTCCCGCCTGTCATCACTGTCCCTGCCGCGGGGACACGGCGCAGCACACGCTCGAGGCTTGTCCGGCCTGGGCGGTGCAGCGCCGTGATCTCGTGGCAACAGTGGGAGTCGACCTCTCGCTGCCGGCCATCCTGCGCTCCATGGCACGCAGCGAGAGGAGTTTTACCGCGGTCGCGTCCTTCTGCGAGGATGTCATCTCGCAGAAGGAGGCGGCGGAGAGGATCAGAGAGGCAGACGGCCTCGCGGATCCGATCCGCCGCCCGCGAGCTGGGCGGCGTGCGCGCAGATTCCTGCGCCTCATGCCGCCCTAGTGAGGCCGCGGGTGGATGGGCCGGGGTATGCCCTCCACCCGCAGTAGAGCCCCCCGCGAAGGGGTGATGTCCCGGTGTGTCTGGACATCGCCTAGAGACGGGCCCGCACCGCACCTTGCGGGCCGGCGCATGAGTGTTCCGTCGATGAGTGCGTAGTATTTCCGACGGTTCACTCACTAAGTCGCGGTGTATGGCACACGGCAGGTTGTTTTAGTGTGGTGAGAGCCCCACATAACCGCGCGGCGTCCCCGCGCCGCGCGGTATGCGGATGAGGTACATTTTTTCCTGCCTGAACAAAAAAAAAAAAAAAAAAAGGTTAGATGACCGCTAATAGGCAACGGTGGCAAAACGTCGTGAAGCGCATCACATCTGCTCCTTCAAATATTCTTACTACATAGCGATCACGACCGCTCAGAGTATACCGGATAAGAAGAAGTACCAATATCAACACTGAAATAAATTCTACGTTCAATTAATCCTACCTTTACGTATACATTTTGGTTTAATCCGTAACCGCTGTAAAGTTCAGCAATTACTCAAGTGAAGCAGAAAAAGGTCCCTTGATAAATCGTATGTTATTTATTTGAGTATTTTTGTCATGCCTCTGCGGTGTAAATGTTGATATATAAATAAATAAAAGCAAGATTAGTCTAAATTTATGCATGACATCCTGATTGACGAATGAGGCTTTGGCCTAGTCTTTTCTTAGGGTTGGGGGTTTAGATGGCAGCTCCCGTAAAAACCAAGTAAACCAAAATTATGAAGAAGTAGAGCAAGCCCCGGGATCCATAGTGTAAGCTTTAGATGCAACAGAGCTTGGTGCTTAATTGATGATAATGAAGAGTCTGATTGAATGGCAAAAACATGAATGCTAATAGCAGACTTGTCCCGGTTTCGCAAGGAAATTTTATTAAGGATTCCCGACGTTTCGGTTGCTTTTCAGCAGCCATGGTCACGTGGAGACTCACGGGATCAATGTAGAATATGAAATAACATCAAATAAATCGCGATAGAATCCGTTAAAAATACTTTTATTCCTTTAATCTGTTTGTGTTATATTGCAACAGGGTAAAATTCTGAGTGACCAAAAATAAATACAACTACGCTCTGCCAATGAACGTGAATAGCGAGAGTTGGGATTACGTCACACTTATACGGTCAGGATTACGACACCTTAGGGAAATATATCTGGCTCTGGAGCCACAATACTGGCGTGTCGTGATTGGTTGGATACGTAATGATATGGAAGATACTGTATGGCTACCTTGACAGGTCGTTCAGCATAGAAGTTTATAATATATAAATATCATATAATATTACAATATATAATTTGAATTATGAATATGCAACATATTTTTTGTTATTATTGAATTTGGGGAATTTAATTAACAAATCCAAATCAAACACGAGATATTTATAATTGTAACTAGATGTTTCCCGCGGCTTCGCCCGCGTGAAATTCTGATTCCGTTCACCTTGGGGTATGAAACACTACTTGCGACTTAATCTCCAACTCACGAAATATATACAAATCAATTCATAAGCATCGGTCAAGATGTTTAGTGGGAATTTGATTAGAAACACTGTGACACGAGATTTTTTATTTATTAGATTTCGGTATGTATACTTTGGTACCAATTTCTACGAGCTTTAAGTAGGTTAACTTTTCTAATCACGTCACTTTCAAAAAAGTTCCGTATACATGACATTTTTATACTCTTACATAAAGGCTCTATAAGCATTAAACCAAAAATCAAATGGATATGTGTATAATCAATACGATACGAACGATTTCTACACAAATATAGTTTTGAGTTGTAACTTTGTTTCATAAACCACAGTTGAGTTGTATATTTATATTCGCACTATGTAGTCTATATCAGTGATACGAGTATATCGAAGAAACTGGGCCGTTACCAAGGGACATTCCATCATTATTTTGTTTGCCCATCCATCGTTTATGGACGTCAAAAGTATAGGGCGCGCCGCAGTAACCTGGCACGCTTGTTTGCGTAAAAGACGATTATTTAAAAAAAATGGGTATTGCTTTTGAAGGAATCGTGTCAGCTGGGACTCTGTAATGTATAAATTTTCTTTTTGTTTAAAAAACAAGTATGTGACTCGACTGATGATAGCTCATCATCATCATCATCATCATAAACTCACGCCTATATCCCCGAAGGGTTAGGCAGAGGTGCTAGCACCCACGTTTCGCCAGATTGATTGATGATAGCTGGTGCTTATAAACGGTTGGGACAGCAGAGGTGTAACTCACACGATTTGCAGAACTTGTCTCCCTGAGTGTAGTCATGAGTAGATGGGATGAGGTTTATCCTACACGTGTGGTAAAGTCTCTCGTGAAGGGTGACCTTTTCGTTTAGTGGTATTTTTTAAACATTAACATAATCGCAGCATTGTTCCCGATTGCATTCGAACCTTTCACCTCCTCCTACTCCTGCTTTTGCGCGATATCTGATATCTGTTACGTATACTTAAAAGCATGTCTCTTCTTTCTAAGACACATATATAACGTGCCAAAAAATATGATTGCTCTCGTATTCCTGTAAAAAGTTTCTATATATATATATATATTTATATATATATAGGAATATCAGTAAGTAATAGTTCCATTTGAATGAAGGTTTTTTCTCTTTCCATTTTGTCACTGTTCTGTACAATTCAAGGTAGAGAGGTGAAATGGGATAGCACTGTTGGAAACCAATAAATTGAATTGGAGTAGCACTTCAGTCGATTAAAATGAATTGCGATATGCCTTTGTGGCACAATTATTTGAAATTGCAGACGATAAACCGGTATGAAATTATTTAAATTATTAATAGCACGACAAAAGCATAATAACATGAATTAATAAAAAGTTATTTAACTGGTATTGACGTAATAGTTATGTCGACACGATTATAATCTTCTGAGTCACCACTGGCATCTACAGTCAAAATAATCTAAAAGTGCATTTTGACACATGGGTTTGACCGAAAATAGACTCAAAACGTAAACCTTGCACGATTCGAACGAAAATAATAAAAATCTAAAATTAGAAGTAATTAGTTAAAGAATGTTTAAATGAGTAATAATATTGAGTTAAAGAATGTAATGCGACATATTTCAGTTAAAATTTCTACAATTAATTTTAAATATGATGGGACTCTCGGAACTACATCGTCCTAAATAAGTTACTGTCTACTATTTTCATTATAGAATTTTAGTGTTGTTACATTTTAAATCGTGTCGGTGATAAAGATTAATCGGTTCATATGATAAATCGTACGTTTTATTTTATTTAAATAAGAAAAACACCTGTATTGGATTATCTTGGGTGTGTACATCCTCATTTATTTCTGTTACATTTTTATATCGCCCCCGCTGGCCGGCGGGGGGTATCCGAAGGGATTTCCGCACGAAAAGAAAAAAAAGATACATAGTTAGCAAGGGAGTTGCTAAACCACGAGGATTCTTATGTCTTAGAGTATAGTTCAACTCATTCTAAATCCATTCGTATACGAAACACACGTAATTTCATACGTTAATTCATGAAAAAGTTTTAAGCGCGTGCACCGACTGACTCCTTAAGGCGCCGTCGGGGTTTGACGGAGGCAAATCTGCTACAATCGGTTATTCTCACAATCGATTTTTAGACTCCCAACACTAAACGACAGCTGTCAAAATGCACTTCTTAGATTATTTCAGTAAGTGAGTTGCCGTATAGTCAGTCATAGTTACAAGATAACCTCCATTGCCATTCATTCTCATTTAGTGTTTATATATCACTCCAGCCTTCCATGTGTCCTTGCCTCTAAAAACCTAGGGTAGAGTAACAACTATTGAACCGGCCGGCGCTTAAATAGGACCACTTCTAATAAATACGAAAGGGTTCCAATTTAGGCATGGGTTCAATATTGGTTACTCTCCCCTATACTTTTCTAAGGTAGATAGACAACAAACCTACACCAAAAGATAAGACATGACGAATAGTTACTTAACTCAAAGCGGGTTTGAGGTAGCCGTCAGTCAAAGTCTTGAAGCCTTTTGTTGGAACAGGCTAACAATAAATTACACTGCTTCTATCAAGTTTAGAACAATTGTAGGGATTCTAGTTTCCTTCGGAAACTTGTAGGAGACAAAGAAGACAATTGAGGTACAAAATGTTGGCCCATTTTGGACATCTATTATAAAGTTTATGTTTAGAAGTTTGATTAGTTTTATATGTAAACAAAATTATGAAGCTTAACCAAGTTTGGAGTAATATAATGAAAATATTATATAAGGTTGCTTTAGAAGTTTGGAGACTCATTAGTATTATAATGTATAGCTGATGCCCGCGGCTTCCCCCGAGGTCGATTATCGTTTTTTGGTCATATCCCGGTTGCAATTGCAATCTTACATACGGCAGATTTTAAGTCCGGTCAAGATCTTTCTAATAGAAAAAACTACATTAAAATTCGTTAAGTAGTTTTTGTGTCCATAGCGAACAAACAGATAAACAGACAACCCGACGTGAGATCGAAAAAAAACAAAATTTTTGTGTTCAGATTTATTAATTGAACATACCTAACGCTAGTATTTTTTTCTTCTAGTCACGCTATAACTTGTTTGACTTGAACGGCTTTACCAATTTCATTCATTTTTTATACGTTACCTATTAATACTGCGTAGAAGGTTTTTACATTAAAAAAATAAGAAATTGCGCAGAAACTTAGAAGATTTAAGAAAACTTAACGACCAGAATATTAACGTTCATAATGTAACCTTATGGCGTTTGACATACCTGTCAGTCGTTTGTGATGGGCGCCATTGACATATTGAAAATCTATATTTTTCATATGGCCAGTTGTATGTCGCTTGTTCCCGTGAATTATTTATTATTTTATTTTTGTAAAATATCAAATATTTTGTAAAAGTGTATATATCATAAATCATTAGAAGAAATAGGTATATAATAGGTATAATAGATAAACACTATGTTTTGATTTTTTTTTAAATAAATTATACGACATTTAATATTCGGGTGCTTTTGGCGCCTTACCAAGATCTTTCCGGCCCAAGCTAGCCTCACTTGCAAGCTGGTACTCCTGCTGATTGATGGACGAGGCTATGGCTTTCTTTTCGATTTGAGAGGTCAGACAGCAGTCGCTCCCATAAAACCCATATAAGCCAAACCAAGAGGAGGAGAAGGAGTAAGTGAACTCCGGGCTCCGGAGTCTAAGCCTCGGATGCAACCGGGAACCACGCTAAGATGATGATGATGACCAAATTCAGTATTCTTAGTTAAGACAGGACGTCGCCTAATTGAGAGTTCTGTGATGATGGTGCCCGTGACACACTAAGGGCACGCGCTAGGGAGGGTCGCCATGGAAGTATTCTAGTATAGTTTCAGGCCCCCCCGACAAGGCGCAGAGTACGGCACACCGCAGGGGTTTTTAGTGTGTGAGGGCCACACATAACCGCGCGGCTTCCCCGCGTCGCGCTGTATGCCATAGGACATTTCCCCTGACGAAACAAAAAAAAAGGACAACGTCTGTTAGGTCAGCTAGTATTATTAAAATTGGCGCGGTGCAATAATGATTTTTGAAATCATCGACATGTATTTTTTTTTATACCACTCAGGTGGCAGACAAGCTCACGGCCCACCTGATGGGAAGCGGTCACCGTGGCCTATGGACGTGTGCAACACCAGGGGCGTCACACTCGCGCTGCCGACCCTAAAAAAAAGAAGTTGCAAAGCAGGAATAGCCTTTAGTCTTCCGGGAAGACCAAAGGCTACTCCAGCCTCTCTCTTCTTTTTTAGATTTTGTACTGTCAGAAGGAAGACTCTTCCCTCTGACAGCACAAAAACTCTCAGTGAGCTCTGTGCGAATTTATCCAACTTAAGGTTGAGACACTAACAAAGTACATTTTTACTAATTTTTTTGTATGTATAAAATGACGACTTCCTAGGTTGCTTATTCAATTTCACTTCAAATATCTGATTCCTCAATCTTCTTTCGTTTAGCCTCTCAAAGGTGTTTGGACAAGCAAAGCATCCTTTTCTATCTTGGTCACTACATCTTCGACCATACTACAATATTATTGCCACCTACAGATATTTGATACAAATAACCAATAGAAGATGGGTATTTTAAAAGAACGGCTACTATACTCCGTTCAAAAACTTATTATACTTTTGACAGTGCCTTCAAAACGTAATTGTTACATTATTTGTAAAAGTATACTTGGAAATTCGCGGTCAAAAAATATACATAACTGCCTAATCGTATGTATCTGCCATATTTATTATAACCCATAGACACAAAAAGGCTTTAAATGTCTTGGTTAAATGATAATGTAAGATAATTCATTCCCAAAATAAAAACAGTTACATTTCACCGCATATAGTGTTGGGATCGAATGTATTCGCTGCACATCAGTTAATCGCTAGCAATCGTTTACATTTATTTACATTTACGTCGATTATTTTAGCCTTGCGTTTGTAGTTAGGGATTCTTGTACGTTTAAGAAAAAAAAATTGAAGTTGTGTTGTTAAGAGATTAAAAGTTGTCGTCATTAATCGTAATTCCTATTATAATTAATCGCCGCTCGTTATTGGTTTAGTGAGTCAATTAAAACCTGGTACTCAAAAAGAAGCTTATAAAAAATATCGTTCAATTATAAAATAGCAATGTATAAAATAGATTGTAACTTCTTCATAAACAAAATCCATTTGATGAAAAATTGACCTGTCAGAAGTTAAATAAATGGTTGGACAGAGCATAGAAACAAATTGTTGAACGAAGAAGATTTCACAAGTTTCATAAAATCCATAAGTGGAATGAGAATAATTATGGAGCGTGCTAAATTTTAGTACTGCTCTTTCCACTATTTACAATGCCTTCATATCAGTTTTTGGCACTCCCTCCCCAACAGAAATACAATATTCTGTTGTGGATTGAGCGAGTGCTATATAAGTTTGTTTGATTTTGTTGAAGCTTGTATTATGTCTTAGCGCTGTCCGCGACTTCATCCGCGTGAACGCAGATCTATTTTTTTTCTGCGCGTAATTATATTTTTAGTCTGAATTAAAAGTAATCAAAGTTCAGTTCAATTTATATTCAAATTCTTAAATATATAAAATTCAATGATGTCATTACGATCTTCGCTTAATTTTTTCGCCAGTGATCTTGTGAATGATTAGTACCAGAGAAATGCTTTACTTTAGATTCGTAGATATATCTCATATCATACTGAGGATTCCGCTTTTTGCATCCAAGATTGATGGTCAAGTATTAATACCATCTACTCAGTTTCACATATTTTTGTTTCATTGAACTGGAATGAGGAAATTCTATTTGGTAATCATCATCAATAATCTCATGGCTAAGAGCCTCTTAATCTTTATTTGCTCTTCCTGCTAAATGATGAAGAGTTAGGTGTGAATTGACCCTGATCCCTAATCGTTCCGTAGAAAACGGATGTGGTTAAAGCTTAATCGACGATGGAAGATTTATCACCACTAAGTAGTTGTTGCAAAAATATGAAATACCTGCACTTATATTGGTATGTACCTGTCCCAGATATCTTCGAATAAATACACATATTTCACTTAATATGTTTTTCTGTTGGTGAGTAAGTAACCTTTGTATTGTACTCCGTTGGAACTAAATGTGGTAAAATCAAATGCAAGTCGGATTTGCGTGCCAAAGTTCTATTTCAAAGCAAGTTTAGTTTCTCTATTTTTATTTTATTATTTTGTTGTTCAAATGTTGATTCTGCACTACAATTGAATGTTTTGACATAGATATGGTAACATTATTTTGTTTATAGTAAAGTATACAGAAAATGAACGTACCTACTAAGCATCTATTATTACCAACTGTAAAAAGTTATAACATTAATTGTAATCATACTAGGTGCCGAATGGGATGCTTTTTTATTTTAGAAAATGTCACCTTAGGATGGAAACCGGCCCTGCGTCGGTGGTATGGGAGTTTTGTTATAATTTTCATAAAAGTCATATTTACAAGTACAAATACACAACTTATAAATTCCATTCTCAAAGACGTGTATAGATCTATATAAAAGAGGATCTCAGTATAAAATGGACTGGCTTAGTTAAATCGGCCTTCTTACTTAATATTGTTCTTACATAGGTTCGTTATTTTTGCTATATACCTCCTCTCCCTGCCTGTTACACCTCGTAGGTGGTAATGCATGAGGGACACCTCTATCATTACAATTATTCATAAACTACAGGAACTGCTAATCATCACGGGGACTGTGTTCTTATTTGGTAACTTAGTAATAAAAAAGGGAAGACGGACAGACGGCGTTACCTTAGAAATAAAGTTGCATCCCTTAGGCATGGAACCACATAAAATTCTGTCCAATGTATCTTTTTAGTAGACTACGTTAATAGAAAATACGTACGCATGAATAGAGAATGCGCCTCCGGGTCGAGCAGATTGAGCATTTTCACGGAAACACTTTCCCACAAAGGGTTCAGCCAACAAAAGGAACAGAGAACGATTAACTCGGCTCTGCGGTGACCGCGTTTTATTAAAACATAACGTGTTCACTGTACAGGGAGTGTAAAAGATATGTGCGTTAGTCCCTTATTTTTGGGATTTTCTTTGCCAGTTGCCCGAAATAGAGCAAAGTTCACAAGATATTTATATTATTATTTTTAGGCACCACCAGAGTTGCAGAATTCATAAATTTTGATGGCCGAAGGTGTTCGAGGAAATCGAAGCAGATTTTGGATGAATTCGGTGGAAACATTTCGTAGTTGATGAAACGTTTACAAAACCACTAGTCAAATTGTACCCTCACGCTCCCATTTCGAATCGGTGGTACATGCCAAGGATAAGGTATCAGTGTTACTATAGTCGACTTTTGGGTGACTCTGACCTAGTTCTCTAAGGTCCTCGTAAACATACTCATGTTCCTCCTACGAAATTTAATAGATGACAGATATAATATTCGTCCTAAGTACTTTTGTGTATTAAAGTTATAAAATATAAAGTTAAGGTAGCATAAAGGATGTAATAAAGAGAATAATGGTTTGAGTTTCATGTTGCAAATAGGTAGGTAAAAGCTGGCGGCAAGAGCGACGTCAATGTCGTGCACAAATTGTAGTTTCTCGCCATCTTTGATATGGTAATGTAAAGTAACATTATACGATTATTCTTTTATTGACTTTTCTTTCAGCGAGTTTAAATTACAGTCCAGATTAATAATGACACGAATTGTTTAAGGCAGCAATTTTTGAATTCTATTGCAATGATTCTACTTCTAACGAATACACTCCTAAATAAATAAATAAATATTTTACGACATGCTACACAGCGCTTTATAGACCCAAAGTAAGCATAGTTTAACTAGCTTGTGTTATGGGTTCCAGAATACGGACAAACATACTTATATACTTTTTTTTTGTAAATATATAAATATTATACATAGAATCGCCCAGACCAATGCAAATAGACATATTCATGCATACAAATATTTGCACTGAGCAGGAATTGAACCCGCGCCCCGTCTCGTAGCAGTCGAATGCACTACCGCTACGCCACAAAGGCCGTCAACCTTATCTTATTTATATCTTATTATGTCGATACAGTCTTTATATCTTTTACGTGTAGTACATAACTCAATTTAAAATCTTTCCTTTTTATATTTAATAGTTGGTTCCAGGAAATGGCATCTTATATTGTTTCAGATATAATTATCAAAACTCAGTTTCACGTTCATCTGGTCTAACAAAGATTAAAATAACAAAATTTGCCTTGTCTTAAGTTCTTTTCCTTTGTTTCAAGATTTTTTACCTCGCAATTTCTTACGGTTGTTTGACCGGCCGCAAGTAAATTCGGGCGGATTTCGAGACAAGAATAACAATGTCTAGAAAAGTGAGAAGTTCCTGACAAGACGGAGTATTAATAAGGGCGCTGCTCGAGAGCCAGGAACAAATTTAGTTAAGTGCCCCGCTTGTCAATATCATTAATTCCGAGTTTTAAGGTTTTGAAAGCTAAGCCCTTAACCTATTTAAAGTATTTGCTATTTAAATGAATAACTATAAATAGATTATATATGTAGCCTAGATCCATTTCTGTGGTGGTATTCTGGAAGAACGTTTATAAATCTCGACAGCTGAATCCGAGGTGAGATATTATATTCGCCATCAGAAATTTGATATTCACCGCGATTTCACCTATCGTGATAGATAAACGTTCTTACAGAATATCATAGCTGTAGCGCGTAAAAAGTGTTTACGTAATTTTATAATGGTTGGTTGAGTAGTTAAAATAAATACAATTATATATTTGCTTGTGAAGTTTTATGCAGTGTAAGTCAGCTTTGAAATGAAGTAAGTATATTTTATGCGAAAAGTGACAACACAACATTACATAATGTGAGATAAATACATTATTATATCTAACATATTATAAGACTATATACAAAGTTAGTTACAGTAAGACAGGGTTAAACTTGGCTTCGTTTTGCAACCTAAAATATAAGTAGGGCACCAGAAAACTTTGTTGGCGACACAAAACTCGTACGTACAGAAGCTGTGTGGCCTGCGGCCCTGTCGCGTAGAAAGTCAGTCGAAACTTTAATGACGGTATGAATTCAGTCGATTTCTCAAGTCTTATAAGCTGCCAAAATTGAAATGCTCCCTCACTTAATAATAACATGCAAATTACTCATTTGGGGATGTTATTTTGAACCTCAATGAGCTCGTAGCTAACAGTAAAGTCGTGGATTTGTTAAAGTAAATGAATACATCTCGTTCATTAATGACGTGATATTAGTATAGTATTTCTGGTTGTATTTTGTGTTTGCTAAAACAACTGGCGGACGATGATCTGACGAAAATTATTTATTTAGCTGCCCAGAAGATGTTGAAGGTATATCTCGTACCAATTGTAGACAGTTCCCTGCATTTCGACTAGGTAACCTTTAGACTACCACAGGTTATGCAATAAAAATCCATAATACGAAGAATAATAACTAACTAAATATATTAAAACCTGATTTTCAAGTCTTCCCAATAATTCTGCTTCTGACTATACTCTATGTTTGTTAAAGTTGCCATGTTATAAGGATAAAGTTTTTTTCGGATTTTTTTTCTAGTTACTTTTTCTTTAACATTTGTGATTGTGTCCTGAACGAAATATCGATTTTTATTACAATACTAGCTGACCCGGTAAACTTAGTTCTGCCTTCGAATCAAGTTACATTGGTTATCAGCTGAATTTATTTCGTGAATGTCTCCTTACTCCCTGGCATTAAAGACTCGAGACGGCTTAAGGTTTTGGTCGGTTGATGTTCGAGTCGACATAACATAACCACCCCCGCTGGCCGACGGTAACCGTTGTGAATTCTGCACAAAAAAAATCCCAAAAAGACACAGTACAAGCGGAGACATCAATAAAAATCAAAGATCTCGAAAATCATTCCACCCATGACTTCCACAAAATTGGTGGTGTAAAGATACATTTAATAAAAAAAAGTCTTTTTATTGAATATATTTACAAATGTAATTTATATGGCATTTAGTGAAATACAGGAAATAATAATATACATCACCACATTCATTGCTGCATAATAGCATTAATAGCGAATCCAATACTATTAAATTCTATGATCACTGTCACGCTCAAAATCTTCACTAATGTATTTCAAAAAACCTTAAGAATTGATCATGTTAATCTATTTAGTTAAACCAAATTAAATTTCTTCGTATTCATGAATCAGTAGTAACAAAATTTACTGTGCAGAGATTCGTGAGTGAAACATTGATTGGAGCTGATTCCTTACTCCGTATCGATACCAGCCCTTGTTAATCTTAACGAACGTCGCGTTGGGAGGCTGTTCGATAACTTTGTTTAGCAACACTGTGCGCTAGAGACACAAGTGAATATCTGTCAGCTTTAAATTTATTCATTGAATCTGATTATATATATGAAATCTAATTATCTGAATACTAAATAGACCGAGTTTTAAAAGTTGTTAATTCACAGATGTAGAAAAGTTGTTCAGGTATTTAAAAATGAATCACTTTTGTTGTTAAAAATGAGCAATTCTGTACTACATAACAAAAGTATTAAGTATAAAATTCCCCACAAAGATAATGGCAAATTTAAATTCGTGAATAAAAAAATAAAAGGTGTTGACAATTAAGGTAAATTTTGGCTACTTACAAGTTTTTGCGAAAATATAAATTTGTCCATATCTTTTTATCACGTTGACTCAGGACCTCGATATTTATATATCTAAAAGGGACTATACCCTTCATTACCTTTTTTTTTCTTGCGGAAATCCCCTGAAGATATCGTGCGTCCCTACTATCTACAAGGCACCAACATCCGTTTTGGTGGCAAAAAGAGAGAGACAGCTGCAGCTGTCACATCCTTGCTAGTGCCCAGAACCAATGTAAGCGTGGTAGCTGTAGTACCAAGGAACTCCTCCTTATCGACGCGGTAGTTGGCCAGCAGGTCAAACGCAATCGACGTAATTTCTCCGTCATCTGCATAGATTATAAAAAAGCATATGACTCGGTCCCCTATACATGGCTGAAGAGGGTCCTCGAGCTGTATAAAAAATCCTCGGAGTCTTTGTGGAGTAATGGTGCACAATGCTTAGTCTATCTGGGTGCGACTGTCGGATGCGGAAGACCGGATGAAGGTCAAGCAGGGAATCTTTCATGAAGCGACTCCTGGATATTACTACTAAATTCAGCAGCGGCATCGACATAGAGCTTGGAGTCGATAAATGTGCGGTTCTTCAAGTGGAGCGGGGGAGAGTCATATCATCGGATCGTATACTCGTATCCGATGGGGTGAGCCTTCAATCACTCTCCAAAGGTGAAACATACCGTTGCCTGGGTATGTCACAGAATGAGGGTGTTGAAATGGCGGGCGCTAAACGGGCCATCTGTGAAGTGTTTTGTGAGCGTGTGATAAAGTGTGTGACAGCCATTTATTTGGCGTGAATATAGCACGGGCGTTCAACGGCTGAATGATCAGGATCAGGTTATTAAGACGGACAACTACAGAAGGTACATACTGAGGGATGGAACAGTGGACGGTGGGACTCACACAAATAGTCCCAGTTGTGATCTCAGCCAATGTTTTGATCCCAAAGAGCCTCTCTGTCCATCTTAAGAGGCTCAGGATCAGTGGGATGCCATCGCATTCGCAGGTTAAGGCGATATGCAATATAATAAACAATATGCGGCTTAAAGTGGTGCAACGGGGGTTCGAAATACGCCACGGGCGAAGCCAGAGAGTGTAAAGCACAATTGGGCAATCTTTAAAATCTAAATCAAGTATTGTGAATTATATTCCCATTATTATATCCATATTGTGTAAAAGTATACATATTACCTACTTGGAAGCTGATTATAGATTGTGGTCGCAACACAGATAACCTTAGTTTGAGGCTTCTCTTTGAGATACAAAATGCTTGCGTAGTCAGATAAAACAAATTTAAACAAATTACAAAATCTAACAAGGGTTTTTTGAAAATTTTATTTTTTACTTTTAAGATAGTTTATAGTGGCTACATCAATTATTGCTACTTTTGAGTAAGTACCCAAAGGAAAATAAAAATAGTCTTAGGGATTTAAATACAAAAATATTTATATTCTTCCCTCAACCAATAAACTTAAGAGTTTTGTGGAATAAATAATTCAGGAGGTGTTGGAGAGTAAGTCAAACTTTTTATCCTCAATATTACTTTTATTTTGCTAAAGAAACTAGCAGCCAGCCGATGCTGAACCCTAGGGATTACATTTCAAAATAAATATACATAGGAATTGATACTTTTGAAATGTCAACGTAAAGTGGTCTTCTATGTAACGAAAGAACCATTTTGGTCACCAGAATTTTCTAATATTATTATATTTTTTGAAATGAATATCGGCCTGAGGGTCAAAATATCTGTAAAGATTTGTGTCAAATGATGGCTTTTGAGATCAAATGACTTCCAATTGCGGTCGAATCCTTTTATTGGCAGGCATTTCTGAAATATAGAATCTTAGGTAGCAAAAAATATAAATGTATCTTTACATTAGATATGTGTTCAAAGGTGGTATTTTAATCTAATATAAACTCAACATTAACCTATATCAGCAACTTTAATTAATAAATCTGAAACAGGAAACCGACATGTACCGCATTAATGTAATTATAAATGCATCAGAAATTATCTCGCAAAAACCGATCAAGTGCAACTCCATTCATTATTAACAGAAAATAGGAATTATTATAGAATCACTTTGCACATCTGCCTGTCTGTTAGAACTCCAAGACTCTTTTGTTGGGAATATGTGAAAATAGCAACTTGAAATTATGATCAAATACTGTGTTCTTGGGAGTTTCAATGAGTTTTCTCAGGATGGGCCACGTTATAGTCGGTCCGATTCCGACACACCCATCTTATCGTTGGCACCGATGGGATGGAGCCCATGGGGGTTTCCACATGTAAAAAAAGGACGGCCACATTGTGAACTGGTAGTACATTTGGTAACCATTAATTAGTCTAGTTCTTCTTATTCTTTCTTTGGCGTTTTGTAAGTTCTGTTTAAGTGGTCTAGGCAAAATACCGTACACCCTTTGGAATCGTCACATTTAGACCCACGTGATTGATTAATTTCATTCCATTTCAATTCTTCAGAAACCGGTCTTCAGAATAAGGTGGCCTAAAGGCAGATGGCTCCGATTTCGAGATGGCACCCTCGGGTTCGGGGACCATGGTGTTCCGGTCTTGCCCCCGTAAAAGGGGAGGGGGGAGGGCATCGCACCGCCGCCCCCGCAGGCTTCTGCTAGGGTAACAGGTGGCTCCACCTGTCACCCCCAGACCTGCGCTTATGGATGGTGGAGATCATGGAGAGACCGCCGACGTCTGAGTTGCAATTAAATACATCCTAAGCATGTTATGTATTACTTTCACAATAAGGCCTACTTTTATATGAAAAATATGAATAAATACTTTCATCATCATCATCATATCAGCCGTAGGAAGTCCACTGTTGAAGATAGGCCTCCCCCATTGACTTCCATTTCGACTACGCAAATACTTTGCCCAAGTTTAAATAAGGAAGCCTTACATTGAATTTTTTTTTTAAGCTGATGAATGACGAGGCTGCCCACAAACGACTTTTGTAATAGAAAAAGTTTCCTTACAAATAATTATAGCCTTATAAAGTGTTTAAATGTGTTGCAAGTTAAAATAAATGGGAAATGCTTGTTAATTTTTTTCTTAGTTGTTTCAAAATTCATGTTTATTTTTTAATGATAGCCCTCAATCTCCGTTGAGTGAAACATAATAACGCAGTTTAGTTCGACCGGATTGATAAAATAAAACCATTTTCAACTACGATCTTTCACAGATTGCAACACTGCCCTACAGACATTAAAGTACAGTAAGTGTCCAATTGAATCGATTCAATTTCAATTTTAATTAAAGGACAGTAAGGGTCAAATTGAATCGATTCAATTTAACACTTACTATACTTTAATATCTGTAGGGCAGAAAAGCCATATAATCATGATACCTGGTAGCGTAACCTGGTCGAAGTTGTATACCTACAGTAGGGACAAGATAATAGGTCACTTTTGACAGATGTCAGTCTTATATTCATAGTGAGGTGACCTGCTTAAAAACATCGATTAAATGAATGAATCGAATGAATCGATACAGACTTGAAACATATGTGAATTTTAAAAATGATCATGCGAATCCCTGTCCCATTATTATTTTTTCTTTCATAAATTAAAGGAGCAAAATAAGACAAGTACCTACGTAATTTAACAAAAAAATTGCTTTTATTCACTTGAACTATCGGAACTGCTATCTTCATCACTGCTGTCAGCACTCAGAGATATTATTAATTCATTTTCAATAATATTGTCTATTCTCACATCTCGTTCAAAATCTTGTAAAATTATTTTCTTTGTCTTCTCCACGACTTTTCGCCAGTCTTCTGTAGTGACTTTTGCACATGCAGTTTGTAGCAGAGTCATCATTTTAGCAGTACTGAAGGGTGGTTCAGTATTGTTCCGCGCTGCATGACCCTTTATTTGTGCCCAAATAAGCTCGATGGCGTTATACTGGCAATGGTAGGGAGGCAATCGAATAACTTCGTGTCCATGCTCTAGGGCTAGTTCATCGATTACATAGCGGAGCTTGGACGGCTTAGTTGCTTTTACCAGATTTAACAACTCAACTTTTAATAAAGTTGGACTTGCCTCCACACCATTTCTTACCAGCCACGAGACAATTTCTTGCTTTTTATTTGCTTGAGTTGGTGGTTTATCAACTTGTACAGAATGATACGGAGCATTGTCCATTATAATTTTCGATGGGTTTTCTAAGCTGACTAGCAGCTTCTCAAACCACTTTTTAAAAACATCAAAGTTCATTTCCTCATGGTAATCTGTTGTAGTTTTAGAGGCGAATGCGAGGAGGCAGTCTGGAATAAAACCTTGAGAAGCTGATCCCGCGTGACATATAATAAGTCGGGCTCCTTTTCCCGATGGAACTTTTGAGGTGGAGGCCGCTGTATCATCGGCCCATGTCCGCACAACCGTATGGTTCGCATTCAACCATGTTTCGTCAATAAACACGACATTGTCCCAATCCGTAATTTTATTTACCTGACGTAAGAATGTTATTTTCTTCAAAATAATGTCGTAGCGTTCTAGCAGGATTTTCCGCTTGTCGTATTTTTTAAATCTAAAGCCAATCGATTTTAAAACCTTTGATAGAGACGATTTGCCTCCAAAAAATAAGCCTGCGCCTTTTAACGAACTCAATAGCTTTTCCCGTGTAGGATATTCTTTTCTCGAGTAATATCCATAAATGTGGTTGCGAATTGCAGCAGCATCAAAATTATCAACGTCAACAATTTTCTTCTCCCTCTTTCGTTTTTTCGGTGTACGTAAAGTATTATCTTCTGAGCCTGATGGTCCGTATTTCTCTTTCAGAATTTGAGTTACTGTCTTCTTCCCTATTCCCAATGCTTCGGCAACGCGTTCTCTCGGTGGTTTCAATGGTAAAAGAGGCCCATCGTTAACTGATTCACGTCCAAAATAATTGTACAATTTCAGCACTAGTTCGCGAGATTGACTGTTTAGAGTTTTCCCCCGTTTCGACATAAGCAATCGGAGTCCAATTTATAGCCAGGTAAACGTAGTCAGTAAGATCAGTTCAATGAAAAAGCCGGATCAGAAGGAAATAACAGAGAGCACACCAAAAACGCACAGTCACTTCGCACAACAACAAAAGACTGCGTCATCATCATGTTATGGCGACATGACATGCGTCATCGACAGGCACTGGTGTTGCCAGCAACATCCACCTAAATTGCACCCAACATCAATGACCTTTCTATTTAGTTATTTTTTTGTATTTTTATAGTTAGTTAAAAGAATAATAAATATGTATAATTAGGTTTTATTATAATCACAACGTGGTTATAAATTTATGGTGATTTTTCTTCACAAGTAATCAATGCATTCGATTCAACTTACAGTCCTATCAGCTTTCGATTTTTAGAGTAACATCCCTAGTGTTTAAAAAGAAAAAGGGTTGACTGACGCAACATTGTAACGCCGTTCAGTTCTTTAGATCAGAAATTGTTTATTATGTTTAGAATGGTTTATTAGTGAAAGCAAATCGTAAAATTACTCGTATCGGTCATTATTACAATAAATATGTAAACGTAATTGAAAAAAGTTAAGCAATTGTGCAGTTCTTATTTTATGCCCGCCGTTACAAGGTTACGTTGTTGAATTTTGATGAAATGTCAAAAGTGACCTATTATCTTGTCCCTACTTTTATACAATAGTTTACTTTTATACAATAGTCGCGTAAACCCTAAAAGATTTAGATAAGAAAAAGAGAACATCTAGGACGAGACTTGAGCCCGCGACTAGTGCCTTGCAGGAGGCTGAGCTACCTAGACACGCCCCAGATATTTGAAATTGTAAGATATATTATATAGGTCTCAGGGCGACGCTGGAGCCTTCTACTCCTTTCCCACGTAAGGGACTGGTCGTGGGTTCAAGTCCCATCCTAGATGTTCTCTTTATCTAAATCTATAGGAAAAGTAAGGATACTAATTGCTTAAAAAAATCATTGAATTATAATAATATTATTTGGGATCGCGATAGTCTAGAAGTTGGTAAGAAAGAGTGATAAAATAAAAGTTGTAAAAGTACGAGTAATCTAGTGATAAACCTGTGTACTAGGAAAGCTAATAAGAATAAAAATTGTGTCATGGTTCCTGGATGAGGCGGGAATGATCATGCAGGAAGAGTGAGAGGAGAACTCATACCCTTCCTTTCTGCAGGTTGTAATGTCCAAGTGGAACTACTGGTATCACAAGTGTTCAAGGACCACGGTAATCTTAAGAGATTAGTAAGTAGTAAGCTACCAGGAGGGCCTTGTGCTCATTTGATACCTTAATCGTATTAATGTGCTGATATACTCAAAAGTAATACTAACACTGACTTTATTTAGTTTTGAGTAACCTACTTTTAGTGATTTTATCAGAAGTTAAAATTTAATTGGTAACCAAAACTTCAAGTGCAGGTTAGCATGAAAGTTATAAAGGTCAACTCAAAATAATTAATTCATTTGAAGGGGAATGGGACAGAAGGAACATGAAAGAATACTAAATGCTGTGGAAATAAGAAGTCTGAGTAATATAAGTGGAGTGACCTTAATGGACTGAGTGAGGAAAAGCGTGACAAGGGAACGTTGAGCTATCGTGGAAGATGTAGTGACCAAGATAGAGAAAGGGATCATCATCATCATCATCAACCTATTCTAGTCCACTGCTGGACATAGATCTCCCCTAATGAGCGCCATAGCGCCCTGTCTTCAGCTTGCCGCATCTAGCATCTGCCCGCAGTCTTTCGCAGATCGTCATCCCACCTGGCCGGAGGGCGTCCTACACTACGTTTGCCGAGTCGCGGTCTCCACTCAAGAACACGTTTACCCCAGCGGTTGTCGGTTCTTCGCGAGATATGGCCGGCCCACTGCCACTTCAGCTTGCTTATTCTTTGAGCTATGTCGATAACCTTGGTTCTCTGTCGGATGTATTCGTTACGAATCCTATCCTTCAGAGAAACTCCGAGCATAGCTCTTTCCATAGCTCGCTGAGCGACTTTGAACTGGTGGACCAGCACTACCGTGAGTGTCCACGTCTCAGCTCCGTAGGTCATTACGGGTAGGACGCACTGATTGAAAACTTTCGTTTTCAAACACTGCGGTATGGATAACGAGAAGACCCGACGTAGTTTCCCAAACGCTGCCCAGCCTAGCTGGATCCTCCTCTTGGCCTCCTTCTCAAAATTGTTTTTACCCAACTGCACAATCTGCCCGAGGTAAGTGTACTGAGAAACAATTTCAAGAAGGTGGCCATCCACGACGACCGGTCCTGGATCAATGTGGCCATTGATCAAGACTTTGGTTTTATCCAAATTCATGCCAAGACCGATGCGTCGCGAGGCTGAAGCTAGGCCGTCCAGCATCTGGGTTAGCTCCTCTAGCGACTCCGCCATTAAGACTATGTCATCAGCGAATCGCAGGTGTGAGATGTAGTCGCTGTTTATATTTATGCCCTTACCTTTCCAGTCCAGCGTCTTAAACATATCTTCCAATGCGCGGATATGACATCCCCCTGTCTCACTCCTCTGCGCAATTGGATGGGTTTAGACTGCTGACCCTGTACTTGGACACTCATAGTGGCGGCTTCGTAAAGGCATCTCAGCACCTCGACATAACGATAGTCTACTTGACATCGCTGTAAGGATTCCAGAACAGCCCAAGTTTCGACGGAGTCAAATGCCTTTTCATAGTCCACAAAAGCGAGACACAGGGGCTGATTATACTCTTCGGACTTCTGTATAATCTGCCTCACTGTGTGAATGTGGTCTATGGTGCCATATCCTCCGCGGAACCCAGCCTGTTCCGGTGGCTGGAACTCGTCGAGTCTCCTGGCGAGACGATTCGTGACCACTCGTGAAAATAGCTTATAGACGTGGCTCAGGAGTGTGATGGGTCCGTAGTTTTTAAGGAGGGTCTTATCACCCTTCTTAAAAAAGAGAACAACCAAACTCCCGCTCCACGCCTTAGGAGTTCTCCCACTGTGAAGGACGGCGTTAAAGAGCTTCTGTAACTCCTGTGTGACAGGAGCTCCTCCTGCCTTCAGAAGCTCTGAAGTAATTCCATCCTCACCGGGGGCTTTTCCATTTTTAAGCTGCTTCAGAGCTAACACGATCTCGTCTTGACTGATATCAGGCAGTTCGTCGGTATAGTGGCGTGTCAGGGTGGCTCTGGAATCATGGTCGTCTCGTCGAGGACGGGGAGCATGTGCAGTATACAGACGGCCATAGAAATCCTCTATCTCGGCGGAGATCTCCGGCTTCGACAAGACGGTCCTCCCGTCATGCGTTATGAGCTTCGTCAGATGGCTCCTTCCAAGCTGCTGAGTGAATACTTTGGACCCTCGGTTTCGCTCTATCGCCTCTTCAATGAGGCGTGTGTTGGAGCTCCGAAGGTCGCGCCGTACCATCTTCGCAATTTCCTTGTTTAGGTGTGACCTGTCTGACGAAGTCGCTTGGGTGGTTTCCCGTCTTCTTGCCATCAGCCCCAGAGTCTCATCCGAGAGTTTGGACTTCCTGCCAGTGCGCTGTTTTTTGCAGAACTTGATGCCCTCGTCTCTCAGCGTTTCGACCAGATTGTGTAGGGTCTCGTCAGCGTCATCAGTGGGTTCCAAGGCAACAAATCTTTCCCCGAGAAGCTGCTGGAACTTCTCGGTGCCCGCTATGATTTGGGTTGGGTTAGGTCGGAGCGTGGACATCATCAAACGGTTTCTTTCAAGCTTTAGGTTGATATTGAGAGAGCCTCGGAGCAGTCGGTGATCAGATCCGGTATTAAAACTGTTGATCACTGAGACATCTCTGAATATGTGCTTGCTATCCGTCATGATGAAGTCGATCTCATTTTTTGTCACAGCGTCGGGGCTTTGCCATGTCCACTTCCTTTGAGGCTGTTTCTTAAAGAAGGAATTCATTAAGAATAGTCCCTCTTTCTCAAGGAAGTTGACAAGCATTTGTCCCCTGTGATTCCTAACTCCATAACCATGCGGGCCTATACGGGATTCGTACCCAGACTGGGTACCCACCTTGCCGTTAAAGTCCCCCATAACAACGTTGAAGTGAGCCTTAGTGGTGTTGTGCAAGGCTTTGGATATGTCTTCATACATATCCTCCACTTCATCATCCGAGTGTGCCGAGGTCGGTGCGTAGACCTGAATAACCTTCATGCTATACCGCTTGGATAGCCGAAGGATCAGGTACGCTACCCTGTTCGACACGCTGGAGATTTCTTGAACGTTGTTAGAGAGGGCCCTATTGGCGAGGAAACCTACGCCACCCTGGGATGTTTTATCACCCTCGCGAAAGTAGAGAAGATGGCCCGAGTCAAGGGTTACGGTGTCCTCTACCTCTCTACGGACTTCGCATAACCCGAGAACATGCCATTTAATGTTCTCTAACTCCACTTCCAACTGCGCTAGATGATGGTCAAGCCTCAGAGTGCGTCCGTTATACGTAGCCAGGGTCAGTTTGTGAAGGGTTTGGTAGCCTATTGTAGCCCGGGGATTCTTAGCACCCCCTGCCCCACCGTTACCATGGCCGCTACCATGACCAGGGATAGCGAGGCGGCCGGGAACTGGGGGCCATCTTTTGGCTGTTTCCTTCATTTGGGGGTAGTGCCCATAATCCCCACGCTGGGCAGGCGGGTTGGGGATCGCAGTTTGTTGGAGGGGTTGTTCTGCGGGGGTGCTGCTGCCCGCCCCCGGATATGTCCCTTAGTCGCCTCTTACGACACCCACGGAAAGACTTGGGTTGGTGCTATTCTCTTCTAGGCCGGCAAGGCTCTTAGAAGGTTCTGTAGATGGGATGTAGAAAGGATGGACGATAGGAGATTGACGAAACAGATTTATGAAGCGAGGGCTACTGGGCAACCCGGTAAAGGTCAACCAAGGTTTTCGTATGCCAATGAAATCGAGGACTTACTGAAGAAAGGCCTACCTGTAATCGTCATGCATGTATGAAAACAATGATGAAAGTGGAAGAAGCAAAAGGCATATGCCAAGATTGTAGTTAGTTGAATGATGTTGTCTCTGCTTACCCCAATGGAAAAGAGGTGTAGGATGGCGTAGGCGGAGGATGTATCTATCTATTAAATGAGCAATTTTCGTATATATATATATATGTAAGTATACATATATATAATCTGAATCTTGGAAACGGTTCCAGGGATTTTCATGAAATTTAGTATACAGCGGGTTTCGGGGGCGATAAACTGATCTAGAAAGGTTTCATTTATTGTATTATTATCATTTATTTATGTTGAAGGGGAAAGTAACATTTATGATATTTTGGCTACATTTACGATGAGGTTCATCTAGCGCACTATAACTTTACATAGCTAGGCAAGGAAAGTATTTAAATGAATGTAAACAGACTGCACTAAGCTCTAATTTTTGCATTAATATGAAATGAAAATAGACGAGTCGAAAGGCGTACGTCAGTATCATAGTAAGTGGAAAGATGTTGTCTTTGCGTACATAAATGGGAAAAAGGTGTGACTATATGTATGAGTACGTAAAATATATCAGTAGAGGAATAGTATAAACTGAATGACATAAAGAGTTATTAAATTCACACTTCTTATATTTATTTATCTGATAAGTTTCAGGTTAATCAATGAAAATCAACCTAATTTTTTGTTCGAAATCAAAACATAACATAACATAACTTCTTCACGCCTGTTCCCCGAAGGGGTAGGCAGAGGTGTATTACACCCACGTTTCGCCAGTTATGTTTAGGTCCCAATGTAATAGGGGGCGAGCCTATTGCCATCTACCGGGCACGTTACTAAGCGGGCGATAATCAACATTTTTAATACACACATAACTTCGAAAAGTCAGAGGTGTGTGCCCGGGGCGACTGGGGATCGAACACGAGACCTCGTCTCGGCAGTCTGTTACGTACACCACTGGGCTATCGCCGCTACCAAAACATAACGCAATACAAATAATATAAAACAAACATTCTGTACCCAAGATTCTCAAACGACTGTATCATAATCAACAACGTAATTCCGGCGGTACAATCAACGCAATCTATTCACCGATTCATATTTAAATTTTACAAGGCGACATAAAATCTGAATGTACGTAGGCAGGAAATTAGCGGTGTAAGGGTGGCATTACATTCCTACTACGGTTCACCGAATTTGTGTTGATATTTCTTCCTTGCCGATCCTTACCCTCCAAACCTCCTTTACATATCAAACAGTACATGTAATGCGCAATCAATCTAAATATCCTATTTAAATTAGCGAGTGAGTGAATTGATGTATACACACATAAAAAAAATTTATGCGATAATTTCTTTATAAACCATGAAGGGTTCCGCAGCAGCAAGTAAAATTTTTATATGTGAGTTGATTGAATGAAAGGTAAATTGCGTATTACGATTTATGACATATTAATAAAAAAGTATACTTACTAGTTCAAACCAATTTTCGGTGAATGATTGCATGGTAATGTACATCTTTTTAGTTCTAAGTATAGTTTCAACAGCATAGTTGTTATAGTTTCGGAAAAAAGTGGCTGTGACATACGGACGAACAGACAGACAGACATGACGAATCTATAAGGGTTCCGTTTTTAGCCATTTGGCTACGGAACCCTAAATATCAATGTTGTGTGTTTTCTTTAAATAGAAATAACCTGTTTAAATTAAAAAAATAAAATTGTTTATTGCTTTTTATAAAAAAACGAGTTATTAATCATAATGCATATGTAACCGAAATTAGATAAAGAGAAAAGACTGTTATACCAATCTCAAACAACAATTTATTAACAAAAGGTTTATATTCAATACTAGCTGACCTGATAAAAAAACGAGTTATTAATCATAATGCATATGTAACCGAAATTAGATAAAGAGAAAAGACTGTTATACCAATCTCAAACAACAATTTATCAACAAAAGGTTTATATTCAATACTAGCTGACCTGATAAAAAAACGAGTTATTAATCATAATGCATATGTAACAGAAATTAGATAAAGAGAATAGACTGTTATACCAATCTCAAACAACAATTTATTAACAAAAGGTTTATATTCAATACTAGCTGACCCGGCAGACTTCGTACTGCCTCAATCGATGACAAACCTTTTAAACCTTCTCTGGACCTCCACAAATAATTCAAGACCAAAATTAGCCAAATCGGTCCAGCCGTTCTCGAGTTTTAGCGAGACTAACGAACAGCAATTCATTTTTATATATAAGAAGAAGAAAGAAGAAGAAGAAGAAGAAGAAGAAGAAAGAAGATGAAAAGAAGAGAAGATAATAATAACTTCATCCCTGTCTCGAATACATGCGGAGATCCCCTGGGCATGCTGAGAATCAAGTTATCCAGCATTTCTCGGTGTAACCTGCCCCATTCATGAATAGCGTCTTCTCTGAGCTCTGGCACTGTCTGTGGAAGTGGCTGACGGTTCCAAACAACTCGCTTAAGAGCATCTCACGCGTGATTTACTTTAAGTCAGGCGACCCTCAGGCCAGTTTAACCTTGTGATGTTGTATTCTCAGAAAGCAGCATTGACTAGCTGAGCGCGAAGGGCGGGCGCATTACCATCGACCAGTACAAATTGGTGCTCATGGTTTACTCGGAATGGTCGGACAATTCCATCAATAGCAACTGCTTTATACATGTCTGCTGTCATGAAGCCTTGATGCGGGATCAACGGCGTTCTAACTCCAATCGTAATACCACCCCTAAAGGACACCGATTTCCCGCCTTGCTGAACTGTTCACTTTTCCTTTCCTGTTGTGCTTTGTTTGCCTTTCACGGTCTCCTGGTCTTCCCCAGATACGGACACGTTGGTTATCTGGATGAGTACTGATCCGCGGTTCAATAACGAAGAGACAGTTTTGCCAAATGTTTCCTTCTTCTTCTTCTTCATTTTGGCAAAGCCTACCCCACTGCAATCTCCGACGTTGACGTTGCCGGGAATTCACAGGAGCTTGCCAAGACCTCCGTGCTCGTAATCCAGCCTGATGGAAACAATTTCGAATGGTCTGAGTGCTAACTTCAAGCCCAGAGGTGGCCCGAACTTCTTCTTTTATTTTAGTAGCGTTGATTGTTTGGTCACGGGCTGCCAGCAGTCTAATATAGCGCTTTTGGGCAGCAGTTAAAACAGTTGGGCGACCACGGCGGAATTGGTCAGCTAAATTACCCATCTGGTGGTACCTCGGCAACACGGTCACGGACACAGGAAAAGTTTTAACTGGTATGTAATCGGCATCGCTTAATCTATAAAATGACATAAAGAAATAACAACGTTCAAAAATGTGTCGGCATGTACTCTCAATTTGTACTTTTGTAGTTTCCATTCATTTATCATGGCACGGTTTATTCACTAGTTCAATCGGTAGAAACATTAAAACAAATAAAAATAAAATCAACATAAAAAATTACTTTGGCACGGTTTATTCACTGTCTGATAAGTAGAATCACTAAAAGTAGGCTTAATCTAAGTATCAAACTAGTGAAAACTTTTTACTTATTAGTTTTTTTAAGCGTTTCTTCTTATTAGACTAGTGAATACCCGTGCTATAGTAGATGTATGGGAACCGCAAAATACAAATTGTAAACATGAAATTTGATTTTTTACTTTATTTGATGCTTACCTATTCTTTATTTTTCAGTTTCTACTTATCAGATTAGGAATAAACCGTGCCGTAATAAATGTATACTTTTATGTAATTTTATAGAATAAGTGATGCAGATTGCATGTAAGTTGAAAGTGAGACCGATATTCTTAGCAATCCATGGATTCTCCGTGCGGGTCCATCGCGTTACTGAGTTGGGAACTCGGGACAGTGCGACCCAAGTGTAGGTTTAGAAGGAGCCCCTTTTGTTGATGTACATCAACACTCACCTTCACTACCCAAGTTCCCCTCCCTGCCCAACCAAATTTGATGCGAACCTACTAGTGCCGCTTTAGACATTCGTCCTAGTAATGAGCTTATTGTAGCTCTCGTTAGGCCTAGATCTTTAAGCAGGTTATAGACAGATTTTGCTGGTATGCCTCTCGCTCCCACTTCCACTGCATACAAATTATCCACGTAACCATTTTTGGTTAATTCGTTTGCGAGATCATAGTATTTATTTTTCTTTATTGTGTGCTCCTTCGGTATATTTGTTTCCCACGGTACAGTAAGTTCCACAAGGACCACATATTTTATCGCTCTCGACTCAAGAAATATGTCACGTCTAGATGACGAAACCCCAACATCCTCCGGAATTTTATAGTGCTTTTCATACGTGTCGATTAGGAGAGTCCAGTCTGGGGCAGAATCTAAAATTGAATAAGGTTTGTTCCTGGATTTTATGGATGAACCTTCAGACACAAAGTTGATATGACGTCTGTTAGTAGTCAATCCTTTTTGGGCTCTAGCTACTGGCAGGCTCATTGCTTCACGTATGATGATAAGCACCTTATCGTGGCGGTGTGAGTATTGGCCTCTATCGAGAAGCATCACATCCTACTAATATGTGCCTAGCCGTCCCTATTGCCTCGCCTCAAGTATAACATTGTTTTTCTGTGGCCTTCCCCCACTTTACCAGGTTACTCTGGTCTGGGAGGGTCATCTGAAAGGCGTTAAGATAGAATTTTAACAGGGCCGGCGACCACTCATAAATCAAGGTGCGCCACGATTTTAGTGCTTTTATGACAGTTGCATCTATTTTCGCTAGTAAGGTTTTGCCGAAATCATATACCAGAAAAGGCCAAGTCAGACGTGATGTTAAGTAGTTGTCAAATATCCAAGCTTTTTCGATATGTTCAATGGTAGCTGATCTATCTTATGTAGATCATTTATAAACATATAGACAACTTCATCTAAGGATGGTGTGCGTCCTTTATAGTCTATCTTTCTCCCAAGAAATTTAAATGGCACCGATTCAGCGACTATGGAAACTGGTTTACCCCCTATGAAGAGTCCCGGGTCGTAGGAGGTAAATTTGGTGTCCTGTCTACCCAGACACAGACAGTGACACTTACTGGGCTTCGTCCTATGGCTTCGTTCGTACAATATCTTTAAAAATTATGAAATTACCGGCTGGACACACTTAACGTTTCCACCGTGTATATACATTCCTTGGCAGTCATTCTATTGAAAGTTTTATCCCATCAAAATAATAAATGTGCACATATAACGTGCACAGGTGGTTGTATTCTACTATAGAACTTTCATAACTCCTTGATTTGACTTGGATCGAGAGCTCCACGTCACGGATACGGGGATGTACCATCCATACCATTTAAACTACTTGTATATTTAATTTTTTATTACTTTTTTGATACTAATTCAAATTAATCTTATAAATGTGAAAGTTTGTGAAGATATTTGGATGTTTGTTACTCAAAGAGCTCAATAAATCTGGCTAAAATTTCTTACAGGCATAGATTATAATCTAGAATAACACATAGGCTACTTTTTATACCTAAAACAGGTTCCCGTGGGTTACGAGACTGGGATTAAAATTACACGCGGGTGGAGCCGCCGGCAACAGCTAGTTAGCAATACATTTTCAGTTTTCAGATTTTTTCCTTTGTATATGCATTATGTCCACCTTGATGCCAAATATCAAATTTCTAAGTCATCTGTAAGTAGGTTAGGTTTTTGATCTACAAGTCAGTGGTGAGAGAGGCAGTCATGAAAAACGGTTATAAACATTAATATATCAAAACTATTAGAGCAATATTTATGAAATTTTGGTATCTAAATAAGATAAGGGGCTTTAATAGGATCCCATGGGTTACGGGAATGGTATCAAAATTAGACGCGGGCGTAGCAGTGGGCAACAGCTAGTTATCAATAATTTTCAGTTTTCAGATTAGTATATGCCTTATAGTCTAACTTAATGCCAAATATCAAGTTTCTAGGTCATCTGGAAGTGGGTTAGGTTTTTATCTAAAAGTCAGCTTATCATAAGTCATAAAAATGCTGGTTTTTAAACGTTAATATATCCATAACTATTTGAGCAACATTTATGAAATTTTGGATTCTAGATAATCTAAGCAGCTTTAATAGACACGTTGCCGCGTGTCTAGATTCGAAATTTTGTTATTAAAGTGCAATGGAATAGAAGTTTCTAGCTCATAAAAAATTAAAAGCGCATTACGAGACTCAAGACTACGTGAACGAATTCATGGTCAAGTCTACAAAACTTAGTAGTTTCTATTTCTTTTGGATATAATGATACTTCGCTTCATCTGATGTTTAATCAGATATTTTAATGTTAATTGTTGACCCCAAATTTAGTAGGACAAAATAAACGAGCCCAAACTCGATAGGTTTATTTTGTTCGTTTAGGAGTTCCTATGGCTACCTGCCTACTCCATCATCAGACCGTGAATACCCTGTTACACCAGAGAGCTTTTCAAGACAAAACAAATGAGCCCGAACTAGATAGGTTTTTCTTGTTTAGCTAATTAAACGTGCATGCAAAATTTCATCACAATGGGTTGAGGACAACTGTTTCAAAATTCAGTTGCAAGATTTGACCCTCCCTAACATACATACATCGATACATACATACATAGTAAGTTAAAGAAAAGCTTGTAAAAAACATGTACCTACATTTTTCATTACTATAGAATTTTCTGAATTATACCATATATAAGACGGACCTCAATGGTAGTTTACCTCTTCTATCTGCTTTTCAGATCTTGGCTATAATTACTGTACTAAATATGGGTTTAATGTTTGTAATTATATTTCTTATATAGAATTTTCTTTATGCTTTTTATTCTGTACATTTTTATTTGAATAAATTCACGTAAAATTTATTTTCGTACAAACATTAAAATGTTTCATTGTCCTGTTTTAAATTTTCCTTTTCATTCCACAACTGATAAATAATGTATTCACAACGAAACTTATTCATGAGTTTTTCTATAAAATGCAATCTTGGCCAATAATTTCGTGAGTGAAATACCTCCCTTACAGGTATCGCGTATCCGCGGTGTTAGGCGGGCGGGAGAGAAGAGACTTGGAGAGCCGCACCTTCCGCCCGCGCCGCAGTCTGCCTCCAACTACGGTGGAAAACAGACGCTATTGTCGGTACCGCCGCGAACGCCCGCCGAAACAATTTTATCTAATATCTATAATTCCAGGACTGCAATTAATAAATACTCAAGTGCATGAATTAAAACTATTTTATTTCTTTATCTTGTGTTTGAGAGTGGTCGTGTTTCAGTTTTTCTTCACGTGGTACTATTTATTTTAATAACTGTCTCGTGTACTTAGCGGTGGTTTTATAATTAAGCTTTGTTGAATTAAGGTAAGTGTTTTTTTTTACAAAATAATATGGAATATTTCGCTTTGGATTAATTACTCAAGACAGGTTCAATATCAGTAAGTTTCATAGGCAGCAGTGTGCATTTATACGTAAAGAAAGTTCTCGGTCTATAGCTTAAAATCCAGTGTGGTTTAATACCTGGATATATCCAGTTTATAATAATTTAATTTCACAACATTTAGTGTTATTCTTAAATATATTTCACCACTTTTGATTAAGTAGTATGATTAATGGTATCGCGGTAAACCAGTTTTTTGTAAAAAATATACTTAAATAATTTTAAGTTGAACAAGCGGTTGCCCGCGACGTCGTCCTCGATAAATTCGGAATAGCTCAAGGTATGTTTACTTCTGCAGTTTCGAACCCAACATGTATTAAGTTACCTATTTCATCTTTATATTTTCAATAATTTATCATGAAGAAATCTATTTCTATTATAGAATTAATTTCGATGTTACATATAAACCTCTCGGTTTATATTAAACATCGAAATTAATTCTACCCGGTAATATAATAGCGTGATGATATTTATTATCAAAGTTTGAATTTCTAATCAACTATCTTTAACACAGGTATCTCCGTAGATTCGAGATTTCATATTTTACTGCTCATCACCTTTTAGCTATAGTGTGATGAACTGATGATTTATATTCCGATTCTACCCTACTATCCCGATTTTACCCTACTGCTGCACTTATAATAGCGTTATAGTATATAGCGCAGTTTATGACATTAACCTAGAAGAATGTTCATACAAAATTTCAGGTGAATATGTTCAGCGTTTTTAAGTGATGATTGAACAACGCTAATGAAAAGCAGACAGACAAAAAATCGAAAAATCACGTTTTTGGCATCGGAAATTATAGTAATAATTTTTTTGAAAAATATTCCATGTACAATTTTCACATCGTTACGATTTTATTATATACCTATATATAGATGTATAGAAAATAGAGATACATACTCTACATTAAACAATTATTTACAAATAATAGGTACTTTAAGTTTTTTTTATTCATAAAGTTATCCATAAAGTTGACAATTATAATATCCTCAGTGTAATTTTCGTTCTATTTTGACTTAAAAAGACAATAAGATCCTTTAGAAACTATCTACAAACAGACAGACTTAGGTGAAACTAGTGTTATGGGTTCATATCCTTTTTTATAATTAAGACAATGACAACTCCAGACTCATAATTTTCTTGAATGTACTTAAATGCTTAACTACATACTATCGTTTTTATTTTCCTGCGCATTTAGAACGTAATACTTCATACCAGGTTTCTGCAAGACTTTTGTATGTTCAAAACAAATATTTCGAAGGTATGAACGGCAAGCTACCTTCTTTTTTTTTTTTTTTATCGTGCGGAAATCCCTTCGGATACCCCCCCGCTTGCCAGCGGGGGCGGTTATGTCGGGCTCGCACCGACTAAAACCGCACGCCGTCTCGGGTCTTCAGACGCCGGGGTGTAAGGTTACCCATAGAGCATATCCCTCGCACCCCGGCTGACCCTGGGCCATCTCAGCACTAACAGCATCGCTCATCCTGTCTCCTCTGAAAGCAGAGGAGTACGGAGAGCGATGTGTTCCCGCCACGTTGGGTATTGGCCGACGATCAATGCCAACCCTATGAAGGGGTGAAGGGGAAGCCATTGACCGCCGCCCAGGGTGTACCGGCCGCTCCGATTCCGTTCCCCCCGGGCTGCAGCGGGATCGTAATCGGAGCGACACTCGAGGAGGTTACCCAACACACACCGGCAACGGCAAGCTACCTTTTTTTTTTTTTTTTTTTTTTTTTATCGTGCGGAAATCCCTTTGGATACCCCCCCGCCGGCCAGCGGAGGCGGTTATGTCGGGCTTGCACCGACTAAAACCGCACGCCGTCTCGGGTCTTCAGACGCCGGGGTGTAAGGTTACCCATAGAGCATATCCCTCGCACCCCGGCTGACCCTGGGCCATCTCACCACTAACAGCATCGCTCATCCTGTCTCCTCTGAAAGCAGAGGAGTACGGAGAGCGATGTGTTCCCGCCACGTTGGGTATTGGCCGACGATCAATGCCAACCCTATGAAGGGGTGAAGGGGAAGCCATTGACCGCCGCCCAGGGTGTACCGGCCGCTCCGATTCCGTTCCCCCCGGACTGCAGCGGGATCGGAATCGGAGCGACACTCGAGGAGGTTACCCAACACACACCCCAACGGCAAGCTACCTAATACCAAATTTTAAGTAGGAGTACCTACTTAAGATTATTAGAAATCTTGATACTTAATTGATACCCGGCTTACCGTAAGTAAGGTGACTTAGATTAGTAATCTTATATGTGACTAAGAGTAGTGAGTAGAGAGACTAGTAAGACTAGTAAGACTAGTAATCTAATCCCTACTGATTTAGGGTCGAGGCTCTGGCACTCTGCGCAAGAGGCTTATCCGTTTTTGGTATTTGGGATTCCAACATTCGAGCACCGATAGCCAGTACGATGCCTAAGCAATCAGGCTACCGCTACCTCTAAACCTTATAGTAAAAGGCACATAAATTTTAGCAAAGTTAAATACAAGGGCCAGCCCATATTTACCTTAGGTGCAGTACAATGTGACTAAGTGGTAGAGCTGTTCCCATCAAGATCTCTCAAGAACTGGCCACCCTCGCTTGCAAGCCGGTACACCTGCTGATTGAGGGATGAGACTCTGGTGCAGGTTTTCTCACGGGGTTAGGAGGTCAGATGGCACGCGCTCCCATAAAAGCCGAAACGAATAAATAATAGAAGACGCAGGAAAGCTGTCCCTGGGCTGCAAAGTTCAAGCTTTGATTGCGACTGCGACAGGCGAATAAGAAGAGCTCAGCCCCTTTACGTAGAGTTGAAAAACAATGTTGGCGGACAAATTATGTTAATACACCTCTTATAGCAATTACTACTTTCCCGATTGCATCTAATACATACTATTTTTGTAGATAAAAATTTATAGAAACTAACTTTAGGGATTTTAGTGGCAGTGTACTTTTTTCTTACTTATGAATATTAAAAAACAAACAGATCTTTACAATTTGAAGTGAATCTATGTTCAGTATCCAGGTCCTGTTCTTAATGAACGCGTTAAAACTAAACGTGAACTAAATATATAAAAAAAGAAGTTACTAAAACGTAAATAAACAAAACAAGTAATCATCGTTAACCACGATTTTATTTCACTTAGGTGACAAAAAACCTTTATGGTTTTAGTTGATATTCAAAATTTCTTGCCATTAGGTAAGTGACGCTGTACCCCTTGCTACGAATCTGGAGTTACGACTTTTAAATAAAATAGACAGACTTTGCTTAGCAGCGCAATATTGTTTCGCACTTTTATGAATTAACGTGTGTTCTGGTTGGTAACATATAATATTAGTGGGTCTATTCGTTTGATGTGACATTAATTCAAAACTACTTTTAAAACAATATTATTAAGTAATAACATATACTCTTGATCCCGATATACACCTTTAATTAGGTTATGTGAGATTAAGTGACTATAATTAGGGTCACACTGTTGTAAAAAGAAAAGCTACCTCTAAATATCATTGACAATTACTAAAAAGTAAATAAACAAAACAAGTAATCATCGTTAACCACGATTTTATTTCACTTAGGTGACAAAAAACCTTTATGGTTTTAGTTGAAATTCAAAATTTCTTGCCATTAAGTGACGCTGTACCCCTTGCTACGAATCTGGAGTTACGACTTTTAAATAAAATAGACAGACTTTGCTTAGCAGCGCAATATTGTTTCGCACTTTTGAGTATTCTGTATAAAATATAGTAAATTTGTGAACTGGTGAGGTCGCTCAGACCTTAGGGTATATGTGGGACATGTAAGTACCTTTTCTCTCGAGATTACAGAGTCATATGGCAGTCGTTATCATAAAAACCCACCAAACCAATAATGATGGAGCAGGATAACGAACCCTGGGCTCCTAAAATGCAAGCTTTGGATGCAACTGGAATTGGCGCTGGGATGAAGAAAAAATATAGGTGAGGGTGCTTAGAACTGTTACAACTTCAAACATCAATCCGAATAAAGCAACATGTGCTCCCAATAAGTACATTTATACTTGTCAAGTACTTACTGTCTACGTGTCCTATTTAATGTCCCAAAAAGAGTTCAAAGGAATATATACAAAGCAGTTAGTTTGAAAAGCAACAATGTATAATAGGATGTATGTAAGACGACTTTACTTTGATGGTTGTCGGTTGATGTTTGACAAAATGGAGCAATGACTTGTGACGTGATAGATTGATGTTATTACGTATGTGAATACCTTGTTTAGTTTTTGTAGATAACAGAGTTACGTTTGTCGTTTTATCGTGACGATTTATCAACAAATTTAATAATATGTCGTTGAACGAAGAAGTGATGTCCCGTCTACTGGCTCAAGATGGACCGATGGTTTGATGAAGTAGAAGAGAGTCGTAGGACGAACGAAGTAAAACACCGTTCATTTAGGATTTCTTGGGAATAGCCAATAGTATGGAATATGTCACAGAATAGTGCTTATGTACGTCAAATGTCTGAGATGATAAGAGATTAATGATGAAAAAGGATTGTAATTTTGGAAATAAAAAGCAGCGAAAATACATAGAAGTATGGTACTATCGTATATAAAGTATTGTACTTTATATAGATACTATGAAAACATTTTTTTTTGTTTTCCTCCATACGCTACTATCTAGTTAATTACTCTAACTCTAAAGGCAGTCTGGCAGACATTATTTTAAGCGACAAGGCCTACCATTGTACTGATTTTAATTATAAAATATTGTCTTGGTGTATAATAAGGTACCTATATTATAAATAAATAAAATAAATAACAGATCCTTTTATTTATAGGGGGCATGGCGGTGAGGGCGTTGTTGGTATTCAAGAAGTAGAAGGTACCGGAAAGGTAAAAAAGTAGGACTAGCTACAAAAAGAAATGAGATGCCATCAAAACACAAACAAAAATTGTTTTTGATGGTATTAATTATTCTCTATGTATATCAATTCAATTTCAATACAACAACATAAAAAATAACACAACAACAACTTAAATTAGATTCAGAATGAATACAGAATATACTAGCCCAACGAACGTCTTGATTCAATGTTCGAAGAAACTCATTAGATTAAATAAATATGACATTCAAACACATTTTCATTTATTGACATCAAATGATCATAAAACAGAAGACACTTCAATAGAAACCATTAATTTAATAGAATCACTATGTACTTCATTTCGTGTAATAATTTTCATCATAAATGTACTTCGTAAAATTAGGTTTGTCTTTCTTTTTTTTTTTGTCTTAAATTATGCCTAACTTTTATCACGTAACAAGACAAGTGTAAATTCAATCTATATATATAAAAATGAAACCCGTTTTCCGTTGTCACGACATAGCATGAAAACGGCTTGACCGATTTGGCTGATTTTTTTTTTGTAGTTTTCTAATACTCTGTACAAGGTTCTTACGGAAAAAATATTAGGAAAATCTCTCAGAAAGATTGAAAAATATACATTTAATTTTGCATATTTTAAAAAAAGCGCGTTAAGGCGGTACGAAGTTCGCCGGGTCAGCTAGTTATGAATAAAATTTGATAAATTATCTGTATTAAATACGAGCCCGTCTCGTCATCAAACGTTGCAGTTTGACGAGAAAATGCAATGTAAATAATCTTTGTACATTCTTTCAAAATCGTAGTCTTAAAAATAATGTATATGAAGATAGGAATTGAATCAAAAATCACTCATTATTTAAAATAAACATTTTCTGATAACATTGATGTAAGCCCAAGGTCCCGATAACTTATTATATAACATGTACGGAAAGATATTTTTTAAAGTATCCTCATACTTATCATTCAAAACCAATATTATGACAGATGACACAATTGGAAGTGTTCCCGATGTTATCTGTAAACAGAGAAAAGTAAACTAATATGATGACGTCACGAACCAGATGCTCACACGCAGGTTCACAGTGTAGATATTTATTATTTATAGCTCGTTTTAAATTCGGAATGAATATTTCAGAATCAAAACCCGGATTAGGTTATGAAAGGAAGCTTATGAATTCTTGGTAATGAGCGTCAGTAATCGGATTTGATGGTAGAGATTAAGTCTTTTAAGCAGTCTTTTATTTCGCTTTTTAATATGAATACCAAGGCGGCCGGCACAGATAAATTAGTTTATACATGTTATTATTGTAGATTTTAAAGACGAATGCAAATTATATTTTTTTAAAGTAGGGTAGAGCATCACCAAGTCATCTGTGGCGTAGCGGTAAAGCGTTCGACAGCTAAGTCAGAGATCGTGGGTTCGGTTCCCGCTCAGTGCAAATATTTGTAGGCGGTGTGTGGTGTGAATAATTGCGTTGGTTTTGGTGTGTGCATAATATGCACGTATATACAAACACAGAAACGTTACCTAAGTATGTTTGTCAGCATTCTAGAACCCATAACATAAGCTAATTAAGCTACGATAGCTTTTGAAAACCGCGGTAGCCTAGTGGTATGGGCAATGGACTGCTGAGACGAGGTCTCAGGTTCGGTCCCAGGTTTTACCATGGCACACACCAATGACTTTTCGATGCTTTTCGAAGTTATGTGTGTATTTATCGCAGGTTTATAAGTGCCCGGTTAATGGCAATAGGCTCGCCACCTATTACATTGGGACCTAAACATAAACTGGCGTAATGTGGGTGCTAGCACCTCTGCCTACCCCTTCGGGGATATAGGCGTGAGTTTATGTTATGTTTAGCTTTGGGTCTAGATAGCACCATGTAGAAAAAACATGGGATTTCTATTTAAAATTTTGAACCACCCTAATAAAGACGGCGTTAGTTACTTCCACCCTATATAAACCGTGGATATACAACACCCTCAGCCTAGTGTTATGTTCCTAATGAGTTGAGTCACTAGAGCTTAGTGACCACGAAATGAATTAAGGAGAGGCTGTAAACTTAGAGAGAAGCTCATGGTGACCGGCAAACTCGAAGGAAAAAGGCCTCGCGGCCGCAGCCCGATACGTTGGTCTGACCAGGTCCGCACTAACCTTGAGACGACTCTCCACGGTGCTTTGCATGATGCCGAAGATAGGCCAAGATGGCGTAAGATCATTCAGAACAAAGTTCTTCCAAAGGGTGGTCACGACCCTCAGTCCTGAGGAATACGACACAAGGAGGAGGTAAACTTAGAGGTTTTTTACTTTTATATAACATAACATAACTTCACGCCTATAATCCCGAAAGGATAGACAGATGTGTATTACACACCCACGATTCGCCAATTATGTTAAGGTCCCAATGTAATAGAGGGTGAGCCTATTGCGATCTACCGGGCACATTATTAAGCGAGCAATAAAGCATTTTATGTCATGGGAGTACTTATTGCTGATACTTAATATTGGATCTTGATTTTTTGTATATATATTCACGTACTGAATATTTATTTTCTGTCTTTGGTGTAATTTTATGTAGAAGTTTAATTGCTATGTATCATTTTTACAACATAACTTGGAAATAAATAAATTATTATTATTATTATTAATTAACATTTATTAATGCACACATAACTACGAAAAGTCAGAGGTGTGTGCCCGGGGCGACTGGGGATCGAACTCGAGGCCTCGTCTCAGCAGTCCGTTACGTACGCCACTGGGCTATCGCCGCTTTTATACTTTTCCCTTTACTTATGCTAGTAGATCGATGATTTTCATTAGGTTGATTGTTATAAATAATATTTTACCTGAAATATTCCTAGTTTGAGGAAGGAACAAAAGACAAGTTTGATAAATAAGTTCTAAGAAGCATGATATGGGTAGGAAAATGGCTAGAATTAAGGTAGGTATATAATGAAATGCACCATCCTTATGTTAATCGTAGTGAATGGTGAAGGTGATTGAGTAAGTGTTTATTCCTATTGAAGTTTATTTAGACTTGCTGGATTCCGATGTCAGACTGCTACAGTAAATATGTATGTGTGAATGCGTAGAGTATATTATTATATTTATATTACCCATCAAGTGGCCAGTGCGTAGGATTGCCAGATAGCAAATCTATGTGCAAATATAAAAAAGCGGCCAAGTGCGAGTCGGACTCACCCATGAAGTGTTCCGTAGCAGCAAGTAACATAATAATGTTTTTTTAATATTTGGGTTGATTGAATCATTGAATGTAAGGTACATTGCGGTTTACGATTTATGACGTAAAAAAAAACCTACTTACCTAGGTACTAGATTTCGTTGAAACCAAATTTCGGTGGACGTTTACATGGTAATGTACATCATATATTTTCTTAGTTTTATCATTCTCTTATTTTAGTAGTTACAGGGGGGGGGGACACACACATTTTACCTCTTTGGCAGTGTCTCTCGCGCAAACTATTCAGTTTAGAAAAAAAAAAATTAGAACCTCAATATCATTTTTAAAGACCTATCCACGTATAGGTTTGATGAAAATAATATTATTGAGTTTCGGTTCTTTTTTATTTTTGTGTGAAAATCTTAATGCGGTTCACAGTATACATCTACTTACCAAGTTTCAACATGACAAATCTATAAGGGTTCCGTTTTTTGCCATTTGGCAACGATACCCTAAAAAATATGAGCAAAAATTAAAATTTTGTTTGCAGGGATCTGGGATTAGATGGAATAACTGCGCTCCTCAACTGCGAGGTTTATTTAGACCGACTTATTCCTCATTTTTTGTATATCGGTCACGTCAATATGACTTTACATCGCCTAAAGACTCAGGAATGAGGTTCACCATTACAGATACGGATAATGTTACAATGGTGACTCTCAGCTTGACGGCCTCATCGGATGCTTTTTCATGCCCCGCTTAAAGGACGCGGGACTGTAGGAAGAAGGAAACACGTGTGCTGGTAGAGAATTCCGAATATTGATGGTGCGAAGAAAAGAGATGCTGAACCGCTTGGTTCGTGATGGAATTGTTTGCACCAAGTTATTTTTTGCATTTTGCCTTGCTTGCATTAACAGCACACGCCCCGCCACTTCTCCAAGTGAGTTCAATTCGGATGAACTTTATCTATCTAACTGCAATAAACTGTGCCACCCACAGAGGTATGATGCATGCACCAGCACAGTGCCAACTGCCCTAGCATTCCCCTGTCTGTAGCCTACTCCCGCTAGACTTCTTCTTGCTCCCTTTTGTCAGAACTCTCCAAACTGTACTAACTTTTGTCAGTTCCGAACGCTGTTGAGCCTTGTAAAATCTGTAATTTCGATACCTTTTCGTTTTGACAAATTCTCAGCTTTTGAATATTTGAATTTCCATACATACATCAACTGTGAGCTGTATATAACTGTAAAGGTTTTTTTATATGGCGAACCCAAACTTTTCACCCGGACGTCCGCGATTCTCCGTCGTTAGAGTAATAAACGAAGGAGTTTGTTCAGTAGTGACAGTACTTAATAATATGATTTGTAAATTTAGCAACGATCCCAGCAGAGATATCCAAATAGAGAAACGGAATAAATACAAAATAATAATTTAGTTATTATATTAATACAAGTTAAACATGTAAATGACAAATAGTAGGAACATAGATATATGGACCAAACGAAAAACAAATGGGATGCATTCTCACCAAAATTTAATTTTCAATTGATTAGGTAATATAAAGCTGACTAAAATTTTAAGAAAAGCAGTAATAGCCGGAAGTGGTTCCTGCAGACAGGACAAGGGATATCAGGAGGTAGTGTGTCGTACAAGGAACACTGCAAACCGTAAAGGTAATATACCTTCCACTAATAGTTTTCACACATATGTCAACCATTTCAATACTATACAAATCTACTTTTATTTACTTTTGATGTGCCTAACTTTTCTCTATTCTCGCCGCGCGCCGCGGCGTTTCAAGTTCGGCCCCGTCTATAAAACACTGATCTTTTGAAATTCGTATAACAATAAATTTATTTTATGATTAAATAAAGTAAATATGCTCATAAGGTATATGTACATTTTATCGATTTAAAGTTTGCTTTTAAATTTCATAGATATCGAACAACGTAAGCAGGGTCCATACATCAATCAATTAGCCGCTGCTGGACATAGCCTCTCCCATTTTACGCCATAGCAACCGATCCTCCGCCTTGCGCATCCAGTCTATCCCGGCTACCTTTTTCAGATCGTCCGTCCATCTTGCTGGGGGACGTCCCACCTTCCGTTTACCGATTCGTGGTCTCCACTCTAGGACTCGTTTGCTCCATCGGCCATCGGTCCTTCGGCAGATGTGGCCAGCCCAATACATACTAAAACATACTATCCATACATACTAAAACAAAATTGGGGACCGTTTCCTAGATTCAAAAGTGATGTTTTCAGGCTACATATATAATTTTGTCTAATTCATTGAGATCAAAGACAAAAATCATGTTGACCTATGTTACCATTTGCTATTTCTATTGCAATATTGTGTAGTTCATAACTCTCATTTTAAAGTTGAAGAGATTTTCAAGAATGTCTATGGTCACTGTGTTCACACATGAAAAAAATATATGTAACTTTTTATAACCAAAGTTCACCGGTTTCTCATTTAATTAAACATCTAATGGCCTTGGTTGACTACCGCTAATCAAATAAGTTTTCTGATTTTGCAGTAGCGCTGCATGATTCTGGGATTTCTCGCTTTTATGACAAACACGTTGCCCACGGCCACCTATTCCATGGATAAAAATATAGTCTATGTGTTATTTCAGACTATAATCTATCCCTATGAGTACGATATGTTGCATGATTGAGTAACAAATACCTAAACATTTAAACATCCAAACACCTAAACATTCAAACATCTAAACTTTCAAACATCTGAACATCAAAACATCTTCATATATGCAAAACATTATGGTATGATAGTAGGATTGGATGAGACTCTGGTGCAGGCTTCTTTCCGATTCCGAGGGGCTCAGATGGCCATCGCTCCTTTAACTACCAAAATAAACCAAATATGGAAAACAAGAATAAGAGAACAGACTGGGTTAAAAAATGCAAGCTAGCAAGGATTTGGTGCTCGGATGACGGTGATAATAAAAAAAAAACATTAATTATACACCTACTAGCCACGATATATAAAAATAATCTGTTATTTACGAAAAAAGCTTTGCAATCTTTTCGGATTGCGAATGAATCCGACGTAATTGATTTATCTGTGTTTCACCATCGTCCAACGTGGGCCTCTGTAAACAATCCCATCAATGTAATTCTTTGAGTAATTATTTTTGAAGGCTGATCAAAGAATGATGATACAATGCATACTACTTATAATTAGTGGATATACCTTTGTGCTCTATATGGAAACTATATCAGTTGAAACAGGTATAAAACAGATAGTTACATGAATTAAATTAATAGTGGTATCTTGATATCATTGTTGATTTTATTATATTTATTGACAAGGTATACAGTTATCAATAAGAAAGAGATCACAATCTTAAAAGTATGTTGCTAGCTAGTGATGTAATATTTAAGAACTAAGTAATATATTTTCATACGTAGTTTACAGTATGAACCTTATAGTTAGGATCAATTTTTCACAAGGACCTATTAATCCGCTCTCAAAGAAAAAGAGCGGCGATATAGCCCTGTGGCGTACGTAACGGACTGCTGAGACGATGTCTCGAGTTCGATCCCCAGTCGCCCCGGGCACACACATCTGACTTTTCGTAGTTATGTGTGCATGAATTAATGCTAATTAACGCTCGCTTAATATTGTGCCCGGTAGATGGCAATAGGCTCGCCCCCTATTACATTGGGACCTTAACATAACTGGCGAATCGTGGGTGTGTAATACACCTCTGCCTACCCCTTCGGGGATACAGGCGTGAAGTTATGTTATGTCTCAAAAGAATATGTTCGATACCTCATCATCATCTTATCAGCCGTAGGAAGTCCACTGCTGAACATAGGCCTCCCCCATCGACTTCCATTTCGACCGGTCTGTAGCGGCCTGCATCCACCGAGTCCCTGCGCTCTTTGTTCGATACCTATTAAAATGTAATTGAATGTTTTAGTACTCATTCCAGTATATTGGAAAAAAATATCTGGGTACCGTCTTAATTCTCCATAAATTCTATCGTATTCACCGTTTCTTTTTTTTTTGCAGATAAAAGTCCGTGCGTTCTTTTTTTACACAAAAAATATGCCGCCTGTGAAGAAACTTCTTATTTCTAAATATTGTAAACGATTACGTTTTGACATTGACATCATTACAAAAATTATCGCAACACTAAACATGTGCGTACGCTTCAAGTTTTCTGCCTGCACTAAACACGGAAATCCGTTCCACCGGCCGCTCCGCTGTGCGCCGCCACTAAGGACGCACACTTACTTAATAGAGAATAAAGCATATCGTTTGCAGTAAGAGCCAGAGTATCCTTTTGAACTAATTTATGCTTATTACTTCGGGCCACCAACCAGGTGGACACTACTTTACACCCACTATTTATCACTTATCTCGACGTTTCACATGATTCTAAGTCTAATTAAGCAAAAAAAAATTTTGTATAGGTCTGTCTGTTGGTCTGGATGTCTGGATGTCTGTTTACGCAATAACTCAAGAACCACTTATCCGATTTAAAAAAATCTTTCGCCAATCATCTTGTTTGGTTAATGGGAAGAACTGATTAGATTTTGGGGTTTGTACGTTCAACCATACAAATTGTCCCTAAAAAATATCTAAGTTTGGCCCGAAGTTTGACAATCACTGTGTGATTTCCGCCCCACTAGTTTTCTAGTATATATTAATGTATCTCTCTATTCTTGCTGTATTAATGTATGTATACTGTGACGCAACGAAAATGCCTCTTTCTTTAAAACACTCACTAAGAGAAACTCCTAGCATTTGATCTGTAAATTGCGTGAAAGCTCGCTATTGAAGTAATAAAAAAGTTTGTATAATTTATAAATTAGATGCTCGAGTTTCTCGTAGAGAGCGATTCAAAGAGATCTATTAGACGAATTAAATGTTCTCTGCAAACCTAACTCTTTTGCCGTGTATCTTTCAACATGCGTCTTTATTTTCTGTTTGAGTACGTAGGTATTATAATTCTGAGGGGCGAGTATTTGAGAGCTTTCTTCGCCAATTTTAAAATTTATAGATATTGAAAAATATTGAACTTGCTTTCTAATCGGGGGCCCGAATCAGTAAAATTAAGTTTTTAAAATGTGTGATTTCAAAACTTACAAAATCAAAACTACGTACAAAACTTAAAAAAATCAAAATCTAACTGGAAACGAATCATACTATGAGTGATTCTGAAGGTTTATTAACCTCACAAAACCATAGGTATTTGACAGATCATATATATAATATAAGACAGAAATATTTTCTGTCTTGCTTTCTTATCGAATTAAAATAACGCGTGTCAAAAACGTGGCGGGCACTTGAATTTGTTAATTTCTATATCTTTTCGAAGAAAATTGTTGTGTATGTATGAAAGACCTTCAGCTTGAACCCTTCCAAAAATTTTGCAGAACTTGTCCAGCCAATTATTTAACTTTAGACAGCTCAATTTTTCTTCCAAAAGATATGTCCTAATGCGTAGATAACCTATTCGATTTTTAAGAACAATCGACTTTATTTCTGAATAAGTTGCAATCGATTTACATATTTTATTTTTGCTCGATATTTTATATTTTTAATGATCTTCTTTTTTGTATGGTTATCCTTTCGAGGGCTTACCCGGGGTGCCCGGCAACGGACACTTGGGGAGGACACCGTGCGGTTTAAGTCGGTTCATGCCCGACATAACCACATCCGAATCCGAATCCGAAGGGATTTCCGCACGTAAAAAAAAAGGTGTTTAATTGACTAAAATAATAATTAACGACGATTAATTATAGTGAAATAATATTGAAGTACCTATTTAATTTGTTTTAGTGACAACTTTTATTCTGTTCACAACACAACTTCGGCATTTTGATGTTTTTCATTAAAAGTAGATGTAATACTGAATCCATAACTACAAACGCAAGACTATAATAGTTGAAGTAAATGCAAATAAGTCAATTACTATAATAGGCTATAATAGTCGAAGTAAATGCAAATAAGTCGATTTTAGATTTTAGTTTATTAATTAATACAACAGTTACGTTCAGGAGCCGATGTCATAAGTTAGATAAATGGATGGACAGAGTACAGTCGCACATATCTTTTATTAATTTATATATGTCTGTCAAATTAAATTTGAAAGCTTCATTCATTTAAAGTAAAAACCTTTTTCCTTCTCAAATCCTATAAAAATGAATAATGTCCTATTTCTAATACTTGTTCTTTAACGACCCTTTTCAATTTGAAGATCCTTATTTTCAATTTCAAGATCCTTTGAGAATATAATAATTCTGTGGTTCACTGATTTTTAACCTTATATCTTCTATTCAACCATTTTATACCAGAGTAGATACGAGTATTGTCTTGAGCGCTATTGTTATTTACGAAGTGGTTAAAGTGTGTAAGATCGAATATTTCATATTGTCTATGGTGTCAATATTGAACTTAGAGACCATTAGTTAGATAATAGCCATTACAAATCAATATTTTGATTACCAACTTAGGTTATTATTTTGAACTGGGTAGTTTTTATTATTGGTTAGTAGTACTTGTAGGAAAGTTACTCAGCTCAGTCATACAAGCGAGACTGAAATGACTAACTTTTTAAGTTCAGTATTTGTGTCTTGAGAAGTTTTTGTTTTAATAATAGAACTGGAAACATAAGTCACATATTATTAGTATTATCATTTATCACAACAACCAAGCAAACACGTAAAGATAGGAAGTTTACGATGCTATCGTAGACACTGATAATGTTATGTTTATGTCAATAGTACCTTCGACAACCATGAGATACTACCTAGTAACACTAATTTATGACACTTGTGGCACTACTAAAGTCGACCTCAATAATAAGTTGCTGAGCATCAATTAATTTACAAATGACCTTTACGTTGAAATATATCAATAAATAATACAATTGATGTAGGTTTAAGTATTTTTGTAATCTACGAAGATTTAATTTATTTCATTTTCATATTTTGTTTATTTTTTATGACAGGTTTCTAGGGCTAAGGCAATCGATAACTTGGAATGTGTTAAGCTATTTCGTTTCAAATATCTCATAACAATATTTATTACTTTGAAGTTTACTCAACTCTATTCAAAATATTCTTTTTTGTTTTAGCAAACCGCCTTTGATGCGTTCATGATTGCCGAGAGTCGTAAAGATTACTGATACTATGACCCGTTTATCTTGGCAATTTTATTCTCTTTATTGCATCTAAAATTATGAGGCCTATCTTGATAGATATTTCATTTGATATCAAACAATCTATCATCATTTCAAATTAAATGGTTCGAAAAACTACTAAAATAAAAATCCAACTCACTACCAATGAAATGAATTGCTTATCAACAATACTACTTAGCCTCCGAAAAATATTATCATATTCTTTTCAATCATTAATTATTATCTTTTATTTATTCATAAGTAAGGAAAAAAGGAGGACGTTTTGTTTTTTTTTTCGGCTATATTTTTGTTTTGAATAAATATTGCATTATTATCAGATTACGGTGATATGGCTACATTGAAATAGAACCAACCTTGTGTGTTCTGTCACAAGAGTCCGAAGCCCTAGTACATTTTTTTATATTTCACTATACTGCATAGGTATAGCTCAAAAGAAATTTCAATGTTCATTATCTTTCAGCTCTTCTCTCATTATATAAATATCAGCAACTGCTTTATCTCCAAATAAGATTGACAAAGCATATCACAAAGCTCGGGGTTTACATTTACCGTAGCTTGGAACTTTATTCATTGACCCATTGGTTTGGACAAAAGCCGAGATTGGGCGATCCTAAACAAACTGTTAAGGATAGCAAAATACAAAACGAAGTCCCAGCATTCTTTTGTAAAATGTTGTTGTTACAATTTATATCGACTCTCGCGAAATGTCGTCTAGAATGTACGTGATAGGATCTTTACAGTCCTTACTTACTTAAATTGGAGACTTTTAAATTATAGAGAAATTGTTCTACGGATGCAGAAAATGTTGAGTTGTATTGGACATTTCCTTTCTTTACAAATTAAATGCCTTAAAACTGATTTGTCAAATCGAGTAAAATTATACAATGGTTCCTATTTATGGTTAGTCGACGTTAGGGATACAAATTTCTAGGGACAATTGTCTTGTATTTTTAATAATAATTCGGTTACCATCAAAATATTAAAGCTAATTTGTACTATACTAACTGCACAAGATATTAATTATAGAATATCAAATTTCAGCTAGTTCCGAAATATCCTAACATCTTCACAAACTTTCCCATTTGTAATATTAGTAGGATATAAATAAAATGTAGAGATGTTTTTGCCGATAGCATGACATGTGTTGAGTGTCACGTAAAATAAGTTGGGCTCAATTTTTGCAAATATTTTATACTCAAATAAGATTTAACATTTTTGTATAACCAGCCTTAGTTCGTTTGATATACCTGAATAAGTTTTTTTTTACGTCATGTCGTCACGGAAAATCCCTGTATACTAAATTAAAGAAATAAAGTATACAACACGTTTATAGGTATTAGATAGATAGATGTATGATTATGAAATAGAAGGCATATCAAAGACGTATACAAGAAATGAAAGAAATGGATACTCAAGACAAAAAAGGAATCAAAATGTGATTGAAAGATACATTTTTTACAAAAAATCATGTTACTTCAAAATATACTTCAATCACAAGTATTACAATTGGTTTTACATAATATTAAAGATATTTTTGAGCACTCTGAATGCTTAGATACCTCTAAGCGATGTATTTGCACATATAAATATGAAGAATTTTATAGCTTACGTTATTATGAAAAACTGATTGCTAAGCTGTTTTGACCCCCAATACTTACATCGATTTGAACACTGTAGTTGCTAATATCAATTTGAATTTGAAGTTTGCAGACATAACCGGCGTCTGAAGACCTGAGAGGGCGTGCGGTTTTAGTTGGTTTTTGAGTACTTTGCAAGCTAAGATCAATCTGATACTGACTGTAACTGTACCTGAATTGGATTGAGGCACCTAGTGGTGCCTCAGTCCAATTCAGGTACAGTAACTAAACGGCAAAGAACAACATATATCAGGGAATTCTTTCAAAATATAAATGCAAATGTATTTCTTGCACATTATTTCTAATATTTAAAACACGCTTGCACCTAAGCTTGCGTGTTCTGAAATACATTTTTCTTAGATAACAATCTCCCTACATGCCACAACAATTACTAAGGTAATGGAAGTAATAAACTTGCAATGTTCTTTGTGATAAATATTGTTGTCAAGGAATACATTTACTGACGATTATCTAGTACCCGTGTTGTATTAGTAATATGATTCAATAATAATACTCTTATAAGATAAGTAATTGCAACCTGATCGAAGTTGATGGACAACTTAATTTTCTATTTGAATAAGGTAATATTCCCAACTACGGATACTAGCTCAATCGATGCAGAACTTTTTAAGTTTTTGTAGCTTATACAAAAGCTTAGGTATATAGATAATTTTTATTATTTATTCTTTTTTATTTTTCTCATGAATAACAAACATAAAGCCATTTAATATTGTACATAAATTTCCTTTCATTTTGCTCAGGAATGCACCTTTTTTTGTGCCGAAATACCCTCTCCACTATGGGACCAAACGGTAGTTTCCATCTCATAAATGGTTTCTATGAAAGTCGCAAAATTTTCAGGTTTTTTGATTTTCAATTGGAGTTTTCCTTGATACCGAAAGCTGCCGGTTTCTAGTTAATGACTCCTCTAGAAAGCTAACCTATTGTGGAATGTAGGGATAAAAAAATAACTTACATAATTTCTGCGCCTAACTAAGTCTAGATAAGCGCAGAAATTTCACAGTTTATTTAAAGCAAAAAAGTCATCCGAAAAATAAAAATAAAAAGTCTGAAAATTATAACCCTTCGTTTTTCTCTCTAATTATTGTGTTTCGGCGAGTTAATTTTTTTGGTTTTTTCTTTTCATTCATAAGATAGACACATTAATAAATTTTGAATCTACTTTTACGTTAAATGCGACTTCGACTACATGGACTTACATATGGTTTTATTTTGCGTGGACTCCTAATTTTTTCCTAAAATGAAAGTAGAATATGTTACGCCTTATAGTATTAGCTATCTGCTAGTGAAAATTCTGTCAAAAATGGCCCAGCCGTTCCCGAGATTACCTAATTCAAACATACGTAGATCGATGAAACGCTGCCGAAAATGACTTGTTTTACACATTGATAAACCTCGTCAAGGTTTCGGTAACATTAATGATAGCAATAGGGCAAGGTAGTTCTTTCTAAACTATCAATGCTCTGCGGAGATGACAGGTTAATCAGTAGGTTATCTTAAATTCTAAAAACTATGTCGGCTAAAAATGCAGAAAAAGATGGTCAATATACTTTGAGAACCGCGCAGTTATATGTAAGTAAATATAACTGGTACTACATACCATCTTTAGTTCAAAAATAGTTAAACAAGGTGCTAAAGTCATAGACGTAATGTCTATGACTGTTATGACAGTTTTACCTATAGAGCAATTATCCGAAGATGCCCAGGACGTTCGAAATAAGGATAGCTAGAAATATAGGTCATCACGCTCGGAAGTGTACCGGATCAGCCACTAATGAAGACATTCTCCATATTTTGTTGTATAGTATATCTGTCTGATCCTTATATATCTAGCTGAAACAGACCAAGTTTTTTAATATCCTAAGAGTTGTTTGATGTATCTAGAGAGTTGTTGGTAATAACAAGCAATGAGTAGGATTGTTTACTGAAATTTATCAAATAATGATTTCCATTTTACGAGTATCTATGTCATGTAACTTTTTAATTACTAACTCCACTTATTTTAAGGAAAAATGTAACTTTAAATTATAATACAGTTGTATTTTTTTTGTATGAAATTTTGTGTAACTTTATTTTTGACGTGCTTTTACCAAATAAATACAATTTTTAATATGCTGATGTTTACTTCCTCTTATTGCCTAGGTATTCAGAAGTATACAGAAGTAAATATTAGAAAACAAAAGAGTTATTGATTGTTGAGATAGAACATACCGTTTGGTCCCATAGTGCGCCGGCCAGCGGGGGAGGTTATGTCGGGCTCGAATCGACTAAAACCGCACGCCGCGCCGTCTCGGGTCTTTAGATGCCAGGGTCTAAGGTGGCGGATAAGGCATTTTCCCTTGCACCCTGACTGACCCAGGGCCAGTTCTGGTTTTGAAATGGCCCGCACTGGTTTAGGAACTACGGTGTCCCCGTGGGGCGGTCGGGACGGGACGGGTGCGAAACGAGGCACCGCACTGGCCTGCTTTTGCTAGGGTGACATGCGACTCCACCTGTCACTTCCAGGCCTGCGCTCATGGAGCACAGAGATCATTAAGCGACCTCCGATGTCTGAGTCGTGTCCGCGCCTCGCGGGCTCTGCGGAATACAAACAAGTTTCGGTTAAACCATTTTTCTTTTTAAGTTTTGGTGACGTAACGTCAAATTATTCATCCAATCGTGTCACCATGGCGTGACTAGCAGTTTTATGAAAGTAGATAAACGAGACGACAACAAAATTATTTCGTAAAAATCATAAAATATGAAGGAACTGACTTTTATTTATTTATCTACATAACTGGCCCTGACTGAATCAATATATCTATCATGGTGGTTACTACATCATCAGGCCGACAACATTATTTCGGATTTAGGCCCAAAAATATTACTGGTTTAAATGGCTTTAAGAATATACTCGTGAATACGCAAAGTATTTGTTTTTCTATCATTAAGGTAAGGTATGGTAAGTGAATATTGAGTAGCTATACAAGAAATTTAACTCACTCGTTACCAATCTCGCCCGACACTTACCTACGGCGACGAAGTGTATCTGTCGGAGTCGAATCAACTGTAGTCAAACAGTGTCTTGTCAAAGGAGCTTGTCGCTGAGGGTCCGGTCTGGAGACACATTACACGAACACATCATAATAATTATACTTGGTTACTTTATGTCGTTCAACTTATTAACATAGTTTATATTACATGTAGGGATTTCATAACTCGGTTTATTACAATAAAAAAAATCTGAAAAGAAATAAAACTTTAATACATTTGCAAATAAGATTGCATCATACGAAACTATTATTGTTTAAATCACTTCATAAATCATGAAATTATACAACAGATATCAGAGTGACCGCATTATTAAGCTTACTATTAATACATTAAATGAATGTCCATGCCCCATTTTATAATAGCGGATACATTAATTGTATGTTATTAATTACCGCTACCAAAAATATAATGTATTTACTCAAGTTTGAATTTCTGCTTTTCTTTTTTAAATTACATGTGCTTCTTGTAAAAAAACAAACAATTGAATTGAGACGGGACGCAATATTAAAATTGAAAAGAAAACCGGCCAAGTGCGAGTTGGACTCGCCCATGAAGGGTTCCGTAGCAGTCAGGAACATATTAATGTTTTTTTTAAATTTTTATACCTATTTGAGTTGATTGAATAACATGTAAATTGCGGTTAACGAGTTATGACGTATTAAAAACCTACGTACTAGATCCCGTTCAAACTAATTTTCGGCGAAAATTTATATGGTACATCATCCGTTTTTTTAGTTATAACATTCTCTTATTTTAGAAGTTACAGGGGGGGGGGGTCACATTTCACCACTTTGGAAGTGTCTCTCGCGCAAACTATTCGGTTTAGAAAAAAATGATATTAGAAACCTCAACATCATTTCTGTAGACCTATCCATAGATATCCTACATGTATGGGTTTGATGAAAAAAAAATTTGAGTTTCAGTTCTAAGTATGGGGAAACCTCCAAAATTTATGTTTTTTTTTAAATCTATTTTGTGAGAAAATCTTAATGCGCTTCACAGACTACTTACCAAGTTTCAGCATAGTTCTTAGTTTCGGAAAAAAGTGTGGACAGACAGACATGTCGAATCCATAAGTGCTCCGTTTTTTGCCATTTAATTACGGAACCCTAAAAGCACAAATGTAAGCCATACATCTTACAGATTAAGAGAGAAAATACTAGAACAAGAATTGACCAATGATTACATCTGAACCGTCAAACGTTCTTACTTCTAGGTGTGGAACTGATAATACTTAATAATAGGTAATCGCGTCTTTCTTTAGAAGATGCATTGCTGTATCCGGCATTACCTCTATAGAGTCGAGAGTAATTATTCAGGATACTCTATTTCTTCTATCTCTTAATTAGGAAAAGATACAGTGGTGAAACTGCGAGGGGAATCTGAGGTCTCCATTTATAAGTCTTTCATAGTTATTTGGGTCGTGACATTATAAGGCAATAGCGAAAAATGAGGGTTCCACAGAACCGTGAAAGAGAACAAACATCAATAAATTGATAAATTGACCAATTGGTTGGTTTACTGATAAAATCCAGTACGGCAATATTAATTTATTATCTGGTAATTTTTAATTGTCAACGTTTGATATCTTAAACACAGTTGAACTATATAGAAGCCTACTCCAACACCTTATCTTAGAACTTCAACGGAACCTTAGAAGGAAAGAAGGAGCCAGGTTGAAGAAAATAACCTTGGGCATATCCAGCTGGTTAGTAAATTTGCCAGAGCTCTTTTGCTCCTGAGTTCCAAAGGGTTGGCAACATACGAGAGACACCTCTCGTTTATCTATTCACTGCTAATAAAGGCCGTAAACAGCGATGCGGAGATTTTTTCTTGCATTTTTATTATATAAATTTCGCCTCTTACTAACAGCCGTTTGTAAATATTCTACTCGTAAATAAATAAGTCATGAAGTTACAACGTCATTACAAAAACATTAAGGCGCTAAAGTGATAAGTGATAACACAGATAATAGAATCAAGTAATATGATATCACGTTACGGAGCCACATAATAAATTGGATTCTTCTATCGAGTTAGCGAGAGGTGGCTGTGAAAACTTGAATCATTTTAGTTTTAGTATTTAGTAAAAAAACTTCTTAACTCCTAAGTATCATGTCTGTATAGTCAACGAAAAATGTAGATTAACACTTAAACATTTACAAACGTTCTTCACATTGAAATATGAAGACCCTATATTGAATATTAATCTCCAGAGGACAAAGTTAATATATTACATGTTTTGTTTTTATCGACCAATTAGAAAGCAGAGCTTAGTGGCACGAGCCGAATATGAACATTATTATTGAATATCGACCTGCGTGAAAGGCTTCAACCTCTTTTTTTTTTTTTTAGTGCGGAAATCCCTTCGGATCCGCCCCCGCCGGCCAAAGCCTATACTTTAACCGATATGGTATCCAACCTAAGTGCATGACCTGTTTACAACGAATATAATAAAATAACTTAGCCGACATAACCCGACATAAGCTCGCTAGCCGGCGGGGGGTTATACGAACGGATTTCCGCACGAAAAAAAAAAAAACTACTTAAATACTGGCCTGAGGGGTGAGGCCGCCTGTCGCCCCAGCAGAAGCAGGCCGGGACGGTGGGGCGACTAGCGCCCCTCCCCCAAACCAGGGCAAGACGGGGAAACTGTGGTTCCCAAACCCGAGGGGGCCATCTCGAAACCGGAGATGGCCCAGGCTCAGTCGGGGTGTGAGGGATATGCTCTATGGGCAACCTTACACCCCGGCGTCTGTAGAACCGAGACGGCGTGCGGTTTTAGTCGGTTCAAGCCCGAAATAACCGCCCCCGCTGGCCGGCGGGGGGTATCCGAAAGGATTTTCGCACTTTTTGCAATTAAGTGAAAACTTTAAATCCTCAGTGTTTAGCGTCCATGGGCAGAGACGGACGGAGAGTTCAATATAATATTTACTTTGGATAGGTTTTTGTATCACTGACAAGTTGGTGATATATTTACAAACAACGGAGCTGACTTTAGGTACTTATCTTAATACAGCTTAAACCTGGAGTCACAAAAAACGCCTATTCTTCCACTTTGTAATTACAATTAAGCAAATAGGCAAATAGACCATTTACGTTAAAGGCCAAATTAGCAATAACAGAAATATGATAATTTATAATACTTAAATGTATGGGCTTTACCTCATATTTTATCTGGTTTAGCTTCATAAACATGAAAATGTGTTGCAAATTAATTTAGCACATGTTCTTTCTTATCTGAGCTGATATTGGTCTAATATCGTCATGTCCCTCTGTGAGTATACCTACCCTATTTCTACGAAATCGAATAACCGAATGATTTTATAAATTTCAGCATATAATATTCGATTGGTGTTTACTCGATCTACGTTGGCATCGATATTTATTGGTAGCATACGATAGTAGGCTCGCCCACTATTACGTGGGACTATAAATTAAGCTGGGAAAACGTGGGTGTATTACACCGTTGCCTCCTTTGGAGGTACAAAGGTCGAATTTATAAAACAAAACAATAAATTAACAATGAAGGCCATTGTAAAAATACTCAAAATTTCGCCTCTTTTTATAGTTCTATGAGTTGCGGCTCGAATATCGATAACATCAATATGATCGAGGGATCTGTCGATGGTCATCGATTTATATCTAAAACGTGTACATATCACGAAACTATCATTTGAAAGTTCAAGTCCCATCCTGAATCTTGATTTTTTTCAATTTATATATAATACAAAGTCGTGTTAGTGAGATCGCTTATAACTCGAGAACGGGTGGACCGATTTTTATGATTTTTTAGATTTGTCTCCGCTTTTTGCTAATATCCCCATGGTTACCCCACCGGTGGGGGTAGTTACGTCGGATTCGAATCGGCCAAAACCGCATGTCGTCTCGAATATCTAATGCCGGGGTCTAAGATGGTCAAATACGGCAATTCCCTCGCACCCCGGCTGACCCTATGCCGTCTACGGCTTTGAGATGGCCCCCTCAGGATACTATGCAAATAAGAGACATTCACGAAATAAATTCAGCTGATAAGATAACCAAAATATAACTTTATTCTAAGGCGGAACGAAGTTTGCCAGGTCAGCTAGTAAATATGATGATGAGAAGATGAATATGTGAAGAAGGGCAGCAGCAAATGATAAGTAGTCGCCTCTGCCTACCGCAGAAGTAAAAAAATAGGAGTGTATGTATATATTCACAACTAACTTCGTTACAAGTTAAATTATTCGGTTCCCGAGCCATTGTAGAGCACTATAAGTGGCTACTTGAATTACTTTTGCTCCGCCCTACCTCGGTTACATCCAATTATTTCCTTTTTTACACAGTTCTCTAACTACAGTAAATCCTACTACAGCCGCATACGAATGCGGGCAATAAATACGAAATAAATAAAGCACGGTTATTTTTAAATTTAACAATCCATATCATAGAGTCCAAAATGCAATTTTGAACTTACGTGCTTTAGATGAAACAGATAAACATTATTTTGTTAGTTATTGTTATTTTATGTGAAATAATCAATTTGAATTAACTATTAAATAACACTATATCTAAATACAGTTGTATAGATACTCTATTGTTCAAAATGAAAATGAAAAATAATTCTTACCGCTGAAAATACATACACGTTTAATTTCGTAAATAACATTACATTTTCTAAAAATTCAAACTTAACAACTGTGTTGAGTTCTGCTGCACTATGTTTCAGATTAACAGTTTCTATAGTACATTCGATGTTACATATGTGCATTAGGGGGGCAACTGAAGTATAGAAAAAAAAACACTTATTTCGGGCACAGTAATAAAACGGTGATTATAAGTATAAACAGACTGTGAAGTTTGCTTGTAATCGGAAGTCATCTTCTGCCTTCGGTTTCAAGGAGAGATTTAAAAAAAAGTGGTTAGGAAAGTCGTAACATTATAGCAGAAAAAGTTACACTGATCAAGATATTAATATTATGTATTATTAATAGTACTTATTTTCAATAAAGAGAAACAGATAGCTATTTTTTTTGTAATCATTATTGTAAGAGATAAAATAAAAAAATAATCATTACAGTGAAAGGCTTAATTAGGGGAAAAAAATTTACATCCGATTGCAATCAAATGATCCATTGATATAGCAGCATCCAAGAAAAAGTTGAATATCTCTTGTTCTATAGGTACACTTTGCAGTCGCTTAACGACCTGCGTCCTCCATGAGCGCAGGCCTGGGGGTGGCAGGTGAGGCCGCCTGTCACCCCAGCAGAAGCAGGCCGGGACGGCGGGGCGACTAGCGCCCCTCCCCCAAACTGGGGCAAGACGGGGACACCGTGGTTCCCAAACCCGAGGGGGTCAGTCGGGGTGCGAGGGAGATGCTCTATGGGCAAGCTTACACCCCGGCGTCTTGAGACCCGAGACGGCGTGCGGTTTTATTCGGTTCAAGCCCGACATAACCGCCCCCGCTGGTCGGCGGGGGGGGGGGGTATCCGACGGAATATCCGTACGAAAAAATAAAAGTACACTTAGCAGTGCTGGAAGCAAGTGTAACATCATTATCATCTTAGCGGTGTTCTCGGTCCCATCCGAGGCTTTCACTTCCGAGGTGATCAGGGTCCATCTACTACTCCTCCTTGTGGTTTGGATTATACGGCTCTTACTGAAGCGACTGTCGTCTGACCTCCCAATCCTGTGAAGACAGCCTGCGCCATAGCCTGGTCCAGCAAGCATCAGGTGTACGGGGCTATCAGATAAGGTAGGCTTAGCCTCAAACAAGAAATCATAATTTCTCAATAATGAAATTATGTTTGCTCTCAGCGCAGCTTTTTTTAAAATATTACTTGTGAACTCCCTGTCCGACTGGACTCAGACGGCAGGAGCAGCTATCACATGTTTTTGTCAGTAAAGCATAAATCAATTGCAGTTGTAATGCAGTCCGTGATGCAGTCATTGAAATTTGCAACTGAATTTGGGTTGGATCTTCAATTCGACTGGGTGCATTCGGATTCAGATGAGTTACTTTTTTCTCCGTACGGAGAAAAAAATGTTTTGATGAATTTTGGTTGTTTTCTAACAGATTTTTCTCGCGGCAGCTTTCTTTTCAGTGCCCTTGTTATCTGTTAAGCTAGCTATCCCTTGGTCTGTTATGAAATTGTGTTCTCTCGCAGGTATTATTTGTTATAAGAAAGAACTGAGAGAAGCACTTTAAGTAAATCTCGACACTTACAACCCGAAATATCAAACAAAACTTCACTGACAAAGCGAAACCGTTTCAACTGCTGTTTAGGTATTTTTGGATGAGGTTTAAGAAGGCCCGATCCACCCCTCCACCCCTGTCCTTGAATTTAACAGAATAAACGTATTTATTTGTCGTTACTAAAACCTATCACATATAAAAGATGTCAACTTGGAAAAGTATCGGCAACACGACGTCAAAAATCAATTTTTTTTTAATTCCTTTCGAACCGATTATCCGAAGGGATTTCCGCACAGAAAAAAAAGGTACTTTAACTTAAAATAATGCAATGAAACTTTACGTATAAATGGAGTACACCATTTGGCATCTTTTTATCACTGAGCAGTTTCAATAAACATGAAAATAATTACCTATCGTAATGTGCATGTAATTGTATCAGAATATGAATGTTTTGATGATTTCAAGGTAGGAGTTCGCCTTAAGCTATACATTAAGCTCTATAGACATTTTAGATGCTAGTGTTTACAAAATTACACCTAATCTTGTCATAATTGTGGTAAAATGAAATGTATTTCAATTTCCACTAACTTTAAGATGATTAACACACATGACAATATACAATAAACCAAACAGGGTAATAAAAATAGACAAATATTGATTATTCATATAAAACGAAAGCAAATAGCTTAAGGTAACTGTATACCATTATTTGTAGGTACTATTATAAAGGGGTGCGACTGGTTTGATCACCTCCAAGTTTGGTGCACCCTGGGCAACGTGGGCGATGACGCATCATTGATTGCTCCTCTGGAGTAGCTGGCGTCAACGTCAACGGCCAAGAGTCTGACCAACCGGCCCTTTTCAGGGCCAGCTGACCCCATTGCACGAGGGGGTCGGGGCATGGTGGGCCTGCTAGACCCGGGGGGGGAGGGGTCGCTCCAGGTACCCCTCTGCTGTTATCAGAGGGGACACTGCGAATGGCCCAGGGTCAGTCGGAGTGCGAGCGATATGCTCTATGAGTAACCTTACACCCCGGCGTCTGTAGACCCGAGACGGCGTGCGGTTTTAGTCGGTTCAAGCCCGACATAACCGCCCCCGCTGGCCGGCGGGGGGGTATCCGAAGGGATTTCCGCACAATAAAAAAAAAGGTACTATTATAAAATTGTAAATTCGTTGTGTCCTTGTATGCTTGTCTATTTGTCTGTTGGTCTGTTTGTTAGCGATGGATATAAAAACTATAAAACGATTTTAATGCGGTTTTTTCTATTAGAAAGGTCTTGGTGAGACTTAAGATCGGCTGTATGATATTAGCTCACCATATTCTCTGTCAAAAATAAAAAATACAAGTGAAAGAATTACTTCAATCCGTCAATTAGTTTCCGATTTATAGAAGTAAACGTGCAACGCGACTCGTACTCGATGCGTGTGACGATGTGACGTCACCTCACAACACTCGCTCAGTCCGCTCTCACTCTTAGCACGGTGTCATCTTACGTTTATTTAGAGATCCGATTCTCAGCACTCCATGGATTCACCGTGCGGTCGCCGGGTCCATAGCGTGGTACAGAGAGGAACACCATGACGGCGACTGGGACTTGCGACCCAGATGTAGGTTTAGGGTGGCCACCTTGTGATGCATCAGCGCTCACCTCCACCGTTAGTAGTGTTCCCCCCCCTACCTATCCAAATTTGGTAAGATCCTAACAATGCCGCTTTTGATATACGATTAAGTAAAGAGCTTACTGAAGCTCTTGGCAATCCGAGGTCTTTAAGTAAGTTGTACAGGGATTTAGCTGAAATTCCCCTTGCTCCTACTTCTACGGCATAGAGTTTAACCACGTAGCCGTTAACTCGTTGGTCAAATCAAAGTATTTGTTTGTCTTTATAGCGTGGTCTTTAGGTATATTAGTTTCCCACGGAACTGTGAGTTCTACAAGCACTGCACGCTTATGCGATCGTGAAAAAAGGAATATGTCGGGTCTGGATGATGAGGCACAGACATCCTCCGGTATCCTATAGTGCTTCTCATACGTGGATTAACCAGAAACCAAAGGAATGACATTGCGTTTGTAAAGGAAGGCTGCTCAAAGAAATCACCTCAAAAGCCATATTCAATTTTGATAGCTGCCGTTGACTGGACAATACTCGTAGAAACCGCCAAACATACAGCCTCACGTATGATTTCTAATACCTTATCATGACGGCGCTATAAGTACTTTCAAAAATTACGAAATTATTTTATATTATAATAAATATGAATATTATAAAAATATTTTAAATTACAGTTACGTTTAAAACATCTTGGTCCTTTTCATTGCATTCTAAACTGCAACGATAAGGTGTGGTACGCACGCGGTGTTCTGGCGTGATTCTACATTTGACCGTACACATCACTTACTCACTTACGTAACCAATAGCATCATCACCATAGCTGTCTCTTGCCGATCTGGAATAAGTTACAAATAAAAATAAATAAAACGGCCTAAACTATTTTATTAATAAGACAAATCAAAATTAAAACGGTATAGACATCTGTTCAATCCACTACATTTGCAATAAATCAATGTATCTATTGTAGAATTAATCCGCATCATCACCGACTGGTAATATTCCCAGAAGACTGGCAGCATTGCTACGTTGTATGGCAATGCTAATTCTTTGTGCAAGACAAAGTCCAGCCTTCTGGTCAGCCGCTTTGCCAAATTTTTGCAGACAAAATGGGCGCTTGGACCCCATGATCCCAGCGTCTTAACCCCAAACGGCTCAAAAACATAATCACCTACTAGGCTGGAGAATTTACGCCGTTTGAAGCTTTCCGCAGATGGAGCAGCAGCGCCGGCGCAGCCCGCTGTGCTTGGAAAGTGTGTAGGTGTCGACGCACATTGCGTCCCATACCAAAGGCCTATACATCTTCCAAGGCAATAACGGCATACCATCCGGTCTCTTGCCATCGTCGCCTACCAGCCCATTAGGTTCACGAACGGCTGGCACGCCAGCGGTGAAAAGAGCACGGCGGATTATGTCGATGATGCTAGCGTGTCGCGATATACGGCCTGCGCTTCTAATAATAAAATACATAATCATTTTATGTTATTGTTGTATATATTTCAATAAATACATGTACGTATTTAGCTAAATTTACTAAGGTAGGTACCTATACACACATATGTACATACAAACCTATAGATATAAAACTTTAATACATATTTGTTGTCTATAACGTAAAACTTAAAAGGTTTGGTACCTCTGCCTATTTGAGTTGCAATAATTAATTTAACTTACTAAGCAAGAAAAGTTAACTTACCTTTGCATTTTTATTCCTCGCATTTCGGCGGCAACCAAATCACTATTTGTTGATAAATAATGGGCAACCAGTAGTGCATCTATTTTAGGCAGATTATCCGATTGCCCTTTTTCAAATCCTTCATCCATTTCATCAATCGGATATAAACACTATTAACGTAATCCACGGATGAAAACAAAGCAAAATACTGTGCAGGCTCCTTTGGTGACTTACTACTAAGCAGAGCGCAGCGTTGTAAATGACGTCACATGCGGTCACATGACTGTTAGCGGGACTCGATATTTATCGTAAGTTTGAATGCCTGTAGAATCAAAACTAATTCTGCAGACCCGAGACGGCGTGCGGTTTTAGTCGGTTCAAGCCCGACATAAACGCCCCCGCTGGCCGGCGGGGGGGTATCCGAGGGGATTTCCGCACGAAAAAAAAAAAAAAAAGGTATTTTTGACTACAACAGAAACTAGTGTATTTTTATACATACAAGCTTTACTGTAACAAACTTAAACCGATTTGGCATACCTTTTAACATTCTTCATTGGTTTAGTAGAAACGGAGATATGCCTAAATAACGAATAATCGACCTAGGAGCATGTGTTTATTTCCTCCTAAACAGAATATAGTCCATTGAAAAGTTACATTTGGGGTTGCGTTTTTTAGAGGACGCAATTTTATTTTTTTGATGTCTAGGGGGGGTCAGCGTAAAGCTAAAACCAAGTTTGTGGGGTCGCCACCCCTGTCATACGGCCGCCATCTTGAAAATGGGGATTGAAAATGTTTTTACGATATATCTCTTAAACTATTTATCTGATAAAAAAAAATCTTGGCATTTTTTGTTGCAAATTAAATTCTCTACAACTTTGGTCCAGTAACTTTTTGTCGTAGAACTATAAATAATGAAAGTTATAAGCGGAAATGTTCAGAAACTTTTTTTTATCTCTTTATACGGTGGTAATAAAGATCATAATTCTCTTGACAGCCTAAGATACAAACAATTCGCCAAGGCAGTGACAAAAAGTACATTTAACTTTTCTTCACTTCCTCCAACACAAGACACAGCTCGCTTTCATACTTTCCGAGTCTACCATCAGGTCGAGTCGTGGCTTGGTAATAATAATGATCCTGAAGACTGGGGCTGGAAAAAAATGTGGAAAATTGTTGATGCCAGTGCAGAGCTCTAAACCTGCAGCACCCTCTGAGCTTCTGAAATTGATCTTTTGCAAATGCAAAGGAAACTGTGGAGCGATGTGTGGATGTCGAAAAGCAGGGCTGATATGTTCTGCAGTGTGCTTCCATTGTTCTGGAGAGACTTGCAGCAACGTAATGGGGCTCTCAGAATTAATAAATGAAAATGGCTTTGATGATGAACCACCGACATTAACACCCCTTCCTTCTCCAGTTCTCCCACTGAATTCATAAAGCCGATCAGATTCTGAGCCGCAGCCTGGTCCATCGAAAAGCCTGAGGACGGAGTAGTTCAAATTTAGAAAATCACGGTGGATTATGCCTATTGGGGATACCACGTAAAAAAACGCGCCTCCAGACTCTACCTCGTGGGTGGTGAAGAAAAGAGTCTATAATTAATTATTAATAATACTGCAAAATTAATAATTTAAAAAATCTAAATAAGAAAATAAAAAAAAACAAAAGTTACTGGACCAAAGTTGTAGAGAATTTAATTTGCAACAAAAAATGTTAACAATTTCTTTTTATCAGATAAATAGTTTAAGAGATATATCGTATCGCAAAAATGTAACATTTCAATGGACTAATACAACAATGAACAAAACAGAAACAACAAAACAAGAATGCAATACAAATATGACAATTTGATTGTTATTTTGGTTCACAGAATTTCGGTATCGAATAACTTCGAAAGTTCCACGGAATAAGGTCGGATATAAATAAATTATTCAAATAGTCTAGCTCAACGGACTGCTGAATCAATTATTTACGGAAGCCGAAATACCAATAGCTGCACACAATTTTCATTTAATCTAGTCCCTGATTTAGTCAGCTTAATTATAAATAGAAGTTTAACCTATATTTCCTTACTCCGTAAGTGTAACAAATTTTTAGATTAGAAATACGGCCTCTGTGGCGTAGCGGTAGTGCATTTGACTGCTACGACAGGGGGCGCGGATTCGATTCCCGCTCAGTGCAAATATTCTATGTATAATATGTATGTATTTACAAAAAAAAAGTATATAAGTATGTTTATCCGCATTCTGGAACCCATAACACAAGCTAGTTAAACTATGCTTACTTTGGGTCTAGAAAGCGCTGTGTAGAATGTCGTAGAATATCTATTTATTATTTATTATTATTATTTGTATGCATGAATATGTATATTTGCATTGGTCTGGGTGTTTCTATGTATAATATGTATGTATTTACAAAAAAAAGTATATAAGTATGTTTATCCGCATTCTAGAACCCATAACACAAGCTAGTTAAACTATGCTTACTTTGGGTCTAGAAAGCGCTGTGTAGAATATTTATTTCTTAATTCTTAATTCTTTATTGTACACAAAAAAATGAAAAAGATATAAATGTTTTACAATTAAAATAAATTATGTACAAAGGCGAGCTTAACTCTAAAAGAGTTCTCTACCAGCAAACCTTTGAGCAGTAGAGGTAGAAAAAAGAAAATAACAGAGGGAAGCAAATTGTACAAATAAAAAAAGTATACATAAACGAAAGATGGCAAAAATAAATCAATAGACTTACATAAATTATACATTCAAAAAGTAAATATAATATACTATTTGTAAAATAAAATAATATACCTACATCCATACATATATAAAAATACGTTATATACATACATATATACTTTAACATTGTGAGAGGAAATGTTCTTTAGTTCTTCTTTTGAAGATGTCCAGACTGCTACTGTCTCGAATATGGTGCGGTAGTGAGTTCCATAGGCGAACAGCCCGTACAGTGAATGACCCATCATAACAGCTGGAGCTGTGTGCAGGAGTATGAAGTAGAAGGGAGGAGGAAAGACGACAGGGTTTGCCCCGAGGTACGAGATACTCAAAACGTTCCCGCAGATAATTTGGAGAATAAGAGCTGTGAAGGATAGTATAGAGAAGAGATAAGATATGAGTATTACGACGCTGCCGAATAGTATTAGTACTATATAATTAAATTAAAATAAATAAAAAGTTTATAATAAAATATAAACTCCAATAATATTTTTCTTCCAATCCTCTATGCACTCGCTGGTTGCACAATATGGGTGAAAAGACTAATATCCAACCATGCATTCATAGCGTTTCCGAACGAGAGATACAATACGTCAAAGTTAAATTATTTTCAAACAAGTTGAGGTTAGAAGTGAAACTGACCGACAAAAACAATTTATCATAAAAAAGACGACATAGACAAAAAAAAAAACAACGCTTTATCGAACACGTTACTTCAACAACTTGCGTGGTCTTCGATCCGTAGCCATGCTCACTGCATTGGATGTAGCATCTGACGATTCGGCTACAGGGAATTGTCGCATAAGTTTCTGCAGCTCACCCGCCGACTCGATTCTATGCCGAGAATTATCCGAGACCTGAACAATGATCTTGCCATCAGCCGTCCAACATCGCCTCACACCATAGTGCCTCCTAGCACATACGAACACCTCGTGTCGGGGCTTTGTGAGGAACTCTGATATCGTTAGACCTGTGCCTTTCAACTTTGTCTTGTTTTGCCATATCTCGCTACGAATTCCACGATGTTCAAACCGCACCAACAGTGGGCGAGGTTTACTTGTGTTACTCCCCAACCGATGACAGACCGCTACATCCTTAGATGAGAAATTGGTGATCTTCAGTTTGTCCACAAACACCTTAATAACACTGCCCATAAGATCAGAACTATCATCCTCAGAAAGACCATGTAGCAGCAGAACTTTCGCTCGGGAAGCCATCTCATGCCGATCCAAGCCCTTCACTAGTAGCTCCATCTGGGACTTCAGTGTACCCAGTGTTCTCCATATGAGGCCTTTAAACTCTGTGAAGTCCCGGGAAATACTGGCTACAGATTTATGAATTGTTGACTCACCACCAGCGATCCATTATTTATTATTATTTAAAAAAATAATATATACAGATGAAATATTTAGCATAGTGAACAAATAGCATGATGGTAATCGATCATCATTTGAGCGTTATAATCTATCCCTGTACCATTTCAGCCAGATCAGTTCAGCCCTTTCAACGTGCTTGAGTAAATAACCTACAATCATCTTCACAAACTTTCACGATTATAATATTAGTAAGATATTGAGAATTGAAATAAGTTCTAGAATGCGGAAATAGATATTTAAATACGTTTTTATCTCTAGACGTTTACCCACTAATTGGTAGTCTTCTTTATACGTGTAACCAGACTCTAACAAAATTCATTTATTTTACTAACAACGGCTTATAAACATAAGTATTATCGAGTTAGTAAGGTGTTTATAATCTTGATTGAGTAAAATGTGCCAACTGTTTGTCAACACGCAGCCGCTACCTAATACAATTAACTTATTAGAAGAGCAATACGAGGACGTGTAAAAAAGAATGACGAAAACCTTAAAGGTATACTTAGTTTACTGGAATAAAAGCAGTATGGGTATTTAAGTGTACACAGGAAGATATTTTCTTGAATGTGAGATATGTGAGTGTGTGAGTGTGTATGTCCGCATGTGATGGTGTGTTTGTGTCTGTGTGTTTTCGATAATGTGTCTCTCTCAGGGTGTATGTGATGCAATTTGCTAAATGCCTAAATGCTTTTACCCCCAGCTTGTACATTGTACCACCTCTTTTATTTTTTCAAATACAATAAATTCACTATGATGAATTGCAGCTCCATACAAAACAATTTTACAGTGCGCTCAATGGAAAGCTTTACAATATTTGGACCTAAATACTCCAGATTATAAATTATTACACAAATATCAGAGAATGAAAAGTTGAAAGTAAGACTAAAGTTGAATGGGTTGTTGTAATACATGTTGTATTGCACACTGGCACAAGAGGTTCATCATTGTTTAAGCATTTCTTTTTTGTTGCAGGTAATTTTCAATTTAACTGCAGAAGAAGAAACATCATTACCACGCATGCCAAGACACGGATAGATTAGGTTAGACAGGTGTGGCCTCCATACCCATCGTGTGAGATTACTTTAAATACTGTAAGTACGAAGAGTTGTTCTTCAACTATTTGATTGGATAGGTACCGGCGTTTAATGAAAAGGTTATAATGTCTATGACATGTTTTTTCTCATTTATTTTATATAAGTAAATTAATGTGATTCTTTTTCGTAAATATTTGGCTAACTGTAATGTAACGACAAAATTAAAATTAATGTTGTCATTCAGTGCACTGTGTGCGTTTCAAATCGAATTAAATGCAACGTAACGCTGTCTACGTGTAACTAACAATAGAAGCCAATTCAATAGTTTACTTAGATGATATAATACAGACTTATGTCATATCAATATCAATCAAACATACGGCAGATTTTCAATCTGACCAAGATCTTTCTTATAGATAAAACCGCATCAAAATCCCTTCTGTAGATTTTGCGTCCATTGCGAACAAACAGACATAAAGAATAAGAATTCCAAGAAAAAATCTTTTTATGTTCTGCATCGTTCATTTAACATAACCTTAGTTTTTTAAATAACGCCAATGTACAGACACAAGTAATTTACAATTTTGTAATACTATATATAGATTGTATATCTGTACTAATATTATAAAGCGGAAAAAATATTTTTTTGTTTGTTTCCATAGATTCCAATATAGCGGCGATAGCCCAGTGGTGTACGTAACGGACTGCCGGGACGAGGTCTCGAGTTCGATCCCCAGTCACACCGGGCACACACCTCTGACTTTTCGTAGTTATGTGTTTATTAAAAATGTTGATTATCGCTCGCTTAGTAATGTGACCGGTAGATGGCAATAGGCTCGCCCCCTATTACATTGGGACCTAAACCTAACTGGCGAATCGTGGGTGTGTAATACATCTCTGCCTACCCATTCGGGGATACAGGCGTGAAGTTATGTTATGTTTTTATGTTTTTAGATTCCGAAACTACTGGACTGATTACAAAAATTCTTTCACTATTAGAATATGATAATCAGGGGAGTAACATAGGCCATTTTTCTACTTTTTATCCTGATATTCCCATGGAATTAGGACTAACGCGAGTGAAACCGCGCGGTGATGCTAGTTATAATATATATACAACATCACTTACAACAAGTCAGGAGTTTGCTAATACAGTCAATTTCATTTAAAATGTTTTTGGTTGGACTAGCCGACGCCATGAATTACGATGTTTTTAATAAATTCAGGTCAAGAGAGTACAATAGAATTCCTACTTTTATCGGAGCCTGCTTACTTTGAAAAACAAAACAAAGAAAGAACAAAATATCCTTGTATTTTTTGAATTTGTAGTCTCCGTAATTTTCATGGAAACTACTACCAGTTGAGGATTTTAAGTAAACCCTACACTACAACGAAACACTTCCTTTCTTACATTGGCATCTTCACTGGTGATGACTCTATCAAGCCAATAAACTGTATGTAGAATAAATTAAACGTATCATCAATCTGAGAATATTACTTGCACAACATTTTAGTCATGATATGGTACATTGGTAATGTACCAATGTACCATATCATGACTGAAATGTTATATCAAGGTTAAACTGGTTACGCTAAAAATATATATTCCATGGATGAATATTCCATGCTCAAAAAACTCAAACCTCAAAAGTCTTGTAACAAATAAAAAATTAGGATTAATCTGTTGGATGCTGGCTTTTTACTTCTTGATGGATATTAGTCAGCAGAATCTCTTCTTTTTAATACGCTTTTATTAGCTTCGTATGTATGTTTGTATGGGGAAATGGATGAAGTGGCCCACAAGCTTCGTGAATGGATCGTAAGTCCGGCTTCCGGTGTCCCCAATAATAATAATAATAAAAAATGTTTGTAAATTGTGGAATCTTCGAACTCGATTTTAGAACACTTCAAAACGTCAGATTTTTTGAGTATTACTAGGTACACAGTGACAATGAGAAACCGACTGATTTATTAGTCGTGCAGAATAGTATCAGACAAAAAATCAGTAAAATTCGCACGAGACTACGAATACACAAGAGATTTTAGTCCACCATAATATTATTTGTTTATTTTATAATGTATGCATAAATGTCTTTTGAATTTATGGTTGACCGGTGCATTAATTTATATTTATATACCTGTATAAACATGTCTGTTGCTGAAGCTCAATGGCCCACATCTGCGTGCTGTATTCTTACTATGATGTAAACGCGCTAAAGCATTTATATCACTAACTATGTGTTACCCGCGGCTCCGCTCACGTAGAATACTGAATCCGTTCCGTGACCTATAGGAACATATTTTAGTGTTGTAAAACAATTTTAGAATTTATTTTTCTACTGAAACTAGTTTGGGGCATCCGTTGGTTCGTTTTTGAGTCTATAATTAGAAAACATTTGAACAAAACTTAACATTAAAATGCGGGAGAGTCGCCTTCACTGGTGCAGCCACGTTTGCGGTGACCGTCGGGCTATGTGGGTAACAAATGTCTGACTACCGGGCTCTGGTGGGAGGGATAGATCTAAGATGTACTGGCTTGGCGTCGTTGAAGATGACATTCGTGCCAATTTTCTCACCGCCATGGGTGCCAAAGACCGTGCTAAGTGGAGGAGCAAAAGCCGGAAAGCGGAACCCGGACTCCTTGGATACGAATGGGATTACCGATAAAATGATGATGATTAGGTAGCAAAAATTGTTGTATTTTATATAACACTTTCCATTGTAATATAGTACAGGAGGAAAAGAAGATACGGAAGAAAATCAGTGCAACGTCTATATCTAGATTATTCTTACTATATGTATAATCATTTCATCTGAAGGACATCATTTAGATGAAATAGATTCGAGGTGGAATAAAGATACCTTACATTTCACTTTAGTCACTCAGTCCTGGAGGTTATGTGAGTTATTATGTAGAGACAGTTAGATAGCTATTAGTGTAGAGTAGTGATATCTATTGTCATGACGCTATTAGTCAACCACTCTCATCTCATCTACTGCATTAGTATCTGTTCAGTAGATATCAATTACATTTTGTAACATAACATAACTTCACGCATGTATCCCCAAATATTTTGTACATCTCTAAAATAGGTAGATTTGTTATTATACGTACGATTTGGTGTAACATAACTAGCCTATGTGCATGTATCCCCCTGTACTACTCAATAAATATCCCGTTCCCATAATCCACAGAAACCTATTCCCAGGATAAAAATATATTCGCAGTCGTACTCTCCCTGAGCGCAAAATTCAGCCGAATCCATGGAGCCGTTTCTGAATTGTCATAAATTGATAACGTAGCAAACTTACTTGAAAGAATATATAATTAAAAATTTAAAAAAAAAGCCCCGACACAAATGTATTTATAGGCAAGAAACATCTCAGTCATATCGGCTTTCGAATAAAAAAATACAGTTCAAAATCGGTTCACCTGTTCGGGTGCTACGATTCCACAGGCAGACACACACCCGACTCATCAAACTTATAACACTCTGTCGTTTTTGCGTCGGGGGTTAAAAAAATGAAACTATGTTTTTATGACCAATTATTTACATTAGACCGGATGACTCGATTTTCATTTTATTTTTGTTTGAAAGGTGATTTATTCATGAGTGTCTTAGCTAAGTCGGGAGTTTAAAAAAAAATTAAGTATATTTGCACGTAAATACGCTTAGCAACATTAGTCACTTAACGTTCGAAATGAGCAATAGAAATATTGTGATGATCGTATACTACGAGTCATATTATCAAAGTAGTTTCAGAGGCGTGCTGTTACACTCGTCAGCGACTATCTTTATACCGTACCTACTTTTCAGCAAAAGTCACTTTCATAACATAAGAAATTTGAAGCGTCATCGTCGGTAGCTTTCCTTTCCTTCCCAGAATCCTAGCCATTACACTACCGACGTGAACCCACTCCTAACACAAGCAAATAAGCTTAGCTGGAGGGGTTAGGGGGAATATTAGTAATTTCGGTTACTAATTTTTAATAAATTAAAAATAATTAATTCTTAAAAAAATACCTTTCCATGAAATATTTACTTAATTTCAGGTGACTAAATCATGTGAAAATCACAATAATCATACAACTCCAACAAAAATGAAATGAATTACATGGATGCTTGGAGTTGAAAAGTTTTCTTAATTAAAAAGTAATTAAAAATTTCTTAAAAGTAATACTCACACACGTCAGTTATGAATATTTCTATATCCAGCGATATGAATATGTAATAGAATAGGCCGGTTCGCAGATACCGCAGATATAGTAGTTACTCCATGAGGCTTGGGGGTGACGGTTGGGGCTAGTCGTCGCTCTGACACATTAGAGTTTAATTTTTAGGAACTGCTTGAATTTGTTGAATATCTTGGGTGGTTAAAGGAAATAATAGCAGAGGGACGCGGAGGCGACTCAGATGTCGGAGGTCGCTTAACTACCTCCGTCCTCCATGAGCGCAGAGCCGGTAGTAACAGGTGGAGCTGCCTGTCACCCTAGCAGAAGCAGGTCGGGGTGGCGGCACGTTGCGCACCCCCCTCTTCCCGGGGGCAAGACGGGGACAACGGGGTTCCCAAACCCGAGGAGGGCCTCTCGAAACCAGAGATATGTTTGGGTCAGTCGGGGTGCGAGGGAAATACCTTATGAGCCAGCTTATACGCCGGCATCTGAAAACCCGAGACGGCGTGCAGTTTCAGTTGGTTCAAGCCCGACTTAACCTCCCCCGCTGGCCGGAAAAATCCTAAGGGATTTTTGCACGAAAAAAAAGGTAGCGCACATAAGCACACAGTTCTTTGACATAATTCAAATGGTACTTTAAAGACCAACAAAAAAAGGGGTAAATAAATAGAGGAAATTCAAAGCTAATATAGTAAATATCTTACGCCTTTTTGGTTGTGATCAATCGTGTTACTAACGCTTGTTTAGGTGAGAGCGCCTTTGTCGATTCACTCAACTGAACACGAAAAACTTAGGGTACTGACACACGAGGTAGCGTAAATCAAAGTACGTACTAAGAAAAGTTCTGTGCTCTCAATATTTGTAGCTGGCACTGGCAGAGTGAAGTTATTATTTCTGTAGCCCCTTTAATTTAGAGATAGCAATATCGCTGTCACTATACCAATAGTGTTACATACGATAGCAGGACTAAACATGGTACATACATGCATACATAAAGTCACGCTTCTAACGCATTGGGGTAGGCAGAGACAACGTTTTTCCACTTGCTACGATCCTGGCATACGCCTTTCGCTTCTACTTTCATAATTGTTTTCATACATGCGCGTCTGTTGCAGGTACTCAAGGCCTGGGGGTGGCAGGTGAGGCCGCCTGTCACCCCAGCAGAAACAGGCCGGGACGGTGGGGCGACTAGCGCCCCTCCCCCAAACCGGGGCAAGACGGGGACACCGTGGTTCCCAAACCCGAGGGGGCCATCTCGAAACCGGAGATGGCCCAGGATCAGTCGGGGTGCGAGGGATATGCTCTATGGGCAACCTTACACCCGGCGTCTGTAGACCCGAGACGGCGTGCGGTTTTAGTCGGTTAAAGCCCGACATAACCGCCCCCGCTGGCCGGCGGGGGGGGGGGTATCCGAAGGGATTTCCGCACGAAAAAAAAAAAGGTACTCATGACTTGGCCTTTTTGTAAAACGTCCAGTCTCCTGGCACACAGCCGCTCCTCCAGCAAAGGCCAAAAAGGTAGTGCAGCTGACTAGATACTACGCCTTTTCCGGCCCTCAGCATTTCGACGGTAACCCTGTCACAACCTGCAGCCTTGCCCATTTTCATACTGTTCAACGTATCCACAATTTCCTTCATAAGGATGTCTTTTTCATCACCACTTTCATTAAGTCCAAGGGAGGGACTTGCATAACCTCATACTCAAATAAACTTTCCAAATATTTCTTACGTCTCTAAGCACGCATTCCTCTACTCCCGCAAAGCTTCTATCCAGATTTCTTATTTTATACAGTTGCGAGGTGGTGTTTTCACTTCTAGATGTATTTATTGAATTTCAAAAGAACTTGATATCAGTTGGAAGTCATCAGATAACCTTCTATCAAATTCATCTTTCTCTTTGCTTCCTTTCACAACCTCCTTTTCCTGTTGCTTGTTTGCTTTTCATATACTCAATCCTCATCATCCGTTGCTTTTGCATTTTTTTTCATTTGTTCTTGTCGCTAACCAATCCAACCAAGCTTTCTTTTTCTCAAACACTGCATTTTGGACCTCTCCATACACAGTCTTTAGCTTGCATCCTTTTTACTCTTTTACATACACACTTCAATTGCAACTTCCACAAGTCCGTCCTTAAATAGCTTCCAGAAATTTTCTACCTCACATACTTAATTTAGACTATTAAACTTCTTACTCAATTTACTCTTAAATTCCTCTTTCATCCCTACACATGGCGTATATAGAATTACACTTACTGATGCAAGATATTATTACAGTCAATGTTAGTAGTAAATTTTGAGGTAAAAATTGAGGTATACTATTCGACTTCAACTTTCAACCACTACTGCAAGCTGCCTATGTGGCACGTGAAATTCTGCTGTATCCTGGCAACAGAAAAAAAACTGCGTTTTTTAGCAAATTTATGCAATGTGCTGGTTCCTTTACTTTTGTCACATGTTGTATATAAGAGGTAGAAACGTGACAAACTCAGTGAGTGTAGTACAATATTTACTTGTAATTTATCTTCGCTCCGTATCCGCTGTCGCGTTTTACGCAAAATTATGTGTTTTATTACATTTTATACAAAATGTTTTCGCTTGAATGGCATTTCTTTAGCCAAAAACATGTTCTATTTAACACTCGTAAAAATATCAATTTTTTAAGTGAGTGATCTTTACGTCTTTGTATTTTAATTCGAGGTATTTTGTCTTGAATATGTATATATTCCAAGAATCTTGTACGAATGAATAACGAACCAATAAAAAAACTCACTTTTACATTTTTAATATCATTTAGGATAAAATAAGCGCCTACCATTGGATTAATTGTGCTTTAATTATATGCCACAATTTTCAAGTATTAAAAGACATGTCCTCTGCGACCAAAACTGCTATTTTTTCTGATTTTGTAACTGATGCGATTGTGGAAAGACTCGAAATCATATTATCAATGAAGCTGCCAGGTTGCTATGAATGACAGACCACTAGCACAGCATACTTATTACCTATTAAGTATTTAGTTACGCTGGTCTGAACGCATGCAGTGGCCTCTGGCGATGTTGACAGAACAGCAAAAACGAAATGCAAATCACTCTTAAATCAATAATACTATGATAACACGGAACTAACAAGAATAATAATGTGTGTCATATCACTTACAGTTGTGGCCTAAATTGATTCTATGAGCAAATAGTCATATTATTTTGGGTACTTGAGTACTGGTGTGAATTAAAATATGTACTGTGCTACCTTTATACGACAAAAGAAGCAGGGAAAAATGAATTCTCGTAATATCTTTCAAACTGATACCAAAAACCTTTATGGTAATTTGAAGAATAATGCTAAAAATAGTTTTAAAGCAAACATTAGGGCTTATGCACATAATTACGAAGAGACGACGAAAACAAAAAGTCGCGGGTAACAGCTATTACATCATATTATTGACACGCGTTTGAAATCATACGCGATATAGATACGCTCATTTCGAGCGAAAATGATTGCATGTGTGTCTGTATGCATTGACATGTATGCTTATGTTGTCATAGTAAACATTAGCACGCCGAGTACTGCTACATTTTGTGTTAAGTGTAATTTAAACATTGTTAACACCCGCAATCTGTTAATGGCAGAAGCATATATGATTTCATGAAGGAGTAAAACATAAGTAATACAGTAATAGATATCTAATTTAAACAGGTTTTAATATTCGGTACATCAGGAAATACCATGTAGGCTTTGTTTTCCTTGCGAGTGCAAAGATATGCGGCATAATCCACCGTATCTTTTGTCCCTCCGGACCATCTGACCACCATGAACTTGCCACCGGTTGTCAATTGAGACGGAAACCACCCCATTTTACCACTGGTGTTCAACTGGGAAAAACTTATTCCCAATTCACCACTAGTGATAAAATGGGACGATTTTAGTTCTAATTGACCACCGGTGTTGAGATGGTGTAAAATTTTACCACCAGGGGTGAAATGGGACTAATATGCTATCCGTAAACACTACCTAGCCTGTTACGATTTGCTTTGAGTAAAATCCTTAATTAGCCTCCTTAATTATTTTATTGCAAAGTAAACATGACTAGATTGACACTCGTCAAACTCAAAGAAAATCATTTCTAATGATTACCTACTTATTAGTGCAGTATTTCTGTGAAAATGTGTGATCAAGCTTCTGTGCCTACATGCAGTAACCCAATTACTTACGAATATATATCAAGCCAAAGGGGGGGACAGCTACTTTTGCATGACAGACGAAGATATCACCTAAAGAAGACCTATAAAAACAGTCACAAAATATGGGTGTGCTGTAACAAGAAGTACTGCAAAGGTAGTCTAACGCTTAATGATAAACAAATAAAGGTAAAAGAATCTGTCAACGTTCCAAATTGTCTCCAACCCCTTTCAAGAAACATTGTAGCAAAGCATGTAGACCAATTAAAAAAAGATGTTACTATAAATTACGACCTGGTTCCCCGCCAATATTTCTCTATGGTAAGTCGCCTACACGATCAATGTGTAAATGTACAAGAAATGCCGAAATATACTTCAGTAAAGTCTACGTTATATCGATGTATGAAAAAATCACGTTGTGTACGAAACATAGGATTTGAAACGGTAGATAAATTAGAAGTCCCTCCCACTTTTAAAGACTTTTTAGTGACAGACTATGACTACCTTAACAATAGAATATTAATTTTTGGTTCTGAATATGCAAGAAAAAAAGTTTATGATGTAGAGCATTTTTATTTGGACCTTCAAAATTGTTCAAAGCCGTTCACGCAAATTTATGGCATTCATGGTAAGATAATTAGTGCAGGCGGGTCTCCTACAATAATACCCTTATTTTATGCCTTATTGACCAATAAAAATGAAAAATCGTAAGTACTATTATTTTTGCTTTTGAAATCTCAATTCAACTCATGGAAACCTCGGAAGTTTACACTTGATTACGAAGCATCTGCTATTAAAGCAATAAGGGCTTGTTTTCCAGAAACAGAAATAAAAGGGTGTTTTTATCACTTCAACCGTTGTCTGTGGAGAAAGGCAAAGGAAATTCCTTTGAAAACCTCAGTAGAAAGACTCCATGTAGCTTTAAGTGCTGGACTTGCTTTGATTCCACCAGAACAACTAAATGAAGGATGGAATTACATACTTCAATGGAATCCTTGTACCGAAACAATTTTAAAATTTAATGAGTATTTCAAAAAGCAATGGCTTGATAATAAACTATTGAGTAACATGTGGAATTGTGAAGGCGAAGAGTATCGAACAAATCATTTAGAGGGATGGCATTCAAAAATTAACAGATTCATAGGCCAAAAAAATCCTACATTACCACGACTGTTAAATTTTTTAAAGAACGACGCTCAATATTACTCAATATTCGAAAGTAATAAGGATTTTAATATTACAAAAAAAAGTCGTGATCGTGCCGAAAACGATGAAAAAATAAAGAGGGCTGTAGGAGCATTAAAGGATAACAATGTTACTGTCGGCCACTGTCTAGAGATAGTTAGCCCCTTTGCTTACTAATGCCAGAAACCCAGAAATAGATACTTAATACTTTTTTAGAATAACATAAAGAATAATTTTTAAATGAGGTACCTAATTTAGATCCAAATAGTTTATAATATAAATATAGATTATGATAGCTAAGAGCGGATAGTTTGGTTTAAGTACAAATAAATACAAATAAATGTTTTGGAACGGTATATTTATTCAAGTGGTTCAGATAATCTTGATTATACTAAATTGAAACTGATCTTATAATTTGACCACTAGTGGTAAAGTGCTACTGATGTTGTTTTATTTTACCACTAGTGGTAAAATGAGACAATTTTCACCACTGGTGGTGATATGGGAGTAGTACTGTGTTATTTGGTCACTGGTAGTTAGTTGGGATATAGAAATCCCAAGTCACCACCAGTGGCAAGTTCATGGTGGTCAGATGGTCCGGAGGGTCTTTTGTATACGTTGACTAAGAAGTTTATTTTTTCGTAGTTTCAAGGGATTGCAGACATGAGTATTTCTCTTCATCCGATCACCAATCCTAGTCACGTCCAAAGAACGCATTTTGAATCCTGGGGTCCGATCAGGAGATCGGACAAAAGAAATCAATAAATGTAGGACTAGGAAGTCCTACATTTATTGATTTCTTTTGGCTGTTATGGCAGCGACTACCGCCTGACCTCCCAACTCCGAGACTACCTTGCACTAGAACCTCCTCAAGGCTTCGGCCTCGAAGATTCGATTACGTACTTTAGATTTTATATTTATTTTTTAAAGTACGAAGTCGTTATTAAATAGTAATATTTGCATTGCCAATAACCCTTAACTATATTTTTTAACTCATTTACAGCATTATGTGACGTTGCATTATAATTTTGTGTTGTTCATCCGTTTGGTGATTATATGGATCGAGGTTAAACAGTTTCACTGATCTTGATATAATAATTGGATATTATTGAGGAGTCAGTGTTCGTGATCATTACGGGGTAGGAAGATCAGAAGGCAGTCGCTTGTGTAAAAACCAAGATATAACAAATCAAGAAAAACACCGCGGGCTCCAAAGTGCCGGCTTTTAATGGAACCGGGACTAACCCTGTGATAATCATGATAATGGCAAAAAAATCAGTCAACCGAATAGCTTTGATGCTGACCGATACACCCAAAATCCTAGAAACGAATTTGTATTACACTTCGCATAATATTTGCTTAACACTCCATCCGCCACGTGACACAGGCAAGGAAAAGGACACACAATTGGGCACACAATGTTTATCTTAGTCACTTGTTTGTATATATAATGGCAGGGTACTATTAGTGGATACTTTAGCGTGTATAAATTATTAAGGCGCAAAAAGCGTTTTTTTTATAATATATAAATATTATTTTGTCCTTCATCCTTACCCACGATCACAGATAAATTAAAGAACAGGGCTGCAAGTAAGAATCTGTTATTTCACAAGGCTTTAAGTGAGTTGCTAGCACCTTCCCATTATAGTACTGTTAATTTACAAGTTTCGGGAAAAGCTTTATACTTAAAAGTCATGAATAAATCAAATACTAGAAAGTTAGAAAAAAAATAGGGCCTCACTAAAATGTTCAGGGCCAAGGCCGACGTCAACTGCAAGGCAGTACAATTTTTGACTAGCGAAAATGACTCTGGCGCAGGCTATTTTCGCGGGATTGGGAGGCCAGACGGCAGTCACTCCCGTAAAAGTTGAAACAAAGCAAATATGATAAGGAGTTGGAGAGTAGATGCAGGGCTCTGAAGTGCATGTTCTGAATGCGACCGAGATTTTTCTTGAATAAGGCTGATACATTTTGCCTCTGTGGCGTAGCGGTAGTGTATTCCACTACTTGACAGGGGCATGGGTTCGATTCCCACTCAGTGCATATATTTGTGTGCATGAATATGTTTATTCGCATTGGTTTGATTGTTTCTATGTATAATATGTATGTAAGTATGTTTATTCATATTGTGGAACCCACAACACTAGTTAGTTAAACTATGCTCACTTTGGGTCCAGAAAACGCTGTGTAGTATGTCCTAGAATACATATTTATAATATAAATATTTAAAGAAAATTGACATTACCAAAATTGCGGCAATTTTGCTGCTGAAGCCATCAATCTAAGGACTGCTCCAATAAAAGATCTAGAGATGCAATAATATCATTACCTCTAAATCTCTCTATTATAAAGCAATCTTAGTAATAAACACCAAAAAAGATTTTTTAAACAGGTTTCTTTAAAACGTCTATCTATTTTGGAAAACATAAACAAGAATCCCGCGTCTTGCGGCTAAATACCGGCGTTAGATTACAAAAGCCGAGGTGGATAAATAAACTTTGAGTCGAAAATAAAAGTTGTTATATTTAATAGCTATGTTTAGTCAAGGAAATATTACACGGAAACATTTGGAAACATGCATTGCCCAGAAATGGAATAATATTTTGAAAGTACGTGAATAGTGAATGAATGTACGAAGTAGTGTAAATAATCTTTTTTTACTATCTAGGCTTCAAAAGCACCTAATGACGTAAACTGATACCAACAGTGATTCTATTATTTTGCCGGTATTAATATACTAACTGTTCCACGCCAAGGAGGCGCTGGAGCGGGGCCATAGGCCGGAGCTCCGAGAAATCAGGGCTCAGCGGTCCCAGTTCCGCCGGGAACTCATGGAGACATGGAGGGTGCGACTGGAGCATCCAAGGGGGGGGGGAATCCACCATTGCGGCGGTGAGACCGATTATGAAGAAGTGGTTGGAGAGGCATAACGGTGAGGTTTCCACGCCCGAGCCGCAAGCACGCAAGCCCAAGGGGGTTTCCACACGCTAAAAAAAAAGAACTGTTCCACACGGCTTCACCCGTGACATACTTTGATCCCCGTAGCACCTATTTAATCGTTATGTTGACATATATGATTACTGCTCCGCTACCCTGGATAGTAGCGTGATGATATATAGCCTAAAGCCTTCCTCGATAAATAGACTATCCAACACATAAAGAATATTTCAATTCGAACCAGTACTTCCTGAGATTAGTGCGTTCAAGCAAACAAACTAACTCTTCAGCTTTATAATATTAATGTTAGTTTTATCAATATATAGATTCAATTTAAACTACTCTACATCTACATATTCTACCGTTCAACTCCATTGGCAATTCTCATTGTAAACATCAGTTTACTGGTTGACACCAAAGCATATTGTGACTTTTAATTGTATTGTATTTGATTAGAGTAGATTTAACTTAGAAGCAGGTGACTGCCCCAATCGAGATGGACCCTTGTCATGTTTTACACTAAAGGTATGTTGGCTTTTATATTTATGTTTCAAGAGAAGATTTCAATTCACGATTCCAACATAATTTATCTTGGTTTACAAGGTTGTGTTTTTCGTAGGTATGCCTACATTCCCGAGGGGCCATCTCGACCCGAGGGGGCCATCTCGAAACCGGAGATAGCCCAGGGTCAGTCGGGGTGCGAGGGATATGCTCTATGGGCAACCTTACACCCCGGCGTCTGTAGACCCGAGACGGCGCGCGGTTTTAGTTAGTTTAAGCCCGACATAACCGCACGTTTCCACACATTTCCGCACAAAAAAAAAGGTATGTCTACATTATTCTTTTCATTAGTAACTTTCGCAGTCTAGAACCCATAACTCTAGCTAATTAAGCTATGTTTACTTTGGGTCTCCATAGCGTTGTGTAGAATGTCATCGATAGGCTCACGTTTTACCTTTAATTCATCTGGTAGTATGTTTCCAGTATATAGTTATATAATGCGTCAGATTATGTGGGTTACGTTAGTTAAAAAGCGCAGCCAAAAACCAGCGCCGTTTGCTGGTCTTTTTTAATGAAACATGGATTATACGATAAGGAGTTTTGTACTGAAATACATAAATTTTCTTTATTTCTTCTTTAGTAAGCTTAAATATGTATATACAGTTTAAAAAATGTTCGTTACCTTCTATGGTATTATTATGATATAGACGGTTGCTACAAAATCATCTATGTAAGATAAATCGACGTTTTAAAAAATAGTGGTCAGAATAATTTGGATGATTAACAAGCGGCGATAGCCCAGTGGCGTACGTAACAGAATCGAGGCGAGTTAGACGGGGTTCGATCCCCAGTCGCCCCGGGCACACACCTCTGACTTTTCGTAGCTATGTGTGCATTAATAAATGTTAATTATCACTCGCTTAATAATGTGCCCTGTAGATGGCAATTGGCTCGCCCCCTATTACATTGGGACCTTAACATAACTGGCGAATCGTGGGTGTGTAATACACCTCTGCCTACCCCTTTGGGGATACAGGCATGAAGTTATGTTATGTGTTTATGTAACAAGTATTAATGACACTCGAGTAACGATATAACATTGGTGCCATATGAAAACATATCCTATTACAGTATTATAGTACCAATTATAGGTTTTGGGAACCACTGTTTTGGGAATTTTCTGGATAGTTTGGATGATGTCTACAATCAATTGTCGAACTGTCGAACGGTCATCTTAGTGGGTGATCTGAATATAGACATAAAGCAGGGTAATGAGGATGCTCTATATTTAAATTATGTGATCCTAAACGCCACCCATGGGCTCACACCGACACATCTATTCCTTACGCGGCTGGAAAAGTGTATAGATCACTTATTTGCCAAAACTAAGTTGCCCACTACCACCCTGGTTCTTGACTCATTTATAACAGACCATAAACCTATTCTATTCAACATTGAAAATGATAGCCCCACACGACGTACATGTCACACAATAACTCGCCTAAACCATGAAGCTATTAGGTTGGACCTGGAAGAAACAGATTTCGCAACTGTATACAGCTCAACTGATCCTAATATATCAATGAATGAATTTATAAATATAATCAATTCGGTAATAACAAGTCACAAAACAGATATTCCGATTTCAAGACGTAAACGAATCATAAAACCATGGATGACTCCAGGTCTCCTAAAATGTATAAAAAACCGTGATAGATTGCATATGAAATCTGCAAAAGCTCCTGACAACTTAGTTCACAAAATTACTTACATTCGGTATAGGAACTTTTGTAATGACTTGCTTAGAAAACTAAAAGTAGCTTATGAAAGGAGTGAGATTGAAAAAGCGGGTAACAACCAAAAAGCTCTCTGGAAAACTGTTAAAAACATAACCTATACACGAAAAACGAGCACTAGTCCTGATGAGCTGCTAAAATTAAGCGATAACCCCAAATCGTCTACCAATAAGGTAAATGAGTTTTTCACTAATGTGGGGAAAAGTTTGGCAGAGAATATACTGTGCAATGCTGGGCCGCAAATCAACACGAATAGGCAGTCTCCATCTACAAATGCTAACCCATCTTTCTTAAATTCTCTGGTCATATTAGAAGTTGCTGAATCAGAAGTAGAGACTCTTGTATTGCAGTTACGCAGCGACTGTGCTACCGGATGCGACGGTATACCACCAATGGTACTAAAAAATTGTCGTCATATACTTGTACCACATATCACTTACCTCTGTAATCTATGTATTAGTGCTGGTGTGTTCCCGGACGCCCTGAAAAGGGCAATAATTCATCCTATCTACAAAGGGGGAAGCAGAAGTTGTGTCAATAACTACAGACCCATTTCGGTACTGCCAGCTCTCTCTAAGATACTGGAAAAAATCCTAAATAAGTGCCTGAGAAGCTATTTGGATAAGCACAACATAATAGCAGGAAATCAATACGGCTTCCGAACCGGAGTCTCAACAGAAGATGCCGTAATTGATCTAACACAATTCGTCGCCAAATATCTTGACAAAAGAATGAAATGCTTAGGTATGTTTCTTGATCTGTCAAAGGCATTTGACACAGTTGCTGTTCCCATACTAATCTCAAAACTGGAGCAAATTGGTGTTCGCGGAATAGCACTTGACATTTTTAAGGACTACTTGAGTAACCGAAGCCAAATAGTCAAAATTGAAAACCATCTTAGTGACGAGCAGATGGTGACATATGGTGTACCACAAGGAAGTGTTCTAGGGCCAACCTTGTTCCAGATATATGTTAATGACCTCTGCAAATTAAACCTCCCGAATTGTAAAATCTACACCTACGCAGATGACACTGCGATAGTGGTCTACGGATCTACATGGGAAACCGTTAAAGTTAATGCGGAACAAGCTCTCGGTATTATAATGAAGTGGCTCAATACTAATGTTCTCACTTTAAATCTACAAAAAACTGTATATATCCCATTCAGAATCCGACAGAACGCTGCACCACCCAGTAGTTTCTCTATTACTGCACACTCATGTTCAATCCCAGTAGCACCATGCTTCTGCACAACACTTACTAGGACGGAATGTGTCAAGTACTTGGGTGTCCAAATAGATTCAGGACTAAGATGGGATAGGCAACTGGAGACTGTATCAAAGAGAACCATGAGACTCATCCATATATTCAAATCTCTTCGAGATTCCGCCAACTTTCACACTCTGAAAATGGTTTATTATGCTTTGGGTCAGTCAGTCATTAGCTATTGCATTTCTGTTTGGGGTGGTGCAGGAAAAGCTAGTTTCTTGAGTGTAGAAGTGGCGCAGAGGGCCATACTGAAAGTGATGACTAAGAAGTCGTACAGATACCCAACAACACAACTTTACAGTGACTGCGGGGTATTGACGGTCCGACAGCTTTTTATACTGCAGGCTGTACTCAGAACACACACCATCACACCCACACCTGATCCCGACAAGCGTAGAATTTTTCTTGCAGGTACTCAACATAAAACAACATTCGCTCAACATCAGTACTACACACTATGCACTTACATATATAAGAAAATTGAAAAGGAAATAAAAATATCTCATATGAATAAACATGCAGTTAAAATTAAAGTAACAGAATGGTTATTACAACAAGATTATGAGAATACAGAACATCTGCTCAAGTATATAGCCTAGCACGCACACACACACACACACACACACACACACACACACACACACACACACACACACACACACACACACACACACACACACATACTAACCATACCACAATTAATACTAATTTGTATCACTGTATGCTACTCCTGTTTTAATATATGCCTCTTGAGATACAGGCTTGCCTAGTTCAAGAGGTAAAACACAATATTATTGTACGAATTCTTGTAGCCATATCTCTGTCTTATTGTACCTTGTATCTGTATTTTCTGGGTAAATAAACATTTTTATTATTTATTTTTTATTATTTTATTTATTATTAATTACGTAACAATTACGCACTCAATGGCCTTGATGGTTAACTATTTAGTACAGTGCTATTAAACAGTTCTGGTATTCTTCTGTATAATCCTACTTTCTGCTATCTTCATATATTTAAAAATATATAAAGTCAAAGTGTTTGTTATCGAACTCCTCCAAAACAGCTTGACTGATTCTTATGAAACTTTTTGTGTATATTTGGTAGGTAGAGATTAAGGTCGTAGGTTTTTTTATAACCCTGGGTGAACGGAATCAGAATGTTACGTGACCAGAGCCATAGGCAACTGCTAATTATATTATAAATGTGAAAGGTTGTATGTTTCGATGTTTTTCACTCAATCACGCTTTAACGGCTGAACAGATATGGCTGAAATTTGGTACAGAAATAATTTTGATAAGCCTGGATTAACACATAGGCTCAACGGGATCATTTTTGCATTTAGTACTTACACTCAAGCTTACAATTTAAAAAGGCGTAAAAACATTAATCTCGTATTCCTGCTTTGATGACGACGTACAGATGTTGCGTACCAAATCTAATTTATCTGTTAAGAGTAGGTACAGTCAACGTCAAAAGTATATGATGATTACACACAGAATGATTTCAAAATTAAAATTCTGACAAAATACTAACTATATTTTACAATATTTGCCTCAAAGTTTGGCTATTTTGGTTTACTTATAGCGATATACCCAATTTATTGACAACTATGGTCATTGGCTTGGAGGCGTGACACAAGTCACAACCAACACTGTTAGATTGATACATTTATATCTTTCTTAAGCGAGTCTACTGGTTTAAGTATTACTCGTATATTTTGTTTCGATAAATACCTTTTGACGTTTAGGGTCCACTTCTTTATTGGTAATTTTCTAGCTAATCCCTGTTCTGAATTCGTCCACTTCTTCATAAGGCTATTTCTTTTAGCGACCATTTCTGGTTTTGACCACTTCTTCTTTTGACTACCCTAGGTACAGTGAACAAAAAACCTTATTTCCTACTCTCCACCTATTAAAGGCAGGATTTTACATACGTAACCAGATATCTTTGTATCACAATATTTGATCATCGACTAATAACCGAAAACAAATTACTTACAACCATTAAATCAGAAAAAAAAACCTAATGGTATTTTTAATTACATGTTGAGTTCAATAAATTGATATTTTTATATCGTCTCGGGACTTATCGCGATAAATATTGATCTTACTTTTACCGACGTTTCGGATGCGTTGCAGCACCCGTGGTCACGGCTTGACTGGCCGGCGAGCGTCGAGTGGTGTGCGGGGAAACATTTTTGTGCACCTACCCTCCATTACTGTTCTAATGTATGGTAAGGCTGGCGACACACCACACTCACTGTATCAGTTCTTAACGGCACTTTGTTTATGGGTTTAAGTATTTTAATCACTGGATTCCACGTCCCGGATAGTTTGAATCCATCTTCCCTATTGAAATTTTTATATTTTTTAAGTAGTGGCGATCAGTGGAGAGGACTTTGGGTTGATGAAACTCAATAAATTGATCAATCATATTGAGTAAATATAAGAAAATGTTGATATCTGTTCTAAGCGTCGCAAGGTGATTTTATAAATGAATACAATAATAATTTATTTCTTGAATCCCAATGATTAAAATTTTAATTTTAGTTCTTCAAAACACAACTCCCGCACTGTGCCTGTAGTGGGAGTGGGTTGAGAAGACTACTGGAAGGGGAAGGGCGGGCTTGCTCTCCTTCAAAAGGAAATCCGTGTTTCCGCGCGCGACTCTTTTAATAGGAGGAGGAATTAGATACCGGATAATAGGCCGGTCGGGGTCGGGTTTTCCTTTCTAGTGTAAACCAGGTTCTCCGTACCACATGGCTATCGCGAGAGGAACCATGCAGCTATAGTTGATTCAAGTTCAACATACCTACCTCACCATTAGCTTCGGTGAGGTGAAGCGGGAGCGGATAGGTCTCATATTATATATGTTTTAAGAGTTCACCTTTGATTCAGTCACTTCGTCATGCCCACGGCGAGTATGTACCTGGAGGTTTTGACAAAAAAACCCATTGGTGAGATGACACTTTAAACCGCTTACGTCATTATTATACTATACCGGGTGTTAGGAAAACGCTCCCGAAAATGAAGACAGGTGATAATAATGAAAATAAAAAACATTTCGAGCAATTTTTTTTTCGATCGGTTGATTTAACTATTCAAAAAGATTTTTTAAGGATTTTTTATTCGCGTTATTCAAGCTCCATCGTAGTAGTGCGGTAAATGAAACAAAATTTCATGGAAAACATTACATTACATTAATACTTAATACTTAATACTAAAAAAATTAATACCGCAATGAATAATGGTATGACGTCGCCGTTCGTTAACCCGTTAATATCGTTAAACGATCGGTTTCATTTAGCTGTACTAACACGATGAAGAGTTTATATTGCTATTAAAAAAAACAGTACTATCACCAGTCTTCGTTTTCGGGAGCTTTTCCCTGTTCCGGTATACCTAATACTGGTGCCCTTTTTTACTTTGAGATTATTCATAAAATTCTATCATAAACCCATTCTTCAACAATCCAACAAGCAACATACTATATTCTGATGCTAAATAGACAGTTTTCTGTCCCCAGCTGTGCCATAGCAATCTCTACAGACGAAACGACTCACGCACTATATTCTCGTTTCCCCTCCATAAAAAGGCTTTAAGATATAGCAGTAAACAGTATTATTTTAGTTAGTACAGGTAGATAACTGTAAAAATCTTCCAGAATGAGCATTTCATAATATTATTCTCAAAATGAATCATGGAATAGGTCTTTGATAGTTTTATCGGTCCAAAACAAAGACAGCTGACGTTCCATAAGAAATGAGAGCCGTTCAGTGAGATTTTAATCGTATATTGTGATTAATTGTCAACCTCCTTTATTTTTTGTCAATGTTCGAAACACAGTGTTTTTTAAAAGATGTAGACACTAAAAGTATATAATATTGGTATGTATGTACATAAGAAAGCCAATGATCAATTATTTCAAATCTTTAAAAAGAATAAAAGGAATTAAATATTCCTTTGATTCTTTTTAGAATACTGGATTCATTTGATTAATTCTCATTTCCAAAAACACGACAAACATTTAAAACGTGAATATCGTGCCTCAAAATTATCATTTTTGAAATTTGATTTAAAATCTTTGATCCATTATAAGTCTTAATCAACAACAAAGGCCATGGTTGATATTATTTTGCATTTTACGATAAAACCCTGTCCCTTGCACATTATTTTATAACTGATTCAATGAGTTTAGTTTTAGTTTTGTTAAGTATTGTTTTTTGTCCTTCTACGAGTATAGCGACTACATAAAAAACTAGTCAAGTGGTAGTTGAACAACTCGCCCACAAAGGGTTCTGTACCATTCTATACAATGGAAGCCCCCCTTTATTAATTTTTTTTAGTTTAATTATTTATTTTTGAAGCGAATATATAACTAAATATTCTGTGAATATTTCAAGCGTCTACTGCTGTTTTTAATATGGAGCAAAAAACGGAAAAATACGTTAAAAGCCCCTTAAGTATTTATTTTATTTTGTTTTTAGTTTATAGCGGCAACAGAAATACATCATCTATGAAAATCATCAACCGTCTAGCTATTACTTATAGCCTGATGACAGACGAATGGACGGACAGCCTTAGTAATAAGGTCTCGTTTTACCTTTTGGGTATGCAACCCTAAAAAGACCTTTGTGCTGTGCTACTTATGACACTAACAAAACTTCACAAACCAATAGATTTGATACAATTTAGGGCATTGCATTGTTGTCAAGTATTTTTTTTGACGAATGATGAATAAAGCTTGTAGTACCTGGGCCGTGTGCTTGTCTGCCACAAAAGTGGTATAAATATAAAATGTAAAAAATTTCGAAATAAGAGTGCTAAGCTAAATAATTTTGAGATACAATTTTGACGCATAATAACAAGGGTAATGTTCAAGAGTAACCCTGATAGATATCGAAGCAAACAAAATGATAGACTAGACTGTATTTTGGATTTTTGTGTACTTGTGTCTTAGCTGTATTAGGGGTTTGATGGATATATGTAATTCGTGGTGAAAAAGGTGTGAAGGTTTGTTTTACTACAAACTAATTAGGGCTCCGTTGCCAAATGGCAAAAAACGGAAAGATTCGTCATGTCTGTCTGTCTGTCCGTCCGTATGGCACAGTCACTTTTTTCTGAAACTATAAGAACTATGCTGTTGAAACTTGGCAAGTAGATGCATTCTGTGAACAGCATTAAGATTTTCACACAAAAATAGAAAAAAAATCAAAAAAAATTGGGGGCTCCCCCTACTTGGAACTGAAATTCAAACTTTTTTTTTTCAATATACCCATTAGGTCTTCAAAAATGATATTGAGGTTTCTAATATCATTTTTCTCTAAACTGAATAGTTTACGCGAGAGACACTTCCAAAGTGGTAAAATGTGCCCCCCCCCCCTCCCCGTTGTAACTTCTAAACTAAGAAAATTATAAAACTAAAAAAAAATATATGATGTACATTAACATGTGAACTTCCACCGAAAATTGGTTTGAACGAGATCTAGTAAGTAGTTTTTTTGTAATACATCATAAACCGTAAACCGCAATTTACCTTTCATTCAATTAACTCAAATATAAAATTTAAAAAAAAAGCATTATTATGTTACTTGCTACTGCTGAACCCTTCATGGGCAGGTCCGACTCGCACTTGGCAGCTTTTTTTTAATTCAGGCATAAACTTATTCTTTGCATGACCTAGGTGTGAACCTCGTTCAAAATCGGTTGCCTGAATAGATCTAACATAATTTAGTAATCGGGCGAACCTACTTGCCTGACCAAAGGCACAAGCGAGCAACTTAGTTCTACATATGCCAACCTATATCATATGACAGTGGTACTAACTCAAAGTAAAAGTTCTATAGTTTTACAATTTGAATCATGGCGATAACTAAAAGCAATATTAGTTATGACGAACTAACGTTAACTACTATTAATTTCGCCATTATGCACGAAATGAAAACTTTTAAGTTTACTCCAAGGCGAGTAACTTCGATGCATAAGTATTCACAAAGGAGATCCGTTTAATTGTAAAGTTAGAGCGAAGACTTGCGCAACTTGATACCTGAGAAGGTTACTTGCTTTGTTTTATTTTACACTAGCTTTTGCCCGCGGCTCCGCCCGCGTAGATGTCGGTTATCGCGACAAAACATAACCTATGTCCTTTCCCAAGGTCTAATCTACCCCTGTACCAAATTTAAGCAAAAGCGGTTCAGTGGTTTTTGCGTGAAAGCGTAACAAACAAACTTACATTCGCATTTATAATAGTAGGGATTAGATATAGGTACATGTACATAGTAGCTTTCACCTGTAACTTTACCTGCGTTTGGTTTGATGTACGTATAATGTTATTTTTATCCAGTATGATAGCGAGATAAAACTCATTTCGGGTCCCCGAATCACATACACATTTCGCAAACTTTAATTTAGGCCCAATGGGGAAAAAGCGTGATTCCGGACTTATTGCTGAAAATTCATGATAATAGCAAAAAAATATTATTATATTACGTTTTGACAGAATTCTATTTGACAGACAGTCACAAAAACACACACAGAACAGAAGAAAGTAAGACTTCATAAATTCATTTAAATAATTTAAATATTACCGATTTAAATATTAATATTAATTTAAATATTAACGATTTATGATAGGGGCCCAGTCAAACAGAGTGGGGTTGGGAGTACGAGAGCCAGAAAGGGACCAGGATATACTTAAGTCCTTTCTGAAACAAGACGAAAATGATAAATATCGAGTGCACGCGATGAATTTGGAAATCCAAAATGAATGGTTGACAATGGGAGAGTTCTGCATACCGATGGCCTTAAAGTGGCGCACCTTGATCTATGACTGGTCGCCGGCCCTGTTAAAATTTTATCTTAACGCCTTTCAGATGACCCTCCCAGACCAGAGTAATCTGGTAAGGTGGGGGAAGGCCACAGAAAAACAATGTTATACTTGTGGTGAGGCAATAGGGACGGCTAGACACATATTAGTAGGATGTAGGGTGCTTCTCGATAGAGGCCATTACTCACGCCGCCACGATAAGGTGCTTATCATCATACGTGAAGCAATGAGTCTGGCAGTAGCTAGAGCCCAAAAAGGATTGACTACTAACAGACGTCATATCAACTTTGTGTCTGAAGGTTCATCCATAACACCCAGGAACAAACCTTATTCAATCTTAGATACTGCCCCAGATTGGACTCTCCTAATCGACACGTATGAAAAGCACTACAAAATTCCGGAGGATGTTGGGGTTTCGTCATCTAGACCTGACATATTCCTATATTCTAAGAGATTAAAACATGTGGTTCTTGTGGAACTTACTGTACCGTGGGAAACAAATATACCGAAGGACCACACAATAAAGAAAAATAAATACTATGATCTCACAAACGAATTAATCAAAAACGGTTACGTGGTTAATTTGTATGCAGTGGAAGTGGGAGCGAGAGGTATACCAGCAAAATCTCTCTATAACCTACTTAAAGATCTAGGCCTATCGAGAGCTACAATAAGCTCATTACTAGGACGAATGTCTAAAGCGGCACTAGTAGGTTCGTATCAAATTTGGTTAGGCAGGGAGGGGAACTTGGGTAGTGAAGGTGAGTGTTGATGTACATCAACAAAAGGGGCCCCTTCTAAACCTACACTTGGGTCGCAAGTCCCAGGCACTGTCCCGAGTTCCCAACTCAGCAACGCGATGGACCCGGCACCCGCACGGAGAATCCATGGATTGCTAAGATTACGGTCTCTGAAGTACAATTAGTAGGTTAATCAGTGGCAATGGGCTGGCCACATCTGCCGAAGGACCGATGGCCGATGGAGCAAACGAGTCCTAGAGTGGAGACCACGAATCGGTAAACGGAAGGTAGGACGTCCCACAGCAAGATGGACGGACGACCTGAAAAAGGTAGCTGGGATAGACTGGATGCGCCAGGCGAAGAATCGGGTGCTATGGCGTACTATGATAGAGGCCTATGTCCAGCAGTAGACTGCAATTGATGATGATGATGATGATGAATCAGTGTGACGTACTTAAAGCATAGACGACACGTAACAGCTGTAAATAGTATCGATATTTACCAATAGCTACAAATAACTTAACATGATTGAACCTATAACTTTTCATGAGAAGCTTTCTCTCCTAGTTTCGGAATAGGTACAACACGATGTAAGTAGGTTCTGTTGCCTGCGATTGTCGGCATTTCCCTGGTTAAGCAACTTCAACTTTTAATACGGGGTTCGATTTAGTGTATTTTATGACTGCTAAGCATCTCAAATTAAAAGTTATTTCCACAAGTATTCTAAACTGGAAGCGCTATATTAATGTGTAAGAGTAATCTCTTTTTTTCATTGCTTAACTTCAGGAGTATTCACTTATCAATGGGGCTCGGTTACTTGTAACCTAGTATACTATTTTCAAAAACCTTGTTTCAGACAACGTTTGCACGTTGGGAACAAAATTAGAAAGAACTTGAAGAGTACCGAATTTGAATTCAGAATTAATGATATAATGATGGCCCTCTTTTATCTCAACTATCCTGGTATGATGTTGTTTCCCAGGCTGATTTTGTACATGCTATCGCCCAATAACACATTATTGGGCAGGCCATGTACTACCATGTGCAAATTGAGCCTAGAGCATATTGATAGTAACACAATGATGCTATTGCTAGATATACAATATGAAGATTGCGTTCAACCAACAAAACATCCTTCTGTAGCGTATGAAACAGGTTTATTAAATCGCATGCTAAAGATATTATGAAAACACAATAACCACGTACTCACAAAAATATTTCCGACTAGCTGACCCGGCAGACTTCGTACTGCCTCCATAGATAACAACTTCCATATTTATTCACCTTTTAAACCTTCTCTGGACCTCCACAAATAATTCAAGACCAAAATTAGCCAAATCGGTCCAGCCGTTCTCGAGTTTTAGCGAGACTAACGAACAGCAATTCATTTTTATATATCAGAAGAAGAAGAAGAAGAAGAAGAAGAAAATATACGCGTAACATGCTTGTTAATCGTACGAAATATTTTGAATTTGTAATTTAATTATTTTTCAACAAACTTTTCTAAAACTCTTAATCCTACTTCCTACTTTAATATAAAACGTTTAAACGAGCAATTAGACTGGAATTAAACTATTAATACTGAAATATTATTACATGCGCAAATGCGTGTTGGGACGACCATATAATATATATATAATCTATGGAACGGCTCCAACGATTTTCATGAAATTTGGTATACTCCATAGCTAGATTTCAATTTTAGAAAAAATCGAAAAAAAAATTGAGCAATGTTCGCGAGCGCCCAGATATTATTATAAATGTGAAAGATTGTGAAGATGTTTGGATGTTTGTTACTCAATCACGCTCTAATGGCTGAAATGATTGAGCTGAAATTTGGTAGGTACAGGTATAGATTATAGTCAACAATAACACATAGGCTTTCTTTTTATTTCTGAAATAGGTTCCGATGGGTAGCGGGTAGCAGCTAGTGTAGGTATAATTTTGGAATATTTTACAGTTACGTCATTCTACGACATTCTAGATAGTTTGTGTTATGGTTCCTAGGAAGTGGATAAACATACATTCTTTTTTGCAACGATATACATACTGTACATGGAAACAACAAAACCAATGCAAATATACATATTCATGCATATAAGTATTTATACTAAGCGGGAATCGAACCCGTGAATTCAGCACTTAAGCGCTTTGACGCGACGCCACAGGGGGAGGACCAATTGTGTATTTAACGATGTGGGTTACATATTACTAGTTAACTTGTTAATCCCGCCAAGTTGAATAAATATTTAATTTAATTGAAGAGGATCGGGATCAGAAGTGGGATCACATCCATAATGTATGAATCAGTAGTAATGTCTTAAACATTGGCTTACATTAGGAAAAGTAACAAAAGACTAAATTTCAGTTAGCCTGCAAGCAATAACCTGTTCATGCTATGGAGACGCGATCTTGTTTTTTTTTAAGCAATTGCTTTTTCACCTAAATCCTTCCGTAAAGCGATATCCGCTTTATCTTTTTCCTTTAGACGAACAACGTCGCCTGCTTTAATGTAAAACCACCAATGCCTCCTCTCTTATTACGTGAGACCAAACGTATGTATAATGTATATAATACGCCTTGCGTTTATATGTAAATGCGTATGTATGAATAATAAGACGGCCCAACCAATACTTGACAAAAATCCGTTAGATGGTCAGCCATCCGAAAATTGCTTCCCAAAAAAGCAAACTGGCCTTACATAGATTTTTCGTACCATCCAGGCTTACCTGGGTATCGTGCAACCATGTACGGAGCCCGGAACGTCTGGCAGCTCACAACGTGGCTCTTCCACACAGTCCATTGAAAACACTGACCTCCAGAGTAATAAGGGGATACAGCACGATCTCCGTCGGGGCGGCATGTCTCCTAGCTGGGAAGCGAGCTTGTGTCGTAGTATCAACAGCGCAAGGAGACGCTGAAGCAGAGCCACAGGCCGGGGCACTGAGAATTCGAAGCACAGCGGTCCCAGCTCTGCCAGGAACTCATGAAGACATTGAAGGTGTGACTTGAGTAACCGAGGTGTAGAGAAGCCACCATTGCGACCGTGAGGCCTGTCGTGGAGGACTTGCTGGATAGACACCATGATGACCTCTCCTACCAGATGTCACAGATAGTTACCGGGGGCGGCGACACCGCCACAGTGCCAGCACTGTGAAGATCCAGGCGCTTCACAGCTAGTCAACGCCGGGATCTCGTTGCAGTCCTGGGCAGGCTTATCTATGCCCACGATAGTCGGCCAACTCACCGTCCTTACAGAAGCAGGAAAAGACGGAGGCGTATCGTGTGTGTCCTAAACACGCCCACCAACTCACCGAAGCGGCACGACCCCGCAGGCAAGGCCGAAATGGCAGCCAAAGTCCGTCGGCAACGCTGGAGTTATCCTTTCGAAGGCGCACCCGGGATGCCCGGCAATATACTTGGGAAGAACACTATATGGTTTTGATCGGTTCGATTCCAACGCACCCATATCATCGTTCGCACCGATGGGATAGAGACAGAGGCGGGCGTCCACACGCAAAAAATTGCCATTAACGGGTGCTAGTAAACAAAAATCAATGTTAGGCCTTAATTATTTTTAGATTTCCTTAGTAGAACCAAGCAAACCTTTTTTCCGGGGGCAAGAAGGGGATAGTTAGTAGTAGTTCCGCCGTAGTTCCTAAACTCGAGGACCTTGAAACCGGCGATGGACCTGGGTTAATTGGGGTGCAAGGGAAATGCCTTATGAGCCACCTTACACCTCGGCACATCTGAAGACCCGAGACGGCGTGCGGTTTTAGTCGATTCGAGTCCGATGTAACCTCCCCGGCTGGCTGACGGGTTTTCCGGTCATCATCTGTCCCTACCTCCCTCCATCACTATCCGTCCTTATCTCCCTTCATCCCTCCCTAACTCTCGCCCTCTGTCCATCTTTTCCACCCTCCCTCCATTCCTCCCTTCCTCCGTCCATCCTTCCCTCCGAATCCGTCCGAAAATTCGGTGACGTAAATTTCAATTCGTTATTAAATTAAATTATGTGAGTACTTACACAGCTCGTCTTTTAGAGCATGGGTATTTTAGTAAGGCCTCTCCACGTACTGTTAGAAAATTCTGGTGAGACTTACGCAGACTAATTTAAAACTTATATATTAAGGTACTAGAAAGGCTTCGATACAAAACTAATTTATAATAGAATATGCAACTGAATTTAAACTATCTCAGGCGATGTGATGCTACACTGTATTAAAAAAGATAGACAAACCAAACTATCTTTTAAAGTGATATCAGTTCAATTCAACTCAAATATTTGACTAACCACGATCTTTAAGAATCTATATTCAGGTACTATAATCTAACTTGAAATTTTATAAAAAATAACTCCTCATAAATATAAACTATATTATTAGTAACTACTTAGATAAGATCACACGGATTGGATACCTATGTGCCTCAACTAGCGTTATGGATCTATATTTTAATAATTTTAAACTATTTTTATTACAGATTTCTTATCTTATACTTTACTTATTGACTTGCAAATCGGGCTGTATAATTTGAATGTAGAAGCAACATTCTTGACGTTTGTGACTGTTAATTTGTGATCAACGTAAGTAAAGATATATTTGACTCAATTTGGATAAAACTCGTCAGCTAAATTATTTTTTCTCCACGTTGAAATTTCACAATTGATCGAGTTTGGTTAAGTAATTACTTAACTATCTGGTGATCTTCTTATATGAACATAATTTGGTTTATAACTATAAGTTCACTAATTACAGTCACTTTGAGATAAGTCCAACTTTGTTTCAAGATATGGTAAGTATCGTAACTGCTTGAGGTTAAACTTATACTTACTAGTAAACGTTTACAGTTCAGTTGCGGTTTCGGTTTGAAACTATTTAAATCGTTGTGTAATATATGTTACGATTCTATTTTTGTTTTATAGACTGTTAAATTCGTTCACTATGATTCAGTTATGTGGTGTTGCCGCATTAGAATTATTTAATTAGTTTTAATGTAATACGTGGGTTTATATCGATTTAATAATCGCGTATGGTAAAAACCTGAAATTAGGGGTGTAGTAGGTTTGAGAGGTGCCGAGGCAGTCCTCGAACTGGGAGTCCTCTCGCTCGGTGTCTTACTCACAGCGATAGTTTGGAGCAATTCACTTAACATAACCTAAGTATTTTTCTAATACATATAATAAAATCATAACGAGGTGGAAACTGTACATTGAATATTTGAAAAACTTACGATACAATATGTGTGTAGACAAATGCATATAAATATTTACCTTGTTAGCTTTTCTATTAAATTTATTTAATCAATATAAGACTATCCATCAAGATCCATAACATTATAATATATGTATTTATGCAAGTGTATATTTTTGAAGAGTACCAGTTATTTGTAACTAACCTTTTAGATCGCTATAATTAGCACTTTGTTTTCTTTTACTTTTGCTTAATTAACCATTGAGCTAGATTTTTGTTTTCCTTAACAGAATGGCCCATTTTCCGGTCGTGTTCTACCTGATTCTGAAGCAATTTCCTTATGCGGAAGCTTTAGTTGTTGAATGACTTCCGAAGCTTTTCAAAAAGGGCATAAAATGTTCTTTAGTGGGACGGTGACGAACAACTACCGTCTTTTATATTGCAAGTATTTTTTGTTGTTTACGATAGCAACTTACGTTCAGGCGTTTCGTATTCACTATAATGATGTAAAAATACAATTAGGTTCATCGTACTCAAGTCTTTTCCCAACCCAGTTGGGCCCGGCTTTCAGTTTAACTACGAAACGAACAAACTTCATTTTTTTTCATGAAGCGACTACCATCTGGCCTCCACACTACCCACTGGCTATGATGTTTCGTAGTTAGACAAGATTGACGGAATTTATAGGGCTCCAACTACCCATAACCAATGCCACAGATACTCGCATAGCAACCGGGATTCATGGTGTAACGTAGTCTCTGAGGCACGGAGAGATCTCGATGTGTTTAAAATGGTCACCCATCCGAAGGCTGACCCGGCTAGAATTGCTTAACCTTGCAATGTGCCAACCTACTCGGTTACCACTTAGCCACGAGCCTCTTCAACTTAAATGATTATTTCTATAAATTCCTAAAAGTAACTAGTACACGAAAACAGTAGGCAATAGTAGTATTTAGTAGGTAGTATTTATGCAATTGTAAAGCCAAGTAATGGTGTCATTACAAGAAATTCAAACAAATATACAAACGAGTATAACCTGTTATCTTTTATCGTTAAGTTACATCTTTAAACAAACAAGAATCTTAAGGTAAACAAAATTTGCTTAAATACTTTAAATCATGTACTCAGCACTAGGTTTACATAATTTTATCTTGAATATTCTTATGTGTTGCTATCTTTGTTGTTTGCAAAGGACCTATCTAAATATACTCGTGGGAGGCCAAATGAAAGAGACAACAATAAACTATACTACTATACGAGTAAATAGAATCTCCTAAATGTTAAAATAAAAGACATTCTGAACCTGCATGGTTCATAATGCGTTTATGCCAGTGTATTTTTAATAAACTCATAGAGTACGTTAAGTTTTCGGTCCCGGTTGCCATGCTAACATTTTTATGGCCGTTGGAGCCCTAAAGAAACCGACAACTGGTCTAACTACAGAATTTCGAGTTCAAGCACCATTGAGCTGTGTAGGTTAGATGGCAGGCGCTTCATGGGAAACTTCGAAATTCGGCCGCTTTGTACTTAGATGGAGAAGCCAACCTCGACTGAGTTAGGAAAAGGGTTGGCGGATGAGTGCCATATATTCACTCCTTCTGTAATAAAAGTAGTAAGTATTATTTCATCAGTGACAATTGTAATAATATTTTTGTAAGGCTATCGTTGTTATTGTAGAATGTAATAATATAACAGTTATTTTTTTTATGGATGATAGGCTCACGTTTGACCTCTATCTCACCTGGTCGTAAGTGACGAGGTGGTCTACAATGGATCACGTTTACCTAGAAGGAACCTATTCACTCGAGGCTTGAAGATTCCGAGGTTATAGCTTTCCGGAAACAGACTCAGGCAGGCAATTCCACTCTTTAACTGTACGCATAATAAGTTAATACAAATTGCTTTGTATCTTAATTACCTATTGCCTCAATTAGCCTCTCGAAGAGCTTCATGGTATGGGACATTACCTTAATACCGTGATAGTTGCTACACTCCTGGCTTGCCACACTGGAGTAATGATACTCAGCCTCCATTGGCGTGGGATCTTCCCGGTGAGAAGTACGCGGTTGAAGAGGTTTGTAACAATGCCCACACCACGGGGTCCTATCGCCATCCAGGTCAAAATGGGGACTCTATCAGCACCGACAGCTTTCCAATTCTTCAGGCGTCGAAGAGCAGCCTGTACGTCTTCAGGCGTTACCGGTGGCACTAGTCCTTGATTTGGAAGGAGGTCCGGTGGCTGCACCTCTTTATGCAGCTCGTTCAGCAGGTCGTGGAAACTATCTGTTGTACCACATTACACGCAAACGAATTATTGAATTTAAATTGAATTGAAATTGCTTTAAAAACTTAAATAACTAATTTTAAAGATTTGTGAAATTCATAAGACGAATTTTACAATTTTTTTGAAACAAAAATAACAAAACCGACTATGGTTAATAAGCAATATACTTATTTGCCACATTAGTGGTATAAAAAATCCATTTATCCGTTTATTACCTGTTGTATTACACCTCTAGACCAGGGGTCTCCAAACTACGGCCCGCGGGCCAAATGCGACCCGCCAGTGTCATCAATCTGGCCCGCGACAACCAATGATTTATTGTCATCAATCTGGCCCGCGACAGCCAATGATTTATTGTTGTTACTATTGCTGTGATAAGTTGAAGAAGAAAACACAGAATGATAATTACTCAGTTTTATTTACTTGCAAGGTAAAACTTAACGACAGAAATGATGACACAGAAAACTTAACTTAAGTATCTAAGTTTAAGCATATTAATAACTTTGTCGGAAGTTTACGCGAATGTTACACATTGAAATAAAACTATTTTTAACGGATTCTATCGCGGTTTATTTGATGTCAAACCAAGCGAAGCATTGGCACTCGCGTCAAAGAACACATAGCTGACATAAAACACCAACGCTCAAAAAAGTCTGCTGTATGTGAACACGTGCAACAGTGGACCAAACATTACTTAAGGTTTGATAAACCACAGATACTCGCCAAAGAAAGTCGATTCCTACCTAGGATGCTCCGCGAAGCTATTGAAATTAAAAAACATCCTAATTTTAATAGAGAAGATGGTTGGAATGTACCACCAGCTTGGGACCCAGTCATTCACTTAATTAATTCCAAGAAAAAACAAAATACAACAAGACTTCATGACACTGTGAGCTCATTCTGCGTAAATAGTAACACCAACAATTCAACATAGTTCGGGTACTTTGAGATAACTTTCACTTCAAACTTCAAGACAACAACCATCTTTAGTCTCCCCGTGACCATGGCTGCTGAAAAGCAACCGAAACGTCGGGTTCAATGTAAAATATAAAATAACATCAAATAAACCGCGATAGAATCCGTTAAAAATAGTTTTATTTCAATATTAATAACTAACAAATAATTGAAATGAACCCCACTAATCACAGTAAAACAAAAACACTAATGAGATTTATGTAATTGTGATTTTCCACCGACAATAGTTTGTAGTTGTGGATCAATTTTACTTGTACTAATTATCAAAAGAGATTTAAGATTCTCATCGGTTAATTGAGATCTGTAAACATTCTTTGTGTACTTCATCTTGGAAAACGTTTTCTCACACAAGTAAGTAGTACCAAAAACAAAAAACAACCCACGAGCAAATTTATGCAAATTATCAAATTGTTCCAGTGGAAGACTCTTATAAAATTCCAGCAAAGATGAATTTTGATACTTGTTCTTAATCATATCACTGCACTGTAAATCAATAATTTCCATTTGGACTTCCGGAGCCAGGGTTTCAATGTCAGAATCAAAAGGATTTTGAAAAAGCTTAATTTCATTCGCAATGACATCAAAATCTGAGAAACGAGTATCAAAATTTATCTTCAAAGCACTCAAAGTTTCGATTGCAAAATCGACGGGAAATTCAGTATCTGTAGTGTGGCTGAATATTTCACATGTTTTAAAATGTGTGAAATTTTTTTTACGTAATTGCGATTGAAATAGTATTATTTTCTGCCTGAAGGATTTGATATTGGTGTATAAATCAGAGAGAAGCTGATTTTCTCCTTGCAACCTCAAATTCAGTTCGTTCATATGATTTGTCAAATCGACATAGAATGCTAACTTCCACATCCATTCACTATTTTCTAAATCGGCAAAAGGGCGCTGCTTCTCATTTAAAAAAATTTGGATCTCTTCTCGAAGTTCAAAAAAGCGCTTAAGGACTTTTCCGCAACTAAGCCAGCGTACGGCAGTATGATATGGTAAGTCATTTTCTCCAATCTCTTGAATAAACTCGCGGAATTGTCGGTGATTCAGCCCAGTGGATCTGATGAAGTTAACAACTGATGTGACTGGTTTTAGAACTTCAGACATATCCAAACATTTCCCGCACAAGGACTGTTGATGAATGATACAATGTAAGACTAATGGTTTTGAACCACCATCATTATCTACAGCCTTTGACACAAGTGCAACCACTCCTTTATTTTTACCACACATATTTTTGCCTCCATCAGTTGTTATAGATTTCAAATTTATCCATCGAAGGTTCTTTTTAATAATGGCATTTTCAACTCCCTTAAAAATATCTGCCCCAGTTGTCGTACCGTGAATACTATCAATATCAAGAAGTTCTTCATACACTTCATAGCTTTTATCTACTCCGCGAATAAAAATCAACACCTGAGCAGTATCTGACACATCCGTTGACTCATCCAATGCTAGAGAAAACCACTCAAGATGTCCATTTTTGTCAGACAGTTGAGATGATATATTTTCTGCGATGTCTTGCACCCTCCGAGCCACAGTGTTTGCTGACAAACTGATACTTTTAAATAAATTTACCTTTTCGGGGCATATTTCTTCGGCTACTGCAATCAAGCATTTTTTTATCATTTCTCCATCGGTGAATGGTTTGCCACGTTTTCCAATTTCAAGAGCCACACGAAAGCTGGCGCGAGTTGCAGACTCTTGTTCAGTATTCGCTTTGGTAAACAAACATTGCTGCGATTTGAGTCCGCGTTTCAAAGCTGAAAATTTTTCCGTCCGCAAACTTCCTGTATACTTGGAGTAATTTTGAAGATGTTTCGATTCATAGTGTCGTTTAATGTTATATTCTTTGAGAACAGCTATGGTTTCATTACAAATTAAACATATCGCCTTATTACTGGACTCAATCACAAAATACTGAAAGTTCCATTTATCTTGGAACGTTCTGCATTCACTGTCGATTTTTCGCTTCTTTTCCATACTAACAAATCACACATAAAAACAATAAGTAAAATCAAAATACTTTTAAGCACGGGTGTTACTTTATTTCACAATAGAGATAGACAGTTTCGCTTCTTTCGCCTTTCCTACGCAGACTGACTCGCGGTAGCGCCGCTAGCCTTTTTATATGCAATTACTGCCTTCTCGAAGTGATCGGAATACACTAGCCAGAACTAGAACTTTCTTGAACCAACGCGGTAATTCCAAATATTTAATTACGACGAATGCCACCTGTTAGCGGGTAGCTGAAATAGATAGTACATAGTACCACTACTCACCACTAGATGTCGTGAAGTGTCACAATACACAATAATAATTGAAATGCAAAAAAGCGTAAGTTTGCTTAGGTCGCGCACTTTGCGACTATTCTAGTCTAGTCTAGAAATATAGTTATGGGCAGAAAAATTAAAACTGGTTTGGCCCTTGGAACAAACAGAAAAAATCATTATGGCCCGAAGGCTTCAAAGTTTGGAGACCCCTGCTCTAGACCATCACGGTTACCTGTAACGGAGAAATAGCCCGTTCGAATTAGGATTTGAAAAAATAAAAGTAGCAATTTTCCTTCGAAATTCATTGGAGAGTGGGGGGGGGGGGGGGGTTCACTGGCAGTCTAAATTTTCTTCTTCCGCCATCTTGATTTTAAGGGTCAATTATTATTTATTGAATAACTCGTTTATTTTCAATTTCACATGATAAATCGTAATCATAAATTAGATTATAATTATATTTCCCACAATTTTGGTTCTCATCAATTAGTTTTTAGTTAACGATTTATTCTCCGAAAGAGGAAATTATTTTTTGTTTGATTAACAACTCTTTCATTTTAAATTAAGTCATTCCAAATAAAGTCGTTTGAAGTTGAATTTCCTACTACTTAGGTTCTTGTCAATTTTTGGGTAGGATTTTTTTCAATTTATACCTTTCTAATTCCGAAGGAAAATTGTTGTATCTAATTTTCGAGCTAAATCGACTGAGGCTAAAATGGAAATAGGGTTGTTTTGACCTGAAGTTGATCCGCGCATACATACATCTAACACTCAAAACTCAAGAATATTTAGACGATTAAAACAAGCTTGGAAATGAATTCTTGGTTGATTCCGACACGCCCAAGCACGTGCCGACAAGCACGTGGGGTTTCCACACGTTAAAAAATACGCAACTCAAACAAAACTTTGTGTTTGTAAATAGAAAACAAAAAAGGCCCACTGAGTTTCTTGCCGGACGGGGCTGCGTTGTGCACCAGTGGTTCATTTGCTGAACATCAGTTAGAATAGTTCTTCTTATTTATTTATTTGACGTTTTGTAAGTTCCGTTTTAGTGGCCTATGCAGAATAAAATGATTTTGACTTTGACTTACACGGACAAAGTTACAACTATCGTTTTCGATATAACAGAAACAAAACCTTCGTGTTTTATTGATAGAACATAGTATTTAATTGTTAGGCGTATCGCAGTTGACCGCATCAATAATACAAACGAATACCTCATACACACCACATACCAAACGCAATTGGATTAATTGATATTAATAATGATACTAATAGTGGACTAACTTGTTAATTGGCACGGTTTCGAAATTAGTTGTTGTTATAATACTACCAGTTACAAAAAAATAACTAGCTGACGGTCCATTAAAAAAAATTTTTCATAGACAATGACAACCCACGATATACAATACCTACCTATGATCTCGAAGATAAAAGTATTTTATATTTTGCAATATTTGTAATTTTGCAATATTGAAGAATTTTTATCTAACTTACTTTACATATTTTGTTCCGAACATTAGACAGCCAGAGTAATTTCGAAGATAGAATTCAGTGAAAAAGAAGCTCCAAAAGAAACTTCTTATCCGTAAATACGTATTTAATATTCTTCGGATTTTTGTACTCGATTTTCCTTCAAACTAGGCAGATCGTTTATTATTCATCCACCGCTAGGCATGTATTGCCAGCATTGTTCGTACTATCGCGAGCGGTGTAATTGTTTCAAAATTAGGTCATACGCTTTATCGTGTAATACGCAGATCAACATACTAATTCATTAGATAAGGGAATTAATCAATGTTATCAGGATGCGTAGAATCTCACGGGTGTCAGGTGAAACACTTCAAATAATGAGGAATGTACGGATGTGTGATATGGCTTTGAAATTAATTAAGAGGTATGTGTAACTACTTATACTAAGACTCAATATATGGAGTAGTAAAAAGCTGTGTGATATGCAAACCATGGACCGACCACGGAGATTATTCAGTCATTCTTGTTAAGTAATTTGAAATACCTATTATATATTTGAGTATTATATTGAAATCATATAAGCATATTAAGTATATTCTAAAACGAATATAATGCCATATATTCTTCTAATATATAAAATTCTCGTGTCGCGGTGTTTGTAGTTAAACTCCTCCGAAACGGCTTGACCGATTCTCATGAAATTTTGTGTGCATATTGGGTAGGTCTGAGAATCGGACAACATCTATTTTTCATCCCCTTAAATGTTAAGGGTAGTCAACCTAAATTTCTTTTTTTTAAGTTATAGATATTTTTTTTATTTTCTTATTTTTATGATAAAAAATACATACAACCCTGAGTTTTCAACCCTCTACGATCAACCTCTATTTTTCCATCGCGATTTTTTGAATTTTTTTTTTTTAACTATACTACACCAATAAAATTTACCCATTAATCTCTAAATTAATATCTATCCAAAAGTCGCCGGTAATAAAGTTCTTTTAGCGATAAGGCCGCCATTTGTACATAATATTATGTTGACTGTTGACTATGTATTGGATGCATGCATATTTTGATTGGTGTACAAATAAAGTTTATTTCTATTCTAGTGTACATTCTTCACGGCATTTCTAGAATTTCTAATAGTATGATATGTTGTTATTACCACCACACATGACTTCTTACACTTATCAATTCAAAAAATAGTTAGTATTGTTGTATTTTTTTAAACAAATTATTCTTTTTTTAACTGAATAAGTCAGTGTGAAATCAACTTGATATAATTTTCGAGACCCTTTTTTTTTTTTTTTCGTGCGGAAATCCCTTCGGATACCCCCCCGCGTGCCAGCGGGGGTGGTTATGTCGGGCTTGAACCGACTAAAACCGCACGCCGTCTCGGGTCTACAGACAGTAAGGTTGCCCATAGAGCATATCCCTCGCACCCCGACTGTCCTGGGCCATCTCCGGTTTCGAGATGGCCCCCTCGGGTTTGGGAACCACGGTGTCCCCGTCTTGCCCCGGTTTGGGGGAGGGGCGCTAGTCGCCCCTACGTCCCGGCCTGCTTCTGCTGGGGTGACAGGTGGCCTCACCCGCCACCCCCAGGCCTGCGCTCTTGGAGGACGGAGGTCGTTAAGCGACCTCCGGCGCCTGAGTCGCCTTCGACGCGCGGCGAGCAAGTAGCGGGCTCGGCGGTCCGGGAGAGTTCTAAATCTCTGTTAAAAATCATGCTGCCGAGCAAGAGGACTCCCACCCCGATGGCTGCCACGAGGTCACGCCTCGGCGCCTCCCACGCCGGGCAGTCCGCCAGCGTGTGCAGCCCTGAGTCCTCGCTCGCGTCGCAGTGATGACACTCCGGCGTTGGCTCCTTCCTGATCCGATGCAGGTGGTCCCCGAAGCACCCCTTCCCGGAGATCACCTGCGTCAGTCGGTACGAGAGGCTTCCGTGTCGCCTCTCCAGCCAATCCTCCATGATGGGCCTTACCGCCGCTATTGCGGCGTGCCCTGCGCTTGGTCGCCCAAGTCGTTCCTTCCACTCCACCACGATGGCCTGGCGGAGCTGGGACTGCACGGCCTCGATTTCTCGAGGCTCGGGGTTCCATCCCTGCTCCCGCGCCTCCTTTCGCCACTGGTACAGTTGCGAAAGGGCTCTCGCTTCCAGGTCCCATGGCGGAGTTCCGGCAAGGAGACTCGCCGCCTCGAAGGAGATCGTGCGGTACCCGCGGATGACCCTGATGGCCATAACTCGCTGCGGAGCGCGCAGCATCCGCACAGTTCTGGTCCTCAGGGCCTCCGCCCATATTGGGCACCCATACAGGGCCATGGACCGCACGATCCCCGCGTAGAGTCTCCTGCAGGAGGCATCGGGCCCCCTCATGTTGGGCAACAGCCGAGCCAGAGCAAGAGCTGTGGCCTTCAATTTGGGGGCCAGACTTCGGATGTGCTCTCCGAAGTCCCATCGGCCGTCGAGCACGAGCCCCAAATATTTCATTTGGGGCTTGATGCCGATGCGATTTCTTCCCACGATGAGACTGGATCCCTCGGGTGGCTTGCTCCGAGGCCCATGAAAGAACAGGGCCTCGGTTTTATGCAGAGCCACCTCGAGACCCAGCCGCCGGATCCGCTTAACGACTTGGGCAACCGCGGTCGTGGCCTTTAGGGTCGCTTCGCGGTACATCGCCCCGCACGCCGTCACGAGCGTGTCGTCCGCGTAGCACATGACGGCAATTTTCGAGGCCCTGTTATCAATTAGTGAATGAAATATTAAACCAACGAGTATTACATAAGCTAAACTATTGTCTGTTTTGTAATCATTGTTTGGCTTGTCTAACCTTCATCAATTCATCAATGTTTAACTATAGAGAGGGTAATACGTCAATCGGTTGGTCAGATATACGACAAACGACAAAATTTCAAGTTAAATTATATTATAATTATATACCTTTTTTTTTTTTTTTATCGTGCGGAAATCCCTTCGGATACCCCCCCGCGTGCCAGCGGGGGCGGTTATGTCGGGCTTGAACCGACTAAAACCGCACGCCGTCTCGGGTCTACAGACGCCGGGGTATAAGGTTGCCCATAGAGCATATCCCTCGCACCCCGACTGACCCTGGGCCATCTCCGGTTCCGAGATGGCCCCCTCGGGTTAGGGAACCACGGTGTCCCCGTCTTGCCCCGGTTTGGGGGAGGGGCGCTAGTCGCCCCACCGTCCCGGCCTGCTTCTACTGGGGTGACAGGTGGCCTCACCCGCCACCCCCAGGCCTGCGCTCATGGAGGACGGAGGTCGTTAAGCGACCTCCGGCGCCTGAGTTGCCTGCGACGCGCGGCGAGCAAGTTGCGGGCTCGGCGGACCGGGAGAGTTCTAAGTCTCTCCGCGCTCCGCACCATTGCCGCAATCATGCTGCCGAGCGAGAGGACTCCCACCCCGATGGCTGCCACGAGGTCACGCCTCGGCGCCTCCCACGCCGGGCAGTCCGCCAGCGTGTGCAGCCCTGAGTCCTCGCTCGCGTCGCAGTGATGACACTCAGGCGTTGGCTCCTTCCAGGCGTTGGCTCCTTCCTATAATTATATACCTGAATATTGATTGTTAAAGATTGTGGTTAGTCAAATATTTGAGGTGAATTGAACTGATATCACTTTAAAAGATAGTTTGGTTTGTCTATCTTTTTGTAATACAGTGTAAATCACATCGATTGAGATACAGGGTTTAAATTAAGTTGCTTATTCCATCATAAATTAGTTTTATATCGAAGACTTTCTAGTACCTTAATATATAAGTTTTAAATTTCTCTGCGTGAGTCTCAACAGAATATTCTAACAGTACGTGGAGAGGCCTTATTAAAATCCCATGCTCTAAAAGACTAGCTGTGTAAGTCCTCACATATTTTAATTTAATAACGAATTGAAGTTTACATCATCAAATTTTCGGACGGATTCGGGGGAAGGATGGACAGAGGAAGGGAGGGATATTGATGGAGGGACGGAGGTAGGGAGGTTCGCCATCATCTATCCCTAGATGATGGGGAATCAAAAAGTACTAAAACCGCAAGCCGTCTCGGGTCTTCAGATGTGCCGAAGTATAAGGTGCCCACCCATAAGCCATTTCCCTTGCACCCCGATGGACCCAGGGTCATCTGGTTTCCCTCAGGTTTAAGAACCACATTATCCCCGTCGTGCCCCCGGAAAAAGGGGGGGCGTGCAACGCTGCTAAGGTTACAGGCGACTCCACCTGCTACCCCCAGGCCTGCGCTCAAGGAGGACGCAGGTCGTCGAGCGACCTTATTTCTATTTAAGCGAGTCAAAACTCCTCTGGCAGAAAAATATTTAAGCAACTTGTGAATGATAGGAACAGAATTGAGATATGGTTATTGGTAACCGCTACCGTTTTACCTATCATGAGTATTTCCATATTCGTCAAAGATGAAGTTTATTAACCTTTAAAATTAATAAATATGGAAAGCTGATAATAAATGACAACATAATACATAAACATTATTCTTGTAATCTCACTGAATAGCTCTCATTTTTTATGAAGCATCAGCTGTCTTCGCCCTGAAACCATAAGACATTGCAATTCAGGAATGTAGGATTCTTCCTCTGGTAATGTTACCATCGGTAATGATGCACGTATGACGTATGTATGACGTGTTTCTATTACGATTCAGTAAAAATGAATAACCAAAGGTCGTTTATTTTACTTATTGGGATAAATCATGAATAACAAAATATCTGGAACATAGCATTGTTGTAGTAATGGGAAATTCAGTAGACATGATGATGTCGAGCCTGGATAATTTATTGTACCACCGAAACTGGGAGAATTGAGCGGACAATAATAGCTTGGGGATACAAGATCTGAATACTGATTCATTCATGGCTTAGAATGAAATTTAGTTAGATAGAATATTGTTTATTGTTCTGTACTACATAAAAAAATTATTAATGTATGAAACTTCATTCGTTCATACAATTTCACATTCTTATTCGAGCGCGTGGGCCACCGCCACCTCCCTCTGCGAGCATGTAATGCTCGCGAAGGAGATGGCGGAGCGCGCCCAGGAGAGGTTCAGAACTCTCCCGGCCCGCCGAGCCCGCAACATGCTCGCCGCGCATCGCAGGCGACTCAGGCGCCGGAGGCCACTTAACGACCTCCGTCCTCCATGAGGCCTGGGGGTGGCAGGTGAGGCCGCCTGTCACCCCAGCAGAAGCAGGCCGGTACGGTGGGGCGACTAGCGCCCCTCCTCCAAACCGGGGCAAGACGGGGACACCGTGGTTTCCAAACCCGAGGGGGCCATCTCGAAACCGGAGATGGCCCAGGGTCAGTCGGGGTGCGAGGGATATGCTCTATGGGTAACCTTACACCCCGGCGTCTGAAGACCCGAGATGGCGTGCGGTTTTAGTCGGTTCAAGCCCGACATAACCGCCCCCGCTGGCCGGCGGGGGGGTATCCGAAGGGATTTCAGCACGAAAAAAAAAAAAAAAGCTACACACTTATTTAGGCGGTAAGTGTAATGGGAGTTTTATCAGTAGGTAAATGCAATGAGTATGCGTTAAATAGCTGAGAATATGAAGTAGATGATGGCGTATTGCAAAATCTATTAAATTCGTAGCATGCATTTTAACTTTATTGAACTGGGTTGGCAATAAGAAAATATTTTTATAGCCTGTTTTTATTTTTTAGAGGTCTACCTTTTGCATTGCGAACTAGACAATAATATAAATCTGACCATGAAATTCTGTGCCTCAATTCCACATGATTACATAGTCTCATTTTATTTCGTATCAATTCTATTTATAAGCTAAACGTGACGTTACCATAAAGGCTATAAAAGTTGGGCAACTATGTAAATACCAAAACTTTTTTTTTTTTTTCAATTTGCACTCAATAGAAGAAAATGAATGGTAGATTACTGCTCACTTAGCTATAGCACAGGCCGTTTCGTGTCGATAAACTAAAACTCTTGTAATAGGTAAAGTTTGGTAATAAAGTTATATAGCCCCTGAATATTATGGTGTTACCATGGTGCGATATTTTCACACGTTTACCATGATAATTTATTATCCACTAACACGGTTTAACGATTGTTAAACGTTTTAAATGAAACTTTCGTTAGGCTGAGTTAGTAGAAGCGGAAAAAGCAGGGTGTATAGGACCCCGTCAAGGTCTTTGGGACTTGCCAGCCGGTATAACTACTGATTGACGAACGAGGCTTTGGCGTAGGTTATCCTCTCGAGGATGGGGTCTCAGACGGCAGTCGCTCTCATAAAAGCCAAGATAATCACAATCTAGGGATAAAGTAGGCGAGCGGACTCCGGGCTCCAAAGTAGAAACGTTAGATACAACAGGGACTAACGCTGTGAGGATGATGAGTAGAAGTGGAATGAAATGGAATAAAAAGAGAAGTAAACATTTATTAGTCAGTAATTTTACACTAAGAACTTTTACATTTAATAGACACCTAAAATTTATACTGAGTGATAAGGAAACTGGAAACTGGTGTAAGGTTACCCATAGAGCATATCTCTCGCACCCCGACTGACCCTGGGCCATCTCCGGTTTCGGGATGGCTCCCTTACTTGCTCTACACTGTGCCATCTGCTAATCAGAGGGACACGTGGAAAGCTTCCGAACAGCCCTCAACAGGGCCGTCCTCGCCTCGGTCGGAGTTGGCCGTAGGCGGCAGCGTCTCCGCCGCCCTAGGAGAGAGGCGCTGCCGTCTCCGTTGCCCAGGGTATACCGCGTGGAGGTCCCTAACCAAGCACCCCACAGGTGATAGTACTGAAAAAAAAATGTGAGTTATTATTTCTGATTGGTTTAAATATTTTTTTTATGTTTTTTTTTTAAATTTTTGTTTTTGCTTTATTCACGCTATTCGTGTTAGTAGAGCTAGCTGAATGAAACCTAGCGGAAAGACCTAGCAAGTTGAAATTTATACCAGACACTCCTCAGTCTACTTGAGGTCTAACTTGTAAGTACCAACATTTTACTTAATTTTCAACTTTTTTTTATTTTTCGGAGTTTTTCCTTAACTTGTGCTGTATGGCCTTGCTTTTACCGAAAATTGACAATTCTAGGCCAACCAGAAGTACCCTTTCAGAACCATTCAGGTGCGAGTCCGACTCGCACTAAGCCGGTTTTTTTTTGTTTAGAAGGTGAATTATTTGGAAGTATTCTTAGCTATATCGGGGGGTTTTTAAATTTTTTATTTTATTCTTTTTGGTTCGTTGAATTGTCTTCATAACGCGAACTTGGACTTTAGTTCAGAAATTAAAAATCAAATGTTAAAAATCATTTCAAATTTTCTCAGTTTGACAACTTCACCATGAATTTTAAGAAGCAGAAACATGCGTATAGGTACATAAAGAATTCTAAGTGACATAATTTGACTAGATGGTCTATGGAAAATCAGTACCTGCTTTCAAACACCATAAATTGAATGAAGATAGGTTCTTAAATTTCCTAGTATCGTTATACAAACGTTTGTTGCAACATTTTAATCTTCCTCAAAAAGCAGCCAGTTTTTAACCAAGGCAATAATTCTTAATCTACCAGGATGAACCTGAGTTATTTTATTACCAGTCTCTCACAAGCTCCTTACAGTTTTATGACATTTGCACGCTCAAAACTTTTCGCTCTATTCAGCTAGCATCTAACCACACCTTAAACTTTTTATGACTTAAAGTCCCTGAAAGTTTGTAATTTTCATATTAAGGTGTCCGTAATCGCTTGCTTGAAGTAGGGTAGAGATGCTTTTGCCTCATATTTTTTTATGTGAAAAGGTAGGCAATATAGACACAAAACTGCAAAGTTATAATAGCGATATTAGTTAATCTAAGCGCACGGTAGTGCACAGGCCAAGTTCCAGCAACAGGCCGCGCGCATGATGTCCCTTATTTACACGAACCGTTTCGACCCACTTTTGACCCCCCTGTAGCTCAGTGCCTATTGCAAGTACAGAAATAAAATTGTACCTTCGTAATCATATACTAGTACTTAAGCAGTATGCTAACTTTTATCGATATAGCTTCAGTAGATACTGAAATATGACCCTGTGAATATAGCTAATTTTGGCACTGACTGACTCACTGACCGGTTTTTTTTTTTTTTTTTTTTACGTGCGGAAATCCCTTCGGATACCCCCCCGCTGGCCAGCGGGGGTGGTTATGTCGTGTCTCGACTAAAACCGCACGGTGTCCTCCCCAAGTGTCCGTTGCCGGGCACCCCGGGTAAGCCCTCGAAAGGATAACCCCAGGGTTGCCGGCGGACTTTGGCCGCCACCGCGGCCTCGCCTGGTGGGATCGGGTTTTATCCCGCTTCGATGAGTTGGCAGGCGTGTGTAGGGCACACACGACACGCCTCCGCCACGGCCTGCTTCTGTAAGGACGGCGAGTCGGCCAACTGCCGTCCTCAGGCCCCGATCATGGAGGTCGGTAGTCCCGGGCGTAGATGAGTCTGCGGCGTCCTCGCCGTAGACTGCGAAACTCGGGGGGCAGGGTTCTTTCCCGCTCCCTCTCCGCCGTCTCTTTCGCGCGCATTACCTGCTCGCAGAAAGAGGCGGCGGCGTGCCACTTGCTCCCGTCGGAGACCACGGCCCTCACCATGGTCTCCAACGAGAGAACGTCCACGCCCAGGACCGCAACGAGATCCCGGCGTTGACTCGCCCACGCAGGGCACTCCACCAACGTGTGGAGCGCCGTGTCTTCGCCAGGATCCTCGCAGTGCTGGCACTGCGGCGTTGTCTCCCGGTGGATGCGCCACAGATACTTACCGAAACACCCGTGTCCGGTAACCATCTGGCACATCCGGTAGGAGAGGTCCCCATGGTCCCTCTCCAACCACTCCTTCATGATCGGTCTCACCGCCGCAATGGTGGATTCCCCCCACCTTGGGTGCTCAAGTCGCACCCTCCATGTCTCCATGAGTTCCTGGCGGAAGCTGACCGGTAATCAAAACCTTTAGGCCACTTCCAATTATTCTAGCGTTATGAAATTTGGCACACAGATCGTGTGTTATATGTAGATTAACACAAAATTATGAAATTTAAGAAATCGGTCAAGCGTGCGGCTCAATCTAATATCGAATTATTAATAAAAATATTTATGAACCAGTGATACAATGAGAATACGAAGAGGAGGGGGGAGGAGGAGAGGGGGAGGGGTATAAAATATGGTATAAAAAGAAAAAAATAGGTACGATTTCTTGAAAAAAAGTATTGAAATCCCACCAAAGTTAAAAAGGTTTAAGAGATATATCGTAAAAACCATTTCAACCCCTATTTTCAAGATGGCGGCCGTTTGACAAGGGTAGCGACCCCACAAACTTGGTTTTAGCTTTACACTGACCCCCTACACATCAAAAAAATAAAATTGCGTCCTCTAAAAAACGCAACCCCAAATGTAACTTTTCAATGGACTAATTCTCTTTGGTAAAAAACGAATGTTTAATACAAACATTAATAATATGTGTTGATACATTCGGCGGTGTTATTTAAACGAATTTTGCTGAATCGGGCCCCAAGACAGTCTCAGGTTGCTGACTTGGTCAGAGTGTTTATCCTAAAGAGGGACTGGTCATGGGATTAATTCCCGTCCTGAATATTGTTTTTAGGGTTCCGTTGCCAAATGGCAAAAAACGGAACCCTTATAGATTCATCATGTCTGTCCGTTCGTAGTCACAGTCACTTTTTTCCGAAACTATAACCGAACCGCATTATGATTTTCAAAATAGCAAAAACAAAGAAATACTAGAACTGAAATTCAAAAACATTTTTATGGATAGGTCTTCAAAAATGATATTGAGATTTCTAATATAATTTTGTTCTAAACTGAATAGTTTGCGCGAGAGACACTTCCAAAGTGGTAAAATGTTTGTGTGCAGCCCCCACCCCCCCCTCCCCTGTAACTTCTAAAATAAGAGAACCGAAAATTGGTTTGAACGAGATCTAGTAAGTAGTTTTTTTTTAATACGTCATAACTCGTAAACCGCTATTAACCTTTCATTCAATCAACTTAACTATAAAAACTTTACTTGCTGCTACGGAACCCTTCTTGGGCGAGTCCGTCTCGCACTTGGCCGGATTTTTCCGATTTGAATTCATAGTTTATTTATTTATTTGTTTAGAAACTTAACAGCTATGATACATATCTCCTTGGTAAATTAAGAATTACATTGGATTATAACAAAGTTTCCCGATTAGTAAAATTGCATTCACCATATCAATATGCAATATCTATGTATTTATTCTTCTTACTATCTTATTCTAACTTAATCTAACAGTTCTTATACAATCTTTATTCGGGCAAGTATGATTGTAACTTATTAATAATACTTTTCTTAAAAATACTTTTTGTGAGGTGGAAGATGTCAATGTCATCAAAGTTGTCATTGCAACAACTAGGTAAGCGTGTGAGAACTGCATTTTTACCGTAGTTAGTGCGATGCAGAGGAACATTGAAAAGGCGGGTACGTCTAGTCCGAGTTTTGGGTGTATTTAAATTTATATTAGAGAGAAGGTCCATACTATCAATTTCGCCTATTATAATAGCAAATAAAAACCCATGTCTAGTAACACGCGCCTGCTAGACAGAGGCAGTAGATCATGCTGCTAACAGTCATCAAGATATGATACACGTCACCTCCTTGTCTTGAAGTTTAGATGTTTTAGGAAACGTTTTTGAATGCTTTCTATCCTATCCATATATGTCACATATTGGGGAGACCAAACAGGACTGCCATAGTCCAGTACACTTTGCACGTAAGCGCAGTATACAGTTTTGAGACCATTGACATCATTAAATTGAGAGCACGTGCGCATAACAAAGCCTAAATTTCTGAACGCCTTACTTGTAATGGTGTCTATATGGCGAGATAAAAGCATCCTGGAATCCAACACAACTCCCAGGTCTCTAACATGATCTACCCTTGTAATGAACACGGTCAAACGCCTTTTCGAAATCAGTAAAGATTGTTTCAACTTGCCCAGTGGACTCCATCTCACACAAGACATAATTACAAAATACAGCAAGATTAGAGTTAGTGGAATGGCCCTTTAGAAAACTATGCTGAGTATTCGGAATGCTTTGTGAAATAATTGGGTAAATGCTATTGTACATAATTTTTTCAAAGATCTTACTAATAATAACAAGGATAGATATGGGACGATAATTCTGAATTACTTTTTTATGGATAGGTATTATATGAGCTTTTTTCCACATGGATGGAAATATGCAAAGCTGTAATGATTTTTGAAATATCAAGAATATAGGATAGGATAGATTGCTAGCACATCTTGATAATAGTATAGCTGGTATTCCGTCATAGCCAGGTCCCTTTTTCTTGTCAAGTGTCCTTAACAAATTGAGAACCATATCTTCTGTCTTCAGCTACCTTTGACAAAACATTAATATGAGTATCACAGGCTGTACCAGGCATATTTAGAGAACCATTAGTAGGAACATCGATAAACACACTATGAAAGAAATTGTTGAAAGCTGAGCATACGGTATGTCCCTTAGTAAAAGTAACACCTTCTGATGTAAACAGGTTAGGATCCCTACACAGTTTGTTTTTCCAAATAAAAATTGGGTTTTCGGCTACTAATATTACTTATAAGTTCATGTTAAGGTTCTACAATAACTACGTTGCTTTCTTAAATGACATGTATGTTTACAAGAAAAATCTTGTATTCTTTATTACTGTACCTGCAAGCCACCTACTGATTGACGGACAAAGCTCTGGCGCAAACTTATGTAATATATATATATACTAGCATCGCCACGCGGTGTCACCCGCGTAAGTCTTGATCCCGTGGGAATATCGGGATAAAAAGTCACCTATGCTACTCAAGGATAATGTAGCATTCTAATGGTGAAATAATTTTTGAAATCGCTCCATTACTTTTTAAGCCAATTCGTTACAAACATACTTACATACAAATCTTTCCTCTTTATAATATTAGTATAGATAAATAATAATGAATCGCCGAAATGTATGTATGCGTATAACTTCCAAACCAAATTGGATTATTCTTTATTTTTTGTTCGTTATCGGACCAGGTTTGTGTTTAAGACAATATTAAAAAAATAGGTGAATTGTCGGAACGGTGTCAGAAATTCACACCGACGGAGCGGTGGGCAACAGCTTTAGTATTCTACGAAATTACTTGTTAACTAAGTTGAAAAGGCTATACTAATCATTGGTTAATATTTCCGGTAAAAATTTCAAAAACTATGTCATTCTTATCTCTACTTTTCTTTATAAAATAATATAAACTCGCTATTTTTATTTCCAGTCTTGAACAGCTTATTTTCCATCACTTTATCAAATTATCACTAATTATCACGATTGTTTAGACAAATTATAAATTTAATAACACGCACGGTACCTAGGATATTCAGCACCTCAACCCGACCTCCGTGGCGTGGCGGTAGAACCTTCAACTGCTACTGTTCAACTGTTACTATGTATAAATAAAAAAATGTATTTTTCTAGAACCCATTGCACAAGCTAATTAAGCTATGCTTAGTTTGGGTCTAGATAGCGCTGTGTGGAATTTTATAGAATATTTATTTATTTACGAACTGATACCCGCGGCTTACCAACTTCTATATAACCAACTTCTGCGCGGGAGGTGCGTGGACCTCCCGCGCAGAAGTTGGTTACGGTTTTACGGTCATATTTCCGGTTCTACATAAGCAATTGAAATCAAACAAACGTAAGTTTTTAAGTCTGACCAAGACCAACTACAACAAGACCACTATCCCACCTATTGGGAAGTGATGATGTGGTCACAGGTGGAGCACGCTTGCCTAGAAGAAACCTGATCACTCTAGACTTGAAGACTCTCAGGTTATAGCTTTCCGGAAACAATGACTCAGGTAGGGCATTCCACTCTTTAGCAGTAACTACGCATGATGAATGTATTGCCAAATCGTTTTGCGTATGAGTCGAATATCCACCATGTATCGATAGCGCTTCATAATAACTTTCTTGAGTCATGTCCATAATTTTACTGAAGATACGATTGTGTATCCATGTGTGTAGGAAAATCATCTAATGCGGCCATGCCTCACTCTTTGATGAAAAACCCCCTATATTGCGTTTGAAATATGCCCGGGTTGCCCAATTTACACACGTGAGAACAAATATAAGTTATGTGGTTAAACTACAGTTGAAAGTAATTTTAATTCTTAAAGTATGAAGTGAAAATGTTGTGCGAACAACACATTATCTTCACTTCCCATGTACTTTTAATGAAATGAGATTAGTCTACACGGTTTAACAAGATGATCCCTAAACAACTTGTGGCAATAAGCACCCCGTCTTTGGGCTCAAATTAACCTAATGCGCCCAAGTCAGTTTGTAACTGAAATAAAATGGCTGCCACGGCGTGCGGGCGGAATTTCACGTTTCACGATGCAGTCAGTTATAGAGTAGCGACAATGTGTAAGTGTCAACCTAGTCCGTCCGCTGCGTTGAGCGGGCGTTAGCTGCAGGAAGGAATTTGCATGAAACAGCACGCTACAACGTCCGCGAAGGGTGCACGCGTCGATTGCACGCTCAGCGTGGTGGACAGGCTTAGGTAGGTGAATAGAAATGTTTACATGAATTCCTGATTATTAGTTCGCTGCACGAAAATAAATTAACATATTTAATATGAGGACTGTTTCTTTGGCCGACTCGCCGTCCTTACAGAAGCAGGCCGTGGCGGAGGCGTGTCGTGTGTGCCTTACACACGCCTGCCAACTCACCGAAGCGGGATAAAACCCGACCCCACCAGGCGAGGCCGCGGTGGCGGCCAAAGTCCGCCGGCAACCCTGGGGTTATCCTTTCGAGGGCTTACCCGGGGTGCCCGGTAACGGACACTTGGGGAGGACACCGTGCGGTTTTAGTCGAGACACGACATAACCACCTCCGCTGGCCGGCGGGGGGGTATCCGAAGGGATTTCCGCACGTTAAAAAAGAAAAAAAAAAAAAAAGGACTGTTTCTTTTATTTTCCAAAGGAACAAGTCAACACGTACGACTGGATTCAGATACGAGTAACTTTTTTTTTTCGTGCGGAAATCCCTTATACCCCCCCGCCGGTCAGCGGGGGCGGTTATGTCGGGCCTCTATGTTAATTACGAAATAATGACATAACATAGGTAATGTGACTTCATTGCGAGTTACAATATTTTTCATGGTCGAAATAACATTCAAAAGTTATCCTTCTTTATTTAAGTTTTAACAAGAAAAACCCAAACCTAGGATGGATTTAACTTCAACCTGGTAAAAACGATGTATCATGTCATCGAAGTTTCGATTAAGAAGTTTACTATCAAACTTTTAGCTCAAGATAAACCCTCAGTGTCACTCTAAATAATGTCTGCGCTAATCACAGAGTAATTAATATACTACGGCACTAATACAAGTACTTCAAATACCTATATCTTCTTTTGTAAATAATTGGTTAAACTGCTATTCATTTTGCACTAAAACTTCGAAAACTGCGCTTTATAGTAGGTGCCTTAGTAAATTGTATCTAATTTAGGGAAAACCGCGACCTAATAAATCTAGTTTCTCTCTAACGTTTATAACTTGAAATCACACAACAAACTCTGACAGTCATTACAGAAACTTTTACATTAAGTATATTAATAGTTCCCATTTTCTTTTCTAAATATTCATATTTCAGTATAATTTAAAATTAAATAAAGTATGCTTTGAGCATTTATTACTTAAATACATAAATTATACTTAGTAGATATGTTTGCAGTTACTTTCTCATAAATAAAAAACCTTACCACGGAATTGACAATAGTACACAAATCACAAATCTATATATGTCAATCAACTCCATGTACCTGTTTCATGCGAATAAAGTCATTTGATTTGAATTGATTTGAAAAGGATAACTCATTGGTACATTTACGAACAAATCTTTGGTCCAAATGGGCAATGACCCCACAAGGTGGGATATAGCCTTCATGCTTGTAGGGACGCAGCGTAAAGATACCTCAGATCAATATCAATGTGTCGCAACAGGTGTGTGAGATGGTGCGTTTCGTGTACGTACAAATCTGTAAACGACGATTATACAAACAGTTTACATTAGAACGTAATGTTGAATTGTTACTAATATTATTCTAGTAGTGGTTAATTAGGGACGTTCGTTATGTAAAGGAAGTAGACATTATCTTTATCTATATAAATAAAATCGAATGAACGAAATGTATCGCGCATAACTTTCAAACGATTGCACCAAATTATTTTCTTTGTATTCGTTACGACAAGGTTAAATATATAAGATAAATACATGGATAAATAAATGTACATAAAAAATATAAGATAATATATAAAATAAAAGAAAAAAAATGAACCGAATGTTGCGTGGACGGGTTTAAAATTCCAAGCGGGAGGAGCCGCTGAGATATAATGCAGAACAGAAGATCCCGGTTGCGAGTTCACGCAACCGGGATTAGCTCTGTGATGATAATACTCATCCTCATCCTCCGAACCTTTGCCCAACTTCTTCCGTCTAACTACGTTACAGTCGAACTTCCATATAATCCATGAAGCGACTGCAATTTAACCTCCAGAGCACACTGACGATAGCGAAATTCTGTAGTTAGACAACCTTAACGAACTTTTTTAGAGCTTCAACTACCCATAACTAATGCCACAGATGTTCGTATTGCAAACGGGACCGATGACTTAACGTATTCTCCGAGGTACGAAGGGGTATCGATATATTAACAACTAGCTGTTGCTCGCGTGCACTTCTCACCGTTCCCGCTTCCCATAGGAACCTATTTCAGGAATGAAAAACTGTCCTATCCCTGTACCAAATTTCAGCCACATCCGGTCAGCCGTTAGAGAGCGATTGAGTAACAAACATCCAAACATCTTCACAAACTATCTATATAAACTTAACTATCTAACTATATATATAAACTCAACATTTATAATATTAGTAGGATGGATCACCCATCTTAAGACTGACTTGACTAGATGATGATGAATAATACTATTTCGAGATATAATGCATGCAGCGCTACCTAGATATATATACTAAGCAAGGAACTATGAAGATTATCTCTGGAAGAACTTACTGTGCTTTTAATATTAAATAGCGAAATGACAGTCCGAAAAATCTACACATACCTACCACACTAACGTTTGCAGGTAATGCGTGTAAGGATCGATATTATGCGTCTCACAACAGGTGAGCGAGGCTACGTGTCTCATGTAGGTAGGTACGCCTCATGTAGGGCACGCCGCAATAGCGGCGGTAAGGCCCATCATGGAGGATTGGCTAGAGAGGCGACACGGAAGCCTCTCGTGCCGACTGACGCAGGTGATCCCCGGTAAGGGGAGCTTCGGATCGGATCAGGAAGGAGCCAACGCCTGAGTGTCATCACTGCCACGCGAGCGAGGACTCGGAGCTGCACACGCTGGTGGACTGCCCGGCGTGGGAGGTGCCGAGGCGTGGCCTCGTGGCAGCCTTCGGGGTGGGAGTCCTCTCGCTCGGCAGCAAGATTGCGGTAATGGTGCGGAGCAGGAGCACGTGGGCCACCGCCACCTGCTTCTACGAGCATGTAATGTTAGAGAAGAAAATGGCGGAACGCACCTGGGAGAGATTTAGAACTCTCCCGGCCCGCCGAGCCCGAAAGATGCTCGCTACGCGTCGCAGGCGACTCAGGCGCCGGACGTCGCTTGACGACCTCCGTCCTCGATGAGCCCAGGCCTGGGGGTGGCAAGTGAGGCCGCCTGTCACCCCAGCAGAAGCAGGCCGCGACGCTTCCCCCCCCCCCGGGGCAAGACGGGGACACCGTGGTTCCCAAAGCCAAGGGGGCATCTCGAAACCGGAGATGGCCCAGGGTCAGTGGCGGTGCGAGGGAAATGCTTTATGAGGAACCTTACACCCCGATCTGTAGGTTCGAGACAGTGTGTGGTTTAAGTTGGTTCAAGCCCCCGCTGGTCGGTGAAGGGGTTTCCGAGGGGATCTCCGCACGAAAAAAAAAAGGTACGCCTCATGTTTTGTTTTTAAGAAGTGAAAATGTCTTTTGGTTTTCATAGTGGAAGGCAATCCACAATACACCATGATCACAAAATCGCATCGCAGCTACATACGTATCAGGTAGAAGATTGGGGTCAGCAGTTGAAATAGGTAAAAAAATCGTGAAAGCTCTCAATCTCTGGGTATTTTACCTCCCCCGGTAAAAAGTTAGATTTCAGAGACATAGTGTGGGCTTAGACCGCTTTGCGAGTATATTGAAAAGATAAAAGGCTCCTTGCTTCATATAAATAATTAATTCCGTAGAGTACTTATAGCACGAAAAAATCACAAATTTCTTTGGGGTGTATCTTAAATATTTGAGTGGAACTGTGCCAGCCAACGTCCATAAGGGTGAAAAACACTAAGGCATGCTATTAAGAGTTCTATTTCACGCTAAACAGGTGAGCCGTCACGCGACCCACTTAATAAGCGGCGAACGTAATTTTTAGATTCCCTGCCATCAAAAAATAACGGTAATTGTATGTTATTTGAAATTCTGATCGCATATTATATATATGTATCTATATGTATATCAGTGCAATATTTTTAAGTGAATTAATATGTCATAACGTCAGTTCGTTTCTTCGTACATATAATGACTGATAAATTAGTCATTTCAACTAACTACGACTCTTAGGGTTAGTCACCCTCTTACGATGCAAGGAAGGACATAGGACCAAATTATTTAGCATTTTCGGAATTCATGGTGTTTCCTTCTTGCTAGGTAGAATCGTTACAATTTTATTTGCATTTTATGTGCTATCGACCGGAAAAAATAGACTAAAATAAGAGTGCGGCTAGTCGATGATCGCAAGGCATGGAGAGTGCACTGCACCGATTTGGAGATACTACAGAGATCCACTGCACCGTGGAAGTTCTTCCACCATACAAAACATCGAAGTTCAATAGTTAATGTTGTACTATAGTTGAATTTATTACTGTTGTTAGAGTTTCCTGGAAGGGATGATGGGTTATTTCCCTTCGGAGGAGGGGATCCCTGAAGAGGGGTGGTGGATCATTGTTATTGATATCGAAAATAACGGAAGATGGATTTGTATTTATTGGGGGGGGGGGGAGAGAAATCTACTATCAAAAAGAAATCGATCCCGTTTTTAAGGAGAAAATACGAGGTAATGGTATATATATATATAGGTCGATATGAGATATATATTTCGTATATTTTAATTTATTTATGAACTGTATGAGCAGTTCAGGCTTTCATAATATTTGCTCTCTCATTTGCTTCTCCTCGCTCTCATGAAATGCCTCTAAAACAAAGTTAATTTCTTTACCTCATTGTGACTAAAATGTTTTAAAAATTAATTAATTCAATTTAGCTTATGGTATACGTAATCTTCAATACCAAGCAAGGTATTATTTTTCTCGTAATTTGTTAATATTATTATTTCTGCGCGACACGATGTATTTTTTTTTGTAGATACTGGAATCAATTCTAAATCTTATTATTATACGCTAAGCACACAAATTTATTTGATTTGGTAGCAAGATAAGAAGAGCATACCGTGGAAAGTTGCGGTGCACCGCAGCAGGTATTGGCATGCCGCACTGCATACGCGCTTTCGGTATATAGGTAAGATACATATATGGTATACCCAGAATTGGTTTCCTTTTGACTCAACACGTCTTAGTCTCTCATTGGCGAGAAAATGCTATGATTACTAAATTAGACTTTATCAGTTTTAGGACATAATCACTACTTAAGCACAGAACTAACTAAGGGTAGAAAAACAATCAAGGGTCGGCCTCATATCAAACGAACAATATCTCGTAGCATACTTGAATATCCCTCGACACTCCAATGGCCTATTTGACATAAGTCGCTACGGTATCCAGTTTAGGCTT